>JAMPIV010019596.1:0-698658 GCA_024509875.1 Oreohelix idahoensis | reverse complement strand
GACCTGGTACCTTACTTGAGGATCAGAAAAAACATTATATCCATGATGAAATCGTTCACGCTGATTTACCATGAGAGGAATGCTATACCAATCTGACGAATATCTTCACGGGAGAAATATGAATCGGCGATTTTACGAGGAGGGCGTTTCGCTGGACAAGTGGACTCGGAAGTAATAGATCAAACCGTTAGGACATTGACAAGGTCACCTCATCAGTTTAGTCGGTCACTCGTTGGAAAATAACATTTCGTCTCTATCATTATATATTGACACTATCTCTACAATGTGTCTCACACGAGTAAAGGTCGGACATTCCCATTGAACTGAATACTCAGTGAACGATTTACGAGAACGTCTTCATATTTCGTCATCATGGTTGCTGATTACTACATTATAAGATTACTACATTATCCACATTTCAATTTAATATTGCGTGGAACGACCCATTGGAGTTACAGCGAAGAATGGACGCTCATGGTCGATTCAGATAAGTAATGTTATGTAACGTCATGGTTGTTGGTCCTATCATTGTTGGGCAAATCTCGCTTCTTTTGTGTTATATGTTTCTTTTCTTTGTCTCTTGCGGGCGACTGTTTAGGAGGCATTTTACGTTTCAGTGTCGTATTTCTATAGGTTGATTGCATTAATTTCTTTCAGGGATTCAGCATTTAGTGCTGTCGTGATTTCCGCTCTGTTTGAAATTAAGGCTTTCATGCGTGTTAGCATTGCTGTGATTCGTCGTATTTTTTTTTAAATTTCAATTTTGTTCGGGAATTTAGTCTGGCGTAGGTCTTTCCTGGCTATCTTTTGTAAAATTTACATTAATGATAAAAGTGATTTGTCGTTTTGTCTCGTTAATTACTGGTGGAAATTTTAATTTTCTTTTGTCTTAGAATTTTCGACTACTTACAATTTTGTCGTTTCTTTATTTTGTTTCCATCCATGTCTTTCGTTAGTCATGTCATGTGATAATTTTTCTTTGCAGCATGTATATGATAAACTATTTATTGATTAACTATAATTCTATAATATTGTTGGTGATATATCCTGCGATTCTTGTCGATAACAAGAAGCAGGATCATAAACGCTAATTATTATATTAATAAGCGTATAAAGGATTTGTGCAGGTGATATAGTTATATATATATTCACATTGTGACTATACCAATCAGACACACTATTCCATAGTGTGATGGTCTAAGTAAGGCAGAGGAGAACATAGATATTGATTTATTATTTAGAAAAGTTATAATTTGTGGTATACTATGGCGACTCTTGACTATTTTATTAAACAAGGCAAGGCGCTGGGTATGGAAGGTGATATTTTAAAAAATTTTGCTTTGACTGCATATGAAAAGGCAGAGGCAAAAGAAGAAAGAGAAAGAAATGAGAAAAGAGAAAGAGAAGAAATAGAAAGAAATGAGAAAAGAGAAAGAGAAGAAAGGGAATTTACTATGGCACAAGAAAAAGCAAATAAGGAAGAGAGAATTCGTATAGCAGAAATCGCTGCGGAACGAGAGAAAATGGAACATGAAAAGGCAATTCGTTTAGCGGAAATTGCTGCCGAGGAGGCAAAATTTGAAAGGGAGAAAGCTTTTGAGGTTGAAAAACTTCGTTTTCAACAACATCATGGTTCCCATGATTCAGATAGTAATGGTTCATCGAAGAAGGCAATCACAACCCCTAACTTTAATTTAAGACTACCACCTTTTTCTCCTCCTCACGACGATATAAGTTTTTATTTATTAAGATTTCAGGAAAGAGTCTCTTGCTTAAATATTGATAAAGATTCGTGGTCTGGTGTTTTTTTTCGGGTCTCCTCACAGGTGATGCAGTTGGGGTCTATCTGGGTATAGACCAAGATAAAAGACATGATTTTCAGGTCGTAAAGGCAGCATTTATACGCAGATATGGTCTGGATCAGGAAGGCTATAGACAAAAGTTTCGATCCATGTTACCGGTAGAGAGTAAAAATTTTGAGGATTTTGTTTCCTCCATAAAACTATGTCTCCAAAGATGGGTTGAACAGGCTTCTATCCCTAAAACGTTTGAAGGATTATGTGATCTCTTATTAAGAGATAAAATTGTTTCGTCGGTAAACCAGGATATTGTATCATTCTTACAAGAACGTAATCCGACTAGTATCGATGAAATGGAAAAATTAGGTCAACAATTTTCCGTTGCTCATCCAAACTTGTCATTGAGCAGAGCAAAAGTCTTGGACTCATCTACTGCGTGTGCTGCGACGCACGGGAGATCGCGCACTCGTAGCGTGGATAGACGATATAATCATAGAGAAAATAATCACACATCCTATAGGGGTAAATATAATTTTTACCATAATCGCTCACCTTCACGAGGTAGAGACAGGCATAATTTCAACAATTATAACAATAACCAATGGTATCGAAATAACCAGTATTCACACAACAAATATACGGACAATCATAATTTGTCACCGCGGGGTGGCCATTATAACAGGGACAACAATGGACATTCTCATTCAGACAATTTTTCAGATCGCAGAAGATCTCACTTCGTTAGAAGTCATAATAGAGCACGCTCACAAGCCAATGCTTGTCAGACGGTAGATAGAAATGTCAGTAATGACATCCATCCAACCAATAATCACGCCAATGCGTGTAACGTTGATTTAGAAAATTCTAATAATTGTACAGAATGTAAGATGTTATTTCAACCTGGAGCTACACCACGGCTTAAATGTGGACATGGCTTACCAGTGTTGTCATCTTATGACGGTGTTGGTACTCTCACTTTACATAATGGGTTTTTGTTTAACACTCCAATTAAAATTTTAAGGGACACGGGTTCCACAACGGTCGGGATAAGAAGGTCGTTAATCCCTCCATCTTGTTTCACTGGAACGTCAGTGAAATGCATAAATTTCGGAGGCACGGTAGAGATATATCCCATGGCCGACGTAACAATAACCACGCCATTCTTTACTGGGAAAGTTCGTGTATGTGTTCTCAACCAGCCTTGCTGTGACTTGATTTTGGGAAACATAAAGGGTATAAAAGAATGTTCTACTGATGAAATTTCTGCATGGGAAAGAGAATATCTTTCTTTATCCAATGCTGTGACTACTAGAGCACAGCTGGTTGCAGAAGCAAATGAACTTAATGATAGCAATAATATCCCACACGTGACAACAAGTCATTACATAGATAAAAATGCATTCATTAACCAACAAAAAGATGACTCTTCTTTGGGACGTTTATTCACTTTAGCTACGGCTAAAACTATTACACATACAAATAATGCCAGACATTGGTATCAATTTCATGACAATATTTTGATACGTTGTTTTGACAATTATTCTTCGGTACTCAGACAAATAGTAGTACCTACGTCATTTCGATCACTAGTTTTATCTAATGCACATGATGTTCCTTTTGCGGGTCATATGGGGATTGCCCGCACAACTTATAGATTGATGGCACATTTTTTTGGCCAGGGGTTCATAAGGACGTCGCAACGTTTTGTAAATCATGCACTGTTTGTCAGGGAGTTGCTCATAAGGGTGCGCATCAGTTTGCACCCCTACAGACCACAGATATCTCTGTGCGTCCTTTGTATAAGATGGCTGTCGACATAATCGGGCCTCTTCCGGTGTTATCATCCAGAGGATTCCGCTTCATCTTAACTTGTATCGATCTATGCACCAGATGGCCTGAAGCCATACCTGTTAAGTCCATAACAACAATGTCGGTGACTGATGCATTATTATCGATATTTTCACGTATCGGATTTCCTGAAGAGCTTCTGTCGGATCATGGCACGCAATTCACTTCAGATATGTTCTCGGAAATTTGTTATGTGCTTCACATCCGTCATACATTGAGTGCCAGATTAAATCCGCAATCAAACGGAGTTGTAGAACGCTGGAATTCTACTTTAAAGCAGATGTTGGGCAAAGTAACAACAATGTTTCCCCATGATTGGGACCGGTTGATACCAGCGGTTCTCTTTGCGTATAGAGAAGTTCCTAATCGTCAAACTGGATTCTCACCATTTCAATTAGTTTTCGGGGCTAATCCAAGAGGACCAATGTCTATCTTACATGATTTGGTGATAACAAACGATGATAATACGGTTACGAAATCTAGTCACCAATATGTCGCAGATCTACGTCAATGCATTGTGGACGCATGTGAGATTGCGACTGAAGCATCAGAATTAGCAAAATATAAGACTCGGTCGCGTATTAATCGTGATAGGAGATTAACATCATTATCGATTAACGATGAAGTTTTTGTTCTCTTGCCACTTAAAGGTGATCATTTGTTGGTTACGTTGCAAGGTCCTTTTAAAGTTGTGGGTAAGAAAACCGACGTGGATTACATCATTGACATTAGGGGTAAAAGAAAAACATTCCACACTAACATGTTACAACCTTACATTTCTAGACCTCTTCCACTCAAACATATTTGTGAATCTATCACAAATCAATCTCCGCATCTGGCATCTATTGCTTTAGTTGATGAAGAAGCAACTAGTTTCGCGGATGTACCGCTTGATTTTCCTGTGGTACCTATCCAAGCCTCTGAAACTTGGAAGGATGTAATCATTTGTAACGATTTACCTTCAGATCAGAAGAATCAGATTCTCAATCTATTGAAATCTTTTGAAGATGTGTTGTCTGATCTACCTGGACGAACTAACATTATTTCTCACGAAATAAAATTATCGGATCCCACTCCGATTAAGTTACGACCGTATGCAATTCCTTTGCATATCAGAGAGCAGGTTGATAGTGAGGTCGACAATATGTTGAAAATGGGGATAATCTCTCCATCAGATTCTCCATTTTGTTTTCCGATGGTAGCAGTACGGAAGAAAGACAAATCCATTCGTATATGCATTGATTTCCGTCGACTAAATAAAGTCACGATATCAGATTCTGAACCAATGCCTTTGCTGGAAGACCTGCTACCTCGTTTAGCTTCCGCTACGTTCTTTAGCAAATTCGATTTATCAAAAGGGTATTGGCAGATCCCTTTGACCGAAGAATGTAAACCATTGACGGCATTTGCAACATCGAAGGGTTTGTTCCAATACAATGTCATGTGTTTTGGGCTCAAAAATGCGCCTGCAACTTTTGTACGGATGATGCGTCGAGTATTTGGGAGCCGTTATGACCTAATATCTTATATAGATGACATTTGCATGTTTCATGACACATGGGAAGAACATGTAGATGGGATACAATCTTTACTCCAGACACTAAGAATACACAATCTCACAGCCCGTCCATCCAAAATAGAAATTGGATTCAAGGAAATTTCATTTCTAGGACACAAAATTGGCAGACATGTAATACAACCTGATGAATCTAATTTAAAACGCATACTTGATCTTACAATCCCAACTACAAAGAAGCAAGTACGGAGTCTATTAGGATTGGTGAATTTTTACCACAAGTTTATTCCAAGGTTCTCGTCTTTGACTGCTGTCTTATCTGATCTAACTAAAAGAGGTATGCCTAACAAAGTAGTTTGGACAGGACAATGTAACCAGGCATTACAAAACATTAAGACTCATTTTTCACAGTATCCGATATTAAGACTGCCAGATTTAAAAAGATCATTTATTGTTGTAACAGATGCTTCGCTCCACGCAATAGGCGGGTGTTTGGGACAAAGTTTTGATGGCAAGTTTCATCCGATCTACTACTTGAGTAGGAAACTATCGGAAGCCGAATCTAAATACTCTATTTTCGACAGAGAACTGTTGGGTATAGTATGGACTTTGAATAAACTTCAAAAGTATGTGGTAGGTACGCATTTTACTATAATGACAGATCAGAGATCATTAACGTATCTGCAAACCTGTAAATCACCAAGTGCAAGACTTACGAGATTTGCATTACAGTTGCAAGCGTATGACTTTGATATCGTCCATATAGAAGGACATAATAATGTAATCGCGGACACTCTATCAAGAGTAATACATTGAACTATGTAACTGTCCTGGGTACAAGAAGTGACAACAAACATTGTTTATGTTCATAATCAATTGATGGATAGATTATATAGCGATATTTTCGTAGTATTAATATGTTGCTCACAAGTTGTTGCCACATATTTTAACTGCATTTCACTCATCGTGATATCATTTCACTCATTACTTGAATTTGATTTTCCTTTTTATCATTATAGTTAAGTATAGTTAATGATGACCTGGAAACCTGCAGTTTCCAGTAGCGCGCAGGGGGGGGGGGGGTAATATGTGGTGTCTGCCCATGCACACCACATGTTAGATTTATTGAGTTTGAGTTAGTGCTGATAAATGCGGCACTATTTGGGATATTTATTGAAAATGAGGCGCACCGGAAAATGACGTCAGAGTTTGTGTTGATATGTGTATGGCCAAGGTGAAGTAAAACCTTGCGCTTTGTGACAGCTGTGGTTTTTGGCTGTGTTTTCTTTTTTAAGTTCCAGTATGGACCTACTACGAAGTGTGTACCTTCTGACAGGAGAGGGTTTGTACAAGAGCATGAATACTCTTGAATTAAAAGTAATATGTACGGAGAAAATTAATAAATAAGGATTAATCATGAATAACGAGTATGCATGCTACAAAGAATTTCAGTTATTAAAAGATGTCGAATTCGTTTCAAAAGAAGACTGTTTTAGTTCCTCATTGGTCAGGTAGAGAACCTGTATGCGTGTTGTGATAGAGGGAACAAAACTATGAAAAGGGAGAGATTTTACCCGGGATGTAACGGGATAACGAGCAGTACTATGAGCGACCGCTGGAGCAATCAAATATACACTAACTGTGGACAGGGGTAGCAATTTACCTATAATAATAATAAACGAACACAAAATATATTCGAACGGCGCCCCACCACAGTTATGAATTGTACTCATAACAACTGTTAATTGTGGAACTTGCTACCTTACTGCTGACTCTTACATCTGGAATAGTCCAGACTGACTATAGCCCAGATGAGAGATTCTAGAAATTAAAATGTCATGTGTAGGTCCCAGGGGTTTCTATGGAGACAGACAAAGAATAGAGCCACTGCTTCTTCGGGCATATCATATAAAATGACTTAATACAAGGGGGAGGGGGGAGGGTTGGCAAAATCATCATGTGAAAACAAACACGGATGCAAGACCACATGACTGCTTTAATGAAAGCTTCCTGCAAGTGGACCAACTACATTGGTAGCTCCGTGATTGTGACGTATAATGGAAAAAGAGCCTACAGTAATCTGATAGTCTTTTTGTGACCTCTTAGCGTTCTATGATTTGCTAGCAAAACCATGCATTTACAGCCTGTAATTACTCACTTTTTCGTCAGGCCTCTTTCTTTTGAACATAAGAAAATGAAGTGTTACAATCTTTCGTGACCTGCTCGTCATAACAGGTAGCGAATCAGGTTTGTTTACCGCGTCTTATCACGCTAGCTTATCTGTCAATCATACGATACCTGACAGGCTGCACGTGAAGAACCCAGAATTCTTTGAAGTAGACTCACGGGCAAAATCTTTCCCCGAGTACGTTTTGAAGTAGACTCACGGGCAAAATCTTAGAGAACCCCGTTACACGTATAAGTCTTTTGATGACGATTGAAAGCGCTCGACGGAAGGCCGACCGTAAAATTTTATCTGGGGAACTCATGTTTCTGATTCTTTGTTACTCACACAATGGTGCGAAAAGTAACATCATCTATAGATCATAGAAACATAATGTTACATAAACGGTGTTTTCTTAAACCTGCTATCAGTTGTCACTCAGAATTTTTGGATAGTCTAAGCACGTAGTTCTAGAACCATTGAGGAAAATGTGTTAATAGCATTTGTGGGGATCCTTCATTCTGATTTGCTGGTAATAGAAATTAGTGCTTACGTGTTTAAATGGGTTACCTTTTACCAATTAAAAGTGTTAAGCTTTTACCATTATAATTCACTTAGATTTTCTAGCTGTTAGAGCTAGTGAAATAAAATAACGCGTAGCTATTTTATACCAGATGTTCAGTTATAATGTTAATTTCCACCACCCGCTTTCTCACACAAGAAGAGACGGTTTTAGTTGACTGATTTATATGATAGGCGCAACTGATAGTGACAGAAAAGAATTCACGTTATATTTTAATTTGTGTATTAATTATAAGTGCCTATTATTTAATACCATACGATGACAAACAGACGGCGACAATTTAATGGCTGTTAACGACAGGCAATATTTATGTAAGTGCGTTTATGGATAATTGAATAATAATTAACATTGTACGCTTACTGCCGGTGCGAGAGGGGGCGGGAGAGTTGCATAACTCCATCTGACCTAATCTCAGCACTAGCGAAAGCTGACCGTATAGACGTAAGGGAAAAGATCTCTACCGTTTAACATTAATCAGGACTGACGGAGTGGATAATAGATCGTCTTGTCCCCGTCTGTGTGCATATATCTATAGCTATATAGAATAGTAGCATATTTCCATAAATGTTTCTTTATTCCTAGCAGACCTGATCAAGAGCATCCAGCGGTCTTTTTTCTTTACTGATTGGTTAATGTTGTCTTTTCTTGGCTTGTGGGTCACCAATTTCATTTGTGAGCAAGGATTTGCCAACGATACATGAGAAACATCTTAACTTGTAAAGTTAACTGGACTTACGAAACCCAGCAATATTTTTTTCAATTTTATCAGCCCACTGGGTTGTGGATAAAATAACCTTTATCCCCAACTTCTGACAGTCGTATTCAAGTGTAGCTTCCAGAATTTACGCTGTTTCAGAATCGGCACTCTATCATAGAGCCAGCCGATAGGATTAACAACATTTATCGATTGTAACATTTTTTTAGCAACCAGATGTTTCCCAATACTGGAAGTATTTTCCTATTTTAACTGTGAACCCCAAGATCACGTTTCTATATCAACTATTGGTGGTGACACTTGTTCATCCAGGAATAACCCACACCAGATTCTGCGTTCACCTCACTAGTCCTTATCCGACAGAGGATGGACTGGGGCCAATTTGGGAAATAAAACCTGACATTTTATATAGTAAGGAAAGATTGTAATTCCAAGGAATATCACCAAGAGTAGGTTAGCGAGATTGAGTGGACACTGTATGAAAGACAGAGTGAATAATTTTTCTTTGTTACGGGGACTTCACCAAAATTTGATTTGCTTAAACTTGTTAACTTTACTGGGTAGCATATAGTAGGAACTTGTTTCGTTACTGTCTATTCTGTAACATAGTGCTAACCTTTGACCTTTGGGTTATTAACTTTTTGGGGTTCTTTTCTCCATAGGGGAGGGCAAATTTATTCTGTTTTTTTATATGTATGTAAATCTGATTTTATTTGATTTTTCTTTAGATATTCGATGTTGTCAAGTTTAAATGATAATGAACAACAAAAGAAACTTATTTTTGTGTGTTGGTCAGACCCATAACTAATTAACCGTAGTTTTTCACATGTGTGTGTCTTGTTGTCACATAGCTGTGTGTATGTGTAGTTAAACTTATAACAATATGAATGAGGAGGGCAAGGTTGTCTTGTACTAAATTATAGTCGTCCAGACTAGAAATGTGGCATGCATGGCCCAGTTTTGTTTTAAAACAATGGTAGGGGATACCTGGACTCTTAAGCTTAAATAAGCTATATACTTTGATTGTAGAATGTTCAGAATTCAGTGATTTACCAGTGGAAAAAAAATCAAGCCTAGAAGAATATATAGCCCAATTCACAATGTCCTTAACCTTGAGACAAGAAATCTTGACAATAGCACAATAAAACTATCAAATCATAAAGCAGGTCTTACCAGAAGAAAAGATAAAAAATCATAAAGAAATAAACATGATGAGGTTGCTAGCCTCATGCACAAACTCAAATTAGTCACCTCATGAACAAACTCATATTAGTCACCTCATAAACAAACTCATATTAGTCACCTCATGCACAAACTCAGATTAGTCACCTCATGAACAAACTCACATTAATCGCTTCATGAACAAACTCAGATTAGTCAGCTCATGCAAAAACTCAGATTAGTCACCTCATGCACAAACTCAGATTATTCACCTCTTGAACAAACTCAGATTAGTCACCTCATGAACAAACTCAGATTAGTCACCTCATAAACAAACTCAGATTAGTCACCTTATGAACAAACTCAGATTAGTCACCTCATGAACAAACTCAGATTAGTCATCACATGCACAAACTCAGATAAGTCACCTCATGAACAAACTCAGATTAGTCACCTCTTCAATAAACTCAGATTAGTCACATCATGTACAAACTCAGATTAGTCTCACCATGAACAAACTCAGATTAGTTACCTCTTGAACAAACTCAGATTAGTTACCTCATGAACCAACACAGATTAGTCACCTATTGAACAAACTCAGATTAGTCACCTCATGAACAAACTAAGATTAGTAACCTCATGAAATAACTCAGATTAGTCATTTCATGAACAAACTCAGATTAGTCACCTCATGAACAAACTCAGATTAGTCACCTCATGAACAAACTCAAATTAGTCACCTCATAAACAGACTCAGATTAGTAACCTCATGAACAAACTCAGATTAGTTACCTCATGAACAATCTCAGATTAGTCACCTCATGAACAAACTCAGATTAGTCACCTCATGAACCAACTCAGATTAGTCACCTCATGAACCAACTCAGATTAGTCACATCATGAACAAACTCAGATTAGTCACCTCATGAACAAACTCAGATTAGTTACCTCATGAACGAACTCAGATTAGTCACGTCATGAACAAACTCAGATTAGTTACCTCATAAACAAACTCAGATTAGCCACCTCATGAACCAACTCAGATTAGTCACCTCTTGAACAAACTAAAATTAGTTACCTCATGAACCAACTCAGATTAGTCACTTCATGCACAAACTCAGATTAGTTAACTCATGAACAAATTCAGATTAGTCACCGTATGAACAAACTCAGATTAGTTACCTCATGAACCAATTCAGATTAATCACCTCTTGGACAAACTCTGATTAATCACCTCATGCACAAACTCAGATTAGTCACCTCATGAACAAACTCAGATTAGTTACCTCATGAACAAACTAAGATTAGTCACCTCATGAACAAACTCAGATTAGTTACCTCATGAACAAACTCAGATTAGTCACCTCATGAACCAACTCAGATTAGTCACCTCATGAACAAACTCAGATTAGTTACCTCATGAACAAACTCAGATTAGTCACCTCATGAACAAACTAAGATTAGTTACTTCATTAACGAACTCAGATTAGTCACCTCATGAACCAACTCAGATTAGTCACCTTATGAACAAACTCAGATTAGTCACCTTGTGAACCAACTCAGATTAGTCACCTCATGAACAAACTAAGATAAGTCACCTCATGAACTCACTCAGATTAGTTACCTCATAAAAAAACTCAGATTAGCCACCTCGTGAACCAACTCAGATTAGTCACCTCTTGAACAAACTCAGATTAGTTACCTCATGTACCAACTCAGATTAGTCACCTCATGCACAAACTCAGATTAGTTAACTCATGAACAAATTCAGATTAGTCACCTCATGAACAAACTCAGATTAGTCACCTCATGAACAAACTCAGATTAGTCACCTCATGAACAAACTCAGATTAGTCACCTCATGATCAAAGTCAGATTAGTCACCTCATGAACAAACTCAGATTAGTCACCTCATGAACAAACTCAGATTAGTCACTTCATGAACAAACTCAGATTAGTCACCTCATAAACAAACTCAGATTAGTCACCTCATGGAGAAATTCAGATTAGTCACCTCATGAACAAACTCAGATTAGTCACCTCATGAACAAACTCAGTTTAGTCATCTCATGAACAAACTCAGATTAGTCACCTCATGAAGAAACTCAGATTAGTCACCTCATGAAGAAACTCAGATTAGTCACCTCATGAACAAACTCAGATTAGTCCCCTCATGAACAAACTCAGATTAGTCACCTGTTACAAAATGCAGGAGGAAGTAGTAGTCCTATTATTATTGTCCAGGAACTACATGGATGCTTCACTCATCATCATTACCCTTCAACTCACCAAGGAGCATGGGCCTTCATAACACCCATACAAAGTCCTCATGTCCGGTGCCTTCAGCTTAAGGTCCTTCAATGACTTCCTCATGCCTTTCATTTCTGTCTCCAGTTCTCTTCTCCATGTGTTTTTCTGTCTCCATCTACCCTGGGGATTCCAGAACAAGGACTGCCTTGTAATGCTATCAACAGGTTTCCTCAATGTGTGTCCTATCCATTGCCAACATCTTCTCATTTCTTGTTCCACTGGCACTTATCTGGTTCTTGTCATCAGTTTCACATTGGTGATCTGGTATGTTCTAAGCAAGCACCCTCTTAGGAATTGTTGCTTTTTGGCTGTTGTTTTTGTTGTTCTAAGTAAATAAATTAAGGGGCTGCTGTAAAACTGGTAAGGAATATAAGTTTATAAATTAATAAAACGGTATTGAATCAGTTTTACAAATAACAGTTCACATGAGACAATGGACGTTTCGGGTTTTACCCTTCGTCAGCCACAAACAGGTGACAAAGACAAGAATTACATATAGTACCAGGTATTACAAAAACATACGATGATAAGAAACAATACAAAATGAGCGATACAAGCAGGTGGAAAAAGTACAATGATAATACAAGAAAATCCGAAAAACCTACAGGTTTCGTGAGCACTTGAATGACATCTATCATGGCAAACATTTACCGGTGGCCCTTCATTTCAATAGGCCTGACCATTCAGGTAAATCCGATATCCATGTCACGGCCCTCCGTTCATGTGTCGGGGATGACAAGACTCGCTTTTCATTAGAGAATCGTCTTATTTTTCAATTGCGCGTTTTATGTCCTGAAGGTCTCAATGTTCAACATCATTTTGCATAAATTCTGGTAGCTTTTCTCTCTCTTTCATTCTTTATTCGTTGTTTTTTCCATCTATCTTCTTATGTTTTTGGTTTTGGTTCGTTTCATATCCTTTTGTATCTCTTCAAAAATTGTCGCTATCTTATACGTCACTTCCTTCGAGATTTCTTGAAGAGAGTACTACGATCTTGTGTATTCCTAGCATTTACGGTTCTAGCTAAGTGACTTGTTCCGAAGTTTATTTCATTCTGTTTTTTTCGTTTCGTTTATTATTTACTTTCTTGCTTCGGTATTTCTGTTAGGTTTTTAGATTTTCTTGTATTATCATTGTACTTTTTCCATCTGCTTGTATCGCTCATTTTGTATTTGTTTCTTATCATCGTATGTTTTTGTGGTACCTAGTACTATATGTAATTCTTGTATTTGTCCCCTGTTTGTGGCTGACGAAGGGTAAAACCCGAAACGTCCCTTGTCTCATGTGAACTGTTATTTGTAGAACTGATTCAATACCGTTTTATTAGTTTATAAACTTATATTTTTATTGTTCTCCATGTTTCAGAGCCATACAATAGGACTGACTTGATATTTGAGTTGAAGATTCTCATTTTTGTGTGGGACCTGATTTCTTTTGACTTCCATAATTTTCCCAGTGTAATGAAAGCTCCTCTAACCTTTTGCATTCATATTTTGATATATTTGTCTGTCCCTCCAAATCTGTTTATATTGCTGATTTGTATATGATTCTACATCTTGTAGTGGTTTTTTTTTCAAGAAATACATATGCTTATACATTTTCATTCTTTCAATATCTCTGTTTATGTTATTTAATTTTAGGGTTTGTGTGTGTGTGCGGATTTATGACAAGCCCTGTATGAACTATGACCAACAAGGAATCTTTTAAGACATCAGTTTCCAATCTCTATGTGGAAGGTAACATTGAAAGGGAGAGGATGCTGGATGGTTCGGCTACCAACAGAAGTGATAAACAGTACTAGAAACAGGAAGTTATACCTGGGCACTTAAGGTTAAGAAAACTAGAAGCCCTGAAGCTGTGGCTGTAGAATGTTTAAAACTGTGTGAAAAAAATCCAGCAAAAAAGTATATATAGCAGAATTTACTTACTTACTCATTCCCCTTCTACCGTGAGGTGTAGAGGTTTGGAACAGAGAGCGCCAGACTATCCTATCGGCTGTCTTCCTCCTGGCCTGGTTCCATTCTAGTCCTCGGTCCTTCAAAGATTGTCTAATGTTGTCCTCCCAGCGGACTCTGGGTCGTCCTGGGGGTCTGGATCCCTGGCTCTTTGTTTCCCATGCTTGTCGTAGTAGCCGATCTTCTCCCATTCTGCAGACATGGCCAAACCATCTTAGTTGGGACTGTTCTACTTGGGTCTGCAGGGGGTGGGATTTTAGGCCTTGACGTATCGTCTGGTTGCGTACCATGTCTCTTCTTGTTACTTCAACCACCTTCCTCAGATACCTCCTTTCTGAGGTTTGGATCTGGCTTTTGTGGGTTTTAGTCATTGCCCATGACTCGCATCCATATGTCAAGACTGGGACATAGGTGGAGTGGTATACAGCCATCTTCGTTTTCTTACCAACCTCTCTCTTGCTGAGGAATCTTCGATTTATGGCCTGAAAAAATCTCCCAGCTGCTGCTTTTCGAGTGGCCAACTCTTCTTTGATGCCTCTCTTTCGGTCTATAATAGCTCCGAGGTATTTAAAGTGGTCGACCTGCTCCAGGACCTGTTCTCCCAGCTTAATCTGATGTCTTCTTTCTTCTCGTGATATCACCATGGATTTTGTTTTAGAGCTGCTTATGACCATCCCTCTCTTCTCCAGCTCTTCCTTCCAGACTTGCAGGTTGGATTGAAGATGTGCCTCTGATTTAGCAATCAGGGCAACATCATCAGCAAATGTCAGCTCTGAAATACAGACCTGTCTCATCCTCCAGTACCCCACTGAATACTTTCTTGTTCTCTCCTTACATGCCTTGGTTACATCGTCCATGAGGAGTATGAAAAGATAAGGTGACAGGATATCACCTTGTCTTACACCAGTGGTGGTCCTGAACTCTTCTGACTTATGGTTTTCTGTCCTCACATAATTTCTGCAAGACTTGTAGAAGCTCTGTATAGCATGAATCAGAGGTGCTGGAATCCTTGCCAAACAGTCCCAAAGTTTGCTTCAGGGGACCCTGTCAAACGCCTTTTCCAGATCTATGAAACAAAGATGGATCTCACTCTTATATTCAAGGGCCTTTTCACTCAGCTGTCTGAGTGTGAAGATTAGGTCTTGAGTACTTTGGTTTGCTCGGAATCCGCACTAGACCTCATCCAATTGTGGCTCAGCTAGGCGTCGGAGTCTCTGCTCTAGGATTCTAGAGTAGATTTTACCAGGGACACTGAGAAGGGATATGTCTCTATGGTTTCCACATTGTCGATTGTCACCCTTTTTTGAAAATTGGTGTTTTGATGGCAATCTCCCAATCCTTTGGTATGGTCTTGTTGCACCAAGCTGCCTGTAGGACCCTTAAGAGTAATAGGTCGCCTAATGCTCCCATGTACTTAATCATTTCTGGTGTTATACCATCATGCCCTGCTGCTTTGCCCATCTTGATTTTATCCAGTGCTGCCTTCAGTTCTTCCATCTTTATGTCATCTTCACCATCATTGGTTTTCTCTTCTGTGCTAGTGGTTATCATTTCTGATGTTTCACCATGCTCACCATCCAGGAGTTCTGAGAAATATTCTTTCCATTACTTCCTTCGGGGCAGTAAGCAATTTGCTTTGCTTGTCTTTTATAAATTTGAGAGGGCATTGTTTTTCCTTCCTCGTGTACTTTAGGATCTTATAGAACAATTTCTGGTTTTCTTGCGCATCTTTTTCTAGCTTTTCTCCTAATTCTTCCCAGGACTTCTGTTTTGCTTCTAGCACCTTGTTCTTTGCTTCTGTTCTGAGTGTCACATATTCTCTATATTTCTCCATTTGTCCTGTTGTGTTTTTAGTCCTAAGTATTGTTTCCATGCCATTTTCTTCTCTCTTATTTTCTCTTTGACTTCCTCTGTCCACCAAGGTGTCCTCTTTCTCTTGTTCCCAAGTCGGACTTCACCACATGCTTCTGCAGCAGCTGTCTTTATGATGTCCTTGAATTTAAGCCAGAGGGTTTCCAAGTCATCAGGTTGTTCTTCTGTGTTGCTCACCGCTGCAGCAATAAGATCCTGATATCTGGGCTTAATTTCTGGCTCTCTCAGCTTGTAGGTCTTAATGCTCATTTCTCCTGTTCGTTTACTTAGTTTCTTGCGTGATGTTGGTGTTACGGTATATGATATTAACGCCGTCTGCTAAAGGTTATCAGACGTGCAATTGTAAAAGGTTAAGGCATTTAATATATTGCGATAGATGTTTCAATTACTGAACGCTCCATACACGATCGATCATGACGTGTATAGCGTTGTTTAGGACACAGTCGGTAACTAAGAAACGCTACCCTTTGTTACTTGACCGCCAAGCTGAATAGCTGCGTTTTTCTAACCTTCCAATTCAATGGCATGATATAGCCATTTATATATGCATTTTTTGATGGACCAGGGTCAGTCCTAGAACTCTATATGAGAGGGAAATTTATGGAGGTTAGTATTTAACTAGAATTCTCAGAAGGAGAAGAATAATCGTCAAATTCATATGAAATATTCAGACTCGCAGTCTCACTGTCGGCAGGTAGCCATGTCTAGCTGCGCGTGCATATAGCTGTGATGTTCTGACGACAATACTGCATTGTATCCTTAAACGGACATTGACACATAAACCAGCAGTCTACGTTATTGATTAATTTATGCATGACTTATATGGACTTATGCTCTACCCCTATTGAAATGATCATCCTGTGTGTACAACTGTGGATTAAATGTACGGACTCAATGAAATGACTTATCAAATCAATCGTATTCCAAGGTTCAATTATTGTTCGGAATCTTCCACCCCCGCATTCGCTTAATCTTCCATCGAAGGCACGATGCACTATCACGGAATAAAAAAAACTAACATATCAATGAAAAAACAATGGCCAGAAATTTATAATTGTTTTATTCATATCACATGGAACATTGTTCAGAGCAAACCACCACGCAACAGTGGTGCCCGGTGTATGGGGACGAAAAACAACCAAAAACCAAAAATTTTTTCATGACTTTCGAATGAAATATTTACGATCAAGTTTCGATCACATGATCATTACGAAGCTGACGTGACGCACGTGATCATGAATAGCAACATGACGTCACTGTTGCATTGTCGCAGTGAAGAAGACATATTTTCAACGCCTCTCTAGTTCGTTTCAAATTGATCAAGATGCACAAGATGGACTACCGTTGCCTGCCCATCAGGAGCAGACAGTCAAAGGCACAGGCCTAGCTGTTGACGACCTTTAGCACTGATCTAAGCAACGGAAAAGATAAGTCTAGGTGTTTAACTGGTGTTATTGCAAACAGTGCTACTAAGTCCATGCCCTCTGCCTACATCGGCATGTTTTTACCTATGTTTAATGTACTTTTTGTTGTCTTAATGTGTTATTAATTCGTGGGAGGTAGGGAGGATGAACCGAAATAAGATTCTGTGGCTCTCACGATGCCTGAATTGATTTCGGTCGTTTCTTAGGGCAGTTAAACGATTGCACTTTTGGAAGCCCCATTGAGGTTTGCCATTGGACTGTCTGTCCAAATCTGCTACCGTTTGACGATTTGTGTTAGCTGTACCGTTCTGTAGATAACTGGCATATTTTATTCGTACTCAGTTAACAATTTTTTTTAGTTTTGTATCATGTTTGTTAACTATTTCGTCCAGTCTCCTCTTACTATCATTTATTTGATGATTGTTAAATTTTCGTCCGTTATGAGTCCTGTGATGTCATCATTTTTTGCAGTCATTTTTTTTTTTGTGTACTTTGAATATTAAGTTGACCTCGGGTCAGACCTTGACCCTTCATTTGGCTTGTGACATTTCCGCTTGTTTTATTTAGTTCATAAATTCATTTTTAATTGTGAAAATGTCTTGTTTGCGTCTTAACATTGTTTGTACCCTTTAGTTGCATCATTCTTTTGTTTGTCCTCATGATATATATTAATACTACATTAATAATATGATATTATATGCAATAATACCCTTGTAATTTAATTTAATTAATTTTTTTCTGATATTTAAGGTTAATATGGGACATTGCATAATTATGCAGTGATAGTCCAAGAAAGTAGCACTACAATTTATAATAGATGCCTAGGGCATAATAATATAATATATATATTGACAAAATAAAATAATCTTATAGCTACCTTTGAGGTAATAGACCCATTGTATATTATTTAATATACTTTTCTGGTACTAAGAGAGTGACTTAGTACATTGAACAATATAATTACTAGGAATCATACCCAACATTATTGGATATTGAGATTAATTGTGTGAAGTAATTACATAATAGTTAACAGATATCATAACTATTTATGATATAGTATTATTTAGATACAATATTGTTACAAAATATTGTCTATTAGTTGAACTTAGACATTAGAGTTCAGTACTATTGTGATTATTTATATTGAATATTCCTAAGTTGAGTAAGTATAATAATTACTCTGAAGCTACTATTGACTATTTTAATCAGTAATTATCAATAATTACTTACAGATAAAAGTCAAAATGCTTACTATAGACCATTTCGTTAAAATTGGTAGGGATTATAGTTATAAATCTCAAGAACTTCGTCAGTTTGCTGAGGCAGAACTGGAAAAATATGAAAGAAAAGAAGCAGAACAAAAGGCTGCATTAAAGAAAGAGGAAGAGGAACGTGAGATGAAGCAAATTGCCAAGGAAAATAGATTAAGAGAAATTGCTCAACAGGAAGAAGAGAATAGATTGAAACGAGAGGAAATTATTTTACAACAAGAAATGGAATTGGCGCGTATTAAATTGGAGACAGCAAAATTACAAGCACAAAGTGCTGATGCAAACCAGAATAATAACGCACAAAATGGATCATCATCCAGCCAAACTAAACATTTCTACAACTTTAAATTACCCACTCTCAACTTGAACGTGGACGACCTTTCATCGTTCCTGTCACGTTTTGAACAGACTTGCAAAACAAACCATTTGCCTGAAGAGTCATGGGTACTCAAGTTAAATGAATTCTTGGTTGGAGAACCATTGACGGCTTCTCAAAATGCTGACCCATCAATAGCAAATAACTACGGTGCTATTAAGTCCTTGCTTTTACGAAGGTTTCACCTGGACGAGGAACACTGTAGGTTGAAATTTAAGGGAATTTTACCTGAATCTCCAAAAGATTTTGCAGGATTCATTGCGAACATACGCAATACATTTAATAGATGGGTTGAACTGGCAGAAGTCAACAAATCATACGACAAATTAGTTGATTTACTACTACGGGATAAGGTATTATCTTCGGTTAGCCAGCCATTTTTTGCATATTTGCAGGAGCGTAAACCAGGTACTATAGACGATTTAGAAAAAATTTCTTTAAACTACTGTTCGGCACATCCGAATGCAACCATTTCTAACTCCTCATTAAGAGAACCTCTACCTGTGGCGTCTAATATGGCCTACAATCATAATAACAAACAAAGACATCACAGTGTAGACAGAAGCAGGTTCCAAAGAAATCACAATGTTCACTTTCAGAAGGGATATAATAATGATTTCAACAATAAAAATGAGTTCAACAGAGGTAGATCACGAGATAGAAATTATTCACCTCAAACAAACTACCACAATGGTCAACATAACACTCATTATAATCGATCACATACTCCCAATAATAATAGTAACTGGAATGGTAATAATCATGGCTCGAGACATCGAGATAATAGTTACTATAGAGGACGACGAGATAATTCTAACAATTATACTCGGAATCGATCTCATTCTCGGGGATCATCTCATTACAACCATAATACAGGGGCAGCAGTTACAAATAATACTACCCCTATAGCTCAGGTCCCACTTGACAATAATACAACACAGTCTTCTGCTGCATGTTTTGCTATTAATTATAATGTGGCAAATAGTTGCCAACAATGCAATCTTATTTTTCAGAAGGCGAAAGAAACAGTGCTTAACTGCGGACATATTACACCAGAGGTAGGTCTTGCAGTCAACGATGGAACAGGCCTACTAATTTTTAACAGGGGATTAGTTAATGGATCCGTCGTCTCAGTGCTGAGGGATTCAGGATCCACAACGATTGGTGTACGACAGTCGCTGGTACATCCTAGCTGTGCAACGGGGGAATATGTCCGTTGCATGACTTTTGGGGGAACTATTGAGTTTTACCCCACAGCTATTATTCATGTTAACACACCTTTTTTCACAGGGAACGTAAAAGTATGTATGCTAAAAAAGCCTATAGCTGATCTGATGGTTGGTCGTATACACGGCAGTAAAGATTGTACTCCAGATGAGATTATAGAATGGGAGAAACATAACCTATGCACTGGAAACGCCGTGACGACTAGAGCGCAGACTCAACTCATGGAGAAAGTTGATGATAATAAAATGGATGCAGACAACCAAGAGGAATTTGTAGTCAATTCACCTATTGACAGGGAAACATTTGCAACCAAACAAAAAGAGGATAAATCTTTAAAAAAATTTTTTAAGCTGGTTGATAAAGTTGACAATCTATCCTCAGGTAATAATAACAAACATTGTTTTGTTATTAAAAATGACATATTGATTAGATGTTTTAATGACAAATCACAAATGAAACAACAAGTTATGGTCCCATATACTTTTAGACGGTACATTCTTCAACATGCACATGACTCACATTGTGCTGGACATATGGGATATACTCGAACACGATCTCGAGTACTGTCTTCATTCTTTTGGCCAGGAGTGTCAAGAGATATCTCGCAGTATGTACGTTCCTGTACTACATGCCAAGAAGTGAAAGCACGTGGAGCTTTTCACACGGCGCCTATTCAGGCTTGCAATATCTCAGTAAGACCGTTTGACAAGATGGCAATAGATATTATTGGTCCATTGCTACCATCGGCCAGAGGACATAGATTCGTCCTTACGTGCATTGATTTGTGCACACGATGGCCAGAAGCCATCCCATTAAAGACCACCACTACCACAGATGTAGCTGAATAGGGTTTCCTAGAAAACTTTTATCAGACCATGGGTCACAGTTTATATCTGACACCATGAAGGAAGTCATGAAAACTTGGAACATTGATAGGAATTTAAGTAGTATTTATCATCCGATGAGTAATGGTGCGGTTGAAAGACTTAACCGTACACTTAAACAACTACTACATAAGGTTACTGCTAAGCACCCTCATGACTGGGACAGAGCACTCCCAGCTGTTCTATTTGCTTATCGGGAGGTACCGCATGAACAAACTGGCTTCTCTCCCTTTGAATTAGTTTTTGGTGCTCCCCCAAGAGGTCCTATGGGACTAATAAAAGACTTATTAATTGACGCGGAGATGACTCAGGACACTCAGTCATCTTACGAGTACGTGATTAATCTTCGGAAGAACATTATTGAGTCTTGCCAGTTGGCAACAGCTTCTTCTGAGGCTGCAAAAGCTAAGGCTCGATCTCTACAAAATAGGTCTCGACGATTACGCCAATTATTCCCAGGCGACGAGGCTTATGTGTTACTTCCTCACAATAACAATAAATTATTGATATCTTGGAATGGTCCTTACAAAGTCATTGATAAAATTTCCGACGTTGATTACGTCTTAGATATCAAGGGACACAAAAAGATATTTCATATTAACATGCTCAAGCAATTTCATACACGTCCTGAACACTTACAGTCAATTTTTCATGAACTAGATGACAACACAGTATCTACTTGTTATTATGCTAACTTATCTGTCATCCAGGAAGAAGAATCTTCTTTTCCTGAGGTACAGTTACCGTTACCGGTACCAGTAGTTCAACCTACTGAATCTTGGCGGGATGTAACCATCTCTTCAACGGTTACACCGCAACAGCGTCTACAGATTGCTAATCTATTACAATCTTATCCAGATGTATTGACCGACGTCCCGGGTCGCACATCGGCTATCAGTCATGACATTACTCTCAATGATGATACACCTATTCGTGTACATCCCTATTCTGTTCCTTTACATTTCCTTGCTAAAACTACTAAGGAACTTGAACAGATGTTGTCTCTGGGAATCATTGAGACTAGTAATTCGCCATTCTCTTCTCCATTAGTGATTGTCCGGAAGAAGGACAATAACATCAGACTATGTGTTGATTATAGAAAATTAAATGCTAAGACTATAGTTGACAGCGAACCACATCCACTTATCGACGACTTACTGCCACGGCTATCCAACGCAACTATATTTAGTAAGATAGACTTAACTAAAGGTTATTGGCAGATACCACTGACCGAAAAGGCTAAGTACTACACCGCATTTTCCACTCCACAAGGTCTATACCAGTGGAATGTGATGCCTTTTGGGCTTGTTAATGCGCCAGCTACCTTCATTCGCCTGATGCGACAAATTTTATCAGGTAGACCAGACGTTATTACATATATTGACGACATATGCTTGTTTAGTTCGTCGTTTGAGGAACATGTTTCGGGACTTAGATATGTTTACCTTATACATTTCAAGAAAGCTAAAGCCTGCAGAAACAAAGTATTCAACAGTCGACAAGGAACTTTTATCTGTGATATGGGCAATAACTAAACTCGAAAAGTTCCTGCTTGGTGCTCCCTTCACCATACAGACGGACCAACGTGCTGTAGCATCCTTGCGTCGATCTAATCATAAAAGCCAGAAACTCGCCAGATATTCAATCATCCTACAGCCATTTGAATTCTCCATTGAACATATTCCTGGCACTGAAAACATTGTGGCTGATGCGTTGTCACGTAATCCTATTGACGACGAATAATCAACATTAACATTCCTAAAACATATCAACTATAAAGGAACTAACCTTGCCTTCAATTTAAACTTTATAAACACTATATGCATCACAGAATGGAACTAAAGACAATCAAGGTATACAGATTGACATTCAAACTTCGTCTAACGTCCATACACGATATATGAATATTCGTTGAACAATCATGGAACAATATCTGACGACAAGTCGAACTTATTGTCCTATGTGCACTTAATTCTTGGATGCTGTGATAAATGACATTTCTTTCCAACGTAAACGTTTGAACATTTTTGCCTAAAAGAATTCATCAGGATCAAGACTGCGGATGGATCATCATATCCTATACTAATTAATTAGTTAACTTAACTTCTTAATTGAATTATTATCAATAAAATGAAATGTGAGAAAAAAATGAAATGAAGAGAACAAAAAAAAAAAAAAAAAAAAAAACGAAATATAAAAAGAAGAAATTATGAAAAGAGAAAATAAATCTCACACAAGTATTAGATTAATATTTTTTTTTTAATGTACCTATACATTAGTTAGTTAGTTAAATTAGATAGTTATTATTCACTAACACTTAACACACACAATTAAGTTAAACTTATATTCGAATTTCTTTCTATTTCTTCTCAATTATTTTGTTTTTTTTCTTCTCTCATAACATCGCGTTACATTAGAATCTTAATAATTTATCTCTTAGTTTAATTCATTAATTTAATTTTAATTAGTCAAATTAATTCCTATATGACATACTAATACGACAGACCTTACTTTCATTTAATTCTATCATTCACTATTAACATTGGACATTTTATTTAGTTGATATAATAATATGTATAATTGATATATCATGTGATTAATGTTAGATGACTATGACAAATAGTTGGTTGACATGACCGCGACACGGTTCTACTCAGAACATCGTCGGCCATATGTCACAATTGTGTTAAATTTTTTTTGAAAAATTGTTAAGTCGGATAGATCTTGAAAAAAAAATCTATCGATTTTTTTTCCCGGGTGTACAGGGAATTGTTACGGTATATGATATTAACGCCGTCTGCTAAAGGTTATCAGACGTGCAATTGTAAAAAGTTAAGGCATTTAATATATTGCGATAGATGTTTCAATTACTGAACGCTCCATACACGATCGATCATGACGTGTATAGCGTTGTTTAGGACACAGTCGGTAACTAAGAAACGCTACCCTTTGTTACTTGACCGCCAAGCTGAATAGCTGCGTTTTTCTAACCTTCCAATTCAATGGCATGATATAGCCATTTATATATGCATTTTTTGATGGACCAGGGTCAGTCCTAGAACTCTATATGAGAGGGAAATTTATGGAGGTTAGTATTTAACTAGAATTCTCAGAAGGAGAAGAATAATCGTCAAATTCATATGAAATATTCAGACTCGCAGTCTCACTGTCGGCAGGTAGCCATGTCTAGCTGCGCGTGCATATAGCTGTGATGTTCTGACGACAATACTGCATTGTATCCTTAAACGGACATTGACACATAAACCAGCAGTCTACGTTATTGATTAATTTATGCATGACTTATATGGACTTATGCTCTACCCCTATTGAAATGATCATCCTGTGTGTACAACTGTGGATTAAATGTACGGACTCAATGAAATGACTTATCAAATCAATCGTATTCCAAGGTTCAATTATTGTTCGGAATCTTCCACCCCCGCATTCGCTTAATCTTCCATCAAAGGCACGATGCACTATCACGGAATAAAAAAAACTAACATATCAATGAAAAAACAATGGCCAGAAATTTATAATTGTTTTATTCATATCACATGGAACATTGTTCAGAGCAAACCACCACGCAACAGTTGGGCAGTTCCTAGGCTGAGCAACTCTTTCATTTGTTCTTTTAATTGTAAGAAGGTAGCAGAATTTATGATGTACTTAACCTTGAGACAAGAAATCTTGACAATGATTGTTACAAGAAAACCATTAAAAGAATATAAGGACGGGTACCATAATGTAGCTATCTAAACAAAACCACAGATGCTGGAACTGAGGTGGCCATGTCCTCAGAAGGGACTCCGACACCATCATCAGAACTGCTATGCTTTGGACCCGAGAAGGATGGCGAAAGAGAGACAGACCAAAGACAACCTGGCAGAAAAGAGTGAAGAGATGCAAAGCATGAACCAGAGTTGGGGCACGGCACGAAGAATGATCACTGACCGAGCAACATGGGGATAGTCTGTTGCTGCCTTACAAGACAGCACTAAGCGTGATGGCCACTGATTGTTTTGTCAGTCTGTGGATAAGAATCCAAGAAGAAGAAACAAAAGCAGGTCTTATCAGAAGAAAAGACCAACATTTTTTTTAAATACACACCATGAGGTTGTCAGCCTCAGCCCAACCTCAAATTAATCACCCTTATAAAATGCCAGAGGAAGTGGTAGTCTTTTTCTTTCTCTGATTAGGTCACATGGCTGACGCTAAATGGAAAATCTGATTTGTTACTTATTGACTTAAGTCTTTCCTCTTCTAACCTGGGGTGTAGAGGTAAAAATCTAGATCTCGATAAAAATAATGAGATTGGATGAGATGATTAGAAACCATGGAAATTTGAAAGACACCATTTGGATAAATAAAATCTCGGTAAAAATAATGGAATAGAATAAGACGATTAAAATACATTTCCTTTCTCCACAAAACCAGAAAATAATAGTAAAACCTTTACCTATTCCTCACTTTCTCACATGGATTAGTCTCCAGAACCACTTTCTCTCCTTCTGCCTTGCTAAACCTGTATTTGTTAAGAGGATTTGGTTTATCAGTTGGTTTGTATGGAGGCTTTGTTCCATCAAAGACATAATCTGTGCTGATAAACAAGACATATGCTTCAACCTCATCTGCAAAGCAACAAATACGTGACTCAATCGCTCAACGCTACTGAAGAATGGATAATCTACATGCAATCAACACATACGTGACTAAATAGCTAATTGTTACTGAAGAATGGATAATCTGTACGCTCAACGCTACTCCATAATTACCTCTACGTGGCTGATAGGGACTGGAGTATTTTGATATATTACTTCGAGAAGTTTCTCGGGCAGTATTTTATGTATTCCATATTGTTTCAGCCGTGTGTTACTTTACTGTGTGAATTGCTTGATTAAAAGGGGAAATCCTATAGAAAGTGTTATCTTCCTGTGTCAACCATTTCATGTTGTGGTCGTATCCTTAGATAATGAGCCAAGTATTAAATTAGCGTCAGTGTTAAATCCACAGCAGAAATAGAGGAGTTGACAGGAGTAACCGGTAAAATATATAATTATTTAGAGAATTTTCTACAAGATAGATATTTCACTGTTCAGGTAAACAATTATAGATCAGAACTGTATGAACAACAAAATGGAATACCCCAAGGATCAAGCATAACCTTCAATTTTTACAATAATGGTACATGATTTGGGTGAAGAATTTAATAATATAACAAATAAATTGTCACAGTTTGCAGTTGATGTTGCTATATGGAGGACTGGGAAACATCTGCCAAAATTATATAAAGATTTACAAAAGCAAATAAATAAAGTATGTAAATGGATGACAAAATGGGGTTTTTAGCTGGATACAAATAAAACATTGGGAATGATCTTCAGTAAAGGTAGGGTTGTAAAAAATAAAATTTTAGACATAAATATCCAAGGGCAAAACATTAATACAGCGCAAACCACTCGATATCTAGGAATGACTTTGGACCAACAGCTAAACTGGAATAAACACATAGATAAACTAGTGGAGTCTTGCAGAGGATTGACTAACTTATTAAGATATTTGAAAGATAATGGATAGGGTGCAAGCACACACGACAATGCTCAATTTTTATAAATCTTTTATTAGAGGACAAATAGATTATGGAAGTATAATATATGACTCTGCTGCACACAACAACAAGATTAAATTAAACATAATTCAGGCTTTATGTACAATTGCAGGTGCAATCAGATCAACATCAATGGGAGCTATAGAGGTGGCTTTAGGAATTCTACCCTTAGAATTACGGAGAAAGGAGTTAGACTAAATTACATGAACAGAGTTAAGTTAGATAAGTTTCACCCAGCACATATAGCTTTTACCAGATGCCAACTAACAACTCAGGCCAATCCAATGAATACCACTAGATACCCTACAGGATGGAAGTGTATGGAGGAAATTGTCCATCTGGGTACATTAATTACATCAATTAATAACAGTTGTGAATACAAGCCAGTGATTCCACCCTGGGAGATCAAGAAACCAGACACGGACTACCACCTAGCAGAAATACTTAAGAAAACAAATAGTATAGAAAATATTAAAAACACAGCCAATAAATATATACAACAAATATAAAAAGACAGCATTACTGTAAACACAGATGGATATAAGAGAGAGGATGGCAAATTGGGGATAGATATATATATTCCAATATGGAAAATGGCAAAAGAATATAGTAACACGGAAAATACATCCATTTTCACTGCAGAGATGGTGGCAATACTAAAAGCACTAGAAATATTCTCTAATAACCCTCCCAAAAAACTAACAGTTTTAACTGACTCTCTTTCAACAATTCAAGCACTTAGAAACTTACGAGAATGTAGTAGACCTGATATAGCAGAGGAGATATTTCTGGCTACTACATACTTATATTCCAGAGGATGTTCAGTCTTAATTGCTAGGGTTCCTTCACATGTTGGTATAGAGGGAAATGCACAGGCAGATCTGATAAAAAAATCTAATAAATGTAGGGATGAGTAAATCAGAGATTAAGAGCTTAATTAAAGATTTAATAACAGATGAATGGAAAACACAGAGGGATAAAAATCTAAAAGGAAGACACGCATATAAGATGTTCAAGTCTCCAACATGAAAATGTCAGATATCTAGGGAATTGAAAATTCCCAGTAATAAGAAACTTCTCAGACTACAGGTGGGAAAAGGCTATTTCAGAATAGAAGAACCTTACTGTACAGGATGTCTTCAAGACAATAAAATAGAACATTTCTTGTTAAAATGTAAGAGGTATGAACAAATGAGAATACCAATATTAGATTTATTTGCAGGCATCAAACTTACCTATAAATATAGAAGAGGTGTTAAGAACAGACAGACCTAGGGAACTGCATAATATAGTCAAACAATATTTAACACGAACAAAGGTGAATATATAGTGGTTTGGAATGTGAAGGTCTGATGCTGTTCTTACAATGCATATGACTTTTAGCAGATGAAAGTCAATTAAATATCTGTTAAAGTCAGTTATATAACTAGAACCACCAGACCTTTGCATCCCTCCACTTTAATATTAGTCTTGTTCGGAGTTTCTTCCTGATTTTGTTCGTTTTTTATTTTATTTTTTTTTAAACATATAAGCATAATTGGTATGGAACTCCAGGGTAGGGGAGGCAGAAGTAGACCAAGAAGCACATGGAGCTGGAAAAAGAGGTGAAAATAATGAGAACGTGGAAAAAAACTTGATGATGGCACGTGACAGGAGGACTTGGCATGTGTTTGTTGAAGGCCTATGCTCCTTGGAGAGTAGAGGGGTATGAATGATGAATGGGGAAAAGAGATTAATAAAAAAAAAAAGTAAAACAAAATAACAACTTATTACTGCATCTTCTGTGCCTTATTTAAAGGTTAAATGTGTACTGGGCCGAAGGGAAGCATAGAGAACTGGAGGCTGCCATAATAGAATATTTTTTTGGCAAGTGGCTATGATTACGAACAATGTATGTAATTACGGCATTTACACGGTTAGGCCTACGTACGAGACGATATATGTAAATGCGAAAGTATATACAGTACTTGGGGCAATTTTGTTATGGCATTGTGAAGGGGGTGTGCCAGGGTACTGATGAAGGCAGTAGCGTGCTAAGGGGGTTGCGAGGGGGCGGTCCGCCCAGGGTGACAGCCAGGAAGGGGGTGCGATCTGACACTATTATGTTAATACTTACTGTTAAAAATATACTTGCAAGTGTGCTTCTTTATGGGCGAGGGGGTGCCAAAGGTGTGATACGCCCCGGGTGCCAAATACTTGAGGGACGCATCTGGATGAAGGTAAATCAGAATATACAACACAGAAATGATAAAGCGTTGATGCACTTCCGTAAAACAGCAAAAGTTAGATTTAGATAATAAAGCAAATAAATAATAAAAGCTGACAACATGAACGAGGTAATTAAAGGAAGAGGTAACAGAAACAAACGACAAGGTTTAAAGTACAACGCGAAAACTAAAACGCAGAACCCAAGCCTAATGCACTTTTAACAAATATGTTATGAAAACAATACAGTTCAGGGACGTCTAGAAATATGCAACAACAAATTATGGCCTTCAAATTAATCTTCTAGAACTTCTAGTCATATGACCAAAGCTGGCTAATGACGAGCCTAGATTTACATTGACCATAATATCGGCCGGGGATTTGGTGAGCATATATAACACAATGCATATTGTGATCGCGCAATGTTCCTAGATGCAGTGAAGCTTCAAGAAGACAGCTCAGCAGAGTACGCAGTTTTCTAGATAATTTTATTGAAATGGCAAGCTGAACGTTCATAAGTTTGAACTACAAGTGTGCGTTGTTATTATTCTTTTGGAAAGATGTAAGTTGCCCCAGACATTCTTAATAGGCCCTATATTTTCATAAATGTTGGTGGTTTCGTTTATTCAATACTGGCACACACGATTCAGAGAAAACCAGCAAGATGGCCAGGTTATTATGTTAGAAGAATACAGAAACAAAGAAGGACCTGAGGAACAAATAGAAAATATTATAGAGGAAGAACCTGTGGAACAAGAAGAATATTTGACGACTGTGAGCATTCAAGATCTGCAGTAGCCTAACTAAACAAAGGAATTAAGATTATTTTAGCAGAGTCACTTAAGGCGATTCAAATGAGCACTGCCACGAAGAAATGAGAACTCTGAAGTAAGACCGGAGTTTGTAAAATTAATAGATGAAGAAATGGAGCAGATATTGACTGACCTAGGCTTGAAATAGGGTCAGTAACCCTACGGTCATGTACTTTATATAAACCTGTAGTTCTACGATATATATCAGTTTAAAAATGTGGTACTAAGGTTCGCCTCTTGCTGTTGTAGGCCTATTCGAAGTTTTGATCAAATAAAGACAGTTAAAATTTTGCCACAGCCATCGTTTCTGAAGATTAATGTTTCACATGTTGAGTTTGATGTTAAAGATTACTACAAGATAAAGAGAGTTGCATTAAAAATGCCAAAACGACACTAGGCCTAAATTACCACTGCAAGGTCTAGGCAATTACTGATGTAACCTGGGTCAAACACAACTCTAGGAAGCAACCACCTCTTGCGATTAGCCAGGCATAACCTGGAGCACAATTCACATTTCATTCATCAAAACAACACACCACTATAACAGGAGGGGGTGACAGAGGGAACGAACGAACTTTATTTTCAAAGGGTTAAGAATTGGGTACGTAGGTCCGTCTGACATTCTGCTATCTCTCTCTCTCTCTCTCTCTCTCTCTCTCTCTCTCTCTCTCTCTCTCTCTCTCTCTCTCTCTTTTTCTCATCATGTATACTGTATTCTTTCATCCCCAATTTACTCCAAACATTATTTAGGCATTGATCATTAAAAAGTAATATAACATCATACATTTGCAATATTCATCATAATCAAAGTATGATTTTTAAAAAAAAAAATAGATTTAAAAAAAAAATTAAATCAAACAAACAATAAGACTAAAAAAAATCGAATTCCTCATACAATAAATTAGAAAGTGATTCGAGGCATAATCAGATGGTGTGTTATAAGAACTCGTGAAACATTCTAAGTCTGCTACTGAATGACTAGGTACTGGTTGTGTTTTCCAGTGTACCGGTATGAGAGAGATTTGACCAGACGTGAGCAGCTTTGTGTCCTATAGCAGATACTGCCGTAGGGAGTTAATTGTTTAATCCTTCACAATACTAGGTTCATCATCATCATGTGGTGGGGTAACCAGTTCTTCTCCTTCTGTCTTTGCCTTCCCTAACTCAAGAGCAGAATCAGACTAGGTAGACAGTTAGACAGACTAGGTAGACAGTTAGACAGACTAGGTAGACAGTTAGACAGACATGTAAGAAAGAAATTAATTTTCTAAGGGTTGAAAATCGGGCACACAGTTCCCTCTTGCATTCTTCCTCCCTCTTGCTCATTTTTTTTTTGTTACTGTTGCTCAAACATTCTCCAGCGTACTGAAAGTATTAATTTAAAGGCAATGAAACATTACAAAGTAGTATAATAGCATACATTAACAGTACCTGATCAATATATTAAAAATAAGTATATTGTAATGAAAAACTAGATCGTCAGAGCCTTCATACAGTATATTAGATACTTATTTGAAACATAATCAGTTAGGGTGGCCTATAATCGGCACTCACTCATAAAGTATTTGAACAGTATACAATTGTATGAGTAAGGACTGTGCGTGTTTTTCAAGTCATTGGAAAGATTGTTCCAAAGATGAGCAGCACAGTGAACCAAACTATTCTTAAATAGGTCTAGCCTTGGCTTGGGTAGCTGCAATTTGTACCTGCAATTAGGGTTAACCTTAATCCTAACTCTATAATACACATATTCACTGCGGAGCGTTCGGCGACAATCATTGCGGTGTTACTGGTCTATGTGTACATTTTCGTTTTTAACGGATTTTTTTTTTTTGCGGGGGGAGGGGGGGGGGTGTTAGGTCTATAGGCCTATCTGCATTTTTTTGGGAGGGGGCGGGGCGGGGGGTATGGTTAAGTCTATGTCTGCATGTGTGGTTTAGAACACATCTGCTATTATTGTGACACATAATTTTGCTGCACTTCACACGCAAACCTTGACCAAAATCCGCCCCTTTTTCAAGCTTGCACTGGTGGAAACATAAAGAAACAAACCTCTAAGCCGAGGAGTTTTTGCGTGCGGTCAAGCAGAAATAAGGTGTGGGGTGTTCGGGGCGGAGTTTGGTTAGTGTTAATAGAGAGTATTTTACAATGTGTCGAAGAGATACTGTTACATGAACGGTATCGATAGCGTTTGGGCAAAATGGCTACTGTGTTCCACTATTCTTCCCCTTTACCTGTGTACTGGGGAGCCGCGCTAGCGTAGTGGTTACAACACCGCCCTGGCGACCGGGTGATACAGGATCAAACCCGGGCGACGGCATTTGAGGATTTTTCGTCGACCGGGATTTGGACTGGATTAACTCGAGACCTGGCGAGGACATTTGAAGAAGTGTCGTCGACCAGGGACTGGCGGCTCCTGAGCCGACCCAGCTGCAATGGGTACCTCCGAAATCGGCGAGTATTTGCCTGAATGGCGAGGGACACCTGTCTCTGTACAAGAAATAAAGGGATACTCACGTAAAATCAATGTCACGTTAGACATAAATAATAACCTGAGATTTCGCCTCGAGTATTAGCGGGCGTACGCAAAAAAAAAAAAAAAAAAAAAAAAACAAACCTGTGTACTGACTAGGACCACTTGATCAGCCGACGTATAGATAGCCATTTGGGCAAAATGGTACCTAACAAATTATGTGATTCAACCTTGTAAACATTGAACTAGAATCCACTAATACTTACATTCTCCACAATTTGCTTTCTCCTTGGTGAACTGCTGGCTAAAATGTTTCTCTGTGCATTGAGAATGTGTATTATTGATGACAGCATAGCAGACGTGTAAATTGTGACTTTACCAAGTTTTTTTGGTTTTTTTCTAACCAGCGGAACTCGAGCTTTCCAGCCCTTATGGCCCAATGACATGTCATTGCGAGGCTGGGGAGTCAGTAGACTTTCCTTCCAACCCGGTCAGGAGCTTCGCTCCTTCCCATCCACAGAGTGTTTTATCTGCAGGAGCCGTTCAGGTTATTCAGTCAAATTCCCGGTCGATGACACTCTTACAAATGCCGGCACCCGGGCTTGAACCTTGAAAACCTGGTCGCTAGCGCAACGTCTTAACCATTACACCAGCGCGGCTCCCCACCAAGTTAATTTAACGCAACGTTGTTCAAGAGTGTTCGATATCAGCTGCTGCCTCGTTCAGCGCAGTCCTGCCTAATTCGTTGCAGTTTCTTGCAGTACCGTTATTTGTTGCCGCACTCAAGCACCATAAATGTAGAGTTAGCTTAACTTAAAAAGAAAAAAATCGACACGACACTGACTGAAAGTAAGGATCACCCACGTCTTTAGGGTTTATAAGGGAAAAAGTTAGTTTTAGATACCTAACCCCTTATTACTGCCTCTGAATTATTTTTTATGTAAGGCCGTATCGAACACATGTTCCAATGTTTTTCATTTCAGCCTGGAGAACCTACACAAAGTTCGTTGCTAATGCAACGACTTGATTTTGAAATACACGAGTAGGCCTCTACCCGACCGTCATCACACGAGGAACAGCTATTGACAAACTAACTCATTACTAATACTCATGGCTAATACGTAGCTCCGCATGAAGTTTCGTACCATTTAGGGTTGGGGTTACGGTTAACCCTAACCCCGACCCTAACTCTAAATGGTACGAAACTACATGCGGAGCTCTTGGTACGAGTATTAGGAAATTACCCTAAAATCTTTATAATTGGTACACACAGGTAAATGTGACAATACTTTCATCAAAATAAAATTAGTCAATGCTGTGCACGACGTATTTTTTTCTCCAACATGATTCTCAGGTACCGTAGGCCATAACACTTTTAAATTCTTGGAAGCCTGTTCCTCGTTAAAATAGCCACGAACATTTTTGGCTGCAGAGCTAAATAAACTATCCGCACAATATTTGCTTTGTATTTACAAAAGGTGCAGTGGTTTATAATACAAAGTTGAGGAAGATGAGGGAAATTACAGTAATTCGTATATAATATGAAATGGTTTTGTCTTATTGTGCAATATTAGCTGGTGTAAATTCACATTTTCCTGCACTTTTTATATTTAAGTTTTAAGGCTTTTCGTTCATCTCTATTTTGTTGGGACATAACCCTATGCCCAAGTTTTGCCTGGCTCTTCTGCCTTGCGACTTACTTGGCAAGTTTCACATGCACAAATAACTGCTAACCACAGCGATCAAAGAGCGATGGAATTGAATATGCACCGGCATTCTTCTTCTTCTTTGATCCTTAACCGCCGACCGTCAAAGCAGTCAGTGGCCATCACGCCTAGTGGCGTCTTGTAGGGCAACAACAAATTGATTCCACTTTGCTCGATCGGTGGCCATCCTTCGTACAGTCCCCCAACTCTGGTTCATTCTTTGCATCTCAGCCTCCACAGTCCTTCGCCAGGTTGTTTTTGGTCGGCCTCTCTTTCATTTTCCTTCAGGGGTCCAAAGCATAGCTGTTCTTGTGATGGCATCGGGGTCTCTTCTGAGGACATGGCCAACCCAGCTCCAGCGTCTGCCAGCTATGATGGTGTGCATGTCTTTTTGCTTGCTCCGAGTAAGCAGATCTTGGTTGGTGATGGTATTCGGCCAAAAGATTCGGTGAATTTTTCTTAGGCATGTTGTGTGAAAAGGGGACAATTTCGATATTTCCTTCTCTGTAACTCTCCAGCATTCCGCACCATAGAGAAGCACAGAAAGCACACAGCTCTGATATAATCTTAATTTTGTGCTTGTGCTGTATTGAGAGGACTTCCAGATATTGTTTAGGCTAAAAAAGGCTGTTCTTGCTTTATTCATTCTGATGTTGATGTCTTTGCCTGCCCCGCCGTCTGGTGTTACTATGGATACTAGGTATGGGAAGGTGTCTGTCTGTACCAGTTGCCGATTCCTTACTGATGTGGGCTCAGGGTTGCTCACATTGAGCGTCATGACCTCTGACTTCTTTAAATTGATGTTCAAGCCCACCTGCTGGCTATACTTATTAAGTCTATCCGTTTTTTCCTGGATGTGTTGATATGAACGTGCTAGTAGTGCAATATCATCTGCATATTCCAGGTCTTCTAATGTAGAAAATGTAGTCCATCTTATTCCTCTTGGACTGCCATCTGTTGTCTATCGCATCACCCAGTTAATGACTGTTCAAAATAGAATGGTTGATAGGGGCATCCCTGTCGTACTCCTGTCTTCACCTCAAAAGTTAGGTTGCTCTGCCCAACACTGCACGTGAAGTTGGCATAGAGGCTTTTTATGATTGACACTATGCAGCTTGGAATTCCATAAGCTCTCAGTATTTTCCATAAACTGTCCCCATGTATGCTGTCAAAAGCCTTTTCAAAATCAACGAAATTAATGTACAGCTGTCTTTGCCATTCTGAGCACCGGCATATTTAAGTTATATTTAAGTAAATGAAAGATTATTTAAAAAAAAAAAACTATAAAATAAAAAGAATAGTTGAAATGAAACAAATGCGAAGGACGCATCAAGTGACAGACAATAACTTAGCAGAGTGTGCGAGCAAGGCAAGAGGCAGAAAATATTGAAGATCTTCTACTACCAGGCAACCTTCGATATGGTGATGGCAACTGATCTGATACTGTTGCTACATAGTTGGACGTCTGCTATCATGCTCAAAATAATTTCTAAACATGGTGTTGACTTATAAATTAACTTATAATTAATGTTGACAAAAATGTCAAGTCAGTCCTATTGTATGCTCCTGAAACATGGAGAACTACAAAAACAGTTACCAAGAAGTTGTAGACTTTGATAAATGAGTACATGGGTAGAATAGAGAGATTGAAATGGTATGACAAGACCACCAATGTGGAACTGATGACAAGAATCATACAGGTGACAGTGGAACGAGCTACGAGAAGTTGATGCTAGCGATGGATAGGACACTCATTTAGAAAACCTGTTAACATTACAAGGCAGTCCGTGTTCTGGAAACCCCTAGGATAAGAGACGTAGAAGGAGACCAAAAAATCTCACAGAGAACTGGAGACAGAAATTTAAGGGACAAAGGAAACACGGAAAGACCTGAGCGTATGGCACATGGCAGAATGACATGACATACATTTTGTAAAGGCCGATACTCCTTGGGGAGCTGATGGGTAATGCTGAATGAATGTTGATAAAGGTAAAGGCAACAGTTATCCCATAGCAGATGCTGCCTTAGAGTCGTGAAGTGTTAAAAGGCTCCATCTATGAAAGGTCTCAGCTGTATGAGGTGGCGTGACCAGTTTCCGTGCTGCCTTTGCTCTGCCTAACTCAAGAGCAGAGCCAGGTTCCCATTTTTACAGCTGGGTAGACCAAATTGTAATTAAAAAAAGGGTAATCAATTTTTTTATTTTATTATATGAATACTGTGAAAAGTTATGGAATAGAACGTATTTCTGTGTAGCCTGCAGCGAGCAATCAACATTTTCTGGAAGGAGAATTGAGACTTTGAGGTGTACGATGCTGCATAACCTTGTTGCTGAGTCTGTTTCCAGACACCCTGAACAAGTGTGTATCGTTTATGATTCTGGTAAGGGTGAAGCAGCTGAACAGCAAAGGATCACATACTCACAGTTATGGGAGCAAGTTACAGAGGTAGTGTATGCTTCCCTCTCCCCCTTTCTCTATGTCTGTGTATCTCTTTATATCACAGACTCTCTATCTATCTCTGTCTGTCTCTCTCTATCTCTGTCTATCTATTTCTGCATATCTCTCTCTCTCTCTCTCTCTCTCTCTCTCTCTCTCTCTCTCTCTCTCTCTCTCTGTAAAGTTCATTTTGTTTAATAAACTCTTTGACTCTATAGATTTCATTCCATTAGTTATCCCTCAGCAGGGAGGTATCAAAGAAGAGTTGGTTACCTGAGGAGCAGCAGCAGGGAGACATTTTCAGGCCCTAAGTCGGGGACTCCTTAGCAAGAAGACACAGATGGCGGTACACCGCTCCACCTATGTTCCAGTCTTGACTTATTGATGCAAGTCATGGGCAATGACTACAACCCAGAAAAGCCAGCTCCAAATCTCAGAATTGAGGTGTCTGAGGAAGGTGGTTGAAGTAACAAGAAGAGACGTGGTCCACAATCAGATGATATGTCATGACCTCAAAACCCAGCCCCTGTAGATCCGAGTAGAACAGTCCCAATTTTGATTGTTTGGCTACGTCTGCAGAATGGACGAAGATTGGCTACCATGACATAAATGGGAAACTAAGAATCAGACCTGGGTCAACCCAGAGTGCGCTGTGAATACAACATTAGACAATCTCTGAAGGACCGAGGACTAGATTGGAACCAGGCCAAGAGGAAGATAGCCGATAGGATAGTATGGCGCTCTCTCTGGCAAACCTCTACACCCCAGGGTAGAAGAGGAATGACTAAGTAAGTAAGTCAATGACCTTTCAGCTCCCTATGGATCATAAACATTTAACAAATTCAGTCCAGACCTTCCTGTCCAGTGCCATCCGTTTAAAATGTTTCCATGTCTTCTTTATCTCTTTGATGCCAGTCTCCTGTTACCTTCTTTATCTCTTTGATGCCAGACTTCTGTTACCTTCTTTAACCCTTTGATGCCAGTTTTCTGTTACCTTCTTTATATATTTTTAGGTCTTCCACTATTTTTTTTTATCTTAGAGAATCTAGAACAAGGATAGTCTATAGAATTTTGATCTTATTGTTTAGTTTTATCAAACTGTTGTCCATTTCTTTTTAACTGTGACACTGAAATTGATGAATTCTCAAGGTTAAAATTGTTTGAATTTGGTATCAAACGTAAGATGAGCAGGGATGGACAAATGAGAAGATGCATATGGCGTGTATGCAACCAATGTGCAACAGGAACAATTAGCATGTATACCCTTCGACATTTGCTGAGGGAGACAAAGCACCTATGAGTTTACCTGGAGTGCAGTGACATCGATTCTGATCAATAATAACTTAGGATCTACTACGTACAGCCACTTCTTCAATAACTCTGAAGTATATTGCCTAGTTACATATTTTGAGCTGAATTAGATATACTGTTGTACAGGTCCTTATCCAACAGCTTTGTGTCTGAAACTGGATTTTTTGGCATTCAGATCTCTTACATCATTCAAAAAGTAGCCCAATAACGCCCAAGTCACACAATCTGCATTCAAAAATAGTTAAATTCGCCCAAAATAGTCAAAAATAGCCCAAATTGTGATCAAAAAGTAATCAGAAGAAACTTGGTTTTCATATTTTGGTTTTCAGGTGGTCAGATAAAAGATTATAGACGAGTAAAAGCTGTTGGAAAGACCTACAAAAACATGAAAAAGAACCATACAGAGGGATAAGTCAGAGAAGTGAGAAATACCTTTAACTGGGCATGCATTTTCAGGAATGATCCAAACAAGGAAAAGCTTATTAGTGCTTTATGCTCAAAGTTCTTCTTTAGGTGCCATGCTGATTGGCTTAGGCAATAATGTCTCTCCATAACTTCCTGTCACTAGAGTTGTTTATTGGTTCTGTTTTTAACTTGTTTCCCATGTTGTGGTGTTAAACTGTCTTCTCTCATTCTGTCACTCTCTAACTCTTTTGTCATTGGTCCTAACTGTTCTCACAATGTATTCCTTCTATCATCATCTTATATTTTATTCTGATAAATATTTGAGATTCCTTTTCTCGCTGGCCTCTTACATGACATCCTCCTGACACTTTTTTTTTTGCTATCCATTGGATTTTTAACATTCTTCAGTAAAATTGCATTTCTCTTGCCTATGGAGATCTTCTTGCTGGATTAATGGTTACCTATGATTCCCTCTCGTATGAAACGATTGGCTGTACATAACATTGAAGTAGTCTCATTACTTCCATTGACAAAATAGAGGTATATCTTTTTGTTTGCCTTGTCAATACACTTTTTGACGCATCACTTTCACTTTATGAAATGCTCCTTTTACTTGGGCTGTTCTGTTATGTATTTCTTAGATGCATCTTCCATCTTTTATTAATTAATGTGTCCCAGTAATAGAAACTGTGGACTTCTTTCAGATTTGTTATGTCTACATTGATGGTACACTCTAGACAATTCTGTGTCTTTGAGGTAATCATTACTTTTGTGTTCTTGCTGTTTGGCCTAAAACATTAAAAAAAAAACTTTTCTTCCACACTGGTATCAGTCATTTCCGATAGCTGCTTTTCCATTTTTCACTGTTACGACTGTCTCTGCATATTGCATGTCTATCTTATGTCCCCTCAATTATATCCCTGTCATATTCTAGAAGAGTTTGTTCTTTAGTGCCAGCTTCCTCAAGGGGATGATCTGAAATAAGGAGTGAAAAGGGAGACAATAATGGTATTCTCTACATATTTAATGTTTCCATTGTACAGAGAGAGCAGCAATCTAAATACACAATTTTCTTTTATTTCTTTGAGATATAACATGAAATAATGTCACCATAGTTTTGGGGAAAGGAGGAGAATAGATCTCGGCCTCCACAGTGGAGGCTGAGATGCAAAGAATGAATCAGAGTTGGGGCACTGTACGAAGGATGGCCACCGACCGAGCAAAGTGGAATAAATTTGTTGTTGCCCTACAAGAGGCCACTAGGCGTGATGGCCACTGACTGTTTGAAGGATCAAAGAAGAAGAAGAAAGAGGAGAATAGATAACTTGAAATTCTAAAATTAAAAAAAAAAAGTATTGTTAAAGACACAATTTGTATCTTTACTACATAACATCCTCTCTTTCTGTTGTATAAAAAATACAGATTGTTATAACATTATTATTCAGAAACAAATATACAATTTTGAGTGTGTATTATCTATTATACCAATACACATTATTTTTAAAAGAAATATGTTTACATTTCAGCTAAAATTAGCCTTTGAAAGTCTGTCATTGAAGGAACAGATAGTAGGCGTGTCGCTGGTAGATGGCCCCGCCATTCCATCAGTTTTATTAGGGTAATGTTTGTACTGAAAAAATGTATGTTATCATAAAATAGTATATCCTTTACATTCTTAACTTATTCTAACCCAGGCATTTTTTTTCGGTTTTACCAAGGACACATTGTCCAGACATTTTATTTCTACAAATGATATTTTAAAAACAGGCAGTAAACATATATTAATTTAGTAGATATATGTATTATGCCTACTCGCGCATCCACATCAACACATTCAAGAAAAACCGATAGACTGAATAAGTATGGCCAGCAGGTTGGCCTAGACATCAATCTGAAGAAGACAGAGGTCATGACACTAAATGTGGGCAATCCTGAGCCAATAACAGTAAGGAACCAGAAGTTAGAACAGACAGACACATTTACTTACCTAGGATGCATAGTAACACCTGACGGCGGAACAAGTAAGGGCATTAACAACCGAATGAATAACTCGAGAACAGCCTTTGCTAGTCTCAACAACATTTGGAAGTCTTCCCAGTACAGCACAAACACCAAATTAAAACTGTTTGAGAGCTGTGTACTTTCTGTGCTTCTCTATGGTGCGGAATGTTGGAGAGTAACAGAGAAGAAAATGTCGAAACCGTCCTCCTTCCACACAATGTGCCTAAGGAAAATTCTCCGAATATTTTGGCCAAACACCATCAGCAACCAAGAACTACTTATTCGGAGTAACCAGGAGGACATGCACACCATCATATGTGGCAGACACTGGAGTTGGGTGTCATGAAATATTCTAATCCACATATATAAATTATTAGGTAAATATGAAGCCTAACAAATAAAATTAATAAAGAGAAGAGCAATGGTAAAATAACAGTGCTGTCACAAAGAATGTACTCGAAATCCCCCTTGTTTTCTGCTTCGTCTGCAAATTGTAACGCTTTCACGTTGATATAAAAGCTTACTGTATTATTACCCGCCTTCTTCAATGAAACGTGTGCTGCATTTCTAAGAAAAACATTGAGACGTACTGCGTAATGACCTAAATTAATCCTAACATTAATTATATTACGTTACCAAAACGAACGAACAGATGGACAAAAGGATAGCGAGAGGGGAGGGCTGAAAATCAGGAACGCATGCAACACGCGACGCGCGATATACAAATGCTGGCATCACGCGTGTAAGTCTACAAGCACTAACTTTTTCAGACGGACAGTGATAAAATACACTACCCTTTCCCAGAGTTAGGTTTATAAATCATACCAAACTCTTATTAGAAAAGACAACATTAGATGGGTTTACGTTTGAACACATAACAGTACCCAGACAGCACATCTTCGAAACAGGAGGTAGAAGAAATTGCATATTTTGAACGCAGCCACGTAGCTCCTTTAAATTAGTATTTTTGGGTTCCTTAGGGCTTGCTGACAAATAATATGTAAAACGTTACGCAAATAGTCCAGGAATTAATAAATTATACCCAAAATAAAATATTGGGGGTGCCTGACAGCATAAAATCATTTCTGCTCATAAGATTTTTTTTTTAACGTGTTTGAAAAAAATTTACGTTACAGAAATAGCCTACCATGTAAACTCCAAATTGATTGGAGCGCAACAAATGAAAGCCTAACCACGATTGGTCGGGCTATAAATACTATCTTGGTTGTTAGGGGAGACGGGAAAAGATAACATTTTTTTTCAAACACTTGTCGAAACGTGGCTCATTGGCCAGTCTCGCTGATATACACACTTGGGAGCGTTAGTTCGAAACCACTTGTTTAAATACACTTGATAAAGCATCAGTGCGTTGAAGCCAGCTTATATTTGGCTCGATAAAAGCCTGGAAGATAAGCAGATGGAAATTTGTGCCAGTTTGTGCCAGAATTCATTGCTAATCAACGTATCTGTGTTTATTCGTATGAATGGTGGGACAGTGGTCTTGATGGTACTGAGCAGCATCTGGTCAGAGATTTGCTGAATCCAGAGTCGGACAGCATACTCCTTGGTCTTTTTAGCTATCAGTGAGGTGTCTCCTGAGCCCAGAGGAGAATTCGAGCAGAGGAGTCCTTTCCTGCCGCCATCACTCAAGATAAGCAGAGTTGGCCAGCTGAGCTCAACATTATGTCCCCTCATCTTGAACTGACTTTTTAAAATTAATATTAAGAGGGGAATTTACTTGTCTTAAAATCAGGAACTGTGAACATCTCCAATACTGGTCCCTAAAGACAAACTATTGAAGTCATGATGACAAATACCAACAGAGCTTGAACAAAACAAAACCAGTATTACCTCATTTTACTACTACACAACTGACACACATAGAACATTTGTACTAATATATGTCACTACAATATTCATATTAAATACATTCTGTACATAACTTGTAATTTAAATTGATTGTGATTCCTGGTTCCCTTGTAGTTGAATCAGGACACATATTCATTCATGCCAGTAATGAATACATATTGTTATTCGAAAGTTTATCAGTGACTCTTTTAAGATATCTTTGTAGAGTGTTATATGTATGTGAGTGTCACAGTGTTGTCAAGAGTAGTGGATTAAATTAAATTGTTTATCTGTCTGTTGTTGTGACTTACACTTCACCATACTCATACCCTAGACACATAACGTAGCATCACACTATTCCAGAATAATTCTGACTGAGATATATAGATATGTGGTAGCAAGTAAGGTTATCTATAATACACTACTCTTAATAGATATAGATACCTTCACAGCTGATCTCAGTCAGTACACTAAGTTCCCTATAAGTATTTATAACATCCCACTTCACCACATATATTGGGGTCTCGCTCCCGGGATTTTGAATCTTTCCCTATTAAAAATATTGGGGGTAATTCACTTCAGGGAATATAAGAATTAAAAGGTATCCTTGGGTGGAATTAAATAAGGTTGAGCTCACGGTGCCTGTGTTGTCCATTAGAGATTGAATTGTTGGTTAGACATTATATAAAGTTACCTGATAGACAATGGCGGACCTGGCCAAATTTCGATCTGCTGCGGTTCAGACTGCAAAAGAGTTAGGATTAGATGGGCAAGTTATGGTTGCCTATGTTACTACGGAATGTGACAAATTTATTGAACGCGAAGAAAGAAGGTTTGAAGCCGAAAGAAAGTTAGAGGCTGACAAGGAAATTAAGAGGTTGCAGATTGAGGCTGAGGCTAAGAAATTGGAGGCAGAAAGAGAAGACAAAAGATTAGCTGCAGAAAGAGAAGCCGAGGAAAGAAGACAGGCTGCAGAAAGGGAAGAGAAGAAATTAGCTGCAGAAAGAGAAGAGAAGAAATTAGCTGCAGAAAGAGAAGAGAAGAGATTAGCTGCAGAGAGGGAAGCAGAAAAGGAGGAGAAGAGATTACAAAGGGAACATGAGTTACGACTAAGGGAGTTTGAGTTTCAAGGCCATGCTCCTGAAAATGGTGCCAGTCCCTTTGCCTCTGATGCTACGGTTACTCAGGGAGCCTCGACCTCAGCTATGAACTTTCATTTAGATCATTTTGTTGAGAAAGACGATGATATTGAGAGCTATATAAATAGGTACGAACTATTAGCTACCACGTATGGGTTAGAGAGAGAAAGGTGGAGCTTAAAGTTATCTCAGGGACTTCGTGGGGCAGCTTATGAAGTTTTTGCAAAAATGAGCAGAGGTGATCAGGAAAATTATGACATGCTAAAGCAGGCTCTTTTGTTAAGGTATGAAAAGAATGCAGAGTTTTACAGGAAAAAATTTAGGAATGCTAAACTACTGTCAGGTGAAACCTATCACCAGTTCTCTGCACGCATAGAGACATACTTGGAGAAATGGACTTCTCTGGGGAAAACCCAAGATCTTAAGGAAATGGTCCTTATAGAGCAACTAAGAGAGTCCATGGCTCCAGACCTGAGAAAGTTTCTCATGGAACAAGGTGCAGAGAGGCTGGATGAGTTGCTAAATGTTGCTGAAAGGTATCAAGCAGCTCAAGCAGAGGTAACAGGTAATAAAAAGAAACAGGTGGACAACTTTAGGGCACCACAGAACTTTAATAAATTTGATCCTAGGGATCAAAATAAAGGTAAGCACCAATTTGATAGGCCACGGTATGACAATAAAAATAAATTCCCACAATTCGATGAAAGGAAATATGATGAAAGAAAATCTTTCAACCAAGGAAAAAGGTGGTGTAAGAATTGTCAGATGGACAATCATGACACTGACCGTTGCAGAAGGAAACCTGTGTATATGGCAACCCTTCAGGTCAGGTCGACCTCAAGACAGGAGGAGGATATTATGTTAGATACCACTCCAGAAGAGATGAGGAAGGCACAGGCTGGGGATAAAACACTCAAGCCTTGTTTCAGAAAATTGTCAACTTGTCATACAACTCCAGGCAAGGGAGATTTTTACATGAAAAACAAGTTGATGTATAGGAAGACTGGAGCTAGATCCAATGGTCACGGACAGCTGGTTCTTCCAAAAAGATACAGGACAGAATTAATAAGGAGCCTACATGTGAAACCAGATGGGGACCATGAGAAGATAGGTACCATCATTCAAAAGGTGGCTCACAATTATTATTGGCCCAAAGCAAGATGGGACATTGAAAATTTTGTAGAAAGGTGTAGCATAGCACATGAGGGAACACCCACAAGTGGGAACATGGATCAGGACCTGGACACGCCATGGGGCAAAATCAGGCCTGACAATAAAAGGAAAAATAGATTTGATAAAGTGGACCAAATGGAATGGGAAGCCCCTTTTCACGGACAAGCTTCACTTAACTGTTTTACAATGGCCACTATGCGGAGAGTGCAAAAAGATGTCTTACCCCAGGATAAGCCGACAATCCCTCAATCGGACTTAAACAAACTGGAGGAAGAAGATGTAGGAGGAAATCTCTCATCAAGAATTTTAAGAGGGGAGACAGCCCCAAAAGAAAAATTGGTAGCGGTCGTTTTGTGAATGAAAATTCTGGGAGGAAAAATCATCACTATAAAGCTTCAAGTGGAAGAGACCATACCGGTGCATGGACAAATAGGTCCACACAATTAAAGGTCCATATGTAGCTTTGTTAAGAACGTGGACTGATGAAAAGGCAGAGGAAAACATTACATCTTCATACCAATATGTGAATGAGCTGACCACTCGGTTAAAAACTGGCTGGAAACTTGCCAATGAAAATTTGAAACAAGCCAGGAAGAAACATGCTGCCTATTATAACAGGAAGGCGAAAGACAGAAATTTGGCTGTGGGAGAGAAGGTACTGCTTCTTTTGCCCGGGAGTCAGAATAAGTTACAAATTGGATGGCAGGGTCCATATACAGTTCTAGAGAAGGTGTCTAGAACAAATTATAAGATAGATAAGAAGGGGAAAGAAAAAATCTATCATGTGAATCTCCTGAAGAAATATTTGGAAAGAGAACATCAGGAAGAGACACACTTGTTGACCTTGTCCATCGCCATGGAGATGAAAAAGGAACCACTTTCATCATTTGAATATCCATTACACCCCTGTGAGACAGCAGCACAGGTGAAAATCAGTACACATTTAACGAAAACTCAGAAAGAGAGAGTGCAACAGGTTCTAAATAATCATGCAGAGGTGTTAACAGACCGACCAGGGCATACAAACCTATTGGAATATGATATGAAACTCATAGACTCCACACCTGTCTGTATGAAACCATATTCGATTCCGTTTGCTAAGGAAAAAGCTTTGAAGGAAGAGATAGACTATCTATTGAAGGAAGGAATTATTTCGCACAGTGAGTCTTCGTATAGTTCCGGGGTGGTACTCTTAAGGAAGCCCTCTGGAGAACATAGACTCTGTATAGATTACAGGAGACTGAATGCTATTACAGAAGGACAGGTGGATCCATTGCCGGATACAAATCAGCTGTTTGCCAGACTAAATAAAGCTAAATATTTCTCAAAAGTGGATCTGAGTAAAGGATACTATCAGATTCCAGTAAAGCCTGAGGTTAGACCATACCTAGCTTTTAGTACCTCAGAAGGACACTATGAGTTTAATAGATTGCCATTTGGATTGAAGAATACGCCTAGTGTCTTCTCTAGAATGATGAGAAAATTATTGGATCCTCTGAATAATCCCTGTATAACAAATTTTATGGATGATATCCTTATAGCAACAGAAACATTTGAGGAACACATTGACTCTCTGAACATGCTGTTTACTCGACTTAGGGAGGCAAATTTAACAGCCCGACCAACCAAATGTTGCGTTGGATGTAAAGAATTGGAATTTTTGGGACACACAGTTTATCAGGGAAACATGACCCCTGACCCAAAGAATTTAGAGAAACTACAGAAAGCCCCGAGACCACAAACCAAGAAGGACGTGAGATCCTTTGTCTCATTATGTGGTTTCTACCAGAAGTATATCAAAAACTTTAATTCCATATGTGCACCTTTAACGGAATTGACACGTAAAGGACTTCCAGATCGCATTACATGGACACCACAATGTGAAATGACTTACCAAGAATTGAAGGAAAAGCTCACAAGTAAACCCATTTTGAAATTACCTGACTTAAGTCAAGAATTCATAGTAAGGACGGATGCAAGTAATATTGGGTTAGGTGCAACTTTACTACAGAAATCAGATGCATTGGATGGGGAATTAAGCCCAGTGGCATATGCTAGCAGAAAGTTGAATAAAGCTGAAATCAACTACTCAACTAGCGAAAAAGAATGTCTTGCAGTAATATGGGCAATAAAGAAATTCAATATTTATCTATATGGGAAGGCATTTAAGTTGCAAACTGACCACAAACCTTTATCGTTCTTAGCACAGGCTAAGCATGAGAACTCTAGGTTACTCCGATGGTCTTTGCTTCTGGCTCCATATAATTTTAGCATTGAATATATATCTGGAAAAAACAATCTGGGAGCGGATTTTTTAAGCCGCCATCCGTGTGATGAGAATCACCGTAAACCCCAGAAATAATAATAAATTTCTATATGTGTATATAGAATAAAGGACTGACATATAATGTCTGTTTTAAGAGGGGAGGTGTCATGAAATATTCTAATCCACATATATAAATTATTAGGTAAATATGAAGCCTAACAAATAAAATTAATAAAGAGAAGAGCAATGGTAAAATAACAGTGCTGTCACAAAGAATGTACTCGAAATCCCCCTTGTTTTCTGCTTCGTCTGCAAATTGTAACGCTTTCACGTTGATATAAAAGCTTACTGTATTATTACCCGCCTTCTTCAATGAAACGTGTGCTGCATTTCTAAGAAAAACATTGAGACGTACTGCGTAATGACCTAAATTAATCCTAACATTAATTATATTACGTTACCAAAACGAACGAACAGATGGACAAAAGGATAGCGAGAGGGGAGGGCTGAAAATCAGGAACGCATGCAACACGCGACGCGCGATATACAAATGCTGGCATCACGCGTGTAAGTCTACAAGCACTAACTTTTTCAGACGGACAGTGATAAAATACACTACCCTTTCCCAGAGTTAGGTTTATAAATCATAACAAACTCTTATTAGAAAAGACAACATTAGATGGGTTTACGTTTGAACACATAACAGTACCCAGACAGCACATCTTCGAAACAGGAGGTAGAAGAAATTGCATATTTTGAACGCAGCCACGTAGCTCCTTTAAATTAGTATTTTTGGGTTCCTTAGGGCTTGCTGACAAATAATATGTAAAACGTTACGCAAATAGTCCAGGAATTAATAAATTATACCCAAAATAAAAAATTGGGGGTGCCTGACAGCATAAAATCATTTCTGCTCATAAGATTTTTTTTTTTACGTGTTTGAAAAAAATTTACGTTACAGAAATAGCCTACCATGTAAACTCCAAATTGATTGGAGCGCAACAAATGAAAGCCTAACCACGATTGGTCGGGCTATAAATACTATCTTGGTTGTTAGGGGAGACGGGAAAAGATAACATTTTTTCAAACACTTGTCGAAACGTGGCTCATTGGCCAGTCTCGCTGATATACACACTTGGGAGCGTTAGTTCGAAACCACTTGTTTAAATACACTTGATAAAGCATCAGTGCGTTGAAGCCAGCTTATATTTGGCTCAATAAAAGCCTGGAAGATAAGCAGATGGAAATTTGTGCCAGTTTGTGCCAGAATTCATTGCTAATCAACGTATCTGTGTTTATTCGTATGAATGGTGGGACAGTGGTCTTGATGGTACTGAGCAGCATCTGGTCAGAGATTTGCTGAATCCAGAGTCGGACAGCATACTCCTTGGTCTTTTTAGCTATCAGTGAGGTGTCTCCTGAGCCCAGAGGTGAATTCGAGCAGAGGAGTCCTTTCCTGCCGCCATCACTCAAGATAAGCAGAGTTGGCCAGCTGAGCTCAACATTATGTCCCCTCATCTTGAACTGACTTTTTAAAATTAATATTAAGAGGGGAATTTACTTGTCTTAAAATCAGGAACTGTGAACATCTCCAATACTGGTCCCTAAAGACAAACTATTGAAGTCATGATGACAAATACCAACAGAGCTTGAACAAAACAAAACCAGTATTACCTCATTTTACTACTACACAACTGACACACATAGAACATTTGTAATAATATATGTCACTACAATATTCATATTAAATACATTCTGTACATAACTTGTTTAACGGAGAACTGTGGAAGCCGAGATGCAAAGAATGAACCAGAGTTGGGGCACTGTATGAAGGATGGCCGCCGACCGAGCAAAGTGGAATCATTTTGTTGCTTCCCTACAAGACGCTACCAGGCGTGATGGCCACAGACTGCTTTGGCGGTTATGAATCAAAGAAGAAAGAAGATGTATTATACATCAAAACTTTAGGAAATTGGCTGCATAATGTTGTGAAATACTGTTGAGCTCTTATGGGATGTTATAATTGTTTGTTATATCTTGTGAAGTGTAGAAACAATAAAAATAAAAAATGAATAAAAATTATGCACATACACGTAAATATTTCAGCTGTACTTATCCCCTGGCAGTAAGACACCAGGAATTGAAACGTATATCCAGTGTTGCAGACTTTCTTTTGTGGGCTAATTTTGTATGATATACCGGTAGTGTTCTTATTCTGTCTTTCACTGACTATTATATTCTGCTGCAACAGTGGGTTCATTTTGCGTTTCAGACGTATCAGACATGTTTCCAGGACCACCACTTGGAGGTGGAGTAGGGTCTTGGTCAGCTCTGGTTCGCTGACCCTGACGCAAGCAGTCAAGCTATGGGTCGCTAAACTGCATTCCTCACTGTTGACGCGTCTTAGGTCCCATTTCGTATTTGATAATTCGTTGTATTCTAGTATTACTTTGAATTCTCATTAGTATGGCAGAGTTTTACACATTGACCAACACGTTGAAGGTTAACGGTCAATTCAACACAACAGTCTGAACTGTAACCTTATAAACTTTTTCACAGGATAAGTCTCGTGTGGACGACTTCACATATATGTTAATAGCTTTAATATATACAGCATGAGCTACTCAACATATTTTCCACAATAAAAGAAACTGGATATATCACAGTTCGTAGTGTAAAATGCACAAGACATTGTGCGTTCATTCTAACAGTCATAATGATTGTTCATTATAGTAATAATAGCCTCTTCCGTCATAACTGACTATGGGAATGCGCCCCTGAGGTGGCAGCCCTCAGCTGCTTATTTTCCTGGTGCTCCAGTGGCGGGACAACACCACATTGACTGGGGGCTGCCCAGCTTTAAGCGGGCGGTAGCTGTCCAGTGAGATCCCAGAACCTCTCCCACTGTCGGAAGTAGCCCCTGGCGCATGCCCCACGCCAATTGGGCAAAATGCTTATAACCGGTAACTGCTACCTCCCGCGTTTTGCCAACACCCATAGGGTGAAGCTGGAGTGTCCTCTCCAGGGCGCGAGCTTGGGCACAGTTATATGGAGATCAAGCTGTTGCTCATGCAGCATGTTCCCCCTCTCTACACAGCTGGTAGATCCAAAGGAACGGCACGTTATACATTAACTTCGCGTTCGTAATTCTCGAATATCGCGTATACAAATTCTTGCGTTTTATTCTTAGCGCTTTACACATATATGGACTCACCGGTCCTTAAACACATACTATTATATCAGCTTTAAAAGCACACACATCGACGGTTATATACATTAGCTAGTGGTTCTACCACATTAATCTAAACACTGCCATTTGCCCGAAGGCTACACTAAGACTGTTCTTGTTACTAGGCTTCATGTGACATCCTATGCTTTACGCGTACCCTTTGAAGTCTAGTTAGTTGAGGTGTTGCATGGTGCGACCATCCAATTCAAGATAAAACCAAAATGCTCGCAAACCATGCAACAATCCTCAACATCCAGTTGACAATTAATTCAAGATGTTTGGTAAAAAAAAAAAAAAAAAACAATTGAAAATTGTAATGTAATTTATATAAATTTTTGTGTGAAGTCACATAATGCTGAACTTGAATTTCACTTACACATTCCTGTCCCATGGAAATTAATTAATTTATTACTTTAAAATATCACGTTTGTTCAACGTCCTTATCGGAATCGAAAATAGGTTGTTATCGCTACCGATATCACTAAAATTCGTTTTAAAATTATATATTGTCAACGCACGCTAACCGGGTGGGGGAGGTGCTAGCTGGCTATCCCCAACTCTTGGGGCTTACCCACTATCCGTGCTGGATTTAACAATACAAATAGTGGCTCGTGCATTCTAGGGACAACACGAACACTGGTAACACAAAAAACAACGCCTCTAATCATGTAATTTCCCTTTATTGTCAACCACAATAACTGGACAACAAACGCTTATAATGAAAATGCCAAACAGATAAACAAGCTGCCATTGCGAATTAACATACAGTATTAATATATAAGCATAGGTACTACAACACCCTATCTGCTATGGTGTCTATCGCTCACCGAGCGCCAAACTTCTAATGTCAAACGGACAACTACCAAATGTACTTACAATAAACACCTTAACTTCCGAAAAAACACCACTAAGAGAATAACATAGAAACTCCCAGGAATCATCACACTAGGACAAGATATGAATGGTTGGAACTGAGTCACAGTATTCCATACAAACGAAACAGCCCCTAGGCTGGCTTCATGCGTCCGTCCAGAACGAAAAATCTCAAGAACACTGATCTCGCGCTAGAACCCTTTTTGGGTGCAAATCCTTCCGCTCGTCACATGACCTCGGTCGCTTGGCTATTTCCGACTTCCGAACAAGCTGCCAAAATAGCGCCGTGACATATATTGAGGTTGATTCGTTAATAGGTTATGAGTGTTATGTATGTGACTACACTACATGTAAACAATTAACCCATTGACGTCATTAATTTATAAAAGTATGCAAACACTAAGCACCAATATAATTATTTCGCTACCAGTTCAAAATACGATGTTCACAGGAAGTGTTTGTATATGAACACCATATTTTCTAATTTTGTGTTCAATTTCGGAATCTTATAAAGTGGGCATACTACGCGGCCTGCGGCTAGATCCAAAGCAACTCTAGCAACGGATATTGTAACTTCATAATTTTTTATTTCGCTCACAAACATTCACACACACGTGCCAGATGTAATGAAATAATTTTAAACTGGCTTATCGCCAGATATTCTATAATTTTCCGCTCAAATGTGGCATATATCGCCTTGGCGCGCCATATGCCCGTTTGGCAGAATGAGTTAATACACTTTTACTAAATAGTATATGTTAATTTTTGTTCTTGGTTATACTGTTTGACTATATTGTGCGTTTCCCTAGGTCTGTCTATTCTCAAAAATTGTTTTACAGTTATTAATGACTTGCATGCCCACAAATATTCTAATATTGGAATTCTCTGTCATTCATACCTCTTAAATTTTAGTTCTGGATTATTGTCATGTAGACATACTGCGTAGCTAGGGTTTTTTTTTAAATCCTAAAATTGCACATTCCTTAGTAGTAGTATGAGCAGTTTCTTATTGCTGTGAATTTTTAATTCCCTAGATCAGCGGTTTTCAACCTTTTTGAGTCCATGGCTCCCCTGACCAACTACATTCTTTCTGTGGCTCCCCTGTGGGATAACTGGTAAAAACTCTAGCGATTTTATTTATTTTTTTGACATTTAGCCTAACATTTTTTGAGCAGGAGAGCTTTGGGAAGGCTTTTAAAAAGTGTAATTTTAAAAAAAATGCAATTGGACAATCTGTGAAAAAATTACACGTACAAGAAAAAATATACTGTACACAAAGTGCACCTTGAAAACCTTTACTATAAAAAAGATAACAGTACAGATAAAGTAGTATCTTTCTAACATTTTTTTTAACTTTTTGTCTGAAAATCATTCACTGATGTCGTAGATTTTTGATAGGGGAATTAAGACATTGGTTGGTCCCTTCTGAATAGAAATAGAACAGGTGATAGCTCAGTGGGAGATGATAATAGAAACAGATTTTCACGAGTGAAATGGTAGAAATTAATAGAGTCTGTCCCTGAAATCGAGAATCTTCTCTCTTTCAGCCTATCTTCTACAACAGATCTAGAGGAGTCAGACAGTATGGTTGAGGGAATCCCAACCGAGTAAAAATCCGCACTAGGACTTACGCGACATGCTTGGCATCCGCGCATGTAAGCGGTATAGCTTCTGCCCATAAAGTGCATGTGTCGACTAAGGTCAGGACGAACCTGTTCCTTCTTTTAGTCCTTTCCAAGGGTCCTAAAATGTCGATCACTACCCGTTTAAATGGTGATCCCATTATTGGCATTTCACCCATGGAAACTGGGGGTGTCCGTTGCTTGGGTGGCACACGTTGGCACTGGGCACAGGATTTCACTTACCTGATAATATCAGTATTTACTCCTGGCCACCAATAATGAGTCGATATACGTTGATTTGTGGCGTTCTGTCCCATATGTCCGCTGAAGGGAAGAGAGTGCCCCATTTGTAGGATTTGGCTTCTGTACTGTTTCGCTACTAGGAGCTGATTGTAACCTTGGTCAGGCTTGCCCGTTCTGCGATAAAGTACGCCATCCTTAGAAAAAATGTCCCCGTGTTGTCTGGGGTCCTTAGCCATGGGCAGTTTCCTAAAGCAGGGTGCCAGAGTAGGGTCCTTTTGTTGCGCCTCTTTAAGTTCCTTAGGTAACAAATTTGGCGCAGGCTCCCGTTCCTTCTTGGTTTGCCCTATTGTAGTTGCTGCTGCCACAATTGGCTCTTCCGGTTTCCCAATAAACACATATCTACCGCCAAGTATGACTGTGTAGATGGGGTCATCCATAACAGCCGCTTTGATCACACCTCTGACAAAATCAGAGTGGATCTCAACCAATGCAATGGGAAGCGGTGTAGGTGCATTACTCTTAGAAACTCCACAAAGTTGGACGGTTTCTCCTGTCTCTTGACCGGGTTTGACCAGGTGCCTGGCGACAATGCAATCATAAGAAAGCCCCGTGTCAAATAAACAAAAAGTTGAAGAACCGTTCAATATAACAGTACCTCGCGTAGAGGGTCTCCCCTCTTCAGGTTGAGAATCACTGACATCAATTCTTTCTTGCGAGTCTGTTTGCAAGCATCCGATGCGTTTACGCTCGGTGTGCTCGCTCTGATCATTTGTCCCGTGCTCAGGGGTTTTCCCTTTTCCACCTTGTCCTTTCTGACCGCGCTGCCATGTAGGACGGTTGGGTTGATCACACTGTTTGTTGTTTGTGGGTACTTGTTTTTGTAGAACTTAGACTTTTCAGGAGGGGGGTTCTGGGGTCCAGTTTCTCTGTGGTTATTTTGGTGAGAAGCATGAGAAGATTGGTCTAGATTATTCTTTCGAAAATGCTCTTCTGTCGGTTTACGTTTTGTGGCCGGCAGTTCGGCCAGCGCATTATGATATCGCTCAGACTTTTCCAAAATGTCTTCAAGCTTTTCTGCACCCTGCTCAGCTAAAAATCTGCGGGTGTCTGCAGACGAAGTGTTTTTTATTTGTTCAGTTAAAACAAATTCCTCAAGTCCTTCATAGATAGAGGCGAGCTGTGAAAGCTCGAGACACTTTGTCAAGTACCCCTTCAGACGAGACGAGAACTGCTGAAAAGTTTCAGAATTCTCCTTCCTGCTGTTGCGAAACAGTTGCAAAAATTTGCGAACGTTCATTTCAAACCGTTCAAGCAAAGCTTTCTTCAACACGTCGTAGTTGTCTTGTTGGCTGCTTTCCAGTTTTGCATACACATCGTAAGCAGTACTTTTTAAAGCCTGGGAAAGCTTCATATTCCAACGCGACCTCTCTAAACCGTACAGAGTTGCCATTTTCTCAAATTTTTCTAGCCACGTGTCAATCTTCTCATTAGGACAGGGGAAAGATTCTAGAGCAAAAGACATAGCTGCTAAATGAGGAGATTGAGTGTTAGATTGTTCAGTTATAGAAGAATAAGGAGAAGACTCTCCATTGCTGGAGGTAGAGGCAGCCCCACGGCTTTGGACTTCTAGAGCTTTGAGCGCCAACTCATGCTGTCGTCGTTACTCATTTTCTCTTTCCACGTGCTGTCTCTCCTTCTCTCTTTCCTCATGCTGCGCCCTGCGAGCTTCCATTTCTGCATCAATTTTCTTCTGCTCTACTTGACGCTCTTCTCGTTCCTTCCTCTCCGCTCTATCTTCCTTTTCTCTAGCTTCTGCTTCTTTCTTCTCCGCATCATATCTGTCAAGTTTTTCATTGACAAACGCTTTCGCTTTTTCTCCCTGTAATCCCTCTTCTCTTGCTTCCTCTCGGAGCATCTGTCTAAGCTTCGCCCTCTCGGCCAATGTAAAGAACTGACTGAGTGCTAATCGAGAAGAAAGTAGGAAAAAGGATACACTGGTTCCTTACCACTTACGAGAAATACAAAAATATTAAACTAGAATACCTCCTCCTATATAGTTATCTAACTATCGCTGCTATTAATGGGCAATAATAGCTCTAACTGCAAGCGACTATGCCAAATAAATGGTAGTTAAGATTAATCACTAACAGAAATAAGTTGCTACAGTGGAAACAAAACAATTATTGCAAAAATGTTTGGAGAAAAAAAATTCCCTTGATTTTTAAATGCACTACATGTTCACCCCTGAAGTCAGATCGGGTAAGGGAGGCAATTAACTGGACGAAAAAAAATTAGTCCGAACGCACTCCTTAACTTAGTTCAAACCACCTTCTGCTTCAATAACCCAGTGATTGTTACGCAATCACAAATTCTACCAGCGGTTTAGTATTACAAAATCAATACATAACATCTTCCGACAAAATCAACCTGCAAATCAAAATGTAATATACTCAAAAATGCTGTCGAAAAACAATTACTATTAGTGTGGTCAGCAAGCCCATAAACAGATCGTTAGTCTAGGTGATAGTTATCTTTAAAGATATTAAAGCTCACGAGACATCACACTCTTACTCTATATCAGAATAAAGAAAATTAATCCTGTAGACGAGCTGATATCTGTGGTTTCGTCTTCCTATTCTAAGTTCAAAATCCCGTTAGGCGAGAAATTCTGACGATATGCTCAGGATTAGAGTTCAATTCCCGGAAAAACGAGCCCGCATTTGTCGTCTTGTCTTCCTATTCTAAACTCAAAAATCCTTCGGACGAGACCACATTTGTCGTAGATTTTTGATAGGGGAATTAAAACATTGGTTGGTCCCTTCTGAATAGAAATAGAACAGGTGAAAGCTCAGTGGGAGATGATAATAGAAATAGATTTTCTCGAGTGATATGGTAGAAATTAATAGAGTATGTCACTGAAATCGAGAATCTTCTCTCTTTCAGCCTATCTTCTACAACAGATCTAGAGGAATCAGACAGTCTATTAGAATATATATTAGTATATATATATATATATATATATATATATATATATATATATATATATATATATATATATATATACCACTCACATACACACACACATAAGTAACGACAGGTAGCCGCACAGACGTGAAAACTATAACAATGGAATATAGATATTTGGGACAAGCTGACTGACACACTGGTATAAGTTTATGTAAATTTTATTATCATAAGACAATGTACCCACACCATAAATTTTAATATCAATCACATATAAATACACATAGGTTAAAGAATTACTAAAAGAATAGAACCATAGGTGTAATCCTTTCCCTCTATGTAGAGCCCACGATCCCGTTAGCAGAAAAAGTTATAGCCTCCAAAGAGTCACAGATATATACTCTATGGTCTATGATTTCTCCTCTATAGTTTAAGAACAGAGTTGATATATTAATCTATCCTAAGAGGAAATCAGCATTTGCAACACAAATTGCATAAAGAAATTTCAAAGTGGGTGCATGAATATAAAATGAAAGAATCACTCGTTCTGCTTTCTCTCTGTTCATTCAGCAGGGGCCCCTGACATACATTCTTACCTACACAGTGCTGTTTTCGCCTTCTGGTGCAAACTTCAGGACACTTCTCTACAGTGAATCTGTATTCTTTTGATAAAGCGAATCCCAGCTCTGCAGACACAGGTTTCTTCCGCGATGTTCCGGGAGCATTCGCTTCATATCTATATTTTCAGATCACTAGTAAGGTCACTTGAATCAGCAGCTTAGGTACGAAATGTTAAACGGGCTCCCAGTGTCAGAATCACGAGGTTTCCACTACTTAGGAAAATGACAGGATTGTAACTACTTTCAAATGTAAAATTCTTGGTCACCCCACAATAAGTCAACAAAAAAAAAAAAAAAACGTCGGAAATGTTATTGGTTGTAATTTCTCTCGCCACAGGGGCTGAATGTACAATGAGATTGTTGGGAAGAATTATAATCTGGCTCGATAGGCCCAGTTATTGCATTTAGTTTTAAAGTTAGTGAGATGAGTACTCTGTCTCTTTCTGGATGCAAACACCATGTCAGACAGGTTGTAACTTGGAAACTCACTTATTTAAATTACAAAAATGTTTCTTCTATGTTTTTCTCATATACTGAAACAAAACCGCTGGTACAGGTTGGGCTGACTCAAAACTGTATAAGGAAGAGAAAAGTACAAAATACTTAACCACAATATTATACACACATCCTATCCTACCCACGTAAAATACAATATTCACTTCGGTTATTTAAGTTGAGGACTATAAGCTTAGCGCTTGTCTCATCGTTTAAACTTCCGTGAAATAAATTCTAGTCATTGAAAAAAATCAATCATCATGAATTAGAAATATATATATAAATATATTTTGTCAATACTCAAGGATGAATCAGTGCATTTACTAGTTAGTTAAATATATTCTCGGACTGGTTACTAGCTTACTTACTTACTTAGTCGTTCCCCTTCTACCGTGAGGTGTAGTGGTTTGGAAGAGAGAGCGCCAGCTATCCTATCGGCTGTCTTCCTCCTGGCCTGGTTCCATTCTAGTCCTCGGTCCTTCAAAGATTGTCTAATGTTGTCCTCCCATCGGACTCTGGGTCGTCCTGGGGGTCTGGATCCTTGGCTCTTTGTTTCCCATGCTTGTAATTGGGACTGTTCTACTTGCGTCTGCAGGGGGTGGGATTTAAGGCCTTGACGTATCGTCTGGTTGCGTACCATGTCTCTTCTTGTTACTTCAAACACTTTCCTCAGATACCTCATTTCTGAGGTTTTGATCTGGCTTTTGTGGGTACTAGCAATTTAATCAAATTTGTTTATTATAGCTGTATGAGTTTTAGCTAGAAATAATAATTTATTTTGCTATCCACTGTAACGCCGTAACTTAGAGAAAATTAACTGACTTATCATTTAATCACTCTGCACATAAATCTAGTGAAGATATACTTCGAACTAACAATTCTATCACTCGACAATACTAGTCAATATTATTTACCTCCAAAACAGAACTACTGGCTATCACCGCGAAACTGAGAACTATCCTTTATACAGGTAGTCTAGAACTCGGCTATGTTGAGAAACTAAGAACTTCACTTTACAAGGTATTCAGAACGAAGGAAGCTGTCTTCTAACTGAGGAGTACTGAATGAATTAAAGTTAGATCTCCCCGAGTATATATCTCTCTGAAATCGAAGGAAAAATATTACGTCTAAATTCCGAACACCAGACTCATGTGCCATATGTAGCACCTTCGTCCGGATTTACATATTTCCTATCTCATTCTACAAATGAACGAATTCTTCGCACCCATGCCGCTCTGTCTCGCCATCTGGCAGCGTACAGACTGCTTAAAATCGGGCTAGCAAAGTCTTTGATCTGGCTATGCTCACCATGTTTTAATTACTTTTCTAGCGAGCTGGTTAACAAGGGAGGCAATAAAATTGCTCATCTTGTTTCCCCTTGATCGAAAAATACGTTGCCACCTTTCTCTGTTGCAACATCTTACACGATTTCTGCCTGCAGACTCGGTCATAAACGAAATACACTCAAGCTCGTCTTACATCTCAAATCTTTCATCGTGAATAATTAACTTATAGGCGAGCAGATTAGAGAAAAGTGATAGACGATAGTCTTACTTCTTATCCCTGTCGAGAACGAATTAACACGATTCGGTCTCATCAAAGAACTTAGCTTAACAGCAATAAAATGCGTTGCTAAATTAGCAAGGAAAAGACAAAGGTATGAATGGGAGAAATTATCTTAACAATCGAGCGTATGCGAAAAGAAAGAAAGGTAAAAGAGCTAAAGAAACGTAAAAGAGCGGAAGAAAAGGAAAAGACAAGTGTGGAATAAAGAATAGATATCTGAAATTTATTAATCATAATATCTCTCTGCCACAACTGATATACTGCACTCATGACTCAATCTCCATAACAAAAAACTTGTACAGTAACACTATTAAAAAATATATATAATAAATAAAGTACCAGTCACCTCAGTGTGAAACTTGAGCTTGCTTGTTGTTACACAGCTTGTCAAATCTTGGCACCAATTGAGATACAGCTACCCTCATTTCCTTCTCCACATCAAGTCTTGATCTGAACTTGGTTTTTATGATAGCCACTGCTGAAAACCCAGCCTCGCAGAGATAGGAGGTTGCAAAATGAATTAATATCTTCAGTGCTGTCTTGCTCAAGCTTGGGAACTCTTGTTTTACTGAATACCAAAATTTTGACAATGCCATGGATGGAAACTTCGCTTCTAGTGAAGAGTCTGATGAAAGTTCTATCAGTTCTTCCTCTTCTGCAGTACTGAAGTCCTAAGGAGCATCACTACTGAAGGGATTTTGAACCCACTGAAACCTGTCACAGTTTTCAGGAAAGTATTTTTCAAAATTAACACTGAGTTGAGATACGTGTCCTTGAATTATAGAAACAATATCTGCGCTAAAATCTATTTCATTGTCTGTAATGAACTGCTGCAAACCTGGGAAGTAGTCCATTTCTCCTCCTTTATTGATTTTTCTCTTCCAAATAAGAAGCTTCTTTTTGCAGGCCGAAACTTTTTCAATAAGTTTAATCAAATGAGTTTTACTTCCTTGCAGAGACTTATTCAAAGAGTTCAACTTTTCAAAAAGATCACAGAGGTATACAACATTTAACAGGAAGTCAGTGTCAGTGTCTGTTTTGCTGACTAACCTTCTTTCTTCTAGGAGAACTTCCAGATTTGGCACCTGGAATGTTCGGACATTAAACGAACAAGGGAAAGTGGCGCAAGTGGCAGCAGAAATGAGGGAATACAAAATTGAGGTTTTGGGAATGTGTGAAACAAAGTGGAAGGGGGTAGACAGGAAGAAACTCATCACAGGTGAATTGGTGCTGTCCTCAGGACATGAAGACGAAAGTTCACACCACAGTGAAGGGGTAGCTCTTATGTTATCTAAAGAAGCACAGAAAGCACTCATTGAATGGGAAGCTGTTGGACCCAGAATAATAACAGCTACTTTCAAAACAGCTAAAAAGAAAATTCATGTAAATGTCATCCAATGTTATGCACCAACAAATGACAAAGAAGAGTCTGTGAAAGAAGCATTTTATACTAAACTACAGGAAATTATGGATAAAGTAAAAAGAAGAGACATCACAATTTTGATGGGTGACATGAATGCAAAGATAGGTACAGTTAACACCGGATTTGAAGAAGTCATGGGAAAACATGGGCTAGGAGTAATGAATGAAAATGGAGAACTATTCACAAACTTCTGTGCTTCAAATCAACTGGCTATAGGAGGAAGCATGTTTCCACATAAGAGAATACACAAGGCAACATGGATATCACCAGACCATAGAACAGAAAATCAGATTGATCATATATGCATAAACAAGAAGTTTAGATCATCATTGCAGGATGTAAAGGTATATAGAGGAGCAGATGTGGCATCAGATCACCATCTTCTGATAGCCAAAGTAAAAATGAAACTCAAGAGATATGCAACAATGAAAAATTATAGACAACAGTATAATGTAGGACAGCTAAGAAATCAAGAAACAAGAGACAAATTTGCGGTCACAGTATCCAACAAATTCCAAGTGCTCCAACAGCTGGAAGATGTAGAGAATACAGAAGACTATTGGCAGCAGGTCAAAACTGTATGGAAGGAGACATGTGAAGAAATACTGGGGAAAAGGGAAAGACAACAAAAAGCATGGATAACAACAGAAACCATCAATAAGATAAAAGACAGAAAAAACAAGAAAGCAGAGTTAAACACAAGCAAAACCAGAAGTTCCAAAGCCAAGGCTCAAGAAGTGTACACAGAAGCAAACAAAGAAGTAAAAAGAAGTATCAAAAGAGACAAGAGGAAGTATATTGAGGAGTTGGCAAGAGAGGCAGAAGATGCTGCAGCCAAAGGAAATATGAGAGAACTGTATAGCAGCACAAAGAAGCTAACAGGGAAATACAAGCAAACAAGTTGCCTCATAAAAGACAAGAATGGGAAACTGCTCAGCAATATACAAGAGCAAATGAAGAGGTGGACAGAATATTTTGGGGACCTTCTCAATAGACCAGCTCCACAAAACCCGCCAGACATCCAGCCAGCAGAAGAAGAGCTACAAATTAACGGCGAAAGACCAACGAAGGAAGAAATAAAGATAGCCATAAAGCTTCTAAGAGATGGAAAAGCGTCTGGACCTGATGGCATTCCAGCAGAGGCCATCAAAGCAGATATCGACACGGCTACAGAGATGTTATATAAATTACTTGGTAAAGTCTAGGAAAAGGAAGAGATACCAGCAGAATGGAAGGAAGGATATCTGGTTAAGTTGCCTAAGAAGGGAAATTTACAAGAGTGCACAAATTATAGAGGAATAATGTTACTATCAGTGCCAGGAAAAGTATTAAACAGGATTATCCTTGAGAGATTAAAAGAGTCCATAGACAAGAAACTGAGAGATGAACAAGCAGGTTTTCGACAAAACAGATCATGTACAGACCAGATAGCCACTTTGAGAATAATAGTTGAACAAAGTCTGGAATGGAATTCACCACTATACATCGGATTTGTGGACTACGAAAAGGCATTTGACAGTGTAGACAGAGAATCACTTTGGAAATTGTTGAGGCATTATGGAGTTCCCCTGAAGATCATTAATTTAATAAAGAAAACATATGAAGACATGACATGCAGAGTTCTTCACGAAGGACAGCTTACAGAACCGTTTGGGATAAGAACAGGAGTGCGACAGGGATGCCTCTTGTCTCCATTTCTTTTCTTGCTGGCAATAGATTGGGTTATGAGATCATCGACAACACACAACAGAAATGGAATCCAGTGGACTCTGACTAAGCAGTTGGATGATCTGGATTTTGCTGATGACTTGGCTCTTCTGTCCCATAGCCGTAATCAGATGCAGGACAAATTGAAAACACTCGATGAGAGGTCACAGCAATTGGGTCTGAAAATACACAGGGAAAAGACAAAAATAATGCGAATAAATGCAGGTAATGATAAGAGGGTTGAACTTGAAGAAACACCAATACAAGATGTAGAATCATACACATATCTTGGCAGTAATATAGACAAAGTTGGAGGGACAGACAGCGATATCAAAATAAGAATACAAAAGGCAAGAGGAGCTTTCATTGCATTGGGAAATATATGGAGATCAAGAGAAATAGGACCCAACACGAAAATAAGAATCTTCAACTCAAATGTGAAGTCAGTCCTATTGTATGGCTCAGAGACATGGAGAACAACAAAGACAACAACCAAAAAGCTACAGACTTTCATAAATGGGTGCTTGCGTAGAATAGAGGGATTAAAATGGTATGACAAGGTTACCAACGTGGAACTGATGACAAGAACTAGACAAGTGCCAGTGGAACAAGAAATGAGAAGAAGACGATGGCGATGGATAGGACACACACTGAGGAAACCTGTTGATAGCATTACAAGGCAGTCCTTGTTCTGGAACCCCCAGGGCAAGAGAGGCAGAGGAAGACCAAGAAGTACATGGAGAAGAGAGTTGGAAACAGAGGTGAAAATGATGAGGAGAACAGGGAAAGAACTTGAGATGATGGCACGTGACAGGAGGACTTGGCATGTGTTTGTTGAAGGCCTATGCTCCTTTGGGAGTGGAGGGTTATGAATGAATGTGTCCAGAAAGCACTTAGCACTGACATGGTTTTCTTCTTCAAGATAAGAATAGAGTTCCCGCCTAAGTTCAAAAAGGGGTGATAATACATTTCCTATGGAAAGCCATCGAGTGCTGCTATAAAACAAGAGAGACGTATGCTCAGCCCCCATATCGTGGCACATTTTACTGAAACATCTAGCTCTATGAGGTCGAGTTTTAATAAAGTTCACGACATTTATGACAGTTTGCAGGAGTTTATTCAAATCAACACTCAAATGCTGTGAAACTACAGCAAGTGCTTTCCTATGGATACTACAATGGGTCCAAACAGCATCAGGAGCTTTGCCGCGGATGAGGGCTTGTAGGCCATTATAACATCCTGACTTTGAACGAGCACCATTGGTACACACACCAACACAATGAGCCCAGTCCATTTTATTTTCCGCCATGAAGTTGTCCACAACTTCAAATAAATCTTTGCCTGTCGTACCTGCATTTATGTCCTAACAAAAAAGATCTTCCACCATTTCGTTTTTTTCATCAACAAACCACACATAACAGATTAAATGAGCATCTCTATTGCTATCAGTGGCCTCATCAAGCTGCAAAGCCAAGTCCTTCCCCCTCATTATTTCTATAATCTGTTTATTAAGATCCTCTCCTAAATCTTTAAATCGACGGTAGATTGTACTGTTAAACAAAAGAATGGGCAAAAGCTGTTTTCCCACGAACTCTCCAACCATAATGGACACCATAACAATAGCACTAGGTACCACAAAGTGATTTTTGTTTGCACAGAAACACCAGAGAAAACAATGCAGTTTGGAAGCCCTTGGGAAACTATGAAATTTGGTACTTTACTTTTTAAAATAGGACAACAAATAAAAAAGTTATGGCATTTTTAAAAGTGTGGGGTCTTAGAATATTTTTGCAAAGTTACATCACACCAACTTCAGAGCACTCCCATCTTCTTAAATATAATCTTACAAGCTTCTCTGACAAACAGCCTACAGTCTGCAATATATATATACTGATAACACAAAGAAAAGTATAGGGCTACATCATAAATAATTATCAACACATTTGAGACCAAACATTGCAAATCTGTAAAACACATTTCCGGAAAATGTATTTTTTTTTTTGCATGAAAGTCAGTTTACACAACATCATATTTCAGAAAGTATAAAAGGTACAAGCTTTGAATTTGTACATATTAATCTGCACACTACACAAATATATCCCAATTTTTTTCAGAGGATTTGAACATCTGTTTGTTCTTGTATAATTTGATAAAAAGCGCCCAGAAGCCAATTTGTCGCAGGGAAAAAAAAATAATGTGAAAATGAAAGAAATTTTGTCTTTGAAGATACTGTCCATATTTTTTTTAAAATCATTTGTAGGCAATAATTAACAACATCTAAATGATATTTTTCGATAAAACAACTGGTTACTAGCATTTAAAAAGACATTTTAAACTGTCATTAAACAATGGTTTTTTAAAGCATCGTAGTACGAGTCATCTGCAACACTACAGCTGGGAAAAGGCTATTTCAGAATAGAAGAACCTTACTGTGCAGGATGTCTTCAAGACAATAATATAGAACATTTCTTGTTAAAATGTAAGAGGTATGAACAAATGAGAATACCAATATTAGATTATTTGCAAGCATCCAACTTACCTATAAATATAGAAGAGGTGTTAAGAATAGACAGACCTAGGGAACTGCATAATATAGTCAAACAATATTTAACACGAACAAATGTTAATATATAGTGGCTGGGAATGTGAAGATCTGAAGCTGTTCTTACAATGCTTATGACTTTTAGCGGATGAAAGTCAATTAAATATCTGTTAAAGTCAGTTATATAACTGGAACCACCAGGCCTTTACACCCCTCCACTTTAATATTATTCTTGTTCAGAGTTTCTTCTTTATTTTGTTCGTTTTTTATTTTTTATTTTATTTAACGTATAGGCATAATTGTGATTGTCGCAATTTACAATGATTTGACAAATGTGATGCCCTTTTCTCATATCGGCAGTTGTTCATATTATTTGGAATTAAAAACAATATATATTCTAATTATAACCCATCAGAGGTTGAACGGGATATTTTTCTTCATTAATATTTTAAAAAAAAGAAGTTTAAAAAAAAAATATTAATGAAGAAAAAAATTTTTTTTTTCTTTTCTGTTAATTGGTGTGTTGTGTATCTTCCTAGCTAGTAGTCTGTCTACATGTCTTGTCGATTGTTTCGCACATGACATTCACAACGGTTTTCTTGGTTAATTGTGTTTTTTTTTTTTAAACATTGCTTGCAATATTTCCTTTTAGTATATTTGTAGCTAGGATGCGGTAGACTTTCATTAGAATACATTTGTTTTCTTTGAATAAAAAAATAAAAATCTGCAACAATAAAATTCCAGAAGTGAATATTATATATATTGTACTGAAATAGAGGACTAACCTTAAAAGTTGATAAGGGCACATCCTGCTTAAATTAAAATGTAAATTAATATGAATACAAGAGTCTCAACTATTGGCTGCTAGTCCGGACATTTCAGTACAGCATCAACTATTTAGTTATGGGATTTTCCTGTCTCCTAGCCTTGACTCAATATATTGGCTTTGTCCTAGCGATACCCTTCGCTTTTGAGATCATAATTCACCCTATTATGTTGCAAAAGAAACCTTCATTCAATTATACATGAATCAAAACAGGCATTTTTTAAATTCATATTGGTAACTTTCTCAGCTTTTTAAGCTCGTGAAATAATTAAATTGATGCCTGAATGTATGAATTGGTGATATCACATTAAATCCATGCTGTTACGCCAACTGTGCGATCGTGTTAAATTGCTAAATAATAATAAAACTGATGCAAATTTTACATTTGAAGTTCAAAACATTGTTAATAAGTGATATACTCACGTATCATCATCATCACAACCCGTAACCCGTCATGGGTCGTATGGGTGCTATGGTGGAAGCATCAGCAATGCGTACAAGTGTGGAAAAACCGTGCCCTGCCCATTCTCTGATGTTATCTTCCCAGGATTTTCTTTGCCTTCCTCTTCTCCTGTTACCTTCGACTGTTCCCTGGAGGATCGTTTTCGAAAGGGAGTCATGACGAGTTACATGCCCAAACCAGGCAAGCTTTCGACGTTTCACTACTGACAAAAGTTGTTCGTGGTGGCCTGCATACGTGATTATTTTCTCTCTAGCATAGACATTTGTTTTGTGCTCTTTATAGCAAATGAGCAAAATTCTTCTATAACAGAATACTCGAAAGCCTGAATCCTTCGCTCCGTATCTGCAGTGAGTGTCCAGCCCTCACACCCATACAAGAGAATAGATAATACAAGGGTGTTTTATAATTTGATCTTCACAGGAAAACTGATGTTACTATTCCAGACATACTCAAGTATAGTCATCCTCAAATCAGAAGATGTGAACATGAACCAATATAAGTGGTGTCCCGATCTTGATCGACATCGGGAGTGACGCCGATCGATTGAACAGCCTCGCTCTGCATCATCATGTAGCACGTCCTTTGCAGAACGTCACTCTCATCACAGCCCGCTTGAAAGACTCTCGATCTCTAGCCAGCCTTCCTGCCTCCTCCATTGCCATGTTCAAGGTGTCTTCAATGTCCTGTGTCCACCGTCGTCTTGGTCGGCCCCTGCCTCGCCTTCCAGGTACCATGCACTCCATCACTGCTCTCTCTAAGCCACTATGACGTTTAATGAGGCCAAAGTATTTCAGTTTCCGGGACATGATATTGTTTATGAGCCAGTTTTCCTCGATGTTCAGGTCGTGTAAGATGTCTATTTTTTCCTTCTTCTTTGTCCAAGAAATTCTGAGAATTTTTCTGTAACACTTTGCTTCGAAAGATTCGATTTTTTTTTCTTTAATGTTTGAGTAATGGTCCATGATTCACATCTATACGTTGCTACCAGAAAGATGCACGTTCTCAGAAGTTATACTTTTATTAATTTGCTGGTGTTATGCCATAGGTTTTTCATTTTATTTAACCTCTGCATTGCTATGGCCAGTCTCCTTCTGGCCGTTTTTGAGCAGTCTCCATTGCTGTTAATTATGGAGCCAAGATATTCACAATTTGTGACATTTTCAATTTCCTCATCACTGATGGTAATTTTAGGTTGGCATTCTCCGTTAAATTTCTTGAGACTGAGATTTTTTTTATTTTTAATTGAGCGTTACTGAACTTACTCCAAGTCAATTACGTTGACCGACAAATATCAGAAGTCTTTGAAATTTCACACGAATAAAGAAAAATGGCTCCTGAATCTTGCCATACCTTGCAAAGAATTAAAACACCACTAAAATGTCAAATGTTGTGTAATTTCAACTTCACTTCGAGATATCGACGTCTTCTACAATTCTTTCTAAGAAGTGCAATATACGACACTAATTTTCTTTTTTAATATAAAGTTTTGACGAGGTGCGTCCGTTCAACCTAGTCGGTTATATTAGGGCGCATGTCCAAATATAAAAGATCCTTAGGTCTGAGATTATCATAATTTATTTAAAATTGAAAGCTACTCATCTCTTTTTTATAATACCGGTAGTGAAATAAATAATAATAATAAATTCTTTAAGCTCGAATGTATTCAGCTTGTTCTCCAATGATTTTGTTATTTTCCAACTCTCACAGCCGTATGTTAACACTGAGATAACATTTGAATTAAACAGACGAAGCTTGGTATGTATATTCAATGATCGTAATTTCCAAATGTTAGATAATCTATTGAAGGCGCTAGCTGCCAAAGCAATTCTAGTATGGATTTCTCTTGTTGTGTCACCATCCTGAGTCATTTTACTGCCTAAATAATTGAAACTTTCAACTTTCTGTAGTTTTTCCCCGTTCAAGATGATATCAAAGGTCTCGTTAGAAAAGTTCATAGCTTTAGTTTTAGAGGCATTTATTTGGAGACCAATTTTAACCGAGAGATGACACAAATTATTTATTGCTTCTTGGGATTGTCTTGGTGTTGAACTTAAGAATGCTACATCATCTGCGAAATCCAGGTCCCCCAGGAATTTTCCATTTGTCCATTTTATACCCAATTGTTCATTGTGGGTATAGTTTCTCATAACCCAATCAATAGCTATTCCAAAAAGTAGTGGTGACATAATACAGCCTTGTTTCACCCCTGTTTCTACTGTAAACCATTCTGTATTCCCTTTATTTGTTCTAACACAACATCTTGCATTGTCATATAGCGCTTTGATTATATTCACATAGTAGTGAAAACCGCACGCAAATTAGAGGTCTGTCCGCCGAACTACATCTCTTTGATTGGAGCGTGGTGAGAACATAAAGAGTATCGTCATATAAATTTTATTGTAATCCGAGTAATAGCAAAAGGACAGTGACGACTTAAACTTGATGAATTTCCCACAGTTTTCTCCACTTTCTTCCGTTTTCAACAGCACGAAGCGGGCACTGTGTGGTACCTAATAGCACGCGGTAAAACGAGTTCTTCTGCAATCGTATGGGGTTTCTTACATTTTGCAATCCGGTATGTTACCCTGTAGGACGCTAGAAGAGCTTTACTCGAGATTGTCGCCTGCTTAGAAATTGCTGATTTTTGTTCTTTCATTTGACTCGGTTTCTAGAGAAATATTCTCTTGGTTTGCCCACGACGTCATTCTTCTGAACCCTTTCTAAATGGCGCTTCAATTTGCTAGGCAGCATACATTCGACAGAGAGTACTTTGAAACACCAAACACACTGTGGACGCTCTTCATTGTTCACAAGAGTGCACGCGAAACCAAAATCTAAGTAACCTTCGTCGTATTTTCTATACTTACGTTTCCTTTCCTCATTACCACTTTCCTTGTCATCCTCAACAAGCTCTCGCTTTTTACTAACACTTACCAAATTAAAAAATCTGTCCATATTTTATATCAAACTCACAACACAATCAAAAACGTTTGAAAACAGAAAATCACCGTATTACCTACTATGGTCGCGCGAGGAGAATGCGCGGCAAGTTGATAGGTGGGAGGGGAAGCGGGACTTCAAAGGCTGGCCAACATCAAAAGTGAAATTTCTCCGGGGTCATGCAGGCTGACAAACACCAAAAATTAAATTTCCCACAGCTCTGTGTTTTCTTTACAGCTACATACGAAAAAAATTCACGCCCATCCATGGCGCCCCTGACCGTCAGTCATAGCATTCCAGGGCGCCGCGACGCACAGGTTGAAAATACCTACCCTAGATAATTGACATGTTCTTGCAGAAGCTTCAAGCAGCTCCCATGCTTGTCTCCCTTTCAGATTTCAAACCCAGGCTACTGTCCATCCTTTTATTATAATTCTTTTACTTAAGTTTTTTTTTTTTAATTTCTGTTCTGACTATCCCCACACTGAATGACCTTCTGATCAACTAGTTTGATAGCACAGAATCAAATGCTAATAACTGATTTATTTATTTATGGCACTGAATGGATCTGATTTTATAATTTTTTTATTAGCAGCACCGAATGACCCCAAGATCTACTGATTTATTTTTTTAAAAGCACTGAATTAGACTCTGATAACTGATTTATTATGTGTGGTACTAAATGAACCTAATAATAAAAGTTATGTATTAGTAATACTGAATAGTCACGTGATCAACTGATATGTTTATTAATGGATTCAGCTACACGTTATTTAATTTTAATGAAACAAAATTATTTTCCAGACTTTTGTCCAGTTCTTGTGCGTTCCATTCATTTTACCCAGAGTGTCTAGGATATACAGCTACTTCTTTGATCCAGTCTGGAGTATCATGGATACTTGCACATTCTGAGCTGATTCAGGTAATTGGAATATTAATATCGTCATAACTTGTTGAGCTATTTGACTTCATACAACAAGTGGAAGTCAATGGCAGGCTTCCACAAAATACATAGAGAAATATTACCCAAGCAACACATGGATCCATGCATGCACAGATGGATCTGCAACATATGCAGCAGAAGATAGAGGTGAAGGAGTTTTTCTACGCTTAAAGCAGTGGCACAAAAAAAAGCTGTCCGTCACAACAGGAAAATTCTGAAGTAACTTTAGAGCAGAGACCATTTAAAAACTGCCGCAGAAGTTCTAATGACAGAAGAGAGACAAGTAGCTCTCTTCACAGACGGACTGTCAGTAATTGCAATGCTAACGAGTCAAAATAATGTAGGCTTTCACTTTTAGAAGGCCCAATAATCCTGCATTATCATCTATTATTTATCGCGGAGGTAAAAGAAAAGCAATTATAAATACACAGTTAGTGCTTCAATAGGGTGAGTTGAGAGTTCGACCCTGGCCTTAAAATTGTGATAGGAATTATTTGTCAATAAAATTGTTTGTGGATCTGAAAAATAGTTTTTGGTGCGACGAATAAAACGCAAAAATAGTATGTTATATTATGTTTATTGTTGAAGAGTGCGCTTTATTCTTTCAACTCATCTATATAATATGGCGAACTGCCGTGACCATCACAAGGTCGGTTATCAAGTATTTATAGCACAAAACGCCTGGTGGCGCGACTTGTAAGGCACAACACATGTGAGAATCGCACACCACCATATGCCGATACTATCACCGGCGGCGTCCTATAACCTTACGATACAGTGCCCCAACTTTCTGGAGACACTCTTACATGAGCATCAATCTGTGCGACAATACCCAGCAGTATTTTCTCCCTCCGCACAAGCCAAGTTGATAATGCATTATTGCATCGACCCCATGCCTCTTATCGCCTAATTCCTCTCTAAGGGGCATCCATATTGGTCATAGGTGCGCTTTTTTTTGGTATGCGAAGTGGTAGCAGAGTGGATCCCTCCTAACTGAGACGAGTAGCGAAGCCACACCAATCGCCAGAGAGTCAGAACCAATAATATTATACTGGCTATAGCGTGCATTGGTCCCTCCTGTTTCTACTCACTATATAAGTAGATGTCTTGGTTCCTGATGTAGTGTTGTGGAGAGCTCAAAATGGCACATGCGTGTAATGAAATTATTATCTGTAGGCAGTAATTGAGGTTAGAGGTAGTAGAAGAGCGATGCGAGACGTTATTGTTAGACATTTGTCCTATGCTCTGTAACTCTCCAACAACTCGCGGCAACCGTTGACAGAAGCGCACATGGACAGTAACACACCTCCTTCAACACCGTTCCTAATATTGAGTGCTCATTGTGCTGTAACATAGGGAAAACTAGCACAGACGTAGTTTGTTGAGACTAGCAAAGGCGTTCTCTCTGCGTGTTATATGTCACTCTGTCTTTGTTCAATTCCCTTGCCTTGTTCCGCCGTCTGGTGTTACTATGAGCATCCTATGTAAGACTAAAATGGTCCTCGGTCTGCTCTATCTTCTGGTTTCTTATAGTTCATATGTGCAGAATTGTCTACATTGAAGTGTCATGACCACCTGTTCATCGCTCTCCGAGGATTGAATGTTCAGGAGGTAAACGCAGCAACCTTTAGCTGCTTTACTATGCACTACCACAGAATTCTATACTGTAGGAGTTTTCTTTTTCTTACATATGATGAGTGTGTTGTCATGTCTGATTTTATCCTGCATTTATGATTATCAGGCGTGAATAAGAGTAATTTGTTGTCCATCTAATGTACTCCGTGCTTTAGACAGTCACCCTCTGTTCTGTGGTCTGCTCATGATCACCACATCTTTTCACGAGCACTGGCACAAAACATTTATGTTGAGATTCGATAAAACGGGCATCCTTGAGTATCCATAAAACATCTCTCTGCTATTCACCGATTCTGAGAGAAGCTATAAGAAAACTACTACACCTCCAACTACTGCATCAGTACAAGAGAGCTTTATAATAGAGGTCTGTTATGATATTATCTAATAGGTAACAAGTTATACGATGATCAAGCTGGGAATATTCCGATAAAAGATATGCACCTCCAAAGTATATTTTCTCAACCATAGTGAACAGTAGACTGATCACTCCTTCTGTAGTGAAACAAGTTGCGTATCTGGTCACAATGAGAAGCCGCTTATTTATCAAACAATCAACAATGCAAGCTATAAAGCAACTATAAATTATATCTATAACAAGAGCTGTACATCTGAGCTAATTTCTGAGACATATTCTACTTCTTCTCACATCTTTCTAGACACCATATAAATGAGCGTTCTGATAGAATCGGAGCCAAATTAAACTAATTCCGAAGATCTCTAAGCCAAGTGAGCACATCTACTGCGTTTACCTATCTATAACACTGTGCTGTGTATTTCATTCCTCATTTTAAGCGTCAACTGTCTTTTGACAATTACTCTGTGAATGACTTCTTCTCAGTCCCTAGTATCTCTTCATACTTGGAAACTGGAGAAGAAGGTGTAATAGAAATGACCTCTTCCAGACGAGGATGTGCAACAGCAAATCACCATTCTTGGGGCAATGAACAATTAATTCGTTTGACTCCACTCTGTTGGTGTAGTCGCAGCTTCCCAGACGTAAGAATGTACCTACATAAGCTGGAATTTCTAGATAGATTTTTCTGATTCTCTGCTTGTTCAGGATCTGCCTTGAATATAACCTCAGTCATTTCTAGATTCTGATTCGTGACCAGAGGCGCTTTTTTCCTGTTTATTTTAACCCTTTGAAGGGCGAGCGATGATTTCTGCTACTCGTGGAATTTCGTGAAATTAACGTCGAGGTCACATATTCAACCTTGGTCAGGAACATTCAGAGCTGCGTCTCTGGTGGTTATACCTTTATTCCAGTGGAATGAGTTCTCTAAGTGCTCTTGCCCACCTTGTTTCCTGCCCCTGCTGCTGTGTTTGATAGAGATTTCCCCACTGCTTTTTCTTATCTTACTACTCGTTATATTGTTTGTGTCACCTTCGTGTTCTACTGAATATCTTTTTAGTTATTTTGTAAACTCATAGGTCTGCTTTGTTCATAATCTCAGTGCCTGCCTATGCTTTCTATCTGCCAGTCTTGGCAATGTCCATGCTCAGGAAAAAGAGTCCCGCGTTTTTCTAATCATCACGGTTTGACATTTTCCTTCCTTGTCCAAGGCTGACAGTGCAAATGTACTGTTTTCCATTCTAATATATTTCTTTATTAATCCTGGGAGAACTTAAGCTTCTGTGATTATCCTCCATTTCTTTTCCTTTCTCTTCGCTAGGGTGTATTATCGTTTCTGGTGTATCCCATATTGACTCATTTCTTTCCTGGAATCCAAGCATGTAACTCGCTGCAATCCTATGGTATATTGTTGAGAAGGTGGTGAATTTCTGTGTCGACATCATCGGTCCGCTGAGTTCTTTCCTGGCTTGTGCAGTCTGATGTTCGTCCCGTATTTACAACACACCGCAAAATGAGCATTTACTTTGAGGGGGTGCGCTTAGCGTTATCGTGATGTATAATATCTTTTCTGTTATTGAGACTGCAGCTTGGTCCAGCAGTTCCTGAGTTATTCACTTTCAGTCTTGCTACTACTGCAAGTGACATGCAATCACTTCCACACAATCTGCGCCTCTTCTTACTTTCACGTTCCTTATAATCATGTCTACCATCTGCCTATTGATCATTATGTGATTCCCTAACTGGTTTCTGTCCCACCTCCGTTTTTCGTTATATTCTCACGTTAAACTATTTGCACTACACATCTTATGTGTGAAAAATCGTATATTTCGCAATAGCTCATTGACTCATGCTTATAAGTTTAATAGACTCTAGGACAGGGCTCTAGCCACTTATTAATTTGTTGACCACAATACCTACAATTACTAGTTCCACCCTAGCATTTCCACGTCCCACCCAATTTATTTTTTAAAACTCTTTCATATATAAATTATTGTGTGTTCCAACTTTTCGAGCATTTTGCGTCTGTCCCCTCTCTCCTACATATGAGTCATCAACGTATAGATGCCAGTTTCCTCTCTATTCATTTTTGATTAGCTGACAGATAGACCATTCCCTTGACCTCTTCACACTGAGAGTCCGTTCTTGTTGTGTGCATGTAGCTATTGTATAATGTGGGGTTTGGTTGAATACTTCGCCTCTCATCCTTGTTTCTTGTATATCTGGTTGTTTTATGGGTTTCCATTTTCCATAAAAGATCTCTTTATCTATACCTTCTTCTTCCAGATAAGAGTGGCTGAACCCTCGTTTGTGCAGACCACCTCTCCTACCGAGTAAATGTAAACTGTTCCCCTGTACTTATTTTTATTCTCCCCGAGTCACCCGTCCAACTGGCTCTCACTATTACTGGTCCCACGGAATAACGATCTACAATTTAGTGAGTTCCTTTCATATCTGCTGGTGGAATCAGCCACAGCATTTTCCTGGCCCTCATTCATGAGTTCTGGCTTTCCAAAATGGAAAAGACCCCAATTTAGATAGTCTAACGTAGTAATAGTGGTACAATCTGACGACCGCGATACCCGAGTGCTCTAGAGCTTCGTCACAAAAAACATTCCTCTTAACTGCATAGTAGTTTTATTTTTTTGCCAAAAACATACTTTTTGCAACTACTTATTTCACAAAGTTCATGGAAGGGGCAACAAGACAGGTGCCCGTATGGAGTGCGTATGAACGCAGCGTTTCTAACAAAGACGACCTATAAAAAAATAACGAGTCAAAAAAATCTAAACAGTAATTGGAATTTTAGTTGGACACCACGCGAACATACAGCGTCAGTTTCCAGGCCATTACCGACTACTTTATTGCGGATCAACCATAGATCTTGAGAACATATAAGACACAACAAAAAAGTGAAAGATTTGTAAACTAAATCATTGACTATCGAGATTACTATTTCATTTTTTTACTTCTGTAATTATGAGCATGGGACCTCACCGACGGCAGTCACCATCAGTAACTTCCATGGTTGTAACATTAGGCGCGATATTTTTCGCTGTATGCCTAATCCAAAGCTCAGTAACCATTTACAATGTATTGTCTAAACAAAGTGCTGTGTAAATTTCATGGTTCGAACTTTATACTAGACCTATCTAATTGAACACTAACTCCTCGTCTCCATAAAACTTTCATGTTTAAGAGTAACAATCGTCGACGTATTTTCTTGCCTATAGGCCGTAATAAAAGCGCTCGTCTTGAGAGCTAAGACAGTAGATATGTGTTGTGCGGATGTGAAAGAGTACACAAACACAAGATATGAATTGAGTAAACCAAATTCTAGCACAGTGCACATCAAGAGGACAAGGACCTGAATTCCCTGGAAATTCCCCCTCACGTATAAAGACACGGACTAAAAGAATAGACAGCAAAAAAAACAAAGAGCCAAGTATAAGAGGAAGAAGATAGAACAGGATATGAAATACATAGAAAAGATGAAAAGACAATAATCTAAGAACAGATAATGGAAACGTTCTTGAGCCAGATAGCACAAAAAGACGGGATGGTACTCATTCGACGTACATATTTTTAGTACTGTTCGGACTAGATGCAAGGACCTATGTTCTGTGTGGTGAGCTTCAAAGTTAAAATGATTATTGGTGATGCATAAAGCTTTCATTATGACGTATTTTTGTTCACCTCATCTGTGAACCTTTTTATGTTTTCAGAAACTGACTCCCTTATTAAAATCAACTTGAACGGATCTTCAAGTTTCCATCAGCACTCTTACAAAGAAATGGCTTACAGGCTCACAAAAATAACACCGGTATTCCTGACTTCCCCCCCGAGACTATTTCCCCAGTCAAGCATTTTGACCCTTGCTTATTGTAGAGCAAGTCCACTACAATCTTGCACTATCTCAAGAATTCCCGGCACCCAAAAGTAGATTTCGTGGTGCCACTTCTTGCCTGTGCCGAAACATAAAAGGAGATTATACAGTTCGTTATTACTGTCGGTATGCAACCAAGATACTCAGCGGTTGTCGTATATCTTGTACACGCAACCCAAGAATCTCTATGGGTTGGAACCACTATGTCATATGCAAACAAGAATACTCAGTGTTGTAGTATACTGATTCTAGCAACCAAGTGGAATTAATTTAAATGTACAAATCAAGATCTAGTTACTGTAGTATACTTTATGAACTCTAATGTCTTACAGTTTTGTATACTTGTAACAAACCAAGATTTCAGACTGGAAAATACTTGTAGGAAATACAAGAATCTCAGGTTGGTAATAACTATCTGATGAAGCCACCGAGATCTGCAGTTTGCTATACTGATACAACGGCATTTGCTGTGTTACTATGTAAAACTATTTCAGAATCAACATCATCCCCACCTAAACGTACCCAAGGAGTGTTATGGCTTCAACAAACACGATGTCACGTCGAACCTGTGCCATCAGCACAAGGTCTTTTTCCTCGCCTTCGTCCTGTTTCATCCCCTTCTTGTCTAATCTCCGCATCTTCTCTTAACATCACCAATGTGCGTGCGATCTTATATTGTTCCTCCCATTGTATTGTTATCTAAGTCGCCGAGTTGCTCTCTTCAGTGTTCCCTGGCTTGTATAAGCCAATCATACTCTACGCATCATCATACTCATCCTCGAGAGTACCAGATGTGGGCGATTTTATGTACTGGATCTGGAGTTTATCAACATAAAGGTACGCGCGCATCATTAGTAGACGCGTAATATCAAAATGGTTAATCAAATGCTAAGCATTTTGACCCCCTAAAGACAGAAAAAATTATACAGAAGAATAAGTCGCTCCATGCGATTACCAGGACCTGTGAGTCGCAACATGAGAAAAGTACATTTGAGAATTCGTGTAACACGCGCGTACCCCTGACCATTAGCATCTCCTTGCACGTGCCAGACAGAAGCATGAAACTGAGGTCTTCTATTCCCATACACATTTATATTATACTTCTCATCAAGATGAACAAAAAAAAAAAAAAAAAACTTAAATATTCAGCATGGGGCAAGTGATCAAAATCACTGAAGTATTCCAAGTTAAATTCAACTCGTGATTCTTCAAGATGAGAGAAGTCCCCTATGTATAAATGAGGATCACTAAGCAGCGTGCGCCTATGTGTCTATCCTTTTTTCTTCAAATGAAATACATTTTGAAGATTTAAAAGAACCTATAATTGTCCCAAGTACACTGAACGGAACCAAGGAGAACGTAACTGCACAGTGTGGGCATACAGAAATTTTGTGAAACTAATAATGTGTTACACTGAGAAGGGAAATGAGAGACGGACCATGAAAGTGAATAAATAAGAAAATAAAAATGACTTCGAGATGGATAGGCGAACAGGAAACAGATGGCATTGGTATGAAGTTATTGAGACAAGAGAGCCTATACTCCTCAGGGTGCTGAAGAGTAATGAATGAGTGAAGAGCCGACTCCACCTTGACCATTGTCTGTAATACTTGTAGCTCCCCAACAGTATTATGTCTTTCTTTTTGGGTTTGGTTTTCTGGTTTCAAAGTTTATCTTCATTGCACAGTGGACAAACACCATCAATGCGCACCCATCTCCCTTAGATCACACAAAGGGAGGATCCCATCACAGTGCATGAATTCTGTAGCACCGACGAGGAATCTCAGTGTTTAGTGCGTATACATTATGAAATCACACAATTCTATAAATATTTTATAGTGGTGGGTAGTGTTTTCCCCGATTTTTTAAAATTTTTGCCAGGACCAGCTGCCATATGGCTTACATGTAGAATATAGGATAAATATTTAATTTTTTGTTTTGGTTAATGTTCAACTGTTTTCTCTTTTATTTTCTGGACACGACGGAAATGACTGTCTACAACAGGGTGAACTTGTAGATGCTAATGTTTTAAGATGTTAAGGTCTTCTGGCGTTGACTGGTTCATCATCATTCAATCTATCAGTCACTCAATCATATCATTATCACCATCATCATCATTACCATGAACCATCTATCATTTATAATCTTTGTACTCCTTTTGGATAGTCACCACTATAGCTGCTGCTCCCTTACCAGAAGCCTGCACAAAGGATCGCATGCTCTTAGTAGAGGGTGATTTCAAGTGACAATTTGTTTTTACATGATGGCGTTACCAACCCTACTACACAATCTCATATTAGTCATGTAGTAAACGACAACCTCATATCATTTGTCTATTAATGACATGCCTCAGCATGAGCAAGTAGGTCAACATATCAGCAGTGAATCTTATATTTTTAGGGGGGGGGGTGTATATTGAGTCTCATTTTTGGTGCCAAACATATTTCTTAATGTTTAGTGATTTGATCTTGTTGGCCTTATTCTTGTGTTTTATTCAGAAACATATTTCCACCCTGAGTTATCAAATGACACGGTCCTTCTGACATCAGCTCTAACCTTGAACCCCATATCATAGACTGGGGGGGGGGGGGGGGGGGGGGGGGGGGGGGGGGGTGGGGGGGGTCATCTTTGCACCCTAGTCATCTGGAGCTTGTTTGTAATCCATCGTTCCCAATGAAGTCAAACGTAGACCAGACATGCTTTTTGAAACTGTCATCACATGACAGACAAGCAGTTACTGTCATGCAGGTTAGACGAACTGGTCACTGCTCTGTCTATCTCTTTCTAGTCGAATCTCTTTCTGTATCTCTGATTATTGCTTTTTATCTATTCCTCCCACATTCATTCGTTCTTTCTTTCTTTTAGTTTCCAGTCTTTTTTCTCTTTTATATTCACTGTACTAGTCCCTCTCATACCTGTCAACCTCCTGAGACAAAAATATGTTGTAAAAACCTTGCAAACACCCAAAAAACTTACACAAAAAATAGGTCGATATATTATAAGCGATACGGTTTTAAAACAACAAATGTCATATAAGAATTAAGAAACATTTTAAATAGTGCAATAAAAAACATACGTAATAAAGTCCTCATGCAGATTCTTTATAGTGTATTAGAAATGCGTGTGAGAGTGAATAATCATTTAAAATTGTGTGTTATATCCCTTAAAGTTATCAACCGCATTCATTAACGGGGTGATGTTTGTGTTTAGTTTAGTTTTGTAAAATGCCCCAGAAAATCAATAACTTTATAACAGACGTCGGATTAGACTCTAACTGTGGTGATGATGTCACTACAAGATGTAGAATCGTACACATATCTTGGCAGCAATATAGACAAAGTGAGGGACATACAGTGATTTCAAGGTAAGAATACAAAAAGCAAGAGGAGCTTTCATTGCTTTGGGAAATATATGGAGATTGAGAGAAATTGGATCCAACACAAAAATAAGAATCTTCAAACCTCCAAATGTTCAAGTCATGCTCAAATAATTGTAATGGCTTCTGAAACATGGAGAACAACAAAGGCAACAACCAAAAAGCTACAGACTTTCATAAATGGGTGCTTGCGTAGAATAGAAGGATTAAAATGGTATGACAAGGTTACTAATGTGGAACTGATGACAAGAACCAGACAAGTGCCAATGGAACAAGAGATGAGAAGAAGACGATGGCGATGAATAGGACACACACTGAGGAAACCTGTTGATACAAGGCATTCCGTGTTCTGGAACCCCCAGAGCAAGAGAGGCAGAGGTAGATCAAGAAGCACACGGAGAAGAGAGCTGGAAACAGAAGTGAAAATGATGAGGAGAACGTGGAAAGATGATGGCACGTGACAGGAGGACGTGGCATGTGTTTATTGAAGGCCTATGCTCCTTACGGAGTGGAGTGTTATTGGTAATGAAATGGATTGAATGAGAATGTGGTGATGATACTATATATATATATAAATATATATAAATATATAATATTATATATATATAAATATATATATATATATATATATATATATATATATATATATATATATATATATATATAGATATATATATATAGATATATATATATATATAATGTAATAAAAATGAAGACAAAACACTACCATGTTTAAAAGCAAAAATATCCTAGTAGTTGTAAATTGATGTACTCTGAGAATGCACTGACAAACCATAATTTCAATGAAAAAACCGTCATTATCATGCTAGTTTTAAATCCCTTTCATAAAATAATGTGACACTACCATGACCTCCGAACTTATCTACGAGCTTTCATTTCTTTGAATTAGGCTCAGCCATTATTCAGTGGAGGAATTATTTCAACTAATAATCAAGGGAGGGGAAAAACCTAACACCCATTTACAAAATTATTATTAAGAAGTTCATAGACCAATGGTAATAGATCTTCGCTTTGTTGAAAAATAAAGCAGAGAATATTGACAGCTAATATAAAATACTGTATGGATTTATGGTTGAAATGAAGAACAGTGAGTGAGCTGTTTAATACTGCCTTAAAAAAATAATTCAGAGATGAAGTAATAAGTGTTAGGCTTTACGAATTCCAACCATAAACCCTAAACATAATCTTAACCTTATCCAGATTGGCGACGTATTTGTATGCTATCAGAGAACATGACCCTCTGTCTTTCATTTTGAGTGGATTGACTCCAGAAACATAAAAGCTTATGTATACAAACTTGTTTTTTTAGTTATGTACACATAATATTATGACACTAATTTAGTGGAAATATTTAAAAGGGGAAAATATAACTGGAAAGACAAGAGAGCACTAATAATTACAACAAAGCGAAAAAAAAAAACAGTAAACTATATTTAACCAAATTATGAACACAATATAAAATACTTGGCTTTTTTTTTAAATGGCTTCTAAGGGTAGTTGCAAGCATAGATGATGACAGACAGCAATAAAAATGCTTCTTGTTTTGGAAAAATCCCAGGATTTTAAAAAAAAATCTACATTGAATTTGCTTATGGGAAAAGAAAACTCATTTTAAAGGTATTGCTACTTAAGCCATTGTTGCAGGGTGCAAAGAAATGCTCACTGCTCTTGCTTGAATTCAAGGGTAAGACCTCTAACCAAGACCCTGAAGCAACTCCTTATGGTGCATCCTGGGAATGGATAAACTTTGAGTTGCCTTGCCAATACTTCAGGAATCGAATAGCCACAATTTCCCCTGTGGTTAAACTTGTTGAGAACCCAACATAGCACACTAAGCTTGGGGAAATCATTTGAGCTCCAGCCTTAACTCCAGATTATACCTGGTTGGCTTTGTGTTGGGAACCTCACAATGAATACGTGAATGACGAAGGGAACTAGGAGGTGGCTCAGTGCAGTACGTGGCAATTTTTTGGGAGAGCTTAGAGCACAGAATTTTAGCACTACATATTTGGAGAGCCCGCATGGATGGCAAGGAATGAACCTTAGGCCACCCCTCTCCTCTTCTGGTATTAAACCAGATATGAAGATCCTTCAAATGCATGCTGGGTTGGATGGATTGCCAGAGAAAGAAACTGGATCTGATGACTCAAACTTAACAAGTTTCGACATGACAGAAAAGCTTCAGGAAAAGCCTGCATCTGCAATATAGATAATGACAAGGAGTCTTCAACTTGGCACTGGCTGTGAAAGAGCAACATGCTCAGTAGCCCTAGTTAACAACAACAACAAAAAACCACCATTGCAGAAGCACATAATTACTTCAGCGTAGGATTCCTGCATGGCGGCTAACAGTAGTATGGTGGCATTCACATCATGGAGTAGACGGTGCCATTCATACTTTATTCTTTTTCACTTTACTTCATGTTTAGCTTCCTAAGGAGCATAGGGCCTCCTCTGTACCTGGACCATTTGCAGAAAATCTTTGCCAAATACTTTCCCTTGCACTAATGGTTTCTGAAACAGTTTATCATGATGAAGTTGCCAGCCCAATGCACAACCTGTAATGACATGTCTGAGGATGCGTGGTTCTATTCCTTCTTTGCCTCATCAGAGAGCCATGAAAATGGCTTGTGGTACATTTATTCATGAATACATTCAAGTGATTTACCCCAACCTTTCTCATGTTTTCAGACTACACCAACACTGATGAGAAGTTTTTCTCCAGGAATGCTTCAGCGGACTATACTTGGACCAGCCTCATCTCTCAGGGTGCTTGCTCTTGTGGGTGAACCATTCCCAACCAGTGACAATCTCAAGACCTGGCTCCACGCAGACAATAACTGGACTGAGTTTTATAATTTGTATGGGCTCACAGAAGTCTCCTGCCAAGCTTCCTGTCAGCATGTGGATGTTCGGGCTGTCATGTTAGTGATTTTTTTTTCTTTACTGTTAGTCTGTGTCCATTTGTCTGAACAATCAAAAATTGAAACATTCTAAAAATCGAAAGTTTCTTTGGGCGACTTTTGGGCAATTTGTTAACACATTTTGGGCAACTTTTGGCGACATCTGGAAACCGAAATCAAAACCAGGTACAGAAACAAATGGGATGAATAGCATCCAGGACACACATAAAATAAAACTGGTATAGTTAGTAATCCCAGTGTTTAAGTTGAACTAAGTGCGCCTCGCCAAAACAAGGTACGATTTTATTTAAAAACAACAGCTTAATAAGATACAGAATAATCCAAATTGAGAAGTCTTTTTTTTTTATTTGACATGCTCCTACTTATGACTCAGACGGTGTCTTCAAAGTGTGCAGTTACAACTAGACCAAAGCCAGTCTGGAGAGACAAAATCTATCTTATAAAACCAAGATAAAAAACTAATGCAGACATCAACCGTCTAAGTACTTTCGCAGATGTATGACACCTGTACAATAAATGCCAAAAAAGAACAAATACAGTGGAAATAAAAAAAAATAGTTTAAATTATAAACTGTACACTTTTAGTTTGAAATCTATTTAGATTTCCATTCCAACCAAAAGTGTACAGTTGATAATTTAAACTGTATTAATTTTTATTTTTATTTTGCTAACAATAACTTATGCATTTTTAAAAAATTGCACTCAGACGTCCTCTTGATCACAGTATGTTGTACGACTGACCTTGACCGGGAATAAAAATTTTAAGTCAAGTTTGGAATTTTTTTTTTAAGTGAGTTCAACTACGCGATAGTAAATTGCACGCACAGGAAATTTATATTTCGAGTGAACTGTTTTGTTCTAGAATATTCGAAAATAGTTATTGTTGTAAATCGTGGTTCAAAATTAAGTCAGTCAAATTTTGAAGCGCGTTAGCGTAGGTTCAGAAATGTGCTCTGTCCCAAGTGTGTAATGATAGTATTTTATAAGTGGCTGGCGCAATCAACAGTTATTTTCGTGATAAGCCCAAATGAGTTTGGGTTGCTTCTGTGGTGATAGAAAAGTTTATAACTATCATTCAGACTCTCGATCACCTACATGTCACCATTGACAGTTTTTGTGAGCTATTCTGAGGACATGAGACAGTGTTGCCATTTTCAGGAAATATGGTGTTTCAAATTGAACAAGGTACGTTTTGAACAGTTAAGAGTCTATTATTGGTAGGCAACATAGTAGACTAATTGACAGTCTAACGAGTAGTATATAAGCTTGGGAAAATGTCAACCCTGGCGGTAGGCCAGTAGTCTCTAAAATACAGCAAGTAAGACTACAGAAAGTAAAATGAAACAGAAGAAAAATACCAGAACATTTTGTAAGGACTGTTTCCGTAAAACGATTTTAGAGGACGAAAACACTATCGACAACAGTATTTTCCAAGTCATGACTACCATAATCAATAGAGACAGCTAGATATACTGAAGCAGCAAGAGAGAACGAGAGCGCAAGACTTTGTAATAATATTTGAATTGAAATTGTTGCTGTACGAGTCTGCCAATCAAATGTGAAGGTTGGGCATATCACTTTTAGCCAACTAGGCTGATTTATCATGTAAATAAACTTCAAAATAATTTTCACTGCTGTCAGCATGAAGTATTTTCATCAAATTGTTGAATCATCAATCAACTGTCAGTTATGCACTGTTGTAATCGTCTGTGAGAAAGAAGTTAACTTAACATCATCAAATATAGAATGCCTACTGTCTTACAGGGTTCAAATCCTGGGTAAGCCACTCATGTCTGTTGTTTTTCTGTTGTCTAGTATTCTGCTTCTTTATTTCCTACGAGTACCTGATAAAATACCTTTATGTTTGTCTCATATTAATTTACTGTCTTAAGATAAGCCAAAAATAAAGAAGAAGGAAATAGTAGACAATCATCATCAGCGTATATGCCAACGTGTGCTCGTAATCACACTGATAGTATTTGGAAAACTGGTTCTGTTTTATTTTTCTTCTCTCTAGCTGTTATATATTTTCCGTCGGAAATTATTTGAGAAGATCGAAACAGAATGATAGGTGTATTTATATAAGCAAGAGTTGCATGTTACATTTGACACACCAACTAAGAAGCTGGTGTGCCAATGTATATTTGTGCCCAGTAATTTAGGAGCTATTCTTTGTTGAAAGAATATAGCACAGAATAGAAGAATTTCCGACGTTGTTCTAACGTAGGTAGTATATCAAGTTTGTGTTTACTGGATTTTCTCCGGAGATGTTATTTTACTTGAGCCATATGTACGGGTTCCAGGTTCGGTTTAGATTTTTGAATTGGAAGTAGCTTGCGTAGTAGTAATGGCAGTACTCATATAGTCTCTTGATCACTGAATTTTAAGTAATTCAAATTAACAGTTCTATTTGAAGTGAAGTAAGTTCTGTAGAATAAATATCAATGGAACTTTTATTTAGATTCCTCCAGATGTACAAGTGTAGTTCAATGAGACGCCAATTTTTTTTCTGCAGCATAAATTCTTCAATATGAAATGTCTCATCAATTTGAGGTCCCTAATTTTCTGAACAAATGGACATTATACACTTGTGTACTATGTATCGAAGTCGAATTACTAATTGAGATTTTTACCCACCTGAGGAATAGGTCATACTGACTACCAAATAAGTCCTGTAATCAAAACCTTGAAAATATCTATTTTGATTACTCGGTAGTGAATAAACGTCACCTAAGCTGACAGGCTGTCACAGGGCCAGGATTCGGGTCAGCCATTATTCTCTTCACTGGAGTCTCTATGAAGTTATAAAAATCTTAGTGAGAACTGCTCTGCTAGGGGTTTGGGCTGTCCATATATCTAAAACTGGTTTCTAAGCCTGTTGGGGGACGTTATTGTGATTTGTCAGTCTACTGGATATCCTTTGGGATACTCTGTTTCATTGGCTAAGCCACAGCTTAAGATGGATAGTCCACTAGTTATGTCTATGTCATATTTACGTCACAGTTACCATACAAGTTACTATGATAGCAAATGGTATAACATTTTATTCGAGGGTATATTTAATTCTGTATAGAGATTTCAGGTCTCATATTATTTCCTGTAACTGTCTAGAAGGCTTTATAAAAAAATGTCGATAAGAGGCTATGCGATAATTACGTCATCAATTTCTGTAATAACTTGTGTACTAAAATAACTTAGAGGATAATTGCTAACTACTAATGTCGTCATCATTCCGGTTACAAACGGCCACAAAACCATCTTCTCCATGACTTCGAAATGGAATGTTCTGTTGTCGCATTGTAATTATTGGATCCAATTGCGTGCAAATTATGTTTCTAACCTTTAGGGTATTTCCATTGTCCAGTACCAGACAAGTTGTCATTTGTCCGTTGTCCGACCTAACGATTACTTACATTTAAGTCCAAAGTGGGGATTGGGGGGGAGATGTACACTGGAGTGGTTGTTATCTTCTTCTCCTTCCTCGTTCGACCTGACAAGGACGTTGGTTGCGTTGTGTCCATTTACAGCGGAGCTGCGATATTTGCTCCTTACGGCCGACACATCCGACTTCCGCACGGCATTTTTGGGAATGGGTTTGCCTTCCTTTTTTGATCCCTACTCCTCAGCCAGACTGCAGTGATGCAGCCTGTTTCCAGGGCCACCACGTGGAGGTGGAGTCAACAATAAAAAGACCGAGTGGTTGTTATGAAATAAAGGTTTTCAAGTCGGGGAGGGGCACGTGCGATCATCTCGCCATTTATGTAGGTGCAAATAGTCTGAAGCTGACCACTGCTTTCTTTGAAAATATTCAAGTAGACGACGTCTGAGAGTGGACTAAGACGAAGAAGAAACCGAACAAAATCTGGTTATCAAATCACAGCTGGCCCCAACAATTTCATATTAAAGGATAGAGACCTGTATTAACAAATCAAAGTTAGCTGCAATGTAAAAACAACTTTGTGAAAAAAAAATGGTAGTACATTAACATGTTTGATCAGCGTGTGAGCTTTCATGAATCATGTTATTATCTTTCTTTCTTTCATTCATCATCCTTCAGCTCCCCATGGAGCAGAGGCATTCAACAAACTTTTGCCACGTTCTCCTGTCCTGTGTCATAGGCCATCAACAAACTTTTGCCAAGTTCTCCTGTCCTGTATCACAGGCCATCAACAAACTTTTGCCAAGTTCTCCTGTCCTGTGTCATAGGCCATCAACAAACTTTTGCCAAGTTCTCCTGTCCTGTGTCACAGGCCATCAACAAACTTTTGCCAAGTTCTCCTGTCCTGTGTCATAGGCCATCAACAAACTTTTGCCAAGTTCTCCTGTCCTGTGTCACAGGCCATCAACAAACTTTTGCCAAGTTCTCCTGTCCTGTGTCATAGGCCATCAACAAACTTTTGCCAAGTTTTCCTGTCCTGTGTCATAGGCCATCAACAAACTTTTGCCAAGTTCTCCTGTCCTGTGTCGTAGGCCATCAACAAACTTTTGCCAAGTTCTCCTGTCCTGTGTCATAGGCCATCAACAAACTTTTGCCAAGTTCTCCTGTCCTGTGTCATAGGCCATCAACAAACTTTTGCCAAGTTCTCCTGTCCTGTGTCATAGGTCATCAACAAACTTTTGCCAAGTTCTCCTGTCCTGTGTCATAGGCCATCAACAAACTTTTGCCAAGTTCTCCTGTCCTGTGTCATAGGCCATCAACAAACTTTTGCCAAGTTCTCCTGTCCTGTGTCATAGGCCATCAACAAACTTTTGCCAAGTTCTACTGTCCTGTGTCATAGGCCATCAACAAACTTTTGCCAAGTTCTCCTGTCCTGTGTCATAGGCCATCAACAAACTTTTGCCAAGATCTCCTGTCCTGTGTCATAGGCCATCAACAAACTTTTGCCAAGTTCTCCTGTCCTGTGTCATAGGCCATCAACAAACTTTTGCTAAGTTCTCCTGTCCTGTGTCATAGGCCATCAACAAACTTTTGCCAAGTTCTCCTGTCCTGTGTCATAGGCCATCAACAAACTTTTGTCAAGTTCTCCTGTCCTGTGTCATAGGCCATCAACAAACTTTTGCCAAGTTCTCCTGTCCTGTGTCATAGGCCATCAACAAACTTTTGCCAAGTTCTCCTGTCCTGTGTCATAGGCCATCAACAAACTTTTGCCAAGTTCTCCTGTCCTGTGTCATAGGCCATCAACAAACTTTTGCCAAGTTCTCCTGTCCTGTGTCATCCACTCAGGGTCTTTCCTTGTCTTCTTTATCTCATTCATGTCTACCTCCAGTTCTCTTCTCCATGTGTTTTTGGTCTCCCTCTACCTCTCTTACCCTGGGGATTCCAGAACAAGGACTGCCTTGTAATTATATCAGCAAGTGTCATCAGTGAGTGTGTGTGTGTGGACTTTACTGTGGGTTGGTGTGTGTGGGTGGGTGTGTATATGTGTATGTGTGTATGTGTGTGTGTCAGTGTGTGTATGTGTGTGTATGGACTTTACTGTGGGTGGGGTGTGTGTGTGTGTCCTAACCATTGCCAGCTTCTTCTTACCTCTTATTCCACCGGAACTTGCCCTGTTCTTATTATTATAATCTTTGTCACTACAATATTACCTTCTACGTTATTATCACATAACTTTCATTCTTTCAGTTAGTATCACACTGACTGTCTCCATTACTATCACACTGACTGCTACATCAGTATCACCTTCATTTCATATTGACTGTCTCCATCAGCATCGTGTTAACTGTCTCTATCACTATCACAGGTATCATCAGGACTACCTCACTTTACTTCCATCTCCATTTCTATAATCTTCACTATTACCACAGTTTACTTCCGCCACCATAACTATAATCATGACAATCAGTATTGCCACATCTTACTTCCATCTCCATTACTATAATCATCACTATTACAAACAGTATTCTAACACTGCCTTCACCATCTCCATTATTATTTGTACAGTATGCATTTACCATCCTGATCAGCATCACCGTCATCATCACCACCATCTGTATTACCACTATACTGTCATCTTAATTATGATATCTTCACCATCACAGTCACTATTACCACACTGCACAGCATCACATTCGTCATCTCCATCAGCATTATCACACTATACCTTCAATATTCTGTTAGTTTCCACTCTGACTATACTATTAGGTCATATGATGATGATTTGAACTTCTTTTTTATGCATATAATGTAATCAGTCATATTTTTTTTTTATCTTGTGGTCGGATGATATTCATGTTGCTTTATGTACTCTTTATGTGGAAGCGTAATCACTAACATGTCTGTCCCAAAAGTTGAACAAAATTGATAAACAATTATTAATTACTAATCATCAATATTTCAGAGAAAAAGATGAACCTGTACCAATAGGAGCAGCCTTAAGTGAGACAGTCATCAAGCTAATGCCTGCTGGCAGTGAGGGGGAAAATCTTGATTCTTATGAGGAGGGTGACATTTGGATAGGTAGGTGACTGTATATAGCACTGTAGAGATGAGTTATACATTGCTATCATCATATTTTTATTCTTGTATGTTCGTTTGTAAAGTTAGCGTATCGTTTGCTTTGCTTATTATCATAGTTTTTATTTTCTCATTGTAAGTGTCCACTCCATATTCATGACTTTTGCTGTTTGCGTGCTTCACTAGTTCTTTTAATTCCTGTTCACTTTCAGTTTACAAAACTGTGTCTTCTGCATACATGTGGTTGTTGATTGATCTTCCACCTAGACGGATATTAACGTGATCAAAGAACTCATTTGTAATCAAAGAACTCATTTATCAAAACTGAGAGTAATCACGTGTTGTGAATACCCTTAATTACTCTTTGGTATAGAAACATGGATAATGAACAAGCAGTTAGAAGAAAAAATTAAACCCATTCATACGTGAATGTGTAAAAGAATGGACACATCTCGTGGAAAGAGAAGAAAACAAATAGAGATTCTAGACATAACAAATTGCTAAAGGCCATGGTGGAAGTAAGAGGTGCATGAGCTAGACATCACTATCAGTGGGAAGATAACATCAAGAGATAAACAGCAGAGAATCTTTCAGAGTGTCCCATCAAGACAAGAGACAGAAGATGTTGGAAATCCGTTGCAACTGACCTCCACTGTGAAGATGGTATTTGATGATGATTTTATTCTTCATAGATCTGGGTCAGAAGTATTCAAGTAGCCATTTTGTCCAAACTGGGATCTGTGGCAGCAACGTCAGATGTGTTAGTTTACAGGTCACGTCATTTTTACTTATCTTTATACGAGATTTAACTTTGTTCTAGCTTTCTTTCTCTTCAGTTTCTTCTGTTTATCCCTGATGAAGACCTTGTGACTGTAATGTATGCATTGTTATTGTCCTTTGTTCAAGTATAGATACATTACCTATTGTCTTGTCCCACCATTTATCATCATCTTAATGCTGTTATTATCTTTGTCCTTTATAAAAAATCATCAATTAGCACTTATGAATTCTAAATCATGATAGTGCTTGTCACTATATCACAGTCATAGAGTTGGGATGTATGCAGCATGAGGCTTGGGCAGCTTCCAGGATGGAAGTACTAAAAAAAAAAAGCTAAAAACCCTTGTAGAATCATGTGCCATTTCAAAACCTTCAGAGCACACGTGCCACACATGTTGGAGATGAAAAACCTGTACAAAAAATATTCAACAACCCTGTACAAAGACCCACAAAACCTGTACAAAGACTGAAAAAACATATCAAAAGAGTTAATTCGTGTAAAAATTGTTTTAATTACAGCTGCATCATAATTGAGGCATGGGAACTTTGCCCTTTAAAGCAAGTCTTCACTTATTTTAAAACTCGAACAGTAAATGTCTGAGTTTATTTTACACTGTAAAAATGATGTGATGATATCATCGTTTAGTCTATATCTGCGTTTAATTGTCACTAACAGACCAGGAAATCCTGTGTTTCATAGGACCTTATAAAAGAATTCTGAGACACCGTAATTAGGGTTAATGGTTAGACATCCTAAACCCAAACCTTAATCTTAACCCTAACGATGTTCGCCGCGTACAAGGATGACATCGAAGAAGACGTTCCACTGTTCTCACAACCAATTTTAATACTTCGTTATTATTATTATTATTATTATTATTGCAAAGAGAAAAATTGAACTAAACTGTATTATCCTGTTATATGAAATGGAATGGAGAGGTTTCTATAGCCATTTAGAATTAGTTCAATAAATAGTTGATGTAATTGGAAAAATAATAAAACCGCGTTATCATATAAATAAAATAAAATATAAAAAGCTCATAATTTGCTACGACAATATAAACCTACGCTAATGTAATTTATTCTCTACCAAACTTCAAAAATGAAAATAGCCGTTTTAGTCTAATTGGCAGTTTTAAATACCAATATGACTAGTTTCAACCGTCAATACGATAGTATTGATAGTAATTGATTATTTAATAAAGTAAGTCACTGGATGATCGTAATAATGATATATCCACCAAAGAAAAGTCAGAAGGATTTTAAAGAATGGAAATTAAAACTTAGAATAGAAGTAACTCCAAAAAGACTTTTCCAGGGGCTCTGGGTTAAGATACACATTTGTTACGCTTTCGTGATTTTTTTTCCAGTTTCATATTTCTTTTTATATTATTATTAAAATGTACATTTCTTACGCAGATTCTACAAGTTTTAGTGAAATCAAGTAACATGTAGTGTTATCCACTTTTGTTTGCTTATAAGCAGCCGTAAATAATAAATTATGCTCAATGCGACATAATAGTTTTAAAAATAAGTAACGTGCTGGCTGCTACCAGCATTAGCGAAAAATTATGAATGAACGACACACCACGTGGACTCTTGCAAATCCCGCATCAATTGAAAAACAGGCAGCGTGATTTTATTGGTTGATTTTTAATTCATCGTGGCCTAACATCTCGCCGAATCTCACGACGCAAACATCGGCTAATGTGTAGCGCAAGACGATCGATTTATATATATAATAATTAGGCAAAAAAGCCTGTACAGAAATTATGTACGGGGCATACACATCTGAAAAAGCAAACACAGTGTACAGATTACGGGTAAACCGTGGCATGTATGTCAGAGATAATTTTATGACCACTTTTTTAGCACCTCTAATCTTTTTGGTTTTTATTTTAAATCTTTGACAGGTAGCAAAACAAGGATATGCATAATTGATAATGAAGTCTTTGAAAACAATCAAGAGAAGTGTACAGTGATCGGGGAACAGCCAGAAGTTTTATGGAGAAATACAGGAGACAGAGGAAAACTGTTGTCAGATGGCAGCATTCTTTGCTTGGGCCGAAGAGATGAACAGGTCAATAGACATGGGAAGTGCCTGAATTTAGAAGCTCTTGAGATGGTCAGTTCATATGTTTGTCACATTGAATAATATTGACCAGATGTTGAAGTCAAGAGCATTCTGGGGCATAGACATTTGTGGTCAAAAAAGTAACAGACACAAATATATCAGGACACGTGCTTTTTCTTTGGCTTTCTGAGTGCTTAGGCTCATTGTCAGAAACAAAGTCTGTTTCTTTTTGTTTCAGTCCTTAAAATTCTTTGTGTTTTATAATTCATGCCTGTTTTTTGTGTATCCATTTCTATGCTGACCATCCATTTTGTTTAACATTTTTTTTTAATCATCTCATTTTTTTCGTGCCCAGAGTTTGATCAGTTTAGATTATATTTGACTGTCCTTTAACCTCTATTTCGCTCAATGTATCTTAGCGGTTGAATCTGTCTTATCTCATAGTGTTGAATTTTGGTCATAAATCTGTAAAAATAATGAGGCATACTAAAATAGGTGCTGCGTCTTACTGGAACAAAGAACTGCTGCCATTATGGCCATAAGGACTTCATTAGGGGTGGATGAACACACAAAACAAAAAAATAACAAGAGAGAGAAACATGCGAGAACTAAGTTATGTACATAGAACATAAGTAACTTTTCTTTATTCTATAACTGTATTGGTTGTTATCTGATTCTTTTACACAAGCCTATATTTGTCATTACATCTGACCATTTAATATGGAGTCCTATGTAGGTCCTGGGGGTGTGGAAGGGGGGGGGGGAGGTATCTGAAGAGAGATAGAAAGGCTAGGGCTATTAAACCCTCTGGCATGTCATACAAGGTGACTAACATTAGGTTTGACATGGGACTGACAACCTCATCATGTCATACAAGGTGACTAACATTAGGTTTGACATGGGACTGACAACCTCATCATGTCATACAAGGTGACTAACATTAGGTTTGACATGGGACTGACAACCTCATCATGTCATACAAGGTGACTAACATTAGGTTTGACATGGGACTGACAACCTCATCATGTCGTACAAGGTGACTAACATTAGGTTTGACGTGGGACTGACAACCTCATCATGTCGTACAAGGTGACTAATATTAGGTTTGACATGGGACTGACAACCTCATCATGTCGTACAAGGTGACTAACATTAGGTTTGACATGGGACTGACAACCTTATCATGTCGTACAAGGTGACTAACATTAGGTTTGACATGGGACTGACAACCTCATCATGTCGTACAAGGTGACTAATATTAGGTTTGGCATGTGACTGACAACCTCATCATGTCGTACAAGGTGACTAATATTAGGTTTGGCATGTGACTGACAACCTCATCATGTCGTACAAGGTGACTAATATTAGGTTTGACATGGGACTGACAACCTTATCATGTCGTACAAGGTGACTAACATTAGGTTTGACATGGGACTGACAACCTTATCATGTCGTACAAGGTGACTAATAATTAGGTTTGACATGGGACTGACAACCTCATTATGTCGTACAAGGTGACTAACATTAGGTTTGACATGGGACTGACAACCTCATCATGTCGTACAAGGTGACTAACATTAGGTTTGACATGGGACTGACAACCTCATCATGTCGTACAAGGTGACTAATATTAGGTTTGACACGGGACTGACAACCTTATCATGTCATACAAGGTGACTAATATTAGGTTTGACATGGGACTGACAACCTCATCATGTCATACAAGGTGACTAACATTAGGTTTGACATGGGACTGACAACCTCATCATGTCATACAAGGTGACTAACATTAGGTTTGACATGGGACTGACAACCTCATCATGTGACATCAAATTGCCACAGAAACCACTGCTGCAAGAGCTTTGTACAGGCTTCCTGAAGGATCAGTTATCATGGTGATGGTATGCTCTGTCAGGGGCACAGGGGGAAAATAATGATGATTTAACATGTAGTGAAGAGGACATAAAGATGGAAGAACTGAAGTCAGCACTGGAGAAAATCAAGATGGGCAAAACAGCAGGGCATGATGGTATAACACCAGAAATGGTTAAGTACTTGGGAGCATCAGGCGACCTATTACTCATTAGGGTCCTACAGGCAGCGTGGTACATCAAGACATTACCAAATGATTGGGAGATTGCCATCATAATACCAATTTTCAAAAAGAGTGACAATCGACAATGTGGAAACCATAGAGGCATGTCCCTTCTCAGTGTCCCTGGTAAAATCTACTCTACAATCCTGGAAGAGAGAACGCCAGACTATCCTATCGGTTGTTTTCCTCCTGGCCTGATTCCATTCTAGTCCTTGGTCCTTCAGAGATTGTCTAATGTTGTCCTCCCAGCAGACTCTCGGTCGTCCTGGAGGTCTGGTTCCCTGGCTCTTAGTTTCCCGGGCTTGTCGTGGTAGCCGATCTTCTCCCATTCTGCAGACAGGCCAAACCATCTTAGTTGTGACTGCTCTAGCTGGGTCTGCAGGGATTGGGATTTTAGGCCTTGACGTATCGTTTGGTTGTGCACCATGTCTCTACTTGTTACTTCAACCACCTTCCTCAGGTACCTCATTTCTGAGGTTTGGATCTGGCTTTTGTGGGTTGTAGTCATTGCCCATGACTCGCATCCATACCTCAAGACTGGGACATAGGTGGAGCGGTATACAGCCATCTTCTTTTTCTTACCAACTTCTCTCTTGCTGAGGAATCCTCGATTTATGGCCTGAAATAGTCTCCCAGTAGCTGATTTTCGAGTGGCCAACTCTTCTTTGGTGCCTCCCTTTCGGTCTTAACAGGTCCGGTGTATTTAAAGTGGTCGACCTGCTCAAGGACCTGTTCTTACTTACTTAGTCGTTCCCCTTCTACCGTGAGGTGTAGAGATTTGGAAGAGAGAGCGCCAGATTATCCTATCGGCTGTCTTCCTCCTGGCCTAGTTCCATTCTAGTCCTCGGTCCTTCAAATATTGTCTAATGTTGTCCTCCCAGCGGACTCTGGGTCGTCCTGGGGGTCTGGATCCCTGGCTCTTTGTTTCCCATGCTTGTCGTGGTAGCCGGTCTTCTCCCATTCTACAGACATGGCCAAACCATCTTAGTTGGGACTGTTCTACTTGGGTCAAGGTCGTGATCTCCCAGCGTAATCTGATGTCTTCTTTCTTCTCGTGATATCACCAGGGTTTTTTTACATGTATCCATTAATACAAATTGTAAATTTTTATTTATTTGCCCATTAATGCAAATTCTAATTTTGTAGATTTGTCCACTAATACAAATTTTAGTTTTTGTAGATTTGTCCATTAATATAAATTATGATTTTGTGGATATTTTTCATTAATATAAATTCTAATTTTGTAGATTTGTCCATTCTTGCAAGCTTTCATTCTGTATTACATTTCTTGTACTTGTGACTAGACATTAGCTTAATTATAACAAGGCAGGTCAGTACCAAAACATCTTAACATGTTTTTAGATCATGGTTACTGTTATCATCCTGCAGGCTTGTAAAGAGGTCAGAGGTGTTCTTGACTGTTGCGCTTTACTGGACCAGTCCAACATCATTGTGTTAATAATTATGGGCTCAACTAGCTCTGATAATTTGGAAAAGGACCCTGAAAATACTACAGCTTTTTCCAGAATTGGTGATAAACTGTCACTAGAGCAATCTGGTGATGAGGCAGATACAGACTGGAGCAATTTGCAGCAGAGGCTAAAAGCTCATATTGAAGATGATCTACCAAGTCAGTATGCACCCAACATATTTGTGAAAATAAGTGGATCATTTCCAGTAACACAGCATGGTGGGTATGGTGTTTGATATTTGAGGAGTGGATGAATGAGTGTGTTGCTGTCGTTTTTGACGGGATCATAAGACGTAAATCTATTTAATACGTTTTGGTGATCTAAGTTAGAGAACTGTTTATTAACTTCCTGGGACAGGTTGATTTGGGGTTATCTTCCCTTTGTTTTATTCATTGTAGTTGATCTGTCTTAAGTCGGGTTAACTGTTCTCAGATTTGTACTGTCTACACATGCGCAAGTTTTTGAGCGCGAACGGAGAGACTTCCGTCAGGGGAGTGATGATCTGGGTTCTGACCGGACTGGTATGTCCGTGGTACTACTCTGCATTATCTGGGGGAAAGATAGTCTTCAGTGTGACTGTAATGTCAGTGATTCTCCCCAGAGTTATTCTGTTCGTCAAGAATGACGACAGTTGTTATTTGTGTATTTTTCGGATTCTGTCAAAGGTAAAAGAAACTTAATTATTATGCCTAAGTTGCAGAACATTTTGTGGCAACCTGTGAGTGGAGCTCACGGGTCCTTTGAGATGCAGAGTCCATTATTTGTGCTCGATGTAGCCAACTAAGACTATTTGTCTAACTATTATACAGAAGCCCAGTGATGATATATTATTATGAAAACCGCATGTTGGCGGTATGTTTCGGCATGGATGATTATGCCTGCCTATGAAGAATACACAGTTGTTCACATTATTATAGAGGCCCGACATTAAGGCCGATATCTTTGAGCAGAAGAAGAAGTGTCTGGCGTGTGAAGCCAGATGAAGTCTTGACTTTCATTATACAAGTTCATAGACTTTGTTATTAAGCAACTGGAACCGCCTTTATCGTGCGGTATATTTGTTAAAATACTACCTGACGCGTTTAGTCAGGGGCCCTGAGCTACAGTATGAAAGAATGTAGATTGTCAAGCCAGCGTTACTAGCATCTTATACATGAGCTATCCAAGATTTATGATGCTAGATGTTTATAATCGTTACCACACATGAAATGTCCATGATCCTTGTTCAATTGACTGTGTCGTCTATCAGCGTACTGTTGCCGTAATAAATGGTGAAGAAAAGTCATCTGTATTATCTACGTCTATGACTTCTACTTGTGGTGGAGTGAGTTTGGTGTGTAGCTAAATAAGAGCCTATACGACTTCGTGTCCACGATCTGCTGTTTCCTACACACACACCTTTACTCTCGACCACATCCTATTACGAGTACTACACACCTGAGAAACATGTATGCTGTTTGTGTGTGAGTGTCTGTATTACACCCTGGCAGCGCCTCACGCTGGTGACCTAAATACACCGCAACACTGAACCGTCCAGGCACGACACGACCTTACCCACAAAGTAGCATTTAACAGAGTGTCTATTTCTTTTTATCTCTTGAAGGATCATGAGCTACCTCTGCAGTTGATCCCCATGGAGGAAATTGCACCAGATCATTTTATGTTGTCTTGCATCCATGGCCTTTGTAGCAGTCATTCATTATCGATGATGTAACTGACTCCAGTTACAACCCTCTTTCATCAGTGATCTTTGTAGTAGTCAACTTATCATTGATGATGTAGCTGACTCATGTTACAACCCTCTTTCATTAGAGACCGTTGTAGCAGTCACTCATCATTGATGATGTTGCTGACTCCTATTACAACGTCCGCTGGGAGGACAACATTAGACAATCTTTGGAGGACCGAGGACTAGGATGGAACCAGGCCAGGAGGAAGACAGCCGATAGGATAGTCTGGCGCTCTCTCTTTCAAACCTCTACACCTCACGGTAGAAGGGGAACGACTAAGTAAGTACATCCGACTGGCCTATTAGATAGGCCAACGAGCGATCCTCGTTTTACGGCTGGCCTACCTAATAGGCCGATCCATGTCAAATTTTTCTGCACTCATTACTGCATATGTTGCATGCATGTTTAACACCACTTAACAATTAAGTTAAGTGCTTGCCATAGATGTTTCATTTCCACACATTTTGATATATAACACTTTATGTTATCATTATAAATAAATTATTTAATGCAAAATCAGTAAAGCTTAAAAATGTACTCTCCGAAATCAGTAAAAACGCGGTTTTTGAGCACATATACTCGTACTAATAGTTAATGGTTTTTTTGAGCAGGGGTTCTGAATCTGTGGTCCTCTGACTCGTTGGGACCCGTGAAGGATTCTTGGGGGTCCATGTACATAACCTAAAATTTAAAATGGAACATTTTTAATTATTGGTTATTGGTTTGTGTACATTTTTCTAAGTAAAGGTCCGTAGCCTTCACCAGATGATCAAAGGGTTCTTGCCACAAAAATGGTTTAAATGGTGTTTTGTTTTACAGGAATGCGTATCTTTTATGGTCAGGTTGCTGAGGGAGTGCACAGGATGATGCTAGTTGATGATAAAGTCATTAATGATTATATTGTATCAGAAAATTGATTTTTATTATTAACGGCTTTGTTTTATCCTCAAAGCCCAGTCCCTGTAGACCCGAGTAGAACAGTCCCAGTTTTAATGGTTTGGCCATGTAATCAGAATGGGAGAAGATTGGCTACCACGACAAATATGGGGATAAAGAGCCACAGATCCAGACCTCCATGATGACCCAAAGTTCGCTGGGAGGACAACCACTGAAGAACCGAGGACTAGATTGAAACCAGGCCAGCAGGAATTAAATTTTAGGTTATGTACATGGACACCCTAGAATCCATTCATGGGTAGAATAGGAATTACTAAGTAAAGTTATTAAGGCTTTGTTTTACCGGAAAACTGACTGTGTCATTAATTACTTTGCTGTACCAGAAAACTGACTGTGTCATTAATTACTTTGCTGTACCAGAAAACTGACTGTGTCATTAATTACTTTGCTGTACCAGAAAACTGACTGTGTCATTAATTACTTTGCTGTACCAGAAAACTGACTGTGTCATTAATTACTTTGCTGTACCAGAAAACTGAATATATTATTAATGACTGTGTCATTAATTACTTTGTTGTACCAGAAAACTGAATATATTATTAATGACTGTGCTATACTGGACAATTTATATTATTGTTAATGTAAAACCTCTTTGGCAAACCTCTAGACCCCGGGGTGGAAGAGGAATGACTAAGTAAAGTAAGTGAGGCTTTACTGTACTGGAAAACTGAATTTATCATTAATGGCTTTATTATACTGAAAAACTGAATTTATCATTAATGACTTTGTTATACTGGAAAACTGTATTTATCATTGACACATTAATTACCGAATTCAAAAACACGCTTTGGCGTAATTAAATTGTGTTCCCATTTTCATGCTGTAGGTGTATGCACAAATTACGCTGTAGTTTTCGTAATTACTTACATATTTTTATGAATTATACGTCATTTTAAAGATAAATGAATATACTATTACAACAAGCTGAAAAAAAATTATGTTTACAGGTATGGTAAATATTATTAATAATATTAATTGATTGAAAGACAAAGTTTCAATTTTTTTAAAAATTATAATCAACTTACCAACATGTTGCTTGTTTCTAAGGCAGTTAATGCCTTTCTGTAGGTGATTATCGCGTAGTATATCCAATTACAAGAATAACAAGCCCAAGGACAGACATACTGACCAATATTTACACTATTAGTAGCTTACATAATCACACCTACACCACTTCCATAAAATATCAAAAATTTCATGTAGACCTGGTCCACGAGTTGGGACGAAACGAAAACTATTTGATGTTACATCCTCGCTAACTTTCTGCCGTTGTTTCTTTATTTACATTATTTCCTGCACCATTTGTAACTCTTATCAAGGTCTTTGCTATTTTATGGCCCTTCGATGGCCGAGGACTTGCAATATTTTCACTATCATCACTGCTGGCATCCCACTACTATCAAAATCACTATTTCAATCAATGTGCTCACCGTTTTCACTCTTGTCCTCGTCGCTATATCTATCAGTCAATTGTTGAAACAAATTTCTAGCTTGTTCAGACATTATTAGAGATGTACAAGCAATTTTTTAGTCCTATCACTAGTTGCCACGATAAATAGTTTTACACGATTGGGTAATAAACCCAAAACGGTGAAAAATATGAACATAATATCAATTTTCCAGTGTTCTACAACAACCACGATTTGGGAATTTGTTTTTTGGTGGCAAGTTAAAATCTCGAACCAGATCAGAAAGTGTTTCACATTTTTCGTTTGTTTTATTACTAAACAAAGATCGTCGAGGATTCCTCAGCAAGAGAGAGGTTGGTAAGAAAACGAAGATGGCTGTATACTGCTCCACCTATGTCCCAGTCTTGACGTATGGATGCGAGACATGGGCAATGACTTCAACCCACAAAAGCCAGATCCAAACCTCAGAACTGAGGTATCTGAGGAAGGCGGTTGAAGTAACAAGATGAGACATGGTCCGCAACCAGACGATACGTCAAGGCCTTATTTCCCAACCCCTGCAGACCCAAGTAGAACAGTCCCAACTAAGATGGTTTGGCCATGTCTGCAGAATGGGAGAAGATCGGCTACCATGACAAGCATGGGAAACTAAGAGCCAGAGATCCAGACCTCTAGGACGACCCAGAATCCGCTGGGAGGACAACATGAGACAATCTTTGAAGGACCGAGGACTAGAATGGAACCAGGCCAGGAGGAAAGCCGATAGGATAGTCTGGCGCTCTCTCTTCCAAACCTCTACACCTCACGGTAGAAGAGGAACGACTAAGTAAGTAAGTAACATAGATCGACGCTCTGAGCGGCTCGCTGTCCAAATGATGGGATTTCATAAGCCAGTCCCACCGGCCCGCGGTAGTTAATTTGTTATACTGGAAAATTGATTGTACCATTAGTGACTATGCTATACTGAAAAATTGATTTTATCGTTAGTGACTTTGCTATTCTGGAAAATTGATTTTATCATTAATGACTTTATTATACTGCAAAACTGAGTTTATCGTTAATGACTGCTTTGCCTGCAGAATACATCAGTCAAACTTCAGGGCTTGAAGTTACGCCATTGTATGTTGAAATGCCATTTAGTATTATATTGTTTTTCTCTGTCATGAAGGTAAACTGGATAAGAAACTATTGGTACAAATAGGAAATACAGAAATGAAAGCTGCTGGAACAGAGATAAGGAATGTATGGACTTTTTCACAAGAACTGTGGATGGTAATTATTATCTCTTGATTGCTAAATAAGATGCATTTTTATTAGATGATCACGTGTAATAAAAGAAATATACTGTACGGTTTATTTAACTCAAACTCCAGCTGATTTTTCTTAACTCAAAGCAACTTTGGGGGTTCTAGTTAGTGGTTTTCTTTGCCTTTGTTTCAAAAATCCAGGTAATTTCTGTTAACTAGGATTTTCTGATGTTTTGTCCCAACTGAAATTTTGACTTTTTACACAGACGTTCTGTCATTGCACGTGTGAGGGCAAGATACAGTATTTATGGTCATTGATAATTTTGGCAAGGAGGCAGTAAAATGTTAATAATCTTTCAAATGGCTAATGGTAGATTTCAAAACTAGACTTCAAATGGGTGTCAATGAAGATCATCAGCCAAACTTGGGAATTACATACATGCCACACCTCGGAGATGAAAAACCTGTACAAAACATCCAAAACCCTGTACAAAGACCCACAAAACTGTACAAAGACTGAAAAAAAAACTTACGGTATCAAAAGAGTTAATTCGTGTAAAAATATTTTCAATTACAGTGGGCTGCATTATAAATGAGGCACGGGGACTTTGCCTTTTAAAGCAGGTCTTCACTTATTTTAAAACCCAAACAATAAATGTCTGAGTTTATTTTACACTGTAAAAAATAATGTGATGATGTCATGATTTAGTCTATTTCTGTGCTTAATTATCACTAACAGACTGGGAAATCCTGTGTTCAATAGGACCTTATAAAAGAACTCTGAGACACAGTAATAAGTGAAATGGGTTAGAAAACCTGTACAGGGTGTACACATCTGAAAATGCAAACACCTTGTACAGATTATGGGTAAACCATAGCATATGGCATGTATGGAATTAAGGATTATCTCATATTGCAAGATTTGACCCTATAGAGAGATTGACTCAGTTTCCAGACCCATGTAGTTATGTTTGCTAACTATAATAAATGCCAGTGGTTAGGGAACATCTGTAACCACGTTGCCGAAGTTTTTAAAACAGAGAAAATTAGCAGCTTCTTCTTTCTCCTTGTAAGCTCTTTTTGAAGCACACAGCCATCACTGCAGTCTGCCCATTTGCAGGAAGCCTGTGTGAAAGCACTTCTGTGCTCTTACAGTGGTGGTACTTTGTAGTAGTTTATTTTACATGATGTGCGTGCCAGCGCCATCTACAATCTTAAATTTTACGACTGTCTGAAGGAGAGTAGTTTATGTTCTTGCTTTGTATCATCAGAGATCCACAGAAACTGCACAGTTATCTTCTTTGTCGTCTTCTTGCTGTAAAGCTATCTTGTTAGTGACCTTTGTAGTCATATTAATTCATAGTGTTTAAAGGTAGCTTTATCACAAACAATTGTGAGCAAAATAAAATTTTGCAGGTTGTTGTAAATTTATGCTAAATTGTATTGAAGCTTTACAATCATTTGATTAATTTTCTGTTTCAGACTAATCTACCTGACACGTCTGTAATAATAAACTTGTCAGACAACTTTATTTCCCTGGGTGGTGACAATTTTGCAGCTGTGAGAGTCATCAACACGTTGGAAAATGTCGTCAGATGCAGTCTTCCAAACATGTCTGATGTGCTCCTCAGTAAAAACTTCGAACATTTTGTAGAAGAGCTCCAGAGATATTATACCCCTCAAGCAATCAAACTTTAAGTTTGCTTCAACATCCTTTGCTCCAGGTGAAGACACTTTGGTCAAAGATAATTTAGCTAACACATCTAGTCATGAAAGAGGTTTGAACTCCTTTCCGTTATAAATGACTGGGTACTGTTCGATTATTTCTCGTGTCTGTGGGAGGTGGTAAATTGTTCTCCTATAGTTGTTGCTACTTGTAGTGGTGATTTTTGTTTGTGTGCCAATGGGCTTCCAGTTGTCGACCAGTTATCTGTTTGGGTGGTTTTTTTCTCATTCTTCTATAGCATTCTGTGGCTTCCAGAACAGCACGTTTTCATTGTAGGTCTATTGGTTCTATATCTGCATCAATTTCACAGGCAGCTGTTGGTGTGGTTCTCATTCCTCTGCATATAAACCTTAAAGCTTGGTTTTGGACTTTGTCCAACTCTACTTGTGTGGTTTTGCTCATTGCCGACTGCAGCGAAAGGTTGTTATCCATGATTGATCGGACATATCCCAGGTACAGCTGTCTGAGATTAACTTTGTCTGCTCCCCAGCTAGTGCTTGCAAGATGTTTAACAAGGTTCATTCGTCTAATGGCCATATCTTTCATTTTGTGCATGAAGGTACGAACGAACTTTATTTTCAAAGGGTTGAGAATTGGGCACGCAGACCCATCTTACGTTCTGCCCTTCCTTTCTCTCATCTTTCATACTATATTCATTTATTCTCATGTGCATGTTACATATCAATTTCAAGAAATTCAACGTAAAGTAAAATAATAATATAGCACACTCATATTAACATTAATTACTTATAAGCATGAACGTATTGAGGAGTATCTGTCTGTCAAGCTCCACCCCTAAGTAAGCTGGGTTTTCTTCTCTGGACAGTAGTTGTCCATCCAGTGTTAGTTGGTACATCTTCTTGCTTTCCTTGATGCTCCTGGTGAAAGTTGTGTATACGGTCTTCTGGGTGTTGTGTTTATTTTTAGTTTCCAGAGCCTGCAATACACAGCTATTGTGGCTAGGGCTCTATTTAGTTTTGCTTGCGCCAGTTTTTTGTATATTTCAACTGTCCAAATGAGCAGGTCATCTGCATACAGTGTTTTTGATACCTTCAAGACGGGAGGAAGGTCATTTATGAAGAGAAGAGGGTGCAACATTAGTGCTGACCCTTGCGGTAATCCCTCGTCCAGTATTTTCTGGGAGGATTTAGTGCCTTCTACTGTTGTTTGTATTGTTCTGTTACTTAGGAAGGCTTTAATCCAGAGATACATTTTTCCCTGTATGCCCATTTTTGTCATTTTGGCGAAGAGCCCCTGTCTCCATACTGTGTCGTATGCTTGCTGCAGATCAATGAATACAGCTGTTGTATGCTACCCTCTTGGAATGCATCTAAGGTTTTTGCACAAAATGAAAGAGTTGGTCATCTGTTCTGCAACCTTTTCTGAAGCCTGCCTGACTATCATTAATGACTATTACTGTCCAGCCACCAGTAGAGCCTGTGATTAACCATTTTCTCCGCAAATTTTCCAATTGCTGAGGTCAGTGAGACTGGACTGTAAGCTTCCAGGCTCTTCAGCTGGCTTGTTTTTCTTTAGAATTGGTTTGATATTTGCAGTTAGCCAAGCTCTAGGGAGTATGCTTTCTTTCCATGTTCTGTTAATGAAGTTTAAGAGTGCTAACTTTGCGACTGGGTCTAGGTTTAGTATCATTTTATTGGTAATTTTGTCTGGTACTGGAGCTTTCTTGGTCTTTAATTTTTATAGTGCGCTATTCATTTCGTGGATGGTGTACATAGTTTCAAATAGTGCAATGCTTGCTTTAACAGCTCTCTGGTCTGTTTTTGTTATGTTCTTAGTTGTTTTGTCTAGCTGTTTTTTTTGTGATTTGTTTTGTTGACATTTGCATAGTATCTGTTAAATGTTTCTGCCTTTTTCTTGTTGTTTGATAAGATGTTTTCTCCAGATCTTAGTAGTTTTGGGTTGCTCTTCTTTCCTTTTCCATCAAGACAGTGCAGGAGCTTCCATGCTTTGTGCCCTTCATTGTTTAAGTCCAGGCTTTCACATGTTTTTGTCCATGCTTCTTTCTTTGCTTTCTTAATCTGATATCTTACCTGTGCTGAGAGTTTGTTATAAATTATTTTGTTGGCTCTGGTGGGTTCTTTTTTCACCTTTCTTCTGGCTTGACTGAACTCTTTAACAATCTTTTCTAGATCTGGAATCTAGAAATGGCTGAAATGTTTGTGGCTGCCTCTGTCTTCTTCATGCTGGTCTCCAGTTCTCTTCTCCATGTGTTCTTCCCTGTTTTGACTTGCCTAAATCTATAAAAACTATACAAGCATTTAAAATAAAGCCAATATAATTATACGCGAAGCGACACAACCTTTTGTCAAATATTTATTGCATATGTCATCTTCTATATGTTGGTCATAAAATGTTATATTTGTATTTTAATTTGTGCACCATGTTTTAAACCATATTTTATTATCCCTCAAACTCTGACAAGTTCAACATACATATGTTTATGTGTTAACATTCTTAATAATAAAATATTAACAAATACAGCAATCAGAATTTCACAAACTCAAATCTAACAAAGGTGAATTCATGGAAAGCATACCACACCATCTTTCCACATAAGAATATCCACAAGATAACATGGAATTCACCTGATGGCAGAACTAAGAACCAGATAGATCACTTCTGCATAAGCGCTAAATTTCGCTCATCAGTTCAAGACGTCAGAGCATACAGAGGTGCAGAGATCGGAAGCGATCATAACCTCTGCATAGCTAAAATGAGAATTAAACTGAAGAAGTTATACCAACCGAATAAAAATAGAAGAATAGATGTACACAGACTGCAATCAAATGATATAAAGAAGGAATATAATGTCAAAATGAACAACTATTTCGATGCTTTAGGCAAAATTGACAACGATATCACCACCAAGACAATCGATACTAAATGGGAACAACTGAGAACAGCAATGACAGAAGCAGCTGTAGCGACCACCGGATACCTAGTACATAAAAAGAAAAAAAATGGATGAGAGAAGATACTTGGGATAAAATACAAGAAAGGAAAACAGCAAAACTTAAACTACTAGCGGCAAGTACACATAATGCAGTTGAATCTTGCAAACTAACTTATAACTTGTTAAATAAAGAAGTGAAGACAAAAACTCGAAGAGATAAAAGACATTTCATCAATGAACTGGCCGTAGAAGCTGAAAATGCTGCAAGAACTGGTAATAGTAGGTGCCTTTATCAAATTACAAAACAACTATGTCACCAGCCTACTGCTATGGAAACACCTGTTAAAGGTAAATTAGGGAATTCAATACCAACAGAAAAAGAACAAATGAAGAGATGGGCTGAGCACTTCATGGAGGTGCTAAACAGACCACCACCAACAGTAACACCTGATTTTAATAATGAAACATCCACAACCACCTTGCCAATAACTTGCGATGAATTCACGCTGGACGAGATCAAACAAGCCGTTAAAAGATTAAAAAATTTTAAAGCTGCTGGAGTTGACGAAATTTCAGGGGAAATGATTAAAGCAGTTAATGACAACAACCTCTTGAGAATTTTAGATATTATAAATGAAGTATGGAGAGAAGAACAACCACCACAACAATAGAAAGACAGTATTATTGTAAAGTTACCGAAGAAAGGTGATCTATCAGACTGTAATAACTGGCGTGGTATATCTCTATTATCAGTACCTGGAAAATTATTATGTTGCATGATGTTAGAAAGACTTAAATTGCATGCTGACGAAAAGATCAGAGAAGAACAAGCGGGTTTCAGGCCGAAACGATCATGTATTGATCAAATATTCACACTAAGAACAATTATAGAAGAATCAGTGGAAAGGCAATCGCCACTTATTATCACCTTCGTCGATTTTCAAAAAGCCTTTGATAGTCTACACCGCCCATCATTGTGGAAGATACTTACAATCTATGGTTTTCCAACAAAATATGTGAATATAATCAAAGCGCTATATGACAATGCAAGATGTTGTGTTAGAACAAATAAAGGGAATACAGAATGGTTTACAGTAGAAACAGGGGTGAAACAAGGCTGTATTATGTCACCACTACTTTTTGGAATAGCTATTGATTGGGTTATGAGAAACTATACCCACAATGAACAATTGGGTATAAAATGGACAAATGGAAAATTCCTGGGGGACCTGGATTTCGCAGATGATGTAGCATTCTTAAGTTCAACACCAAGACAATCCCAAGAAGCAATAAATAATTTGTGTCATCTCTCGGTTAAAATTGGTCTCCAAATAAATGCCTCTAAAACTAAAGCTATGAACTTTTCTAACGAGACCTTTGATATCATCTTGAACGGGGAAAAACTACAGAAAGTTGAAAGTTTCAATTATTTAGGCAGTAAAATGACTCAGGATGGTGACACAACAAGAGAAATCCATACTAGAATTGCTTTGGCAGCTAGCGCCTTCAATAGATTATCTAACATTTGGAAATTACGATCATTGAATATACATACCAAGCTTCGTCTGTTTAATTCAAATGTTATCTCAGTGTTAACATACGGCTGTGAGAGTTGGAAAATAACAAAATCATTGGAGAACAAGCTGAATACATTCGAGAACAAATGTCTTAGAAAACTCATGAACATCAGTTGGAAAGAATTCAAGACTAATCGACAAATAAGAGAAGACTCTAGGCAGAAATATGTCTCCGACTATATAAGGAAAAGACGATGGTCATATATCGGTCATGTCCTACGAATGCAAAACAACAGAATACCACTACAGGCGCTCACTTGGGTTCCTGAGGGTAAGCGGAAAAAAGGAAGACCAAAAGAAACACTCAGAAGAACAATAATAAGAGAAGGAAGAACGTTGGGCCTAAATAATGTGCAAGAGCTAAGAGGAGTGGCGTCACAACGAACAACCTGGAGAGCACTGGTTTCTGCCTTATGCGCCGTGTTTGGCGCTTAAAGAATTTATTATTATTATTTATACCACATAGGGGCAGTGACTACAAAAACCAGATTACGGATGTAGTGTGTTATAAACCATTGTATAAGATGGATCCAGTCATACTTACACAACAGGAGAACTAGAGTCACTCTTGATGGTCTGCAGAGCAGAAAAGTGTTGCTCTATCAGGAGGTACCTCAAGGAGGAGTAATTTCTCAAACACTCTTCCTTGTTTACATCAATGATCTGGTAACAGATCTCCCCGCTGAAGTGAAAGCTGCCTTTTATGCAGACGACCTAGTACTCTGGTGCGCCGATGAATACATCACCACAGCAAATTGTAGAATGCAGCAGGCAGCAGACATGCTAATGTCATAGGCAGAGAAATGGCTTATCACAATAAACACAGACAAAATCTCCACAAACTGTTCCCCCTCTCCCCCAAGAACAAAGCAACTAATATATACCTATGGACAACCATGATAAAGGAAGAAAGCTACCCCACCTTTCTTGAGATGACATTTGACCAAAAACTTACATGGAATACGCATATTGAAAATGCAGAAGGAAAGACCCGAAGACGACTAGGCATACTCAGAAAACTAGCACGTACCAATTGGGGAGCAAATGAACGAACTCTAAAGAAGATTTATAATGGAGTAATAAGACCACACTTAGAGTTTGGTTCAGCAGCATGGTCATCAGTTGCTAACTCACATCTGCAGTCTTTGGACAAGGTGCAAAATCAAGCTCTCAGGCTCATTACAGGAGCCAAGAAAACTACGTCGATATCAGAGATGCAGAGAGCTACTAGATTACAGACATTGTCCTATAGAAGAGACACAAAAAGCATGACCCAGATGGAAAAGTACAACAGTATGCCAACACACACATTGAAAGCAAGACTAGATGATCTGGCATCGGGACATCTAAAACGTAGCTGCTTTGTCCATCGGGGAAAAAGACTTAAAAGACAGCATCAAGAAGACCTATTCATGAAGACAACATTGCTGAAGCCCACCCTATACTCTGTACCATGGGAACAGGCCAGCAATACCCTCTAAATTAGTACATCAGTCAGTGGTCTCACAACTGGATATGAGTATAATGATCTGCAAAAACGAACTGGTACATTGAGTATGATCCAAGAAAGCTATCCTGAACAATCATGGATACATGCCTACACAGATGGATCAGCAACAAATGCAGTAAAGAATGGCGGCGCCGGGATCTTTATCTCATATCCTGACAACCACTATGAGACTAGGCATATTCCCACTGGTAAATTCTGTTTCAACTATATAGCTGGGGTTCAAGCTTTAGAGCAAGCTGCAAATATGATTTATAACACCAACCTTGACTGCCACCAGGTAATCATCCTCACAGATGCACTGTCTGTACTGCAAGCTCTCAAGGGTGGTAAACTCCCGCATCTGAGAAATGAACTAAGCAAGGTAGGTGCCAAAAAGCAAACCATACTTCAGTGGGTACCATCCCTTTGTGGTGTACCCGGAAATGAAAAGACAGATAAACTTGCAAAAATGGGAGGAGAATGTGAACAAGAAGACAATGAAATTACATACTTTGAGAAAAAGAGAGCTATCCAGACTGTACGACCAGTTAAGGAAGGTATACTGGCACATGACTCATAGAGTGATCGAGAAGTCTCTCCACAGTGGGTTCAATGCTTGAATCAAGGGAAACAATCCAAATGACAAAATTATTATTAAAAGGTCGTATTTTACATAGCAATTTAAGTTATTCAAACTGACACTAATGCTTTATGCGAAAAAAAAACTACTTTTAAGTAAACTGTTCAAAAAAAGAAACGCATAGCTACTGAAGGCACACACATAGCCATAATTTTGACATTCAATAACTTTTTAAATTTAATGAGTTAATTGTTCAAATTGCACACAAGAATACCTTAGGGTTCACCCAATCAATTGACAGTTGTTTTGCATCTGGGTCACGAGAGTTTTTTGGCGTACAGGCTTTCCCGTTAGTATGGTGTGTGGCCTCCTCTTGCATCGATCAGCGACTGGCATCTTCTGGCATGAATGCGATCAGACGTCTGATGTGGGCCTGTGGGATGGCTGCCCACTCTTCTTGGAGTGCCTGGAACAGATCACGACGATTGGCTGGAGCAACGTCTCGGCGACAAACACATCTATGCAGCTCATCCCACTGGTGCTCAATCGGACTCATGTCTGGAGACAGGGATGGCCAAGGAAGGGTGAGAATGTTGTTGGCAGTCAGGAACTGCTTGGTCAACCGTGCACAATGGGGTCTGGCGTTGTCCTGTTGAAACACAGACCTTTGGGCAGCCAAAAGTGGAAGGACATGGGGTCGAAGAATTTCATTGACGTATCGTTGCGCATTCAAGCCTCCTTCAATGTGCACCAATTGACTTCTTCCGTTGTAACTGATCATTCCCCACACCATTGCACCTCCACCACCGTGCGGCGGAGCTTCATCAACGCAATTTTAGGCAAAATGTTCATTTCGCCTACTGTAGACCCTACGCCGTCTATCATGACGCTGCAACAAAAAGAAAGATTCGTCACTAAACCAGACACGTCTTCATTGATTGTCAGCTGCCCAGGGACGATGCTGATTGGCCCAAAGAAGTCGATTTTGGTGATGGCGGCGCGTAAAGACGGGTCCGGTGAGGTCGTTGTGCCCAAAGTCCAGCGTCATGCAGTCTATTCCGGACAGTTTGATCAGACATATGACGTCCTGCAGGCAATGACTGGGCAGTTGAGGAAGCTGTTGTAAACCTGTCTCTGAGGTGACGAAGCCGAATAAAGTTATCCTCCGCTGCTGTTGTCACTCTGGGTCGTCCACTGCGATGCCGGTCTTCAACTGAGCCAGTGGCTTGGAACCGGTGCCAAAGTCGACTGATGGTACTCTGATGCCCGTTTAGATGCCTGGCAACCTGACTTTGACTTTCGCCTGCATGCAGTCGGCCAATAGCAATGTTCCTTAAATTTATCGATAGAGACGCCATAAATGTCTGCTTGAAAACGAACTGAATTTTTTTTTGTGTATCGTTATCCTTTTATAGGGTTTCAGTTGCGTAGTCAGTGAATAGTGTTCACACCAAATTTTGTTGCTTTCACGTGCCCGCAACATGAGCTGTGGTCAAAAATTGCGTCATAAACACTATTGACCACTGCGTTGTAACGATTACAGAAACGAACGCAATTCAGATCAACACGTGCATTTGACACTGTAAAGAACATTTGAGGCTGGTTTTTATATACCCTAGCACCAAATTTTACTTTCAAACTCATAAAAACGCGCCCTCGGATAGCTATGCGTTTCTTTTTTTGGACAGTATAGTAGTAAAGTAAATCTAATTAAAGTCAATTAAAATAATACTGTTTACTGTATTATAACCTGTTATAATAATAATAATTTCCCCTTCAGTCATAACTGACTGTGGGAATGCGCCTCTGAGGTGACAGCCCTCAGCTGTTTATTTTTCTGATAAACATCGGCCTTTTGGCTAAGATCAAAGTGTCTTAGCCAGGGCCGAGATCACACATATGTTACACATTTTGCACAATAAAGTCAATAGACCTCACTTTGAGCCCCAGAAGGGGTATTTGCAACAATAAAAAAAATAAAAATAATGATAAACATAACCTGTTACATTCATATTATTACATATATACTCATATTATTACATATATACTCATATTATTACATATATACTCATATTATTACATATATACTCATATTATTAAAGCAGATTGCTGGATTTATGTCCAGAGTCTTCATGTCTATTTTGCACACATCTTTGAACCTCTTCTGAGGTTATCCAGCTGTTCTTTTGCCACCTACCATTTGTCTGTAAAAAATATCTTTGATGATGCGACTATCTTCCATGACGGCGGACATATTTATACATTTATAATTATATTGGCAAATCATGCTTAAAATTCAAACGCTTTGAAGACATTCACATATATGAACCCCAGTATAATGCAAAGTTCAGAAGTTATTTGGACTAAACTTTTTTATTTATTTATTTTTTTTTTTTTGAGGGCAAATATTGGTTTTGATTTTGTAATAGTTATGCTTTTTTTTTCTGAAAAATTCATGAAAAAAAGTTCAAGGTTACATGTTAAGATTATCATCTGACAGAGCTATTTTGTCAACTTTAGCTACCTGAAAACTTAAATATATCTTTTACATAAGAGTTACATATAGATATAAGTCAGTGCAAATATTTTAACTTTTGTCACCTAATAATAATGAAATCAGTGTCATGCATGCAGACATTATACATATATACGTGTACTGTCAGTTGATGGACATATTTTTTAACTTTTAACAACCTGAGAACTTAGTTCATCACATGAGTGCAGCCATTACTGAAAAGCAATGCGTTATTTTTTAGTTCCCAACGGAAGATAACATGAGTGACAGGTCTTCCAAGAGTTACATAATCAGTAGTGTTATATAATTTTATCTTAGAATTCTGTGTGCCTTAGTCACTGTGGGTTTTTTAATTGTTGCATTAAAAAAAACAATTATTTTATGCATTGTTTTGATTTGCAGAGTGAGGTGAGAGGTGTAGCTTGGTGTATGTCTAATGTGTGAGTGGAGATGTGAGGTGTAGCTTGGTGTATGTGTAAAGTGTGAGTGGAGATGTGAATGTGAGGTGAGAGATGTAGCTTGGTGTATGTGTAAAGTGTGAGTAGAGATGTGAGGTGAGAGATGTAGCTTGGTGTATGTATAATGTGTGAGTGGAGATGTGAGGTGAGAGATGTAGCTTGGTGTATGTCTAATGTGTGAGTGGAGATGTGAATGTGAAGTGAGAGATGTAACTTGGTGTATGTCTAATGTGTGAGTGGAGATGTGAGGTGCGAGATGTAGCTTGGTGTATGTATAATGTGTGAGTGGAGATGTGAGGTGAGAGATGTAGCTTGGTGTATGTATAATGTGTGAGTGGAGATGTGAGGTGAGAGATGTAGCTTGGTGTATGTATAATGTGTGAGTGGAGATGTGAGGTGAGAGATGTAGCTTGGTGTATGTATAATGTGTGAGTGGAGATGTGAGGTGAGAGATGTAGCTTGGTGTATGTATAATGTGTGAGTGGAGATGTGAGGTGAGAGATGTAGCTTGGTGTATGTATAATGTGTGAGTGGAGATGTGAATGTGAGGTGAGAGATGTAACTTGGTGTATGTATAATGTGTGAGTGGAGATGTGAGGTGAGAGATGTAGCTTGGTGTATGTGCAAAGTATGAGTGAAGATGTGAGGTGAGAGATTGTCAAAATGGTGTTAAAGTGAAATGTAAGACGTATACTAGAAACACAACAAATACACCACACTACCATACCACTATCCATGATGGACTTATCACGGGACAGCACGACTGGTAACACACCAGAGGGTCACACGAACAGTGGATGACAAAGAATAAATTAAGACTCCAATAGCACTTATCCCTTTATTCATGCAACAATAATTTGTCCAAATGTTGCCAGAATGAGAAAAAAAAATGCATGCTACCATTGCAAATCATACTACAGTTCTACACTATCAAAAAGCCTCACGGCCGAATGTGACCACCACTCACCATAGTGGAAAACGAGGCAGGCTACAGTACCGAATAATAATGAATTCACGTAAATACGTACTATGCAAGAAATAACTTACAGCTTGCACTACTGTCAAGATATGGGAAATAACTAGGTCTAGTTCTCCATAACACATATACCAGGACTAAACACCGTAATGGCAAAGCGCTGTCCCACTGATATAGCCAGAATATACGGTCACAATGTACCGGCATCCAAAAACTTGTCCGCTCGCGACGGCTAACTATATCGAGAAGTCCCCAATGACTTCCTTTTTACAGGCTTTTCTTTAACTTCCCTTACATGTCACCTTCCAATCTTGCAATCGATTTTTCAATCACTTCCATATGAGGAATAGCTCTGAAACTTGGCATAGTTGTGTATTCCTGATGGCAATACAATAATCAGTCGTAAACATAATAAAATTAAAAATAATCATTTTGTTTGTTTGTATTGTTTCAGCACGGAAATGGGCAATAACTGGAAATAATCTAGGTATATTCTTTCCAACAAGATTGTCTCTCTTGAGACAAATGTTGAAACTTCTCTCCCCTCCCTCCACACACACACTATCGCACCTGACAAATATATTTAAAAAAATGTAATTTACAACTCTTATAAAAATAAAACAACAAAAAATATTAACTTTCCGTGTAATATACTGAATAATGAAATCAGCTTTCTGTGCTCTGGACTCGGTTATCGCAAACTGATGATGTCATTAGCGGATCGATTACATTTGACTTAAATTTTTTTTTTAAATAACACTAAAAAGAAGAAAATAAAACATTAAAAAATAACCTCATCATGGTAAACAAATTGTTAAAGAAACTACTACTGCTGCAACAGCTCATGGATACTTTGATGCAGGCTTCCTACAGGGGGACCAACTGGAGTGTTATGGCTCCAAGTTCCAAAGTAGTAGTTCTCTCCTCCTGTGACAGGGACTCATAAACACGTCACATAAAGGGAAATAATTATTCCCATTAAAATACACATAGTGCAAAATAGATGCTTTCTTTAGATGACACACCACACATCTTCTGGGCCATTTTACTGTCATAATCAACATCTTTACCCTTTAGCTGCTACATTTGAGCTAAGGTCTTCAACATGTTCATATCAAGTCTTCATATCCTGAGCCATCAGTTCAAGGTCTATCCAGTATTTCTTTACCCCTTTAAAATCTTGTTTTCATGCATGAATACTTATGTGGAGTCATCTTTATATGACCACCAGTTATGCACAATGCTATTGTGGTAAAGTTCTTCTCTTCTTCTTCTTCCGTCCTTAGCCACCGACCGTCAAAGCAGTCAGTGGCCATTACGCCTAGTGGCGTCTTAGGGCAACAGCAGATAGGTTTTCTTTGCCATTGTTTCCCATCACGCCTATTGGCGTCTTTAGGGCAACGGCAAATCAATCCATTTGCTGTTGTTTCCGTAATCGAAGTGACTGGCAAACGGGTGATCAGCCCGTTGGTATTGTGGTAAAGTGGGATGATATAAATACTTATAGGGGACTTAGTGTACTGACTGAGATCAGCTGTGAAGGTATCTGTATCTAATAAGTGTGGTGTATTACAGATGACCTTACTTGCTACCACATTTATACCTCAGTCAGAATTATTCTGGAATATTGTGATGATTACGTTGAATGTCTAGGGTTATGAAAATGATGAAGTGTAAGTCACAACAACAACAAACAGATAAACAATTTAATTTATTCCACAACACCTTACAACACTGTGACACTCACACACATATAACACTCTATAAGACTATCTTAAATGAGTCAAGTGTTAAAGTTTTTAAAAAAATATATGTATTAATTTCTTTCACTAATGGATATCCTGATTCCACTACACAGTGAACCAGGAATCACAATCAAATGTAATTACAAGTTGTATGTATACAATTTATAAATATTATCTTTGTATTGACATATTTTATTATTATTATTCTATGTGTGTGTAATTTGTGAAGTAGTACTATGAAGTAATACTGGCTTTTCAAGCTAGGTTGTGGTTTGTCATCATGACTTCAAGTGTTTACTTATGGTGGAAATCGTATTTGGAAAATTTCACAGGTCCTATCAATTGAAACAATTTATTGTCCCTCTCTTGTTAATATAATGTCAATTTTAGAGGGGGCACATAGGATTGAGCTGCTCTGGCCACAGAATCTTATCTGCTGTGATGGCGGCAGGAAACAGTCTCCTCTGCTCGATTGCTTCCCTGCGTTCTTGAGATCTCTCACTGGTCGCTATCTAGACCAAGGAGTAAGCTACCAGCCTCTGGATTCAGCAAAACTCAGATCAGGTGCTGCCTCAATAAGTTAAGACCACGGTCCCTGAAACAAGAGGGTTGTACCTCCTACTTCAGAACTAATTTACAATCTATTTCCACACTGAACACAATACATAACAAACACTGAGTTCAGAGCGGTAGGCCAATTGCTAGCTTCATCTGAAACAATTTACACCAGTATTCTTCTCCCTAATGGTTACTACGCCTCTGCAATTTCAGCTGTAAGTCCTTCTATACAATAAGATAGGTGTCAGTGTACTATTTGGCGATCCCATGCAGTTCTACTTCTCTCCGACAAGTTTTGTTCAGGTTGGAGCAATATCTAGGCTTTGCCTCATGTTTGCTCTGAACCACACACATATACAGACATAAATTATCAATTCACATTCAATTTTCATCAAAAAGATATCAAATATGTCAATCTTACCATAATTCATGGAAATAATAAACAAATACGTTGACTGGCGATGAATATGGCACAATTTCGATCTGCCTCTGTCCCAGGCTTTTATTTAGAAAAATATGCACTGGCTCTCAGCGCACTGTTTCTTAGTAAGTTTATTTTAAAATGTGGCACTGAACTGACGCTCCTAATTGACTATATTGGCGGGTCTAACCAATCGGGCCATGTTTACACAAGCTTTTGAAAAAAGTACCCCTACTACCGTTTCCCCTAACAACAAAAAATTAGTATTTGTAGTCCGACTAATCGTGTTTCACCTTACATTTACTTCTATCCAATCAAATAGGATTTAACATGGTGGCCTATTTCCCGTAAAAGGGTGGTTTCAAAACATGCCACTGTGCGATTATGATTTGGTGCTGTCCGATATCCTCACTATTTTCTTTTGGCTATAATTTGATAATTCCTAGACTATTTGCGTAACACTTAACATATTCTCTGTCAGCAAGTCCTAAGGAACCCAAATATATAAATTTTAATGGGGCTAAGTGGCTGCGTTCAAAATATGTATTTTCTTCTAGGATAGTCGTGCTGTTGCCACCTCCTCACTTCCAAACTTTAGGGTGTCTGCTGCACTGTCAGACTAATGTCAGGAGTCTAGACATAAAACAGTAGAATGTCATGTTTCCTAATAAGCATTTTACAGGTTTTTAAACCTAACTCTCGTAGTTGTAGTGTTTTTTATCACTGTCTATTTGAAAAAAAGCTAGTGCTTCATGCCTTTCGCGCGGGGAGGGTGGCATTAATTGTATATCGCGAGACGCGTGTTAGTGTTGCATGCGTTCCTGCTTTCAGCCCTCCCTCTCTCTATCCTAATTCCATCTGTCTTTTCATTACGCAGTGTATAAAACGAAATTAATGCTAGTATTAATCTAGGTCATTAATCAGCTTGCGTATCTCACGGTTTTCTTAGAAATACAGTACGCGTTTTATTGTTTTGTGGAAACGCGTGTATTGATGCAGTAGGCTTTACTATCAACGTGAAAGCGTTACAATATGCAGACGAAGTAGAAAAAGGGGGATCTCGAGTACAGTCATTGTGACAGCACTGTTCTTTACCATTCTTCTTTTCCTGTTATTGAATTTATGTGTTAGGCTTTACCTTTACTTGTTAATTTATATATGTGGATTTAGAATGTTTCACGACAGCCCATAATATATTTATGTGGAAGTGAACTTCTGTCTCTGAGCCTTATTAGACCCTCACTGACCGAGCAACATGGGGATAGTCTGTTGCTGCCCTACTAGACAGCACTTAGCGTGATGGCCACTGACTGTTTTGTCAGTCTGTGGATAAGAATCCAAGAAGAAAAAAAAAGCAGGTCTTATCAGATGAAAAGACCAACATTTCTTTTAAATACACACCATGAGGTTGTCAGCCTCAGCCCAACCTCAAATTAGTCACCTCTTATAAAATGCCAGAGGAAGTGGTAGTCTTTTTCTTTCTCTGATTAGGTCACATGGGCTGATGGCAGACGCTAAATGGAAAATCTGATCTGTTACTTATTGACTTACGTCTTTCCTCTTCTAACCTGGGGTGTAGAGGTAAAAATCTAGATCTCGATAAAAATAATGAGATGGGATGAGATGATTGGAAACCATGGACATTTGAAAGACACCATATGAATAAATAAAATCTCGGTAAAAATAATGGAATAGAATAAGACGATTAAAATACATTTCCTTTCTCCACAAAACCAGAAAATAATAGTAAAACCTTTACCTATTCCTCTCTTTCTCACATGGATTAGTCTCCAGAACCACTTTCTCTCCTTCTGCCTTGCTAAACCCGTATTTGTTAAGAGGATTTGGTTTATCAGTTGGTTTGTATGGAGATTTTGTTCCATCAAAGACATAATCTGTGCTGATAAACAAGACATATGCTCCAACCTCATCTGCAAAGCAACAAATATGTGACTCAATCGCTCAACGCTACTGAAGAATGGATAACCTACATGCAACCAACACATACGTGACTAAATAGCTAATTGGTACTGAAGAATGGATAATCTGTACGTTCGTAGATTGTTTTCCTTTTCGTTCCATACAGAACATAGAGAAGTTACTACAGCTGGCCTCCTTACAGGAAGCCTGTGTCAAAGCTCCCATGCTCCTGTAGTGGTGGTTCCTGTAGCAACTTGTTTAACCTGATGAGGTTGCCAGCCTCAAGCATAACCTTATATTAGTTGCCTCTAACTCCTAACACACTTGAGGAAGCTGTTGTTCTAATCTTTCTTTGTCTCCTCAGAGAGACCCCCAGGAACTCTTACTTACTTAGTGGTTCCTCTTCTACCCTGGAGTGTACAGCTTTGCCAAAGAGCACACCATACTATCCTATTGGCTGTCTTCCCCCAGGAACTCTTACTTACTTAGTGGTTCCTCTTCTACCCTGGAGTGTACAGCTTTGCCAGAGAGCACACCATACTATCCTATTGGCTGTCTTCCCCCAGGAACTCTTACTTACTTACTTAGTGGTTCCTCTTCTACCCTGGAGTGTACAGCTTTGCCAGAGAGCGCACCATACTATCCTATTGGCTGTCTTTCCCCAGGAACTCTTACTTGCTTACTTAGTGGTTCCTCTTCTACACTGGAGTGTACAGCTTTGCCAGAAAGCACACCATACTATCCTATTGGCTGTCTTCCCCCAGGCACTCACCAGAGCAAAAGACAAAGGCAGCCCCATACCAGATATTGTCACAGAGGATTTAGTGTTCAAGTCTTAACAACACTAGGTCTCAGATTTTTGAGAGGGTTGATCGGTTCCCTTCTTTGTTGTCTTTGCTCTCCTTAACTCAAGAGTCAGTTACCCATATATGGTTGGTAAACTGGAGCGCGGCACTGCCAGGTTCTGAACCCTGTAACTCTGCCTTGTGAACCATGCGCTCGAACCACGACACTCAGATATATAAATAACATATGTACCTACATAATGTTCTGTCTTAACTATTTGGTAATATTCAAGGCTTGTTTCTTTAGTTTGCTCAATCACTGATTCTGTTAAGAGTTGCGGACAGATTCGGTGTCATAACTGTAAGTTGGAGCCTGAGTGAGAGGAAGCTCGCTGTTTTCTGTTTGTTCCAACTATTCCACAATCCCTTAAATGAGAGGATTCATCCCTTTTTTACTTTACAATGTCCAGGCACATTGGTTACGTACTGCTGGACAGTTAGAAACAATAATTAGTGCAAAAAGATCTGCACTATTGCTCTCTCGGGTATTAATATATATAAAATCCCAGCTTTTTCTGTCACAAACGCTAAGGGGTGCAACTGTGGTTGAAAGTTAGACATTAATTGTATTGTTTCCCTTATATGTACTCTCCCGAAAATAGTAACACTCGACAAAGAAAAGTGTGCAAATGACGGGGTGCACAAAAATATTTATAGAATGCATGATCCCGTATACACACATTGGGATCCTCGCTGCTGCTACGTAGTTCGTGTACTGTGGTGATGCACAGTGGGTTTTTTTTATACTTTTGAATAAGTAAAATTGCCGTTAAGTATTGGTGCTTTTGTATTTAATTCTCGTCTTATGACGGGCTTTTACACAGGTGTAGTAAGAAGTAACTAATGTGAGGTTGTGCATGAGGCAGGCAACCTCATCATGTAAAACGAATTGCTACAGAAATTACCACTACAAGAACATATAAATGTTTTTATTCAGGGGGCCAGCTGCAGTGGTGACTCCAGGCACCATAAACAGCAAAGGGAAAAGAAGAAGATTCACTGAGAATTATCGTAGAAGAAATTATCAGCCGTCTCTTTCATCACTAATTTCACAAGCAGACAGTCACTACTGCCTTCGGCCCTTATGCAGTAAACATGGGTCAATCTTTTACATGACAAGGTTGCCACCCCCATACTCAACACAGGCTGACATCAGCTCAATGTAACACACTTGGCCTGAGACCGAAAATCAGCTCTCTACAACAACATAGGCTAACATCAGCTCAATGTAACACGCTTGGCCTGAGAACGAAAATCAGCTCTCTACAACAACACAGACTGACATCAGCTCAGTGTAACACACTTGGCCTGAGAACGAAAATCAGCTCTCTACAACCACATCGGCTAACATCAGCTCAATGTAACACGCTTGGCCTGAGAAAGAAAATCAGCTCTCTACAACAACATAGGCTAACATCAGCTCAATGTAACACACTTGGCCTGAGAACGAAAATCAGCTCTCTACAACAACATAGGCTAACATTATCTCAATGTAACACGCTTGGCCTGAGAACGAAAATCAGCTCTCTACAACAACATAGGCTAACATCATCTCAATGTAACACACTTGGCCTGAAAATGTAAATCACCTCTTTAGATGCTTGTGATTAAAAAAAATAAGCAGAATTTGCCAGAGGAAGCTGTGGTTCTGTGTCTCCTCGGAGACCTCTGATTACCGCTCACGATGTTTAAAAAATTAAATTTTGACACCATTACATCATGGTAATATTAAAAACAATTAACAGTGAGCTTACTAGCAAGGTCACACAGCATCTTTGTGGAATCGACATTGATTTTCTTTGTCTGTTCCTCTTTTTTTCCACAATATCTGGTCGCTGAATATGACACACTTTAAGGAAACTTAGATGATAGCTTTACAAGGCTAAGGAAAAGACACAGACGCTCAATAGTACACACTTTAAGGAAACGGCAGGGAGCCGCGGTAGCGCAGTGGTTAGTATACTGGCTTCCTAGCTCGGTGGTCCATGGTTCGATCCCCAGTTGAGGTGGGTTATTTTTAGACCGCAAACGGCTCCGGGGTCGACCCATCCTCAGAAATTGGGTACCAGAGCAACTCTGGGAAGGTTAAGGCGGCCGGCATGATGTTGGCCACATCAACCCTAGTGTGCCGATGGTCAAGAAAATATGGGTCTAACACCATATTCCCAATATGCATCAATGGGTCGTATAACGGGATCCTTTACCTTTACCTATATTAACACGTACATCGGTCAGCGCTATCGGCGCTATTCTCCGATAAGACACAGATTTTGCTCACTCACACGACAGATAACGAGATTACTGTCTGTGTGACACCTGTGGGCAGACAAGAGTGATAAAATCGCTTCCGGTCACTTGGTTAAAAGTAATCATGGATTTATTACATTTTAGACAATATGAGTCTTTAAATGTGTTTGTGTATGCAAGACATCATATTATCATATATGGGAGGCGTCACCTTTTGCAAAATTTGTCCATGTAGGAAATATTTTGAAAGTGCCACACCCGACATGTTTGAAATGATTGGATCTTTATGATTAGATTCATAACAACATTGAGCGGGAATTTAGGCTGACCATTTTCGCAGTTTTATGTCACTGTGAATTTCAAGCTCGCCAGAGTGAAGACTAGATTCATAATTCCTATTTGTTAACCGGACCTTTTATTAGAGAACCAGATAAGACTTACCAAGCACAGCAAATCTCTTTCAAATTTTAATAAGGAACACCGGGACTTGGAAACTGAAAAAACACGGTCAGAAGGGGCAATCTATTGTAAAACTAAATACATTCCATACGCGTGTAAGAGAACAAGTCGTCTCTTCTATTCATCTGAGCAAACAAGTCTGTAGCCAGGATTGGCGCAAGTTGTGATTTACATTTCATATTTAATTACTAACATGTGAACTAACATATATATGTATACATTTCTATGTGAAGTTTAATGTGTGAAACTCGCTATTGGTTCCACAAAAACTTCGTACGTACATTCTACAGCATGCACACGATTCTCGCTGTGCTGGCCATATGGGCTATTCTAGGACGCGTTCCAGAGTTTTGTTCTATTTCTTTCCGCCGGAATTTCCAGAAACGCCTCCACATATTGTTGCTCTTGCGTTACTTGTCAAGAGGTGAAATCAAGAGGAGCCTATCACATGGCTCCGATTCAGGCGTGTGATATACCTATACGCCCCTTCGAGAAAATGGGCGTTGATATTATCGGCCCTTTGCCGGTTATGTCCGTTAGAGGACAAAGGTATGTGCTCACATGTATTGATATGTGCTCTCGATGACCCGAGGCCATTCCTCTTAAGAGATTCACCACTAATGACGTCGCTGATGCCCTTTTCTTGATTTTTTCAAGACTTGGTTTTCCTCGCAAACGTCTTTCTGATCAAGGTACCCAATTTGTATCTGACACTATGACTTCTGGTATGAAACGCCTTAATATCGACAGGTGTCTCAGTAATGTTTACCATGCGATGAGCAATGGCATAGTGGAACGTCTAAATGGGACGTTAAAGCCGCTATTGGGGAAGGTTTCTCGCCTTTTGAGCTTGTGTTTGGAGCTCAACCTCGAGGTCTCATGTCACTTATTAAGGGCCTACTCATAGACTCAGAAATGACTCAAGACACCACGTCATCGTATGAAAACGTCATTAACCTCTGGCGTAACATTATAGATGCCTGCCAACTGGCTACAGCTTCTTCCGAGGCTGCTAAAGCAAGATCACGCCAGTTCCAAAATCGTAATAGACGAATACGTCAACTATTACCTGGCGACGACGCTTTTGTGTTACTTCCAAGGAAAGAAATAGACTTTTAATTGCTTGGAATGGTCCCTACAAAGTGTTGCCACGCATTTCTGATGTTGATTACATCTTAGATATAGAAGGGAAAAGGAAGACATTTCACATAAACATGCCTAAAGAATTCCACACTAGACCGGAACATCTACAAGCCATCTTTCATGCAGTTGATGAGCACCCCAGGTCTACTACTCACTACTCTGCGCAATCAGTAATTTAGGAGGAAAAATCTTCTTTTCCGGATGTTCCCACGAACATATCTGTCTTTCCTCTTCAATCGACTGAGACATGGAAGGATGTAGCCATTTGTTCACCTTTGCCTTCTGAAAAACATGTCCAAGTCTCTAGTCTTCTAGAGTTTTTTCAGACGTCCTCACAGACATCCCAGGTCGTGCATCAGTCATTTCGCATCACATCATGCTTGCAGATGATCGACCAGTTCGTCTACGCCCTATCCTGTTCCTATTCACTACCAGCACCAAGTTAAAAAAGAATTAGAACTGTCAGATAAACTATTTATTATAGTTACACCACTGCAGTGTGGATTTATTATAATATATAAGGCTCATATTTCTAAAGGTACGACCACACCACACTGGCTGACAATAAGCAAATCAACACCTTCTACATGTACTTCCCTTTAATATTATGCACACATAAGAAAGCCTCACACGGCCAACAAATAAGTGAAATACAATATAACCATGAAATGCATTAACCACTTTGACTGTCCGTATCATACACGACAGAATTACTACACTGATAAACTGCCATGAATATCATTCACCATTAGTGGCCCAAAATCGAAAACAAAGAAATACACAAATCTTCGGCAACTTATACCAGGCTGTAACAAAATCAATCCAGACACTACACTTGTCTCGAATCATAACTTTATTTTGCAATAGGACTGGAACATGGCAGGCCTCTCTATCAAATAGTCCGTAGAATGGACTCCACAGCAAAATGGCTGGCACAGGGAAGAATACATCCGTCCACTTGGGACCTGGCTAAGAACTGACCCCCTGCCTTTGTGCCAAATTGTTAAAGCTTCCGTCTTGTCACATGACTTCACCATCTTTTAATCCCAGTGTTGCCAAAACTCAGTGTTGCCAACCTGATTTTTCGTCACTGCGAAATAGCGCTGTGACATCAACCCCCCAACCCCTCTTAAGAAAGAAAACGTAGTTTTCTTCCATCGGAGGAAGCTTTGCCCGATACCCTTCGGAATTTATACGACCATATGCCATAACAGCATCTCCTTATCTGAACCGAGAGACTGCCCTAGTTCTTTCCTACCATTGCCGTGCCTGCATTCTCCCACCATCCACACAACACAACATGAGTATGACGTAGGTTATCCAAAGTTCTGGCAGTCGTGAAAAATGACAATGACTGGCCTACTCTGGTCACCCAAAACACAGTGCATGGTACATTCATAGTAACTATTACCTAGGTATCCGTAACACAATAATCACTAACTAGTACAACCAGCCCTTCTTCACAAAATTCAAGTATATAGTAAATTCAATTCCATAGTTAATTGCCTTTATGGCCCCATAATACATAAATTACAAGCATAACATAGTAAAGCATAAACATGATCTTTAAACTTTACAAAACATCTCTAACGGGGTAGCAATTATTACTCGTGCAACTTTGGTATTGTCCCGCAATGACAATACCTCAACGAATCCAACCCGCGCGACCTCATTAAACACTCGTCTGAGTGTGCGCCAACTAGCACTCATGGGAACATTTCGTACCCATACCGCGCGGTTACTCGCTATAAGGTCCTCAGATATGCCTCTACAGTTCCTATTCCCATTCGGCATCGGACTTTGAGTATCAATGGACGCCTGCCGCGAAACCGTCTAAGATATACCTTCTTCTCAGATGGTGACACCTCTGCCCCCTGATCGTCCGCCTCGGGACTTTGGTGTTGCTGGGCCTCTGCTCCAGCCAGTCCCGTGGCGTTATGCACTCCCCGTACATTGCCGACGGTCAAATCGGCAACTGGGTTCTCCAGGACAAATGCGTTCACTCTCCCTGACAGGAACGGGGTGTCCACATTAATACACGCCTGGGGGAAAGACTCTACTTTGCCCCCGAACGTAATACGCTTTACAGTTTTCCCTGTGAGGCAGGACCCGTCGACACAAGAACGACTGACCCCGACTGTGGTACACACGGTGTCCCTCAACACCGAGACCGGTTTATTGTTCACAATACCTTTGTAGAGTGTTACCTCGCCAGTCTCATGGACCGCCGACAGACATGGTACCGCGTGTCCGCAGTGTAGCACTAAATTCTCGTTCGCATGGAACAGAGGTCGACACCCCGCACAGTCCTCGCTGTTGACTATGTCCAACACAAACGCAGAGTTCGCGTAATCAATTGGGGTAGGACACCCGTCAGCATCATGATTATTGCCACCCCAATTAAAACACCTTCGATCTCTTCTTGACTCATCGCGTGGACTATTGCTGGTGCTATTAGCCGGGGAAGACCGCGCATCCGAGTCGGAAGATCGACTCTCTGGGGAACCACTCCTCTGTTTGGAATGTTTTGTTTTATACCAAACCGATCTTCGTCCCGAGACTCCTCGAAGCGTACCTGCTTTTGCGTTTGGCGCTCTCCTGCGTCGCTATCACTTTTCCATTGTCGGTTGTGCCAATTTGACCGACCATTCAGCTGAGAACGGTAGTTACCATAACTTCCTCTGCGTGGTTGATAGGAACTGGAGGATATATCGCACTCCTGTTCTTGGCACCTGTCTGCCTCGCCTGACTGATTTTTCCATGGTTGGCACTGTACTTTGCCGACGCCTGCTGCTAAGGCGTCTGGCAGATCCGACTTCTGGATGGGTTTGCCAGATAAAGTCCTCGAAGTCCTGGTCTGCACTTGGCATCGCGTTTCTAAAACGCGTCCGGTACCCGTCAGCCGTCAGACGGAATTTCCGGAGCTTACCGTTCGTTCACCTTGTCGTAATCAGCCCGCTCTTCCAGCGGGAGGCTATAGAAAATCTCCATCGCAGGCCCCACTAGCAACGTGGATAACAGAAATGGCCACTGATCTCTGTCAGCCTTCCAGGCCACGCATTCGGCCTCGAACCTCTCAAGGAAGAAATCTAAACTGTCGATTTTATCGTTAAAGTTTTGCAGACGCAGCCTAAAGGGACAATGAGACTCCCTAGGAGTCGAGTTCTGACCACTCGCACCCAATTCCAATCTCTTTAATTGTATTTCTTTATCAATCCTCATTCTCTCCTTCTCTAAGTCTAACTCTCTATCCTCTTTCATCTTCTTCTCTTGAAATTCTAACTCTCTATCCTCTTTCATCTTATGTTCTTGTTATTCTTGTTCCAACTTTTTTTCTTGAAATTCTAGCTCCCTATCCTCTTTCATCTTCTTTTTCTGTAATTCTCGTTCCAACTTTTTTTCTTGAAATTCTCTATCTTCTCTAATCTTCTTTTCTTGAAGTTGTAACTCTGCCTTCTTGAGTTCTCGTTCCGCGGCACGTTAATCTCTTAAGGCATCCTGGGTCTCTTTTGATTGGAATTCTGCCTTGGCATAATCCAACAATTATTTTCCTGTGTACCCAGCTTCCTTACCTAGCCGCATGAAACTATCATAGTCCATGATGTACACTCACACTGCTCAATATTATCTCACTGTGCAACTACTCACTAACATGTACCCTACACCACCTCACTTATATGAACAGATACCTCTCTGCTTACAAGGTATGCTGTAATGATATATAAATACCAAAATCACTTCTCAAAGTACCACTATATGCATGTATATCTGAACCACTTCACCTCTTAATGAATAAATATCATCTACTTCAACTCTCAAAATATAAATATCATCTACCTCAACTCTCAATATATAAATATCATCTACTTCAACTCTCAATGTATAAATATCATCTACTTCACCAATTGGCTACTGTCTCCTTACTCTCTAGGTTTTGATCCTTCCGACCACTTAGATCTCTGTGATACAACTAACAGACCCTTACTATAGTCGAAAGATGTATTTCATCAGCTGATAATGCCTCTTGGTGTTATGCCACCTCAAAACTGTAAGGTTGTGGCACCGCCACAAAATTGAAAAATCACACCGCTTCTTCACCACAGTATCTTACTAACACCCACCTTGGTGTTGTACTATGACAATATTTCAATTCTGATAGTATTTCCGTTCTTAATATTCTACCTAATACCAAAAGTTTACAACTAGCAAAATGAACACTCCACAGATGAAAAGACACACACTAAACGGATAGAAAACTAACAGTCACGGTGACTAAGATGACAGACACAGTTTGAGTAGAGATAGATTAATATATACAATGCGTGACTGAGCACGAACGAAAACAAGAGATACCTGTAAACGTATTTACAAGATAGCAAAAAGGAAGGAGAGAACACACCACTTAAACACAGAAGAATTACTGAATGTACAGGACAATGTCAATACAAACTACGCCAGTACACCTAACATAAAATGAGCTTGGAATGTTAAGTAGGGCAGTCGCAGGAAACACTTCTGCCTTACTCCACCACTAAACATACACAGTCACACCCTAGAAAGGAATCAGTCTAATCCAATCTTTTCCCACAAGTAAGAAAAGAAAGCATTAAACTCGCCACCCGTCCACCCTTGAACTCACAAATACAACATTAAACACAGCAGACTAAACAACCACTACACTTAACAATGAGGTGATGAGGGTTATCTCCTTCACTAGCCACCAACTCAGTCACACCAGTCAAAATAAACTAAATAACATATAAGCGATAATATCAAAATAACATATCCAATATTCACGATATATAAAAAATCAAGACTCCAAGTAATCGGAACTTAGATTGAAAGATCCCACCTAACTAACTAACACCATATAAAGCTACAGACTAAGTTTCTACAAAGAAAGCGAGGAAAAAGAACAAAACATAAGGAAAGACAACAACAACAACCAATAAATAAACCTCAAGAAACAGACGTTGAAACAGAACCAAACTCATTGCTTTATGCTAACCTAACCTGACCTTAACCGACTGTCCCACTACTGTAGAAGACCAGACTTTACAATACGTTGTACCAGGTGCATAGAGAGAAAAGAAAATATTGACGGAAGAAGACAGAATTCAGAGAAAAAAAACAAGAAAAATATAACAAATCATACAAAGATATACAAACAATAACTTAACTGACGCTCTAGCGATGCTTGTCCACGTAGCTCCTCAAACACGGAAGATGAACACAGCACGAACAAGTCTCTACACTTGAAAATGAAGAATAATGTTCTTCACTGTGTAATCTCAGCACAGTCCACAATAGAATACGCCGTATTCTGTCCAGATATTAAGACTTCTACACAAAACTATGTGATAATATATGACTGTCCAAGAACAGCTCACTTCATGACGACACTTCAGGAATCCAGCAGTTTTCAGCACAGAGTACTCCAGGACCATTCAGATCAGCAGGCTTCAGTCTTCAGCACGGTAAATTTCCAGGGTCACGACAGAGGCGTTGGTAGGCTCCCACTGGACAGGCACATCAGTGAGGTATGACACTGACAGGACTTGGCAGGAACCCCGGAACGTAATGTTTCCAGGTAGGTAGGTAGGATACCAAAACAACGATGTCACGAACCAATCTGCTATGGACAAACCGTTCTCTCCTGACGACACACAGTCTGTCACTCGGGCCAAACTACTGCCAACTACTATTGACCAACCGATCCCTCCTGACGACACACACAGTGTCACTCGGGCCAACCTATTACCAACCACAATAGACTGTTGTCTTCAGACCGTGCCACAGAATGTTTCCAAAATTCTAAAATTGTCCGTGCCTACTGCTAAGAAGCAAGTTCGTAGTCTTCTCGGCTTAATTCAGTACTACGGTAAATTTATACCCAACTTGTCTTCCGTCATTGCAGACCTCTCTGCCTTGCTAAAAAAAAGGTTTACCTAACCACGTACACTGGACACCAGAGTGCCAGGCCGCATTAAATTATATTCAAAAATTTGTTTATGTGCCACCTATTTTGAGGTTACCAGATACAAATCTGACTTATTATCCCGCACAGATGCTAGTTTAAAAGGTATCAGCGCATCACTGATGCAAGAGTTCGAGGGAAGATTGCACCCAACCCTCTATATATCCAGAAAGCTCACTGATGCAGAAAGGAAGTACCCGGTGATAGAGAAGGAGCTGTTGGATGTTATCTGGGTGGTAGTCAAGCTGGAGCGTTATTTGTTGGGTGCCCCGATTATTATCCAGTCAGATCAGAAGTTCCTTTCCTCATTGAAAAAGGCAAATCACAAGAACCCGAAGCTATCCCGCTTTGCCATCATGCTCCAACCGTTTCAATATGAAATCGAGGCAATACAAGGCTCTTTAAATGTCGTCGCTTATGCTTTATCGAGATGCCCACAGCACGAACCTGAGGGTTCATATTGACTTAGTTAATTGACTTTATATTACACACGTGTGAAGTCGTGGTGTTTATCCACTAGAAGCCACTATGACAAGGGCGATGAATACATGAACACTAAGTTGGTACCCAAACCATCCATATTAACATTTGTGATTTACATAACTTTGAGATAATCAATATTCACTTTAGTTAGTGGTACATTGAACAGTGTTATACTACTCGCAGACACGAACAATATTCAACTACGACATCATGTTACTATTCTAGATGTCAGATAACTATTTATTATAGTTACACCACTGCAGTGTGGATTTATAATAATATATAAGGCTCGTATTTCTAAAGGTACGACCACACCACACTGGCTGACAATAAGCAAATCAACACCTTCTACAGGTACTTCCCTTCAATATTATACACACACAATAAAGCCTCACACGGCCAACAAATAAGTGAAATACAATATAACCATGAAATGCATTAACCACTTAGACTGTCCGCATCATGCACGACAGAATTACTACACTGATAAACTGCCATGAATATCACTCACCATGAGTGACCCAAAATAACGACAAAGAAATACACAAATCTTCGGCAACTTATACCAGGCTGTAACAAAATCAATCCAGACACTACACTGTCCTCGAATCATAACTTAATAATCCAATAGGACTGGAACATGGCCAGCATCTCTAACAAATAGTCCGTAGCAAGGACTCCACAACAACTTGCTGGCACAGGGAAGAATACATCCGTCCACTCGGGACCTGGCTAGGAACCGACTGCCTGCCTTTGCGCCAAAATCTTACCGCTTCCGTCTTGTCACATGACTTCACCGATTTTTAATCCAAGTGTTGCCAAAACTCAGTGTTGCCAACCTGACTTTTCGTACAAACGATGCACTGCGAAATCGCTCCGTGACACTAAAATACACGTTCGCTTTAATTAAGATGGCTATATTAACGCTAGAAATCTAGTCCTGACACGGATAGTGTGGAGTATAATTAAATTACCGCAAGGTTGTTTTGGAGATTACTTGTCTTGCCACAACGTACAAAAGGTACATAGAACAGAATAGTTAAGTAATTGGATATTGTTAATTGTTTATACTTACGTTCTTGTAAACGTTTTTTTTAATTCTGTGAGATATTCATGTACTTTAGCTGAATTAATGCCATCTCGCATTGCTTAATATCTTATTTGATTGATGACATGTGTAAATTGTGTTTAAGCTAAATTTTATGATTTTTGACAGTACTGTTAGTTGAAGATATAATTTTCTATTGTTGTATTGTTTTATATTATTCATGCATTTTTGAACTTTTTGATTTGCTTTTTTTTTTAAATATATCTCATACCATTTTCATATATGCATGCTATCTCTTTGGTGTGTTTATTGTTAACTCACAGTGAATATACATTTATGTATTCTTTTGTTACATCATTGAATCGCGACTGTATATGACTTATTACTTATTGACATCTGACTGCTAATGACTGATGACAAATTCGTCTGAAATGTTACTTAATAATAAGTTACATTATTTGCAGACTGACTGCGATTAAGTTATTTTCGATGTGGCTCAATTTATGTGTGATATGATCAATTTGGGCCGCTAATTCCGGATAAGAAATATTTGAATTGGGGAAAAAAATTGTATTTTTTTACACCGCGAAGGGGGTGAGAGGTTAAGGATATATTTGGGATAATATATTGTAGCATGTTACTACACGCTAGCCCATGCCCATTTTATTTGAGGAATTGTGTTCACCTGTAGACAAACTACTTTTGCACGAAAAGGTTCACCCATAGTGAGCGACAGTCACTAGTGACGTAGTTCGTCACATGTCGTGGGTTCGAATTGTCAATTATTTGTGCCTTTCGTATTCGTTCACTGGTTTGAGGTGGATGTGATTTTTCTAAGCTCCATGATTTTTATGGAGAGTGTGTTTTTCTAACTGGGGCATTAAATGTATTTTTCGAAGGCCGCCACCTTGTTAAGAATGTTCCAGATAGGGAAGGAAACTTATTGAGAAGTCTTGCATAACCACTTTTGATATTTTCTTACGGAGTATCTCAGAGATATTGAGGTAACTGGGTTTAGGTCGCAATCATCAGTTTTTCCGACACATTACTTTAGTGCCGGGAATATTGCCCTACCTACTAGTACACAGCCAGGATTGATAAAAGATGTATGTATGTATATATATATATATATATATATATATATATGTATATATATATATATATATCTATCTATATATCTATATATATATATATATATATATATATATATATATTCTTCTTATTCTTTGATCCTTAGCCGCAGACCGTCAAAGCAGTCAGTGGCCATTACGCCTGGTGGCGTCTTGTAGGGCAACAACAAATTGATTCCACTTTGCTCGGTCGGCGGCCATCCTTCGTACAGTGCCCCAACTCTGATTCATTCTTTGCATCTCAGCCTCCACAGTCCTCCGCCAAGTGGTCTTTGGTCGGACTCTCTTTCGTTTTCCTTCAGGGGTCCATAGCATAGCTGTTCTTGTGATGGCATCGGGGTCTCTTCTGAGGACATGGCCAACCCAGCTCCAGCGTCTGCCAGCTGTGATGGTGTGCATGTACTCTTGCTTGCTCCGAGTAAGCAGATCTTGGTTGGTGATGGTATTCGGCCAAAAGAGTCGGATAATTTTTCTTAGGCATGTTGTGTGAAAAGAGGACAATTTCGACATTTCCTTCTCTGTAACTCTCCAGCTCTCCGCGCCATAGAAAAGCACAGAAAGCACACAGCTCTGATATAATCCTAATTTCGTGCTTGTGTTGTACTGAGAGGACCTAGATGTTGTTTAGACTAAAAAAGGCTCTTCTTGCTTTGTTCATTCTGATGTTGATGTCTTTGCTTGCTCCGCCGTCTGGTGTTACTATGCATCCTAGGTATGTTAAGGCATCTGTCTGTTCCAGTTGCTGATTCCTTACTGATATGGGCTCAGGGTTGCTAACACTGAGCGTCATGACCTCTGTCTTCTTTAGGGCGATGTTCAAGCCCACCTGCTGGCTATACTTATTAAGTCTATCCGTTTTGTCCTGGATGTGTTGATGTGAATGTGCTAGCAGTGCAATGTCATCTGCATATTCCAGATCTTCCAATGTAGAAAATGTAGTCCATCTTATTCTTCTTGGATTGCCCTCTGTTGTCTGACGCATCACCCAGTCTATGACTGTTAAAAATAGAGTGGTTGATAAGGGGCATCCCTGTCGTACTCCTGTCTTCACTTCAAAGGTTAGGTTGCTCTGCCCAATGCTACACGTAAAGTTGGCATAAAGGCTTTTTATGATTGACACTCACAGCAGGCTGATCACCTGCTTGCCAGTCACTCAGATTACGGAAACAACAATTAATTTTTTGTTGTACCAATAAACGCCACTAAGCGTAATGGAACAACAGTTAATTTCTTGTTGCCCTAAGGCGCCACCAGGCGTATTGGCCACGGACTGCTTTGTCGGTCAGCGGTTAAGGACGGAAGAAGAAGAAGATGATTGACACTATGCAGCTTGGAATTCCATAGGCCCTCGGTATGTTCCATAAACTGTCCCTGTGTATACTGTCAAAAGCCTTTTCAAAATCAACGAAATTAATGTACAGATGTCTTTGCCATTCTGAGCACTGCTCTATAATGTTCCTGAGGGTAAATATATGATCTACACATCTTCTGTTCTTTCTAAATCCTGCTTGTTCTTTCCTCAGTTTGTGGTCTACTGCTTTTGAGATTCTCTGTATAATTATCCTGCCTAGTATTTTGCTGGGAACTGAGAGAAGAGTTATTCCTCTCCAATTATTGCAGTCTGCAAGATCTCCCTTCTTGGGCAATTTGACAATTATTCCTTTTCTCCACTCTGTTGGTGTTGTCCCTGTTTTCCAGACTTGTGCAAATAGTGGTTCTAATAGTTCTGCTGCTAGCTCAGGGTCTGTCTTAAATAGCTCTGCATTTAAGTTATCATGACCAGGAGCTTTTCCATTCTTTAACCCTTTGATTGCTGTGATGATTTCTTCTTTTCGTGGGATGTCTGTATTGACATCTAGATCATTTTCAGCCTCAGGAACATTCAATTGTGTCTCTAGTGGTTCCTTATTCAGAGTTTCTCTGAAATGTTCTGCCCATCTTGTTTCCTGTCCCTCTACTGTCGTGATGAGATTTCCGTGCTTATCTCTTACTAATGTAATATTGTTTGCACCTCGTTTTCCACTGATGATTTTAGTTATTTTGTATACTGTGCTTTGTTCATTTCTCAGTGCTGCCTCTTCTGCCTGTCTTGCAAGGTCATCCAGAAATGTCCTTTTGTTAGCACGGGTTTGACGTTTAACTTCCTTGTCCAGCTGACGGTACTGTTTACTATATATTCCCTTTAACCTGGGAGACTTAGCTTCTGTTTTCTTTCTTTTCATTTCCTTTCTCTTCGCTATGGTGTTTAGCGTATCTGGTGTTATCCAGTCTTGGCTCTTTCTTTCCTGGAATCCCAAGCATGACTTGCTGCTTTCCTTGTATATTGTTGAGATGGTGTTGAATCTCTAATCAACATCATTGGTCTCTGTTCTTTCCTGGCTTTTGATAATCTCATATCTTCTCTTTACGTCGACCACGAAATCTTTTCTGGTGAGGGGATCCTTCAGTTTCGTGATGTTGTATCTTTTCTGTTTGACTGCAACTGGTCCAGCAGCTCTGAGTTTCATTTTCAGTCTTGCTACTACTAGGGGATGATCACTTCCCACATCTGCGCCTCTTCTTACTTTCACGTCTTGTAATGCATGTCTCCATCTGCCATTGATCATTATGTGATCTATCTGGTTTCTGTCTCGTCCGTTTGGTGATTCCTATGTTAACTTATGCACTTCTTTGTGTGGAAAAAGTGTTCCTCCAATGACCAGGTTGTTAATACTGCAGAAGCTTATTAATTTGTCCCCATTCTCATTTACTGTTCCACTGCCGCATTTCCCCATTACTCTTTCGTTATAATTATTGTGTGCTCCCACTTTCGCATTTAGGTCTCCCATTACTATAATGAGATCGTACCTGGGTGTAGTTTCCATTTTTTTGGTACCTATTGATAGAACTCGTCCTTGATCTCTTCATCGCTGTCGTTTGTTGGTGCATAGCATTGTATAATTGTGGTGTTGGTGAACCTCCCTGTCAGTCTTGCTCTTATCAGTCTGTTGTTGATGGGTTTCCATTCCAGTAAAGACCTTTCCATTCCTTTCTTCGGGATAATGGCTACACCTTCGTTGTGCTGACCATCCTCTCTGCCAGAATAAAGTACTGTTTCCCCTGTAGCTGTTTTATTCTCCCCTTACCTGTCCATCTGCTCTCGCTTATTCCCAGGATATGTATTTTGTAGTTCCTCATCTCTGCTGTGATTTGTCTCAGCTTTCCTGCCTCATTCATAGTTCTGACGTTCCAAAAACCAATTCTGGTTTCGTGGTCGGGGCATCCGTGTTCATGCCAGTAGATTCCTTCCGGCTTTCACCACAGTCAGTCATACGAGCCTGAGACTCTACTATTAACTGTGGAGATGAAGAAGGCCTAATGATTGAGGCTCGTTATTGACATACGTAATTGGTTATCGCATTCACATGTTCTCCTGCCATATATTATGTCATGTATATATCTTGATTGGATGTCGTCCTGTGATGAACGTACAATAAATGTCAACCACGTCTTCCCGTGGACCTGTTCACCTGCCTGCTTTTGTTGTATATGCTGACCATAATGTCCTGTATGAACACCTGCAATCATTCGCGTATCCTGCATGATCCTCTATATTTATTCCAGTCGTAACACAGAACTATAGCTCTTATAAGCCACGCCAGCAAAATACTATTATATATGATAATGAAAAGAATGCAACAAAAGCTGGAAACATAAATTAACAAAGTGCATGCGGGTTTTCGACCAGGCAGAGGCACCAGAGATAATATATTCAATATGAGGAGCATTATAGAAAAGTGTAGAGAATTCAACGTTGACCTACAAACTTGTTTCATTGATTACACCAAAGCTTTCGATTGTGTACAACATCAGCAGTTATGGTCTATAATGGAAAATATGGGATTTCCAAACCACCTTATACAACTCATCGTACTGCTGTACCAAGAACAACAGGCAGCTGTAAGAATAGATGGAGAAACATCAGAATGGTTTGAAGTACAGAAAGGAGTAAGACAAGGCTGTACCCTTTCCACTTACCTGTTTAACATTTATGCCGAGAATATTATGAGAAACGTAAGAGATGACCAAGAACACACATAGTTTGACCCATTTAACATCAGCGGGTACCAGATCCCGGAAATCAGATATGCTGATGACACAGTCCTCCTATCAACCAATTCAGAGGGACTAGAACAATTAATTGTGTCAACCAAAAAAACAGAGCGAGGCACAGAATCTATACCTAAACACCAAGAAGACCAAAGTATTGACAACAGACAAAGTAAAGATCAAACCAGAAATTAAAACTGATAACGAAGAACTGGAAGGTGTTAATGAATTCGAATACTTAGGATCAATCATCAACAGCTCTGGCGATTGTGCAATAGAAATTAAAAGAAGACTTGCAATTGCCTCACATGAACTAATGCAGATGAAAAACCTATGGCAAGGCACCATCAAAGAAACAAAGTTACAACTGAGTTGCGACTTGTATGTTTCTATGTAATGTGCAATATTTAGTAACTCGTGTTTCACTTGTACGCAATACTGAGACTTGTATGATTCTATGTAATGTGCAATATTTTGTAACTCGTGTTTCACGTGTACGCAATACTGAGTTGAGACTTGTATGTTTCTATGTAATGTGCAATATTTAGTAACTCGTGTTTCACTTGTACGCAATACTGAGTTGAGACTTGTATGTTTCTATGTAATGTGCAATATTTAGTAACTCGTGTTTCACTTGTACGCAATACTGAGTTGAGACTTGTATGTTTCTATGTAATGTGCAATATTTAGTAATGCGTGTTTCACTTGTGCACAACACTGTGTTGAGACATGTATGTTTCTATGTAATGCGAAATATTTAGTAACTCGTGTTTCACTTGTACGCAATACTGAGTTGAGATTTGTATGTTTCTATGTAATGTGCAATATTTAGTAACTCGTGTTTCACTGTGTTTAATCAAGACCGATGTAGAGTGGACGTTCACAAGGGGGAAGGGTAAATTAAAAGTGGACAGAGGTGGACATAGGGGAGGGGAGGATTTAAAAAAAATGTCAGAATTTTGTTGACGTCTTTTATGGATGGTTACTTATTGGAATCACTGAATTTTCATCATTACATTTTTGACTGCTCACTTAAGTCATTGGAATTGGTCATAATCATACTCAACTTCTGAGTAAGCACTGTCATTGGTAGGATTGACACAAAACACGTGTTCTCTGAAAATTTTCACTTTAGCCCACCCAAGACTGAGGGGGACTAAGGTTCTGGTACAGGTACAACCACTGGGCTCCTGTGAGGTTTCAGGCAGCTGGATTGACTGACCACTCGACTTGAAGACTCAAATAAAAACCTGTAACAAGGAGTAATATGTGGCAAGACTGTGTCATGGAGCTCACATATCCCCTAGTGTATATGAGATGAACTTGTCTCAGGTGTATGCGTGTTTGATGAATGATACATGGCTCAGTATGATTCAGAAATAGCAAGAAAAGACAAGAGTCTACTGCAAAACATTTTCTCAAATACTTTAATACATGAATAAATCAAATTAATATGATTACATGGGTATGATGCAACCTTTGCCTTCCACGTATGAATGCCAAGTCAGTGATGTACTTGCTGATAGGTTATAGTAATTGTGGCAGGATTTGGTACCACTCGCTTTGTTTGTGAAAATATGTGTAACGCGACACACACACACACAGATAAGGGTAAAGGGACAACGCGGTGGGACTTGCTTTGAAGTGACAGTGGCTGAATTTTTTGCGTTTCGTCTAGCCGAACAGCGTTGTGAAGTGTAGGAAAGGGCGAATATATGAAACATGGCCGACCTTAAAAATTTGCATTGGGCAGGAAAGAAAATCTAAAGCTACAAGAGCAAGCCTGGTTGAAAGATATTAAAACTATAATAATTTACACAAGGAGATAAAATATGAGTAAAATCCAAAAGGATATTATTAAAATGTAAGTAGTTTTAAAAATAATTAATATTTTTCATCGTCATCACATCTGCTAAAAATTAGCTCATAATCTTTAAAAATTTATTATAACTACATACCTCAACGAATTTCGAGAAAACTTGAATAGAATGAAAGCCTCATATGGGGAAAATGAAAGGATACCTAGGAAGGAAGGAAAGATATAAGTGTGTAGTGACAAGAAGAGAAAACAAGTACAGAAGAAGCACAGATCGCCTCAAACCAAGAGATTAAAAGAAAATCTAGCGGACTTCAGACGGTGCTTTTTCGTACGGGAGAGTCGCACAAATATAAGGACAGAGCGGCCAGTTTAAAAATCACACACACACACACACAAAATCCAGACGCCAGAGTGAGAGACTGGAAGACATTATCTGCAAGAAAAGTTTTTCCCACGCTGCATGCAGGGCAGATGTACTTCATTAGATACAGCCTCACTGTGCGCTTATTAATCCTAGAGGGTATGTAAGTTTATTAAAGATATATGTGTGACTAATATCATTTTATTTCAGATTTTGTTTACGATTTGATTGTATCAGACATAATAAAAAGGGTATACAGGAAGCCAATGACGCTAACTAGAGATAATCTCCACCGGCATTGTCAGGAAGCATACCAATTAATTGGTGAGCCAAATATATCATGGCTAGTTCTTGCCTGGAAGCTTACGACCTTCCAGCAAGTACATAAGTTACTTGGCATCCATAAGTGGAAGGCAAAGGTTATATCATACCCATGTATAATAAAATGTGATTTATTCATGTATTTTGTTATCTTCTGCACAGTAGACATTATCCTATCATGCTATCTCTGTAACATACTACCATGAATCATTCATTTATATACAAACACTGAAGACATGGTCGCCTCATGAACATCAGTGGTTGGTGGGATTGTTGGAACATCATGGCCACCTATTACCTTTTGTTCCAGGTTTTATGATCGTTCCTGATCGAGTTTATGATCGTTCTGATCAAGTTCCTGATCGAGCTCATGATCGAGTTCGGGATCCAGTATAAACTAAAGACTTGAGGACCTTTGATCCTGCTAACTGGAGCCTAGTGGTCAAACAATCTTTATGACCTTAGTCTCCCGTAGTTATAAGGCGGGCTGAAGGAAAGTCTAATTTAATATCAGTGTGTCTCAGGAACCTCGAGCAGACGTGGCGTAATGCAAGATGAGTTTATGTGTATCCAATCCTACAAACACTGTGAGTGGTTTCAATAACGAGTGTCAATGATGAGAAAAGCTAGAGACTAGATAGCAAGAGATAACAAAGCAACTGTGACCGACGTTATATTTTCATTGGAAGATACCTCCAAGACTTTTTACTATTATTTATTTTAATTTGTAAATATAAATAATCATACATTTTACCATCTTCCAACACCCATTTCTCATTACAAGGATAGATAGATGTACATAATAAATTATGAAATTGTACTCATTTGACTTGGTAAATTTTTAACTGTTAAATTTTGAGTTACTTTTTCTAATTTATTTTATCAAAAAGGGTTACTATAGCGAAAGTGGCACAGTATACTCCTGAAGACTAAATCTATTGTCCAGCTCAGAGTATTCACAGTCGTAACTCAATTGTGATACCAGTGTACCTCTCTGGCACTGGGACTTCATACTTTCTGGAGAGAAATTCTACTTCTTCTCTACCACTATCATCACACCAGAAAAACCTTTCGCTACAGTAATCCAGACAAGGGCTAGCAATGTTATATTAGTCCTGACAAGGACTGGTTAGGTTAGCCCTGACAAGGACTGTGGAGGTTATATCGTTGGTTTCCATCTTCATCAAGCATACCCGTAAACACAAATCTTAGGTTTGATACACTCATTTCTAAAATAAAACCTGAAATAAAATGATATTATCACACCAATATCCAAAGTAATTCTACATACCCTCTAAAAATCGATGTAAGATCAGTGTAGGACTGTATTTGATGAAACAATTCTGCACGGCATACAGACAGAATAGTATTAGCATTGGCAGCTATCTTCTTCTTCTTCAGTCTCTCACTCTGGCTGGTCTAGTGTTAGTGTACAGTTTTGAACTTTTTTTTGGTTCGGTTTTTGCTTTTTCTGGCGAGGCTTGTTCCTTTCAACCTATTTGGTTATATCAGAGCGCATTTACCATTTTAAAAAAAAGGTCAACTCTGTTGACTGCTAACCTGATCAGCGTTGTTAGATACTAAGTCCTGAAAAGGACCAACATTATCTATCTGCTAGTACATAGCCCTAAAAAGAGCTCGCCAGCTACGCCAACGCCCGAGCTGATTTTTCTGCAGTTTTGAATTGTTGTTGTTGTTGTTTTGAAAAGGTAATGGGTGGAGAGCGGGCACTTAACAGCTGCCCATTATTGCCTCTTCTCGTTCCATCTTGGTCTACCCTGTTCAACCTGAAAATTTGTTATAATTTCGGTATGTAGTGTCATTTTTTTTACTAATTGTGTTTTAAATTTAAGTTACTATTGTTTTTTGCAGTTGCTGGTTTTAATTTATATTAGTATTTGTCATTTTATTATCAGTTTTGTATTGTATATAGATAACTATTGTCGTTTACACTTGGTTTTAATTTGTATTAGCATTTGTTCTTTTTGAGTTCGTGTTTTTTTTAACCTCGTTGTCTTTCCTTGTCCTATGAGTAGTTAGTTAGTTTGCTAATGTTTCTGTATTTTGTTTGTTTGTTTGTTTTTTTAATGATTTGTTAGTATTTGTTGCTTAATGTCTATTTGGTTGAAATTCTTTTTTGAAGTACTAACCTTATATGTTTTCCTTTGCTTTATGTATATATAGTTTAAGTATTGATTGGGCTTCTCCTGGGACATCCCCTGTCATGTCTAAATTGTGATTTCTATAGTAAGTTTTTAATTAAAGCCTTTGTTGTTCGTACTTTTTACAGTGGATCAGGTAGTGGTCTATGCCATTTTCTTCTTGACATTCTTGGCAGTGTGGTTCCTCTATCATAAAGTACGCTGCACCGAGACGCAACAGCCTTTTGTTCGATGGTATCTTTCATTCTTCTTTGACCTGGCACATAATTGTTGGTTCTTTTAGAAGTATGAATGCGTGTCTGCCTTTACTACTGTCCTTCCATGTTGTTTTCTAATCCTCGTTTATGGTTAGCTTCACTTGGCTCTTAATCTCCGATATTCCAAGTCCTGCACTTATATTGTTTTTACTTATTCTTCCATATTTGGCAGACTGGTCTGCATCTCGTTACCAGTTATACCTATGTGTGCTGGAACCCACACTAGCCTCACCATGCATCCTCTGTTTCCTAGTGATGTATTAATTGCTAGAATTTCTTCCTTTATGTCTGGCTGGCTGCCCTTACCTGGGCGTTCTAGTGCTTGTAGTGATGACAGCGCGTCTGTTAAAATCGTTACTGCTTGTGGCGGATTATCTTAGATTATTTCTAAACTTTTTAGAATTGCTATCATCTCCGCGGTAAAAATCGAAGCCCATCCAGTAACACTGTAACTCTTCTTAATTCCCCACTGTGGTATTACTACTCCTGCACCTAGTTGTCCAATATCGCCCTTGGATGCATCAGTGTAAACAGCCAGACTTTGTTTGGTTAGTTGATTTATGAACTGTCTACTTATCATTTTGGCTTCTCTATCTTCTATGTTCTGTTTAATTTTTTCAGTAAGTGTGTAGTCTATGATTGTTGCAGTTTTGAATGTTGTTGTTTTGAAAAAGGTGATGGGTGGAGAGCGGGCACTTAACAGCTGCCCGTTATTGTCTCTTCTCGTTCCATCTTGGTCTACCCTGTTCAACTTGAAAATTGGTTATAATTGGAGTATTTAGTGTCATTTTATTTACTAATTTTGTATTAAATTTAACTAACTACTGTCTTTTGCAGTTGCTGGTTTTAATTTATATTAGTATTTGTCATTTTATTTTCAGTTTTGTATTGTTTATAGATAACTATTGTCCTTTGCACTTGGTTTTAATTTGTACCAGTATTAGTATTTGTTCTTTTTGAGTTGGTTTATTTTTAACCTCGTTGTATATCCTTGTTCAATGAGTAGCCTTACGTTAGTATGTTTGCTAATTTTTCTGCTGTTTCTTTTTTTAATGATTTGTTAGTTTTTGTTGCTTAATTTCTATTTGGTTGAATGTCTTTTCTGAAGTACTAACCTTATATGTTTTCCTTTGTTTTATGTATATATCGTTTAGGTATTGATTGGGCTTCTTCTGGGACATCTATACTTAAAACCTTATGTCATGTCTATATTGTGATTTCTATAGTAAGTTTTTAATTCAAGCCTTTGTTGTTCGTACTTTTTACAGTGGATCAGGTAGTGGTCTATGTCATTTTCTTCCTGACATTCTTGGCTGTGTGGTTCCTCTATCATAAAGTATGCTGCACCGAGACGGAGACGCCACAGCTTTTTGTTCGATGGTGTATTTCATTCTTCTCTGAGCTGGAACAACCTCGTTAGTTCTTTTAGAGTTTGAATGCGTGTCTGCCTTTACTACTGTCCTTCCATGTTGTTTTCCATTCTTCGTTTATGGTTAGCTTCACTTGGCTCTTAATCTCCGATATTCCAAGTCCTGCACTTATATTGCTTTTACTTATTCTTCCATATTTGGCAGACTGGTCTACCATCTCGTTACCAGTTATAGCTGTGTGTGCTGGAACCCACACTAGCCTCACCCTACATCCTCTGTTTCCTAGTGATGTATTATTTTCTAGAATTTCTTCCTTTTTGTCTGGCCGGCTGCACTTACCTGGGCGTTCTAGTGCTTGTAGGGATGATAGTGAGTCTGTAAAAATCGTTACTGCTTCTGGCGGATTATCTTAGATTATTTCTAAACTTTTTAGAATTGTTACCATCTTCGCGGTAAAAATCGAAGCCTCTCCAGTTACACTGTAACTCTTCTTAATTCCTCACTGCGGTATCACTACTCCTGCGCCTAGTTGTCCACTATCGCCTTTGGATCCATCAGTGTAAACAGCCAGACTTTGTTTAGTTAGTTGATTTATGAAGTGTTTACTTATCATTTTTGTGTCCCTATCTTCTATGTTCTGTTTAATCTTTTCAATAAGTGTGTAATCTATGATTGGTGCGTATAGTTCCCAGGGTGGTATTGTGCTTCTATATTTATTACTATTATTGATTGTGTTTGATAGTTCTTTTAAATGTATTAGATCTATAGTTCTCCACCCTGTTGGATATCTGTCTTTTTTCAAGTGGACATCTCATATACTTGGTTGGTTTTTGACAAATGCGTTATGTGCTGGATGGGTCCCTTCTTGTGCTACTTTGCTCCAATAATTTAGTCTTAGTTCTTTCCGTCTTAGATAAAGGGGCGGTATGGCGATAGCTACTTCTGGTGCTTCTGCTGATGTTGATTTAAAAGCGACTGAAATGGTTCTCATGGCTGCATTTTGAATTCTGTTTCTGCAGTTTTGAATGGAGCGCTCGTTCTTTATACACGTTGAGAGCGGATGTAGGCCTATAGGAAAACACCCACGTGTGGTCAGTTTTGGTCTTACAAAATTGTATCCTTCCAAGCGAAACTGTAATTTCCTTACACACTTCTTCTCTGTACAACTATACTCTTCTATCCATCACTTTCTGCTATACCTCCTTTTGTTTTCCCGATTGGGAGCTTCCTTTGCATATGATTTTAATTGAAATTATTTAGGGCATGTATTTGTTCTAAATTATTAAAGTCTATCTTCTTGATAGTATTTGATGTGATGACTAAGTCAAACTTCAATTTCCTCCTTAACTACTTAACCCCTCCAATATTCCTTCGAAATTCACATTCCTAGATATATCCTCTAAGAAAACAAATCACTCCTAAAACTTTTCACCAATGCATGTGCTTTTAGCAAATTAAATTCTTTTCAGCAGTTAAGACTTTCGATATCGCCATATTGCTTGCCCGTTACAGACGCCTCCCCTGGCGAATGGGAGAGGTGCTTGCATTTGATTGACTACTATCGTTAGCCTTCCCAAAAAAAATTCCACGCCATGTATACACACTAGTTGCACTGTGTTTGTCTTTTCCTTCATTAACGAAGCATGTCTTACAATCTTGCTGCAGTAGCACCAACCTTAACCCAAACCCTGTTCCAACTTTAAAAAAAAAAATAATGTGGAAAGGCTGCTGTGACCTCACAGCAGGTCACAGCAATTGGGTCTGAAAGGAAAAACACAATAGTAATGAGGATAGATGCAAGAAATGATAACAGGGTTGAACTTGAATACCCCTACAAGATGTAGAATTGCACACATATCTTGGCAGCAACATAGACAAAGTTGGAGGGAATAGATAAAAGATCAATAGCACACATAACAATAACAAATTATGGTATAATACTCACAATGAACATGACTGAAAAGTCAAAAGCTTTAATAAAACAAATTGAAGTAAGTCCTGTTCAAGTAGAATTGGCACACAGCATTAAAGCTAGGCTAGAATTAGTCAAAGAAACCAGGAAATATGTAATTAAAGGAATACCTGTGACACTTCCAGAGGAAGAAATAAGAACTAGACTACAAACAGAAAATCCAAAATATAGGATTCTTAAACTGGAAAGGATATCACAGAAATCATGAACTTCGACTGTTATAATAGTCACATTAGAAGGACGAGAAATCCCATAGCATTTCTTCAGTGGCAGTACTAAAATCAAAACAGAAGATTACATACCACCAGTCATTTAATGTGTAACAGTACTAGTGGTCTAGTCATCTAATTCTATACTCGCTCTCGCAAGAGATGATCTTTTCTAGATGTTTTATTTACAACCCAGGTTCATTGAACCTCATGTATAATGAAGACCTTCGTAACTTGATGTCTTGCAGACATCCATAGACAACTTAATAGATGTACGACGACATTATCTGGGTCCAAGCTGTATATAATTTATCAATTAATTTGTGCCTAAGGAAAAAAGTTAATGCTAGATGTAAAAGGTGTTCCATACTGTTGACCCCGATATGATTACTCCACAAAGGTCACAGTCTAAAAAAAGTTTATTATCATAGATCTACCTAGTCTGCATGGGGGATGATGACTCACAACCTTGGCGACACCATTTGCTTTTATAATATAATGCTGGCAACACTGTTTTCATATATAATTATGGCAACACTGTTTTGTTGTATAATGCTGGAAAAATCACATAACACATGTATTCTCGGTCTCCGAAAAACTGTTTAATACACTGTTTTCATCTGCCAGTTCTAGGCATTAACATCCATGAAAGCATACATGTCAACATTAAACTTTGTACCTAAAATTTCTACCACAACGCAGCATGAGACCTTACCGCTGCCAAAACCAAACCGGAAACTTTTCTTTTCTCTTCTTCTTCTTCCGGTCTTACCTGTTTGTACCCACACCAGATTTGATGACGTCATTCCTTTATGACTAGTGTTAATGTAACTAGCCAGTCTCTAATACAATTTTCTACTTAATTGGAGAGCTATTCGCGCTTAAGTAGTAGGAGTAGGCCAACCGGTCACAAATGCTCAAACTTCCAGAAATTTGGCCACACCAAAAGAACATGTAGATGTCTTGAGACGATTTCTTGGACAAGCTACCTCAGTGTTCTATTCCAAGTATCTACGGATCTAGCTGTGACCTTTTACTTCTTCCAAAGTTTTGTTCATTCTCTTTTTTTTCGTTTCGTTGATTATTCACTTTCTTGTTTCGGTATTTCTTTCAGGTTTTTACGGTTTTCTTGCATTATTATTGTTCTTTTTTCGCTCATCACTGTGGTTGTTTACTTTTTCCATCTGCTTGTATCGCTCATTTGGTGTATGTTTCTCATCATCGTATGTTTTTGTAGTACCTATAAGTAATTCTTGTCTTTGTCACCTGTTTGTAACTGTGGCTGACAAGGGTAAAACACAAAACGTCCCTTGTTTCATGTGAACCGTTAATTTGTAGAACTGATTCAATGTCGTTTTATTGGTTTATATACTTACATGTAAAAGTAAGCCTAAATGTCGATATTGTGTAGGGGACCACACCTATGATCACTGCAAATTAGTAGAAGATGATAAAGATTACAGAACAAGAAATATAAACAGAAAATGTGCAAATTGTCTACGAAACCACAGTGAACGTTCCCTAGGATGTACACATTACCAACAAACAAAACTTCTTCTTCTTCTTTGATCCTTAGCCGCCGACCGTCAAAGCAGTCAGTGGCCATCACGCCTAGTGGAGTCTTGTAGCGCAACAACAAATTGATTCCACTTTGCTCGGTCGGCGGCCATCCTTCGTACAGTGCCCCAATTCTGGTTCATTCTTTGCATCTCAGCCTCCACAGTCCTCCGCCAAGTTGTTTTTGGTCGGCCTCTCTTTCGTTTTCCTTCAGGTGTCCAAAGCATAGCTGTTCTTGTGATGGCATCGGGGTCTCTTCTGAGGACATGGCCAACCCAGCTCCAGCGTCTGCCAGCTATGATGGTGTGCACGTCCTCTTGCTTGCTCCGAGTAAGCAGATCTTGGTTGGTGATGGTATTCGGCCAAAAGATTCGGTGAATTTTTCTTAGGTATGTTGTGTGAAAAGAGGACAATTTCTACATTTCCTTCTCTGTAAATCTACAGCATTCCGCACCATAGAGAAGCACAGAAAGCACACAGCTCTGATATAATCTTAATTTTGTGCTTGTGCTGTATTGAGAGGACTTCCAGATGTTGTTTAGGCTAAAAAAGGCTGTTCTTGCCTTATTCATTCTGATGTTGATATCTTTGCCTGCCCCGCCGTCTGGTGTTACTATGCATCCTAGGTATGTGAAGGTGTCTGTCTGTACCAGTTGCTGATTCCTTACTGATATAGGCTCAGGGTTGCTCACATTGAGCGTCATGATCTCTGACTTCTTTAAATTGATGTTCAAGCCACCTGCTGGCTAAACTTATTAAGTCTATCCGTTTTTTTCCTGGATGTGTTGATGTGAATGTGCTAGTAGTGCAATAACATCTGCATATTCCAGATCTTCCAATGTAGAAAATGTAGTCCATCTTATTCCTCTTGGACTGCCCTCTGTTGTCTGGCGCATCACTCAGTCTATGACTGTTAAAAATAGAGTGGTTGATAAGGGGCATCCCTGTCGTACTCCTGTCTTCACCTCAAAGGTTAGGTTTCTCTGCCCAACACTACACGTAAAGTTGGCATAGAGGCTTTTTATGATTGACACTATGCAGCTTGGAATTCCATAAGCCCTCAGTATTTTCCATAAACTGTCCCTATGTATACTGTCAAAAGCCTTTTCAAAATCAACGAAATTAATGTACAGCTGTCTTTGCCATTCTGAGCACTGCTCTATAATGTTCCTGAGGTTAAATATATGATCTACGCATCTTCTGTTCTTTCTAAATCCTGCTTGTTCTTTCCTCAGTTTGTGGTCTACTGCTTTTGAGATTCTCTGTATAATTATCCTGCCTAGTACTTTGCTGGGAACTGAGAGAAGAGTTATTTCTCTTCAATTATTGCAGTCTGCAAGATCTCCCTTCTTGGGCAATTTGACAATTATTCCTTTTCTCCACTCTGTTGGTGTTGTCCCTGTTTTCCAGACATGTGCAAATAGTGGTTCTAATAGTTCTGCTGCTAGCTCAGCGTCTGTCTTAAATAGCTCTGCATTTAAGTTATCATGACCAGGAGCTTTTCCATTCTTTAACCCTTTGATTGCTGTGATGATTTCTTCTTTTCGTGGGATATCTGTATTAACATCTAGATCATTTTCAGCCTCAGGAACATTCAATTGTGACTCTGGTGGTTCCTTATTCAGAGTTTCTCTGAAATGCTCTGCCCATCTTGTTTCCTGTGCCTCTGCTGTCGTGATGAGATTTCCGTGCTTATCTCTTACTAATGTAATATTGTTTGCACCTCGTTTTCCACTGATGATTTTAGTTATTTTGTATACTGTGCTTTGTTCATTTCTCAGTGCTGCCTCTTCTGCCTGTCTTGCAAGGTCATCCAGAAATGTCCTTTTGTTAGCACGGGTTTGACGTTTAACTTCCTTGTCCAGCTGACTGTACTGTTCACTATATATTGCCTTTAACCTGTGAGACTTAGCTTCTGTTTTCTTTCTTTTCATTTCCTTTCTCTTCGCTATGGTGTTTAGCGTATCTGGTGTTATCCAGTCTTGGCTCTTTCTTTCCTGGAATCCCAAGCATGACTTGCTGCTTTCCTTGTATATTGTTGAGATGGTGTTGAATCTCTGGTCAACATCATCGGTCTCTGTTCTTTCCTGGCTTTTGATAATCTCATATCTTCTCTTTACGTCGACCACGAAAGCTTTTCTGGTGAGGGGATTTTTCAGTTTAGTGATGTTGTATCTTTTCTGTTTGACTGCAACTGGTTCAGCAGCTCTGAGTGTCACTTTCAGTCTTGTTACTACTAGGTGATGATCACTTCCCACATCTGCGTCTCTTCTTACTTTCACGTCTTGTAGTGCATGTCTCCATCTGCCATTGATCATTATGTGATCTATCTGGTTTCTGTCTTGTCCGTTTGGTGATTCCCATGTTAACTTGTGCACTTCCTTGTGTGGAAAAAGTGTTCCTCCAATGACCAGGTTGTTAATACTGCAGAAGCTTATTAATTTGTCCCCATTCTCATTTGCTGTTCCACTGCCGCATTTCCCCATTACTCTTTCGTTATAATTACTGTGTGCTCCCACTTTCGCATTTAGGTCTCCCATTGCTATAATGAGATCGTACCTGGGTGTAGTTTCCATTTCTTTTTGTACCTGTTGATAGAACTCGTCCTTGATTTCTTCATCGCTGTTGTTTGTTGGTGCATAGCATTGTATAATTGTGGTGTTGGTGAACCTCCCTGTCAGTCTTGCTCTTATCAGTCTGTTGTTGATGGGTTTCCATTCCAGTAAAGACCTTTCCATTCCTTTCTTCAGGATAATGGCTACACCTTCGTTGTGCTGACCATCCTCTCTGCCAGAATAAAGTACTGTTTCCCCTGTAGCTGTTTTTATTCTCCCTTTACCTGTCCACCTGCTCTTGCTTATTCCCAGGATATGTATCTTGTAGTTCCTCATCTCTGCTGTGATTTGTCTCAGCTTTCCTACCTCATTCATAGTTCTGACGTTATAGGCTTCATCACCTGGCCATAACTGGCGTAGTTTTCTGTTTTGATTGATAAACAATCGAGCCTTTAATTTTGCTTTTTCTGACGACTATACTGATATTTGGCATGCGTCAATAATCTTTTGTCTTAAATTGACAACATATTGGTAAGAGGTTTGAACCTCCTCATCCATATTAGCTCCAACCAATAATTGTTTTAAAATGGACATAGGTCCTCTAGGCTTTGCACCAACGACCAAGTCAAATGGTGCAAACTCGGTATTTTCGTTGGGAATTTCTCTATAAGCGAATAGAACTGCAGGCAAATTTCGATCCCAATCTTGTGGATACTTAGTTGTAACTTTGCTCAACATGTGTTTTAAACTCCTATTTAATCTCTCAATTGTTCCAGTTGATGCGACGTGATATGTGGAGCTAAGCGAACGATCAGTATCAAACTTTTTCATCACTCCCTTCATTACGTCTGAGACGAATTGCGTCCCTTTGTCTGACAAAATGTTTTCGGAAAAACACAATCTGCTAAATATTAAAAATAGCGCATCTGCAACGTCTACAGTTGATATAGACTTAAGCGGTATCGCTTTTGGCCATCGGGTACACATATCAATGCAGGTCAGTATAAATCTGTGACCACTAATGGACCGATAAGGTCGATAGCCATCTTTGCGAAGGGCCGCAAAGAAATATCAGATGCTTGAATTGTCGCATAATGCTTAGGCCTTTTGGTTGCCACACCTTGGCAAACTGTGCATGTGCGACAAAAAGCTTTAATATATTTTGTCACACCAGGCCAAAGGAAATGTGACACAACCCTCTGCTTTGTTCTTGCAATACCTAAATGACCCGCGCAATTAATGTCGTGGGCATGTCGTAAAAAATGGTCTAAAACAAGCTGGTACCATAATTTGTTTCTTAAAAGATTTAAAATCTTGAAAATTTATAATCAAAATACCACTTTTTAAGGTATACCAGTGTTTTGCATTATTATCAACCATCACATCATCAGATTTTGCAATTTGAAAAAATTTCCTCAAGGAATCATCCTCATTTTGTCTCTGAATGAAGGACTCCTTATCAATAAGTTTCATCTGGAAATTATCATCGTTTTCCTCATCAGCATTATTATTTTCATCATAATTATTTTCTTCATTATCATTATTAAACTCTTCATCAATCATCACCTTATCAATCTCATTTCCATCATCCATCACCTCCTCTACCACATTATCACTTTAGATGTGCTTATGCAATTCAGCAAGAGCCTGAGCTCTGGTTGTAACAGCATTTGCACATATTAGATGCCGTTGTTCCCATTTTTCATTATCATCCTTTGTACATTCATGAATGCCAGGAATGTTGCCTAAGGTAATTCCTACAATGTGACTATTCAACAGGCACACAAGAGTTCTCCCTGTAAAGTATGGGGTATCAAAAAATACTTCCGCAGTTGGATAGTATTCCACTGCGCCTCCAAATGTAATGCATTTCACCTCTTTTCCTGTATAATCTGATTGATCTACCAACGACCTGCACACTCCAATGGTGGTACAACCTGTGTCCCTTAAAAGTGAAACTAATTTGTTGTTCACAAAGCCTTTATTAAGCGCTAGTGAACCTGTTCCATCATATGATGACATAAATGGTAATGGGTGTCCACACAGCAGTCTTGGGACTCCCTGTAGCTGAAACAAAGAGTTACATTCAGAACAATTAGCACTGTTGGATAAGTCAACACTACATGCATTTGCATGAGCTAAACTATTATTATTCTGAACTGGATTATTTTCACCAACATGTACGACAGCATTTGAACGTTCAGGGTTCCTTGACTGTCTAAAGTTATTGTTCTGTTGAGAACTTCTATTATTAAAAGAGTTGTCATTATTTCTATAGAATGACCTTTGTCCTCTGCCTGATCTGGCATTATATCCTCCTCTGTTTTTGATAATCATTAAGCCTGAATGATGACTGTTGATTATAATATACATCATCATAAGAGTTATAATTTTTCTGAGGCTGTTGGAATTTTTTGTTAAAATTATACCTGCCTCGGTTATTTCCATAGTTATGGTTTTGATTAATCCTGTAGTTTTTGTCTATGCTATTGGATCTTTGCCTAGGTGTATTATAATTTAAAGTCCTATCAGATGCTGCTGGCAAAGACTCTTTAATATTATTTTTACTGAAGTTTCTACCTGGATGTGCCACTTGAAACTGACGACCAAGGGTTTCAAGGTTAGACAAAGTCTCTTGTTTCCTCTCCTGCAGGAATGACAAAATGTCTCCACTGATCGAAGACGACACCTTGTCTCTCAAAATCAAATCAGATAGTCCTTCAAAAGTTTTCTCAACCTTGGGCAAATCAACCCATCTAGAAAAGTAGAGCTTTACTGATGAGATAAATTCAGTACTCTTTTGCTGAATCTGGTAAGTGACTTAAATTTCATCCTATAGCCATTATCATCTAACTGATACTTCTTCAGTAACAGGGCTTTTATAGCTTCATAGTCTTTCCTAATCTGCTCATCTAAAGTACAGACTGCAGTAAGTGCTGCACCCACCAATAAGTTCATTAGCCTACTGGACCAGGTAGCTTTATCAATTTTAAATTCCTGGCAATAGGTCTCATACCTATTCAGATAGCATGAAATATCGTCTATATTTTAGTTAACTTTTGGCAAATTGAGCTTAAAATTAGAAGACTAATCTTTATTTCTAGCTTCACCATTCATAGGAATAACCTGTGGTTGTTGTAATTTTAATTTCTCAATCTCAAATTCTGCCAGTCTAATTTCTTGTTGAGTTTTTATCTCAAACTGAGCATAGGCCAATTTTTCTTTTTCAAGAGCCATTCCTTCTTGCCTTCTTTTTTCAGCTATTTCCTCGGCTCTTCTTCTTTCCTCAAGAGCCATTTCATCTGCTCTACTTTTTCAGCTGATTCATCTTGTCTCCTTTTTTCATTTAATTCTTCTTCTCTCCTTTTTTCTTTAAGAGCCATTTCATCTTTCTTCTTTTTTCAGCTAATTCTTCTTGTCTTCTTTCTTCAAGTCTCATGAGTTCCTTGTCTACATAGGTTTTCAAGGCTTCACCCTCCAAACCAAAATCTTTTCCAACCTTTACCAAATCTTTTAAGGTAGCCATGATTTACAATTATTGTGCTTTCTAATAGCTATACAATAATGTAAATTTATACAATGAATATGTCAGCAATATATTCAACACTTATTTCACCACTTCAAAATCACCCAACTGTATGCAATAGTAACTATAATATGAGATGTTATATATGGAGCACTGAAAGACAATATCCACAAACAAGATGACCGAATACAGTGACAAGAGCTAAATGAAAATAATGCAAATAGTCAACTAAGGTAGAAATGTATGAACTGTAGAACAAATGAATAAATTGCAGCTCTATCACACATATGACAAGACAAGCACGAATTTCACATTATGTATGACATCTAATAAATAAAAGATAGCAAGGTAAGGCCAACAATATCACAAACAATAATGCAGAAAAACTGATTAAAAATTTACAATCAACTTTACCACAAAAACAAATTTGCCAATAAACAGTACTGGACAACTAGACAGAAAGATGGACCTGGTTAATTCAATTGAGGCAGTGACACACAGCAATGTTTGCCGTTCCCTCAATTTGAACCAAACAGATGCATAAACTAAAGAACGCCTATGAATTTCTTTCGACCATACATATTGAGATATTGAAAGAGATTCAAAAGGTCCCACTAGCCTCCCACTATAACAGAAACATAAAATCACAGAAATACATATAATTTGGAAAAAAGAACCCTGGCAAACAAGATAACTAGCGTCACAGGTTGTATGTAGCTAAAAATACAATTATCTGATTGCCAGTAAAAACTTCTCCTGGTTCCAACGCCTTTTCCTCCAAGGACCAATGAAAACCAAACAGCGTAGACCAGGTTAGGCCTAGGCTTTACGAACAGCTGACATGAACAGGACTTCGCTCTGGTCTGTCGTGGTCTTGAAAATCGCCATCTTTGGGCAAAAAACTTGAATATTCAAACGTAACAGCATGCAGTAAAAACTTGAGACTTGAAATCTGTTCCACTTCTGCTTTGAGCTGGAAACTGTACCGGTACTGCAAATACTGATCGTATAACCTCTCACATGTGAGCAGACGATGGAATTCGCCATTTTGAAATTTTACAACAGTGCAAGAAATCAAATGCGACGAAAAGCATTATTTCTGTCCACTTTTGATTACGATGTAGATGAACGATCCTTTGGCTTGGCCCCATTGTTGCGTTGGGGATTTTTTTAGTTGTTAAATGCGATCCCTATTGTTACGGGAAGGTAGTAGTTGTTGAAATTTCGCTTGAGGTCCCCTGAATATATTTTATGATGACAAGCACAAGTGCCGAACACAATCTTTAAACTTCAATAGTAAAGATGCAGCAAAGGCCAGGTTGGACGTTTGGACAATACATTTTATTTACGGCTCGAAGCTCCAATTATTTCATATAGGATATGCTCATATATCAATGGCATTAATAAGTCCGTCTCTAGCGTCGCTATACAGTCTGCTATTGAGACAATGTCCTCGACATTTTCAGGCAGCTTTATTTTAAAGTTCACAACTCATTTGTAACATGATCAGCATTCCATTCTTACAATATAATAATCTAGCATCGACCCAATGAGGTATATGGGCGATCTAGAGGTCGAACACTTTTGGAATCTGTAGCAAATACAACATCCAGGAGCTCGACACACATACGTCCGTCCACTTTGAAATACACACAGAAAAGGCCTAGAAGGATCCTTTCACTTTTGCTCACTGAGACCGGCAGACTTCTGCTATCCTGCCCAGAAAAGCAGTGACGTATTTCCGGGCAACCTAGGAAACCGAACATCAACAACATGGTCCAATATCGAACCTTATCTTGATATCGACAGATATGTTATGAGTTTTAATCATAACAGAGAGAAACCAAAAGAATGGAAGCTGAAGAAAAGAGGCTGATGTTGGAAGTGGAGGCTCAAGCCAAGAAATTGTAGGCTGAAGAAAGGAAGCTACAGGCTGATAGAGACCATGAGCTGAGATTAAGAGAGCTTGAAATACAGGCAACGGCAACCACCAACGGTAGTAGCCCACGAAATTCGGATACCAGCTCCAGCCAAAGCAGCTCCAATGGAGCTATGAACTTCCACTTGGACCCATTTGTGGAGAAAAAAGATGGAATAGAGGATTACCTTGACAGATATGAACGATTGGCCACTACTTATGGCCTAGAAAAAGAAAAGTGGAATTTGAAGTTGTCACAGGGATTGAGAGGAGTAGCTTATAATGTCTACTTGAAGATGCAAATGGAAGATCGGGAAAATTATGAAGCCTTGAAACAAGCATTGTTGATGCGTTACGAACAAAACGCAGAAGCTTATAGAAGGCGATTTAGAACTGCTAAGCTCCAGACAGGAGAAACATATCAGCAGTTTTCAGCAAGGTTGGAAAGTTACTTGCTGAGGTGGTGTTAGTTAGGAAACTTCAATCAGGATTTTGAAGGGATCAAGGAGATGATGTTGATAGAACAACTCCTGGAGTCCATGTCTCCTGAGACGAAGACATTCCTGGTAGAACATAAAAGAAAGAGATTAGATGAAATAATCATCTATGCAGAAAGTCACAAACTGGCTCACCCCCTGACTCATGGAAACAAGAGAAAGCAGTGAGATAGTTTCAAGTCACCTCAAAACCAAAACAAGTTTGAACAAAAGGACAATACAACCAAGAACAAACAAAGATATGACTACAAAGACAAGAACCCTCTAGGATCTGATAAGAAACCTTCAAGAAAGAAAGATAAGTGGTATAAAACTTGCAAACTTAGTAACATCAATACTGCAGATTGCAGACGGAAGAATCCTCCTCATCCTGCTGCATGTCTTACAACAAGGGAACAAAGGAATGAAAGAACTGGCAGTCAGTCACAATGAACTCCATCATCCCCCTGACTGTGAGGAAGTGACCTTGAATGGCACCCAAGTACTGTGCTTATATGATACAGGCTTGGACTTTGACTCAGTAGTATACTCTTCTCTAGTAAGTCCTGACCAGATAACCACAGAGACAGTGGAAATCAGAGGACCAATCAAGGGAGCAGGAACCATGACCCTACCCATAGCTCGAATCAACATAAGATCTCCCTATATGGAAGGAGAGATCAAAGCAGCAGTGATGGACGAACCTTTTTACCCATTGATTTTGGGATGTAGGTATGTTTTCCTAGGAGAACCCATTAAACCTGTAGTTATGGCAACAGTCTAGACCAGGGCAAGCTCCGGGAAAATTGAGGAAAATCCTTTAAATACACATCAAGGAGAGATGAAAAAGGCTCAAGCAGCAGATAGCACCTTGGAGCTTTGCTTTGGCAAACTACCTAAGGCACATAACACTCCAGAAAAAAGAGACTTCTTCATGAAAAATGGTCTGTTCTACAGAAAAGCTGGAACAGGACCTCAAGGGCATGGACAGCTTGTAGTGCCAAAATCATACAGGGAGAAGGTTATGGAGCTGGGACATGCTGTACCTTTCAGTGGACATATGGGAATAGGTGCCACTGGACAAAAGATAGCGTGTCTCTACTTTTGGCCAGGAATCACATAGGACATAAAGAGATATGTGAGATCCTACCCAGACTGCCAAAGAGTAGCTCCTAAACATAGGACTGCGAGAGCAACACTAGGAGAAATGCCCATTATAGGAACACCCTTTGAACGTGTTGCAGTGGACATTGTTGGACCCCTCACTATGACCAAGAAGAGGAATGCTTATATCCTGACCTTGGTTGATACTTGCTCTATGTGGGGAGAAGTAGTAGCCTTGTCATCTATAGATTCTAAGCATGTGGCTGAGGCACTGTTGACAATATTCACCAGGTTGGGTTTCCCACATCAGATATTGACTGACAATGGTTCTCAGTTTAAGGGAAAGCTAACACAAGAAGTATTCAGGATCTTTCAAGTCAGACATTATCATTGCTCTCCATGTCATGCCCAATGAAACGGGCAAGTAGAGCGCTTCAATGGGACTCTTATATCCATACTTAGAAAGCTGGCAAGTGAAAAACCTGATACTTGGGATGTATATTTACCTGCTACACTATTTGCATACAGGGAAGTCCCACATAATTCAACTGGATTGGCTCCAGCTACTTTGTTGTTTGGAAGACCAAGCAAAGGTCCACTGGAAGCATTGCTGCGAACATGGACCTATAAGAAGGCTGAGGAAACAGTGACATCCTCATATCAATATGTCAACGAGTTAACGTCTCGATTAAAAACAGGGTGGAAACTGGCAGATGATAACTTTAGACAGGCCAGGAGGAAGCATGCTGCTTATTACAACAAAAAAGCAAAGGATAGAAAACTTGCTGTGAGAGAAAAAGTTCTACTTCTGTTGCCCAGCAGCAATAATAAATTGCAAATTTGATGGCAGGGACCCTATGTCATTCTGGAGAAACTTTCCAGAACTAACTACAAGATTGACAAGAAGGGACAAGAGAAAGTGCACCATGTCAATCTTCTTAAAAAGTATTATGACAGGGAATCATCAGAATTTGCACATATCATGACCCTAGCCATTGCAAAAGAAATGGAAAACGAACCTCTTTCCTCTATGGAATACCAATTGAAGGCTACAGAGAGTTATGATCAAGTGAATATTAGTGATCATTTAACTCCTCCCCATCAAGGCCAGCTCCTTGACGTGGAGATGGGGCTCAAGTACAGCCATCAGCGGCTGAAAAACCAAGACTGGTCAGGCCCTCCTAGACTCGAGCAAGACCACAGTCTGCCCTAGCAAGTCAAGGTGCTGAAGACGGAGGCAACCAGCCAAGAGGCGCACCACAGCAATCAGGATGCCACGCATTAGCGCTATGGGAAGTATGCCTATATCTGCAAAACGTTATGGCACTCGCCCTGTGACGGACACCCAGGCAGGCGCAGTGCCGGGCCCTCTGCCTCGGAAGGGCCCAACCCCTACTACTGGGGGTCCTTCTCAATTGCCCCGGGGAGCCAGGAGGCATGAGAATAGAGCTACTGGCCAAGCAAAGAAAAGACCATTTAAAATAATGCACTGGAATGCTGAAGGCGTCAATAGTAAAAAGACGGCTACAGCAAAAAATTAGAGCTCGAAAATATCTTGAATGAAGAGCAAGTAAATGTATGTTGCTTGCAAGAAACCCACCTCAACAAAGACATAGCCTTCAAAATCAGAGGCTACCAGTGCTACCGATCTGACCGAATAGACAGGCGAAAAGGTGGAATACTGACACTCGTGAGGAATAACATCAGTGCATGTCAGCTTGAAACATATATGGAGGGGGCGGAATACCAGATGCTTCATCTCAGGACAGAAAGTTCAGAATTCCACCTGCTCAACTACTACTGTCCGAGCGACCGCCCACTGGCACTAGATACAATCCCAGCAAAAGAAAGACTGATTGTATGCGGAGACTTCAACAGCCACTCACAGAGCTGGGGCTATGATCACATGGACAGGAGAGGTGAGGAGCTTGAAAACTGGCAGGATGACAATGGGCTTATCCTGATTAACCAGCCAATCGACCCACCAACCTTCTACTCGAGATCATGGCACACACCACCTCTACACCAGACCTGGCATTCCACTCACCCAGCTTGGAGTGGAACACCACACGCGTTGTAGGGAAACAACTTGGAGGCAGCGACCACCGGCCAGTCTTCCTAATTGTGGAAAATGAACTTGTCAAGGAGAGCAGCACTCTCTCTAGGTGGAACTACAAGAAGGCAGACTGGACAATGTACCAGCACCGTACTAGTATACTGGCTAGAGATCTGACTGTAGACAAAGACATCAATAAGCTAGTTGATGAATTCAGCAGATGCATATTACAGGCTGCTCGTGAAACAATACCTAGAGGGGCTCGTAAGCACTACAAACCATATTGGAATAGTGAACTAGAGCAGCTGCACAACGACGTGGAAACATCTCGAAAGCAGGCAGAGACCAGTCCATGCCAAGAACACCACAATAACTACCAGCAAGCTAAGGCCAAATTTCAAAGGGCCAAGTTGCAGGCCAGGCGAAGAAGCTGGAAGGAGAAAACAGAGTCCTTGAACTTTGAAAGAGATACGAGGAAACTGTGGAAGCTGGTAAAGCAACTTAACGATGAAGGTACAGAGAGAAACTCAAGGATTGCTCTGTACAAAGATGGAAACATCCTCAGGGGAAAACAGGCAGCTGATCACTTTGCAGACTCCTTTGCTAAAGACAACAACATCGAAGTTAGCCCAGAGAAGCAACAGGAGACTCGTGAGAAACAACACGCAGGACGAGATGGAACCATACCTGAAGTTATGGAGGCACCAATCACATTCAGAGAACTGGAGCTTGCAATATCCAAATTGAAAATGAGAAAGTCGCCAGGAGTTGATGGAGTGTCCAATGAAATGATTAAGAACTTGGGAACCGCAGCAAAAACAAAGCTGCTGCAGATCTTCAATATCTGTTGGAACTCAGGCAGAGTTCCACAGACCTGGAGGGAAGCAATCATGATACCACTCCTAAAACCAGGAAAAGACAGTTCCACTGCCTCCAGCTACAGACCAATCAGCCTTTCAAGCTGCCTCTGCAAAACAATGGAACGTATCATCAACCTCAGGCTACAGTGGTACCTTGAAAGTGAAAACCTTCTTGTACCACAGCAGGCGGGCTTTAGGCAGTGTTATTCCACCGAAGATCAGGCAACTTACCTTTCCCAAGAGATTGAGGATGCGTTCCAAGATAAGAAACTGGTACTAGCAGCATGGATAGATCTAAGAAAAGCATTTGACAAGGTTTGGAAAGAAGGGCTTCTGAAGAAACTGAGAAATTGTAGAGTGAATGGTAAGATGTACAAATGGGTGAAAGCATACTTGCATAACAGAAGAGCCCGAGTACAACTAGATGGCCTCAAGAGTAAGAAAATTCTACTGCGTCATGGCGTCCCTCAGGGAGGGGTTATGACCCCCACACTTTTCCTAGTCTACATCAATGACCTGGTTGCTGAACTACCACATGGAATGAAAGTGGCAATGTACGCTGATGACCTGGTAATATGGTGCACAGATGAGCATGCAACAGTGGCCACCAAACTGCTACAAAGAGCTATAGATGCCTTAACCTCATGGGCAAATAGATGGTGTGTCAGCATCAACACAGACAAGTGCAGCACTACGCTCTTCACCCTCTCTCCCAAACAAAAAGCTGGTGTCATCAAGATAAACGAAGAGCTCCTGAGAGAAGATAAACAACCCACCTATCTCGGAGTTACATTCGATGATAGGCTGACATGGAAGCAGCACATCAACAAGGCAGCAACAAAGGCCAGGAGGAAGCTAGCCATCCTGAGAAAACTAAGTGGAACCACATGGGGAGCCAGCGGGAAAATACTTAGTAAAGTTTACCAGCAGGGCATACGACCACACCTGGAATATGGGTCAGCTGCGTGGTGTCCAGCATCAAACACCACATTACAAGAGCTAGATAAGGTGCAAAACCAGGCGCTTAGGGTCATCACGGGGGCAATGAAATCAACGCCTATAGTGGAGATGGAGAAAATGGGGAGGATACAAGCACTGAGAGAACGCAGAGACACGAAAGTGCTAACACAGGCAGAAAAGTTCCTCTGTATGCCGAGCCATCCAATGAAGGACAGATTCCAAAACCTAGCAATGGGGCGACTGAAAAGAAGCAGCTTTATCCACCAGGCCAAACGATTTCGTAGACAAACTTCAGACCTGCCTGAAGTTAACAGCCCTCTAAAGTCGGTGCCAGAACAAACCCCTTGGAGAGAGGAGCATGGACTACCAGTACACATCCACACAAAAGTGAAAGGAATATTCGACAGGGATGAACAGAACAGCGTGCAACGTAGGACAGTCACTCTCAGTTTCCTGGATGATGAATACCCACAGGACCTCTGGGTCCGAGTATACACGGATGGGTCAGCACAGAATGCAGTAAAGAATGGAGGAGCAGGAGTGTACATAGAATACCCAAACAACACTAGGGATACGGTCAGAGTACCAACGGGGAAATTCTGTAACAACTATGATGCAGAAGTCCAGGCAATCAAGGTGGCAACTGAGAAACTACTGAACACCAATCTCGGTCCACAGCCTGTAGTATTCCTGACAGATGCAAGATCAGCACTCTAAGCACTTCAGTCCAGAAAATTGCCAGTTATACAGGCCCTACTTTCTGAACTGTGCAACCAGCGCAGGGTCGCCATGCAGTGGATACCGTCTCATTGTGGAATACCAGGAAACGAGAGAGCAGACGGACTGGCTAAAGAAGGTGCTGCAGACGAACAACCGGATGTACCAGTAACGTACCATCAGAAGAAAAAGATGATCAAATCAATCAGAAAGCCACCAACATCAACGCAGGATGACTACCAAGCTATGAACAGATCAGAACAAATAGTCATTCTGCGCCTCAGAACAGGACACAACCGCCTCCGCAGCCACATGTATACAAAATTCAAGATTGGCAATTCAGCCATGTGTACATGTGGACAGGCACCCCAGACAGCGGGGCACGTACTGCAAGATTGCCCCGAATATGATATATTGAGGCAAACCCACTGGCCCAGAGAAACAACACTGGAAGCAAAACTATATGGACCCCTGTATGAACTACAAAAGACAGTGAAGTTTATACAAGAAACAACATTGCAGATATAGACAATATATTTCAAGCGAACGAAAGAAGAAGAAGAAGAGAATTTAACTCCTGAGCAAAAGAGGCAAGTTCAGGAGGTGTTGGAAACCAATGCTGATGTGCTCACAGATAAGCCTGGTTGTACAAATCTGTTAGAGTACAACATGACGGTAACCGATCCCACACCAGTATGTATGAAGACTTACCTTATCTTTTATGCAAAGGCATGTGCACTATGGGAAGAGATTGATTATTTATTAAAGGAGAAGATCATCTCAAAGTCGGAATCTCCCTATAACTCCAGTGTAGTGCTATTAAGGAAACCTAGTGAAGAACATAGGTTGCGCATAGATTACAGGAAGTTAAATGCTGTCACAGAATCTCAAGTGAATCCATTACTTGACACCAACCAATTGTTCTCTACACTGAGTAAAGCTAGGTATTTTTCTAAAGTAGATCTAAGCAAGGGATACTACCAAATACCAGTGAAACCAGAAATAATGCACATGTTGGCATTCAGTACATCTGAAGGACATTATGAGTTCAATGTACTGCCATTTGGCTTTAAAAATGGACCAAGTGTATTTTCAAGAATGATGAGGAAACTGTTGGAACCCCTAAAAATCCACAGATCACTAACTTCATGGATGACATACTTGTTGCTACCAATACATTTGAGGAAAATGTAGAATCACTCTCCATGTTGTTTGACAGACTGAGAGAAACTTGACTGACTGCACGTCCAACCAAGTGTTATATTGGGTGTAAGGAATTGGAATTCCTTAGTCACACTATTTCTAGAGGTCACATGTCTCCTGACTCAAAGAATATTGAGAAGTTGAAGAAGTCACCTAGACCAAGAACTAAGAAAGATGTAAGGTCATTTGTGTCCTTGTGCAGATTTTACCAAAAGTATATACCCAACTTTAACTCTCTGTGTGCACCGTTAACAGACTTAACAAAGAAAGGTCAGCCTGATACTATTCAGTGGAATGCTGAGTATGAGAACGTTTACATGGAATTAAAGAGAAAACTCAACAGCAAACCCACCCTTGCATTATCTGATATCACTCAGGTATTTGTATTACGAACGGATGCAAGTAATATTGGAATAGGAGCAACTCTGTTGCAAAAATCAAAAGCCCAGCCGGAAGAACTTTTCCCAGTCGCCTACGCCAGTAAGAAACTAAATTCGACCGAACTGAATTATTCTACCATAGAGAAAGAATGTTTGGCGGTAGTCTGGTCCATTGAGAAGTTCTCGACCTATTTGTACGGCAAACATTTCATATTACAAAATGACCATCAACCTCTCACTTTTTTGGCCGTATCGAGAAAATTAAGTTCCAGATTGTTCCGATGGAGTCTACTTTTAGCTCCATATTCGTTTACAGTGCATTACATTCCTGGTAAAGAAAATGATGAAGCAGATTTTCTTAGTCGACACCCAACTGAGATAGAACGAGAGAAAGAGAAACATTAACTATGGCAATGCTTACAGTTGTTAGCTGTAGAAATTTACAGCTTAAAAGAGAGGGAGGCTCTGAAGCATGTTACACAATTGCCTAGTTAAATGTATGAAGACCGGAAAGTGGAACACAAGTAAACAAGCCCGAACAAATGAATGCAGGGGTATTTTCCTGTGTGTATTTAGTGCAGCCAATCATAAACGGGGTTTCCCACAGACAGATAGGAAAGACTTCGACAATTGTATGTGGAAGAATAAAATCGTCCGAAACATACCGTAGTTAGAATTAGAGATCGGGAAGGAGAACGAAATGACAGACAAGGATGAGAATGGTCTCCTTTTGACGTGAATATCTTCATTTACGAGTAGGTACAAAGAAATCTGGAGGGAGTAAGTAGTTGTGAAGAATTTTGCAAGAATAAGTGTCAGTGCATTGAGAAATCTTGTGTTTTTCCTATTCATAATTCAAGATAACATCGTTAACACGACCGATATAGGAAGACAACATATAGATATAAAGGTCAACTCACTGAGAATGGAAATCTAATACTCTAAAGGCTTGAACTGGGAAAGGTGCGACGCACGAGACCAAGGTTTGAAACCCATCTAGCACAAACCCCTCGGAGTTATAACTATTTTGGGAAGTTTTCTGAAGTTGCGATCCTTGTTTCCTATACGTCCGGAAGCTCCATATATAAGGCGGTCGAAAATTATTTCAAATTCACTTGTACAGCGAAGAAGACATAAGGACAACGGCTGGAGAGAGAGAGAGACGTGTAAAGGCCAATATCTTGTTATTTGCAGCCAGGCAGTTCTATTACTCCACAAAAGCCAGTCTTTACTGATCTTAATTAGATCCTGCGAGGGTTCTTACTTGTCAACCCAAAGTTAGAGGTCCATGATCAAGAATTGCTCGATGATCAATGCTAATCGCCCCAGCAGTGTCTGGATTGGTAGAAGCACGACCTACTGAAGCTGTACATCTCATGAACACTGATTATCATAAAAGATGAGTAATATTTGTGACAATCGTGCACCCAAGAAGTGAAAACTGTCAAGCAGAGTTTTATGATGGCAATTTGCATGATAAACTAGTGAAAGCTATAAAGTGAATAAGACAGCGAAGAAGTCTATTACCCAACCAATTGGAAGATTCTACAGAAATGCCATTTTAGTTTAACTTGTAAAAACTGTAAATGATTTCACCACTTTGGTTTTTTATGTAAATATAAATATTTTATCAACAGTCACACACAATCACCACAATTAGATAGATGTAAATAAAGAGGATATATAAATTGTATTCACCAGCTTTATTCATTCAATATAGTTGATATTGAGTTTGGTTGAATTGTTATTAATATCACAGGTGGTCATATAGCGGAGGTGGCGCAGTAAGGTCTGACTGTTCGCTGAATATTTTCAGTCCATATACTTTCACAGCCCTTGACTATCGAGTGATACCAGTGTACTTCTCTGTCACTGGAACCTCACACATTCTGGAGAGAATACTTTTCCTACTCTAGCACTATCATCTCACACATATAAAACCTTCCGCTACATTATCATAGAGTTAGTTCTAAGGAAAATCTAGGATGGCTGGTAACAAGAAAAGCAACATTTTTTAAAAACTCAGTAAAGAAGTACCTTATAATATTGAAAATTTATCATATTTAAATGCAGATATTACAATGGAAGAAGTTCAAAATACAATAAAAGACAAAACAAATACATCAGCAGGGCATGACATCTTGAGCTACGAAATCTTGAAACACCTACCAAAAAGTACCTAGAAATTATAACATCCCTTTTCAACAAAATTTGGAATACAGGAAAAATTCCCTAAACATCGAAAACAGCAGCAATTATTTCAATACTCAAACCAGAAAAAGATGCCCATGATGCCAGTTCATACAGACTGTCACGGAGTGTTTTGAGGGTGTTTTGCATGTGTGAATATTCTCATGCTCCGGCGGGAGTTTATTAGTCATTTAAGTTGTGAGTTGGGAATGCGTGCCTTGTAATAATTTAGCTACAAGCAATGTTGTGAGTATTGCTTAAGACAAGCTGCTAACTTTAGTCATGCGTGAATGAAGCTCAGTGGAGTGTGGAAGGTTTTTACGTGTTTGGTGAGTGCGGGTGAAGGGGGGCAGTCAGAGAGAGTAGTGTGTTGGTTTAGACGTGTGTAGAGTCAGTAGAGGGCTGAGTCAGTAGAGAGTAGACAGCGACAGCGAAGAGCGTAGAGAAGAGAAGGGTGGATGTTGCAGTAGTTATTTATGAACTAGCCTATTGTGAGACTGTAGTTATTCCGAGAAGCAGAGTGTGTGCTGGATACTCGGGATTTATGATGTCTCTAATATTTGTAATGGCCCTGCGTCCATTGTGACTTATTGTTAATATAATATATTGTTGGAGATTGATACTGGTTGTTGGAGTTGGTGCATTACTCCTTAGACAGTGAGCCTGGCGAGCGGTGTATAAGTGTTGTCTGACCTCCCACATCCTACCACATACACCCTACTCGTCACAATTTCTTTAACTTCCCATCTAGGTAAAATATTAGAAACCATAGTAAATAAAAGATTAGTTTTATTTGGAAAAGAATAATTTATATACTCAAACTCAGTCAGGATTTAGGAAGAACAGATGCACTATGGGTCAGATAATTAAATTGGAACATGAAGTAAAATCAGGATTTCAAAAGAAATAAAAAACTGTGGTAGTATTTTTAGATATAGCTAGGGCTTATGATGAATGCTGGTGAGAGGGTGCTCTCTTTAAAATGAAGAAGATAGGAGTAACCGGTAAAATATATAATTATTTAGAGAATTTTCTACAAGATAGATATTTCACTGTTCAGGTAAACAATGATAAATCAGAACTGTATGAACAACAAAATGGAATACCCCAAGGATCAGTAATATCTCCTTCAATTTTTACAATAATGGTAAATGATTTGGGTGAAGAATTTAATAATATATCAAATAAATTCTCACAGTTTGCAGTTGATGTTGCTATATGGAGGACTGGGAAACATCTGCCACAATTATATCTTCTTCTTCTTCTTTGATCCATAACCGCCAACCGTCAAAGCAGTCAGCGGCCATCACGCCTGGTGGCGTCTTGTAGGGCAGCAACAAATTGATTCCACTTTGTTCGGTCGGCGGCCATCCTTCGTACAGTGCCCCAACTGTGGTTCGTTCTTTGCATCTCAGCTTCCACAGTTCTCCGCCAAGTTGTTTTTGGTCGGCCTCTCTTTCGCTTTCCCTCGGGGGTCCATAGCATAGCTGTTCTTGCGATGGTATCAGGGTCCCTTCTGAGGACATGGCCAACCCAACTCCAGCGTCTGCCAGCTATGATGGTGTGCATGTCCTCCTGGTTACTCCGAATAAGTAGTTCTTGGTTGCTGATGGTGTTTGGCCAAAAGATTCGGAGAAATTTCCTTAGGCAGATTGTGTGGAAGGAGGACAGTTTCGACATTTCCTTCTCTGTTACTCTCCAACATTCCGCACCATAGAGAAGCACAGAAAGTACGCAGCTCTCATACAGTCTTAATTTGGTGTTTGTGCTGTACTGGGAAGACTTCCAAATGTTGTTGAGAATAGCAAAGGCTGTTCTCGCTTTATTCATTCTGTTGTTAATGTCCTTGCTTGTTCCGCCGTCAGGTGTTACTATGCTTCCTAGGTAAGTAAATGTGTCTGTCTGTTCTAACTTCTGGTTCCTTACTGTTATTGGCTCAGGATTGCCTACATTTAGTGTCATGACCTCTGTCTTCTTCAGATTGATGTTCAGGCCAACCTGCTGGCCATACTTATTCAGTCTATCAGTTTTGTCTTGAATGTGTTGGTGTGAATGCGCGAGCAGTGCAATGTCATCTGCATATTCCAAATCTTCCAGTGTAGAAAACGTTGTCCATCTAATTCCTCTTGGACTGCCCTCTGTTGTCTGGCGCATCACCCAATCTATGACTGTCAAAAATAATGTTGTTGATAAGGGGCATCCCTGTCGTACTCCTGTTTTCACTTCGAAAGTTACATTACTCGATCCAACACTGCACGTAAATTTAGAATAGAGGCTTTTTATAATGGAAACAATGCGGCTGGGAATTCCATAAGCCCTCAGAATTTTCCATAGGCTGTCCCTGTGTATGCTGTCGAAAGCCTTTTCAAAACCACAATTATATAAGGATCTACAAAAGCAAATAAATAAAGTATGTAAATGGATGACAAAATGGGGTTTTTAGCTGAATACAAATAAAACATTGGGAATGATCTTCAGTAAAGATAGGGTTGTAAAAAATAAAAATTTAGACATAAATATTTAAGGGCAAAACATTAATACAGTGCAAACCACTCGATATCTAGGAATGACATTGGACCAACAGCTAAACTGGAATAAACACATAGATAAACTAGTGGAGTCTTGCAGAGGATTGACTAACTTATTAAGATATTTGAAAGGTAATGGATAGGGTGCAAGCACACAAGACAATGCTCAATTTTTATAAATCTTTTATTAGAGAAAAAAATAGATTATGGAAGTATAATATATGACTCTGCTGCACACAACAACAAGATTAAATTAAACATAATTCAGGCTTTATGTACAATAGCAGGTGCAATCAGATCAATATCAATGGGAGCTATAGAGGTGGCTTTAGGAATTCTACCCTTAGAATTACGGAGAAAGGAGTTAAGACTAAATTACATGAACAGAGTTATGTTAGATATGTTTTACCCAGCACATATAGCTTTTACCAGATGCCAACTAACAACTCAGGCCAATCCAATGAATACCACTAGCATACTCTACAGGATGGAAGTGAATGGAGGAAATTGTCGATCTGGGTACATTAATTAATAACAGTTGTGAATACTTCTTCTTCTTCGTCATTCGTCCTGAAAAGGACGGTGGTTGCGTCGTGTCTGTTTACGCCTAAGCTGCGATATCTGCACCTTTCGGTCGACACATCCGACTTCTGCACGGCATTTGTTAGGACCGGGTTTGCCTTCCCATTGCGATCCACACTCGCTCAGCCAGACTGCACTGCTGCAGACTGTTTCCAGGACCACCACGTGGAGGTGGAGTGCGGTCTTGACCAGCTCTGGTTCGCTGGTCCTGACGCAGGCAGTCAAGCTATGAGTCGCTGACTGCGTTCTCTATTGCTGCGTCTTTGGGTCCCAGTTGTGAATACAAGCCAGTGATTCCACCCTGGGAGATCAAGAAACCAGACACGGACTACCACCTAGCAGAAATACTTAAGAAAACAAATAGTATAGAAAATATTAAAAACACTGCCAATAAATATATACAACAAATATCAAAAGACATCATTACTGTATACACAGATGGATACAAGAGAGAGGATGGCAAATTGGGGATAGATATATATATTCCAATATGGAAAATTGTAAAAGAATAATAATAATAATAATAAATTCTTTAAGCACCAAACACGGCGCATAAGGCAGAAACCAGTGCTCTCCAGGTTGTTCGTTGTGACGCCACTCCTCTTAGCTCTTGCACATCATTTAGGCCCAACGTTCTTCCTTCTCTTATTATTGTTCTTCTGAGTGTTTCTTTTGGTCTTCCTTTTTTCCTCTTACCCTCAGGAACCCAAGTGAGCGCCTGTAGTGGTATTCTGTTGTTTTGCATTCGTAGGACATGACCGATATATGACCATCGTCTTTTCCTTATATAGTCGGAGACATATTTCTGCCTAGAGTCTTCTCTTATTTGTCGATTAGTCTTGAATTCTTTCCAACTGATGTTCATGAGTTTTCTAAGACATTTGTTCTCGAATGTATTCAGCTTGTTCTCCAATGATTTTGTTATTTTCCAACTCTCACAGCCGTATGTTAACACTGAGATAACATTTGAATTAAACAGACGAAGCTTGGTATGTATATTCAATGATCGTAATTTCCAAATGTTAGATAATCTATTGAAGGCGCTAGCTGCCAAAGCAATTCTAGTAAGGATTTCTCTTGTTGTGTCACCATCCTGAGTCATTTTACTGCCTAAATAATTGAAACTTTCAACTTTCTGTAGATATTTTCCTATAACTGACCTCGAAACCCTCGAATCGGTCGGTTGGATCGGAGGGTTGATCAGTGGGTTAACAATTCACTATCGTAAAACAAGCTATTGTTACCGAAACAGAACCAGGCTCGACAGTAAACATGACTCACTCTAAAAGAATATAGTAACATATAAAATACATCCATTTTCACTGCAGAGATGGTGGCAATACTAAAAGCACTAGAAATATTCTCTAAGAACCCTCCCAAAAAACTAACAGTTTTAACTGACTCTCTTTCAACAATTCAAGCACTTAGAAACTTACGAGAATGTAGTAGACCTGATATAGCAGAGGAGATATTTCTGGCTACTATATACTTATATTCCAGAGGATGTTCAGTCTTAATTGCTTGGGTACCTTTACATGTTGGCATAGAGAGAAATGAAAAGGCAGATCTGATAAAAATCTAATAAATGTAGGGATGAGTAAATCAGAGATTAAGAGCTTAATTAAAGATTTAATAACAGATGAATGGAAAGCAGAGTGGGATAAAAATCTGAAAGGAAGACACGCAAATAAGATGTTCAAGTTTCCAACATGAAAATGTCAGATATCTAGGGAATTGAAAATTCCCAGTAATAAGAAACTTCTCAGACTACAGCTGGGAAAAGGCTATTTCAGAATAGAAGAACCTTACTGTACAGGATGTCTTCAAGACAATAAAATATAACATTTCTTGTTAAAATATAAGAGGTATGAACAAATGAGAATACCAATATTAGATTTATTTGCAGGCATCAAACTTACCAATAAATATAGAAGAGGTGTTCTAGAACAGACAGACCTAGGGAACTGCATAATATAGTCAAACAATATTTACCACGAACAAAGGTGAATATATAGTGGTTTGGAATGTGAAGGTCTGATGCTGTTCTTACAATGCATATGACTTTTAGCAGATGAAAGTCAATTAAATATCTGTTAAAGTCAGTTATATAACTAGAACCACCAGACCTTTGCATCCCTCCACTGTAATATTAGTCTTTTTCAGAGTTTCTTCCGGATTTTGTTCGATTTTTATTTTATTTTTATTTGTTTTTAACATATAAGCATAATTGGTATGGAACCCCAGGGTAGGAGAGGCAGAGGTAGACCAAGAAGCACATGGAGCTGGAAAAAGAGGTGAAAATGATGAGGAGAACGTGGAAAAAACTTGATGGCACGTGACAGGAGGACTTTGCATGTGTTTATTGAAGGCCTATGCTCCTTGGAGAGTAGACGGGTATGAATGATGAATGGGGAAAAGAGATTAATTTAAAAGAAAGTAAAACAAAATAACAACTTATTACTGCATCTTCTGTGCCTTATTTAAAGGTTAAAGATGTACTGGGCCGAATGAAAGCATAGTGAACTGGAGGCTGCCATAATAGTCTATTTTTGGCAAGTGGCTATGATTACGAACAATGTATGTAATTACAGCATTTACACGGTTAGGCCTACGTACGAGACGATATATGTAAATGCGAAAGTATATACAGTACTTGGGGCAATTTTGTTATGGCATTGTGAAGGGAGTGTGCCAGGGTACTGATGAAGGCAGTGGCGTACTAAGGGGGGTACGAAGGGGCGGTCCGCCCAGGGTGACAGCCAGGAAGGGGGTGCCATCTGACACTATTATGTTAATATTTACTGTTAAAAATATACTTGCAAGTGTGCTTCTTTATGGGCAAGGGGGTGCCAAAGGTGTGATCCGCCCCGGGTGCCAAATACTTGAGGGACGCCTCTGGATGAAGGTAAATCAGAATATACAACATAGAAATGATAAAGCGTTGATGCACCTCCATAAAACAGCAAAAGTTAGATTTAGATAATAAAGCAAATAAATAATAAAAGCTGACAACATGAACGAGGTAATTAAAGGAAGAGGTAACAGAAACAAACGACAAGGTTTAAAGTACAACGCGAAATCTAAAACGCAGAACCCAAGCCTAATGCACTTTTAACAAATATGTTATGAAAACAATACAGTTCAGGGACGTCTAGAAATATGCAACAACAAATTATGGCCTTCAAATTAACGGAAGTTATAAATCATTTAGAATCTTCTAGAACTTCTAGTCATATGACCAAAGCTGGCTAATGACGAGCCTAGATTTATATTTACCATAATAACGGCCGGGGATTAGCTGAGCATATATAACACAATGCATATTGGGATCACGCACAGTGTTCCTAGATGCAGTGAAGCGTCAAGAAGACAGTTTAGCAGAGTACGCAGTTTTCTAGATAATTTTATTGAAATGGCAAGCTGAACGTTCATAAGTTTGAACTACAAGTGTGCGTTGTTATTATTCTTTTGGAAAGATGTAAGTTGGCCCAGACATTCTTAATAGGCCCTATTTTCATAAATTTTGCTGGTTTCGTTTATTCAATACTGACACACACGATTCAGAGACAACCAGCAAGATGGCCAGGTTATTATGCTAGAAGAAGACAGAAACAAAGAAGGACCTGAGGAACAAATAGAAGATATTATAGAGGAAGAACCTGTGGAACAAGAAGAATATTTGACGACTCTGAGCATTCAAGATCTGCAGTAGCCTAACTAAACAAAGGAATTAAAGTTATTTTAGCAGCGTCACTTAAGGCGATTCAAATGAGCACTGCCACGAAGAAATGAGAACTCTGAAGTAAGACCAGAGTTTGTAAAATTAATAGATAAAGAAATGGAGCAGATGTTGACTGACCTAGGCTTGAAATAAAGTCAGTAACCTACCCATGTATAAACCTGTATGCCTACGATATATATCAGTTTAAAATGTGGTACCAAGGTTCGCCTCTTGCTGTTGTAGGCCTATTCGAAGTTTTGATCAAATAAAGACAGTTAAAATTTTGCCACAGCCATCGTTTCTGAAGATTAATGTTTCACATGTTCAGTTTGATGTTAAAGATTACTACAAGAGAGTTGCATTAAAAATGCCCAAACTACACTAGGCCTAAATTACCACTGCAAGGTCTAGGCAATTACTGATGTAACCTGGGTCAAACACAACTCTAGGAAGCAACCACCTCTTGCGATTAGCCAGGCATAACCTGGAGCACAATTCACATTTCATTCATCAAAACAACACACCATCATAACAGGAGGGGGTGACGGAGGGAACGAACGAACTTTATTTTCAAAGGGTTAAGAATTGGGTACGTAAGTCCGTCTGACATTCTGCCCTCTCTCTCTCTCTCTCTCTCTCTCTCTCTCTCTCTCTCTCTCTCTCTCTCTCTCTCTCTCTCTCTTTCTCATCATGTATACTGTATCCTTTCATCCCCACATTTACTCCAAGCATTATTTAGGCATTTATCATTAAAAAGTAATATAACATCATACATTTGCAATATTCATCATAATCAAAGTATGTTTTTTTTTTTTTTTAAATAGATTAAAGAAAAAAATTTAAACAAACAAACAATAAGACTGAAAAAAAAAATCGAATTCCTCATACAATAAATTAGAAAGTGATTCGATGCATAATCAGATGGTGTGTTATAAGATCTCGTGAAACATTCGAGCAGTCTGCTACTGAATGACAAGGGACTCGGTGTGTTTTCCAGTGTACCGGTATGTGAGAGATTTGACCAGACGTGAGCAGCTTTGAGTCCTATAGCAGATACTGCCGTAGGGAGTGAATTGTTTAAGCCTTCACAATACTAGGTCTATCATCATCATGTGGTGAGGTAACCAGCTCCTCTCCTTCTGTCTTTGCCTTCCCTAACTCAAGAGCAGAATCAGACTAGGTAGATAGTTAGACAGACTAGGTAGATAGTTAGACAGACTAGGTAGATAGTTAGACAGACTAGGTAGATAGTTAGACAGACTAGGTAGATAGTTAGACAGACTAGGTAGATAGTTAGACCGGCATATAAGAAAGAAATTAATTTTCCAAGGGTTGAAAATCAGGCACACAGTTCCCTCTTGCATTCTTCCTTCCTCTTGCTCATTTTTTGTTACTGTTGCTCAAACATTCTCCAGCGTACTTAAAGTATTAATTTAAGGGCAATGAAACATTACAAAGTAGTATAATAGCATACATTAACAGTAATTGATCACAATATTAAAAATAAGTATATTGTAATGAAAAACTAGATCATCAGAGCCTTCATACAATATATTAGATACTAATTTGAAACATAATCAGTTAGGGTGGCCTATAATCGGCACTCAAAGTATTTGAACAGTCTACAATTGTATGAGTAAGGACTGTGCGTGTTTTTCAGGTCATTGGGAAGATTGTTCCAAAGATGAGCAGCTGTGTAAGCCAAACTATTCTTAAATAGGTCCTAGCCTTGGCTTGGGTACCTGCAATTTGTTTAAGCGCTGATTAAGAGTGCAGGTTAGGGTTGTAGGGGTGGCAGCACTGGTGCAGAGCGTGGGGAAGGGGAGGGGAGGTTAGGGTTAGGTCAATGGGTAAAATCGCAATGATTGTCGCCGGCCTACGTTTTTTTTTTGGGGGGGGGGGTATGCAGTGCAAGAACACCTCTGCTATCATTGTGACACATAATTTTCGTCTTTAGGGTTAAGATAAGGGACAAAGTTAGTTTTAGATACCTTACCCCTTATTACTGCCTCTGAATTATTTTTTATGTAAAGCCGTATCGAACACATGTTCCAATGTTTTTCATTTCAGCTGGAGAACCTACACAAAGTTCGTTGCTAATGCAACGACTTGATTTTAAAATACACGAGTAGGCCTCTACCCGAACGTCATCACACGAGGAACAGCTATTGACAAACTAACTCATTACTAATACTCATGGCTAATAGCTCCGCATGTAGTTTCGTACCATTTAGGGTTGGGGTTACGGTTAACCCTAACCCCGACCCTAACTCTAAGTGGAACGAAACTACATGCGGAGCTCTTGGTACGAGTATTAGGAAATTACCCTAAAATCTATATAATTGGTACACACGGGTAAATGTTACAATAAGGTAAAGAGGTAAAGGAACCCGTTACACGCCCATTGAGGCATATTGGGAATATGGTGTTAGGCCCATATTATCTTGACCGTCGGCACACTAGGGGTGATGTGGTCGGCATCACGCCGGCCGCCTTAACCTTCCCAGAGTAGCTCTGGTACCCATTTGGGACTGGGTCGACCCAGGAGCCGTTTGTGGCCTAAAAATTTTCCGCCTCATCAAATGTTACAATACTTTCATCAAAATAAAATTAGTCAATGCTGTGCACGACGTATTTTTTTCTCCAACATGATTCTCAGGTACCGTAGGCCATAACACTTTTAAATTCTTGGAAGCCTGTTCCTCGTTAAAACAGCCACGAACATTTTTGGCTGCAGAGCTAAATAAACTATCCGCACAATATTTGTTTTGTATTTACAAAAGGTGCAGTGGTTTATAATACAAAGTTGAGGAAGATGAGGGAAATTACAGTAATTCGTGGAGTATATAATATAAAATGGTTTTGTCTTATTGTGCAATATTAGCCGGTGTAAATTCAAATTTTCCTGCACTTTTTATATTTAAGTTTTAAGGCTTTTCATTCATCTCTAATTTGTTGGGACATAACCCTATGCCTACGTTTTGCATGGCTCTTCTGCCTTGCGACTTACTTGGCAAGTTTCACATGCACAATTAACTGCTAACCACAGCGATCAGAGAGCGATGGAATTGAATATGCACCGGCATATTTAAGTTATATTTAAGTAAATAAAAGACTATTTAAAAAATATATATATAAAATAAAAAGAATAGTTGAAATGAAACAAATGCGAAGGACGCATCAAGTGACAGACAATAACTTAGCAGAGTGTGCGAGCAAGGCAAGAGGCAGAAAATATTGAAGATCTTCTACTACCAGGCAACCTTCGATATGGTGATGGCAACTGATCTGATACTGTTGCTACATAGTTGGACGTCTGCTATCATGCTCAAAATAACTTCTAAACATGGTGTTGGCTTATAAATTAACTTATAATTAATGTTGACAAAAATGTCAAGTCAGTCCTATTGTATGCTCCTGAAACATGGAGAACTACAAAAACAGTTACCAAGAAGTTGTAGACTTTGATAAATGAGTACATGGGTAGAATAGAGAGATTGTGTTAAAAGGCTTCATCTATGATAGGTCTCAGCTGTATGAGGTGGTGTGACCAGTTTCCGTGCTGCATTTGCTCTCCCTAACTCAAGAGCAGAGCCAGGTTCTCATTTTTTACAGCTGGGTAGACCAAATTGTAATAAAAAAAGGGTAAACAAATTTTTTATTTTATTATATGAATACTGGGAAAAGTTATGGAATAGAACATATTTCTGTGTAGCCTGAAGCGAGCAATCAACATTTTCTGGAAGGAGAATTGAAACTTTGAGGTGTACGATGCTGCATAACCTTGTTGCTGAGTCTGTTTCCAGACACCCTGATCAAGTGTGTATCGTTTATGATTCTGGTAAGGGTGAAGCAGCTGATCAGCAAAAGATCACATACTCACAGTTATGGGAGCAAGTTACAGAGGTAGTATTTGCTTCTCTCTCCCCCTTTCTCTTTGTCTGTATCTCTCTTTATATCACAGACTCTCTCTCTCTGTCTATCTATTTCTGCATATCTCTCTCTCTCTCTCTCTCTCTCTCTCTCTCTCTCTCTCTCTCTCTCTCTCTCTCTCTCTCTCTGTGTAAAGTTCATTTTGTTTAATAAATTCTTTGACTCTATAGATTTCATTCCATTAGTTACTCCTTAGCAGGGAGGCATCAAAGAAGACTTGGTTACCTGAGGTTACATTTTCAGGCCCTAAATCGGGGATTCCTTAGCAAGAAGACGAAGATGGCGGTACACCGCTCCACCTATGTTCCAGTCTTGACTTATTGATGCAAGTCATGGGCAATGACTACAACCCAGAAAAGCCAGCTCCAAATCTCAGAAATGAGGTATCTGAGAAGGTGGTTGAAGTACGGTAACAAGAAGAGACATGGTCCACAATCAGATGATATGTCATGACCTCAAAACCTAGCCCCTGTAGATCCGAGTAGAACAGTCTCAATTTTGATTGTTTGGCTACGTCTGCAGAATTGAAGAAGATTGGCTACCATGACATATATGGGAAACTAAGATTCAGACCTGGGTCAACCCAGAGTCCGCTGGGAATACAACATTAGACAATCTCTGAAGGACCGAGGACTAGATTGGAACCAGGCCAAGAGGAAGATAGCCGATAGGTTAGTATGGCGCTCTCTCTGGCAAACCTCTACACCCCAGGGTAGAAGAGGAATGACTAAGTAAGTAAGTCAATGACCTTTCAGCTCCCTATGGATCATAAACATTTAACAAATTCAGTCCAGACCTTCCTGTCCAGTGCCATCCGTTTAAAATGTTTCCATGTCTTCTGTATCTCTTTGATGCCAGTCTCCTGTTACCTTCTTTATCTCTTTGATGCCAGTTTCCTGTTACCTTCTTTATCTCTTTGATGCCAGTCTCCTGTTACCTTCTTTATATATTTTTAGGTCTTCCACTATTTTTTTTTAATCATAAAGAATCCAGAACAAGGATAGTCTATAGAATTTTGATCTTATTTTTTTAGTTTTATCAAACTGTTGTCCATTTCCTTTTAACTGTGACACTGCAATTGATGAATCCTCAAGGTTAAAATTGTTTGAATTTGGTATCAAACGTAAGATGAGCTGGGATGGACAAATGAGAGGATGCATATGGCGTGTATGCAACCAAATGCGCAACAGGAACAATTAACATTTATACCCTTCGACATTTGCCGAGGGAGACAAAGCACCTATGAGTTTACCTGGAATGCAGTGACATTGATTCTGATCAATAATAACTTAGGATCTACTACGTACAGCCACTTCTTCAATAAGTCTGAAGTATATTGCCTAGTTACATATTTTGAGCTGGATTAGATATACTGTAGTACAGGTTTTTATCCAAGATCTGACGGCTTTGTGTCTGAAACTGGATTTTTTTGGCATTCAGATGTCGCTCAAATCATTCAACAAGTAGCCCAATAACGCCCAAGTCACCCAATCTACATTCAAATATAGCTAACTTCGCCCAAAATAGTCAAAAATAGCCCAAATTGTGATCAAAAAGTAATCAGATGAAACTTTTGGTTTTCAGAATGTTTTGGTTTTCAGGTGGTCAGATAAAAGATTATAGATGAGTAATAGCTGTTGGAAAGACCTACAAAAACATGAAAAAGAACCATACAGAGGGATAAGTCAGAGAAGTGAGAAATACCTTTAACTGGGCATGCATTTTCAGGAATGATCCGAACAAGGAAATATTTATTAGTGCTCTATGCTCAAAGTTCTTCTTTAGGTGCCATGCTGATTGGCTTAGGCAATAATGTCTCTCCATAACTTCGTGTCACTAGAGTTGTTTATTGGTTCTGTTTTTAACTTGTTTCCCATGTTGTGGTGTTAAACTGTCTTCTCTCATTCTGTCACTCTCTAACTCTTTTGTCATTGGTCGTACCTGTTCTCACAATGTATTCCTTCTATCCTCATCTTATATTTTATTCTGATAAATATTTGAGATTCCTTTTCTCGCTGGCCTCTTACATGACATCCTCCTGACACTTTTTAGCTGTCCATTGGATTTTTAACATGTTTCAGTAAAATTGCATTTCTCTTGCCTATGGGGATCTTCTTGCTGGTTTAATGGTTACCTATGATTCCCTTTCGTATGAAACGATTGGCTGTACATAACATTGAAGTAGTCTCATTACTTCCATTGACAAAATAGAGGTATATCTTTTTGTTTGCTTTGTCAATACACATTTAGACGCATCTTTTTAACTTTATGAAATGCTCCTTTTACTTGGACTGTTCTGTTATGTATTTCTTAGATGCATCTTCCATCTTTTTTTAATTAATGTGTCCCAGTAATAGAAACTGTGGACTTCTTTCAGATTTGTCCTGTCTACATTGATGGTACACTCTAGACAATTCTGTGTATTTGAGGTAATCATTACTTTTGTCTTCTTGCTGTTTGGCCTAAAACATTTAAAAAAAAAACTTTTCTGCCACACTTGTTTCAGTCATTTCCGAAAGCTGCTTTTTCATTTTTCACTGTTACGACTGTCTCTGCATATTGCATGTTTATCTTATGTCCCCTGAGTTATATCCCTGGCATATTCTAGAAGAATTTGTTCTTTAGTGCAAGCTTCTTCAAGGGGATGATCTGAAATAAGGGGTGAAAAGGGAGACAATAATGGTATTCTCTACATATTTAATGTTCCCATTGTACAGAGAGAGCAGCAACCTAAATACACAATTTTCTTTTATTTCTTTGAGAAAAAACATGAAATAATGTCACCATAGTTTTGGAGAAAGGAGGAGAATAGATAACTTGAAATTCTAAAATTTGTTTTTTTTAATTATAAATTATTGAGATTATTTGTATCTTCACTACATAACATCCTCTCTTTCTGTTTTATAAAAAATACAGATTGTTATAACATTATTATTCAGAAACAAATATACAATATTGTGTGTGTGTATTACCTCTACACTTCGTTTTACGGGGTAGAAGAGGTTCCGATTATGAGATGAGTGTGTGTGTATTAACTATTATACCAATACACATTATGTTCAAAAGAAATATGTTTACATTTCAGCTAAAATTAGCCTTTGAAAGTCTGTCATTGAAGGAACAGATAGTAGGCGTGTCGCTGGTAGATGGCCCCGCCATTCCATCAGTTTTATTAGGGTAATGTTTGTACTGAAAAAATGTATGTTATCATAAAATAGTATATCCTTTACATTCTTAACTTATTCTAACCCAGGCATTTTTTCGGTTTTACCCAAGACCCAATGTGCAGACATTTTATTTCTACAAGTGATGTTTTAAAAACAGGCAGTAAACATATATTAATTTAGTAGATATATGTATATGCCTACTCGCGCATTCACATCAACATATTCAAGAAAAAAACCGATAAACTGAATAAGTATGGCCAGCAGGTTGGCTGAACATCATTCTGAAGAAGACAGAGGTCATGACACTAAATGTGGGCAATCCTGAGCTAATAACAGTAATGAACCAGAAGTTAGAACAGACACTCACATTTACTTACCTAGGATGCATAGTAACACCTGACGGCGGAACAAGCAAGGACATTAACAACAGAATGAATTAAGTGAGAACAGCCTTTGCTAGTCTCAACAACATTTGGAAATCTTCCCAGTAGCACAAACACCAAATTAAGACTGTATGAGAGCTGTGTACTTTCTGTGCTTCTCTATGGTGCGGAATGCTGGAGAGTAAAAGAAAAGGAAATGTCGAAACTGTCCTCCTTCCACACAATCTGCCTAAGGAAAATTCTCCGAATCTTTTGGCCAAACACCATCAGCAACCAAGAACTACTTATTCGGAGTAACCAGGAGGACATGCACACCATCATAGCTGGCAGACGCTGGAGTTGGGTTGGCCACATCCTCAGAAGGGATCCTGATACTATCACAAAAACAGCTATGCTATGGACCCCCGAGGGAAAGCGAAAGAGAGGTCGACCAAAAACAACTTGGCGGAGAACTGTGGAAGCTGAGATGCAAAGAATGAACCAGAGTTGGGGCACTGTACGAAGGATGGCCGCTGACCGAGCTAAGTGGAATCAATTTGTTGCTGCCCTACAAGACGCCACCAGGCGTGATGGCCACAGACTGCTTTGGCAGTTATGAATCAAAAAAGAAAGAAGATGTATTATGCATCAAAACTTTAGGAAATTGGCTGCATAATGTTGTGAAATACTGTTGAGCTCTTATGGGATGTTATAATTGTTTGTTATATCTTGTGAAGTGTAGAAACAATAAAAATAAAAAATGAATAAACATTATGCACATACACGTAAATATTTCAGCTGTACTTATCCCTTGGCAGGAATTGAAACGTATATCCAGTGTTGCAGACTTTCTTTTATGGGCTAATTTCGTATGATATAGTGTTCTTCTTCTGTCTTTCACTGACTATTATATTCTGCTGCAACAATGGGTTCATTTTCCGTTTCAGTCATATTAGTGTGAACGTGTAGTCAATAAACTTCATTTCGTATTTTTCTTCTTCTTCTTCGTTCATCCTGAAAAGAACGTTGGTTGCGTTGTGTCCGTTTATAGCGAAGCTGCAATATCTGCGCCTTTCGGCCGACAAATCCGACTTTAGCACGGCATTTTTCGGGACCGAGTTAGCCTTCCCTCTTCGATCCCTACTCACTCAGCCAGACTACAGTGATGAAGCCTGTTTCCAGGACCACCACTTGGAGGTGGAGTATGGTCTTGGTCAGCTCTGGTTCGCTGACCCTGACGCAAGCAGTCTAGCTATGGGTCGCTAAACTGCATTCCTCACTGTTGACGTGTCTTAGGTCCCATTTCGTATTTGATAGTTCGTTGTGTTCTAGTATTACTTTGAATTCTCATTAGTATGGCAGAGTTTTACACATTGACCAACACGATGAAGGTTAACGGTCAATTCAACACAACAGTCTCAACTGTAACTTTATAAACTTTTTCACAGGATAAGTATCGTGTGGACGACTTCACATATATTTTAATAGCTCTAATATATACGGCATGAGTTACTCAATTAACATATTTTCCACATTGAAAGAAACTGGATATATCACCGTAGTGTATATTGCACAAGACATTGTGCGTTCATTTTAACCGTCATAGTGATTGTTCATTCATCATCTCAACCCGTAACCCGTCATGGGTCGTAGGGGTGCCATGGTGGAAGCATCAGCAGACAGGGTCCCCCACTGCTCTCTATCCTCAGCAATGCGTACAAGTGTGGAAAAACCATGTCCTGCCCATTCTTTGATGTTATCAGCCCAGGATTTTCTTTGCCTTCCTCTTCTCCGTTTACCTTTAACTGTTCCCTGGAGGATCGTTTTCGAAAGGGAGTCATGACGAGTTACATGCCCAAACCAGGCAAGCTTTCGACGTTTCACTACTGACAAAAGTGGTTCTTGGTGGCCTGCATACGTGTTTATTTTCTCTCTAACATAGACGCTTGTTTTGTGCTCTTTATAGCAAATGCGCAAAATTCTTCTATAACATTTATACTCAACAGCCTGAATCCTTCGCTCCGTATCTGCAGTGAGTGTCCAGCCCTCACACCCATACAAGAGAATATATAATACAAGTGATTTGTATAATTTGATCTTCACAGGAAAACTGATGTTACTTTTCCAGATCATATTCAGCCTTGTCATGGCAGCTGAGGCCATCTCAAGCCTTGTCTTGATTTCTTTACTTGATCTTCCATCACTACATATAGTGGACCCCAGATATTTAAAGGTGTTAACTTCTTCTAACGTTTGCCTATTTAACGTAATGTTGGTCGGAACATGTTTCTTATGGCTATTCCCCAATTTCTTGCTTTTTTCTATATTAATTTCCATCCCGAACGTTCTTGTTACTTTCTCCAGTCTAGAGGTAAGGTCTTGAAGTTCTGATTCTGTTCCAGCTATAAGATCAATATCATCAGTAAAACGTAGATTGCAAAGAGGTCGGCCTCCAGTCGATATGGTTGTTTTATAATCGTAGAGATTGTTCATTATCCTTATCCAAATACTTGGCACTTTACCATATTTGAGCACCGTTAATGCATCTCTGCTAATTATTCCATTATTGCTTAGGATCAATGACTAACATTCACTTCAGAACTTTGTCTGTATAATATTCTCAATTTGGCATCACTAGACAGGCTGCACCAGCCATATCGCTTTCATTAGCGTTATACATTAACTTCGCGTTCGTAATTCTCGAATATCGCGTATACAAATTCTTGCGTTTTATTCTTAAAACTTTACACAATTATGGACTCACCTGTCCTTAAACACATATTATTATATAAGCTTTAAAAGCACACACATCGACGGTTATATACATTAGCTAGTGGTTCTACCACATAATTCTAAACACTTCCATATGCCCGAAGGCTACACTAAGACTGTTCTTGTTACTAGGCTTTATGCGTCATCCTACGCTTTACGCGTACCCTTTGAAGTCTAGTTAGTTGAGGTGTTGCATGGTGCGACCATCCAATTCAAGATAAAACCAAAATGCTCGCAAACCATGCAACAATCCTCAACATCCAGTTGACAATTAATTCAAGATGTTTGATAAAAATACAAATGAAAATTGTAATGTAATTTATATAAATTTTTGTGTGAAGTCACATATTGCTGAACTGGAATCTCACTTACACACTCCTGTCCCATGGAAATTAATTTATTTATTACCGGTACTTTAAAATATCACGTTTGTTCAACGTCCTTATAGATTATTATCGCTACCGATATCACTAAAATTCGTTTCAAAATTATATATTGTCAACGCATGCTAACCGGGTTGGGGAGGGGGGGTGCTAGTTGGCTACCCCCCCCCCCCCAATCATGCGGCTTATCCACTATCCTTGCTGGATTTAACAATACAAATAGTGGCTCGTGCATACTAGGGTCCACACGAACACTGGTAACTCAAGAATACAACGCCTCTAATCATTTAATTTCCCTTTATTGTCAACCACAATAATGTGACCGCGCTATATTATTATGGTGCTTATATCTTTTATCATATTTCCATTAAGTGTATTATGTCCAACAAGTTATTAGTAGGTACTAGCTTCCCGCTAGAGATGTAAATTCTTGTGGAAATGTATCAGGTTCGTTCTTCTGTCGATAGATGTTGTTAAGGTGCTATAGTAGTGTACTTCTAACTGTGTTGTAACATTTCATTAAATTTCATTCGACCAATCTGCATAACTCGGCTGAGTCATATAACAAGGTTTATTTACTGTAAAACGTAAATAAACAAAATGTAGCTGGAAATGAAATCAATATTCTTTGTTGTGTATGTAGTTTACTGTAGGAGTCCGTATTTACTTTTCTTCCTTCCTAATGGTGTGAGTACCCAAGAATCTCGTGCATTTCACGATCTAGGTCATTTTGACCTTTATTTCCCGTTGTTTCTTCAACTTTTCAGTACAAGTAGTTGCGTCTTTTATTCTTCAATATTTAAAGTTACTATTTCTTCAGATGATGAGTCCTCATATACATCTGTGACTGTTTTCTTGGTTTTTTTCCTTTAATACAAATCAATCCTATCTGGGGACTGAACATAATTGAGGTTGTACTTACATGAGTTACTACTTGACATAGTCTTCCCTCCTAGTACAGAAATACAGCGACCGCTTATATTCTGTCGTGTGAATAATAACACTAAAGTTTATCACACTCTATCTTTATCTTCGTTCTGAAAAACTTCAAGAACTAACAGAAATACCTATGTGGTTCTGAATGGATGAGATGTTCAAACATGGCTTCTCAACAATGTCACAAGTACAAACACAACCTTCCCCGAGGTCGTGTACATCGAACTGCCTGCTTAATGACGTTAACTTCCCGTTAGCTCAACGGTGGTGTGAGTTCCTCTCACCGTTGATAATTGTGATTGGTCCTACTAAAAATGTATGACCTTATCTCATTGGCACGAATAATGCTGAGGTAATAAACCTCACTGTCACAATAACTGGACCACAAATGGTCATAATGGAAATGCCAAACAGATAAACAAGCTGCCATTGTGAATTAACATACAGTATTAATATACAAGCATAGGTACTACAACACTCTATCTACTATTGTGTCTAACGTTCACCGACCGCCAAACTCCCAATGTCCAACGGACACATACCAAAATGTACTACCAAAATGTACTTACACCTTAACTTCCGAAAAAATACAACTGAGAGAATAACATAGAAACTCCCAAAAATAATCACACACGGGCAAGATATGAATGGCAGGCACTGATTCACAGCTAGATAGCCCCTAGGCTGGCTTCATGCGTCCGTCCAGGACGAAAAATCTCAGGAACACTGATCTTGCGCTAGAACCCTTTTTGCGCGCAAATCCTTCCGCTCGTCACATGACCTCGGTGGCTCGGCTATTTCTGGCTTCCGAACGAAGTCGCCAAAATAGCGCCGTGACATATATTGAGGTTGATTCGTTAATAGTTTATGAGTGTTATGTATGTGACTACACTACATGTAAACAATTAACCCATTGACGTCATTAATTTATAAAAGTATGCAAACACTAAGCACCAATATAATTATTTCGCTACCAGTTCTTCTTCTTCTTTTTCTTCTTCGTACTCTCTCAGACGTCCACTTGAATGTTCTCAAAGAAAGCAGTAGTCAGTTTGAGGCTATTTGAATCCCCGTAAAGCTTTTCCACGAAAGGAGCTGGCGTCGGCCATATGCACTTTCTCTGTACCACATATAAGGGGCAACTTTGAAGCAGATGTTCAGCAGTCATTTTATCAGTGCCACAGTTAATCTCATCAGCAGTTCCTATCTTTAGCTTGTTGAATAGATGGTATCTCAATCTGTTGTGGCCAGTGTTGAATAGATGGTATCTCAATCTGTTGTGGCCAGTGTTGAATAGATGGTATCTCAATCTGTTGTGGCCAGTGTTGAATAGATGGTATCTCAATCTGTTGTGGCCAGTGTTGAATAGATGGTATCTCAATCTGTTGTGGCCAGTGTTGAATAGATGGTATCTCAATCTGTTGTGGCCAGTGTTGAATAGATGGTATCTCAATCTGTTGTGGCCAGTGTTGAATAGATGGTATCTCAATCTGTTGTGGCCAGTGTTGAATAGATGGTATCTCAATCTGTTGTGGCCAGTGCGGAGTCTGAAGATTACCACTTGTTCTCTTCGGTGGAGCTGGTAGTAAGCATCATTCTGTGTGTGCCCTGGATGTTCTACATTCTATTTGTTTCTGTAACTGATTCTGATAAAACTCTTTGCCTCCTCAAAAGTTGTGCTTGCATCAGGCTGAGGTAGATGTGAACCTTCTTTTGCCATTCTGTCAGCCTCTTCATTGCCGGCGATGTTACAATGAGATGGGATCCATTGGATCACAACACTTTTTAATCGTTGACTAAGTTTGTGGAGCACTATTCTGAGATCATCCAGGTCTGTATTATTTTGGCTTTTAAACGTTGAAATTACTGACTGTGCATCAGTAAAGAAAGCAACTTGTCTCTCTGCGCTTTCATCTGTCAATATAACCGCTGCTGCAGTTTTCAAGGCCTCTGCTTCTGCTCTGAAGTTGCTGTAGAATCGTCCTGTCGCCACTAACAGCCTTTTTTCTGCACCAGTGCTTAAGGTCAGAAAGACACCCCCACCTCCATTTTCTGTTGCATTTGTTCCTGATCCATATGTGTATGCATGGGTCCAGGTGTTGCGTGGGTAATCTTTCTCTATGTATTTTGTCGCTATGGATTTTCTATCTGTTGCAGCTACCAGTTCAAAATACGATGTCCACAGGAAGTGTTTATATACTACTCGTCAAAAGTCAAGGGCCACTTAGAAAAACCTTGGTTGAAACCATAAAACAAATCTGATATGAACGTAATTGGTATAAGTCAAAACGGCATTTATTGAATACCAAATTGACATGTCACGTAAAGAAATGGAAACACACATTCAAACGCAATGAAGCTGTGAAGTGCGTCACCCACCTTTTCAAAAGTCGCACAATAGATATTGGACAAATAGACATTTCAAAATCGGGTATGACCACCGTTTGCAGCAAGGCATACAAGACAGCGTAGATGCATCGAGTCCACAAGGGTCCGAAGAGTATCCTGAGGAACAGCTTGCCATTCCTGAAGCAGAAATGCAGTCAGCTGTGCAACATCCATTGGCAGGGGGTGATTTGTTGACAATCTTCGACCAAGGACATCCCAGAGGTGCTCAATCGGAGAAAGGTCAGGTGAATGAGCTGGCCACGGCCATCCTGATGATCCCATGTTGCTGAATAAACTCATTTACCACACGAACTCGATGGGGTCGAGCGTTATCATCTTGGAGGATGGCATTACCACCTATGGCCTCCAGAGCAGGCTGAACAATTGGTCTCAAGATTTCGTTCTGGTATCTTGGGTCGGTCAAGTTGCCTTGGATGATGTAGAGTGGGGTCCTGCCGTGTCTGTAGAAGCTTCCCCAGACAATGACAGAACCCCTACCATAACGATCCACCTCTCGAATTGTGTCATCAGTAAATCGCTCTCATGGTCGTCTCCAAACTCGAATCCTGCCATCATTCAATGACACAGTGAAGCGAGATTCATCAGTGAAGAGAACTTGACTCCATTGTTGCCTTGTCCATCAGATGTGCTCGCGACACCAAGCAACACGAGCTCTGCTATGAGCAGGAGTAAGAGGGATTCTGACTGCAGGACGTCGAGCAGCCAGTCCAAATTCATGTAAACGTCTGCGAATGGTGCTTTGACTGACATTAACGTTTACAGTTTGTCTCAGCTGACATCTTAGAGTGGAACAAGTCACTTTTCGATGGCGCAGGGCTGACAACAAGAGGTACCGGTCATCATGTCTATTGGTGCATCTAGGGCGACCTGGCCGGTGGCGATCCTCCACACTTCCTGTGGCCTGAAATCTCTCCAAAATTCTTTGAATAGTAGAGTGTGACACTGCAAGCCGTCTAGCAACCTCACGGACAGATAAACCACTTTCAACCCACGCTATAGCCCTCATTCTTTGTAAGGTGTCAAGACTTCTTCTCGGTGGCATGGTTTTTGCAAGTGATGAAACTACCCTAAGTCTGCTGATTGTAAAACAAATTAAGAGCGAACTCTGTTCACGAAAAGTCGCCATTGCACGTGGAATGTCAATCAGCATGATTACTTCACCTGTTTGGTTGTACGGAAGTTTGAAAAAAAAACAGATTAAAAATGTGAATTTATGGTCAGCAGACCAAATTGCACGTGATCACCATGGTTGTCGGTGAGTTGTTTTTATGCTTAACGTGCATAAAGGACTGTCAGAGGAAGATATTGCACCCATTTTTACTAAAAACTTCCTTCATTTAATCATTCTATGCGCTTATATAAAAGTGTAATGAAAATAATATGGTGGCCCTTGACTTTTGACGAGTAGTATATATAAACACCATATTTTCTAATTTTGTGTTCAATTTCGGAATCTTATAAAGTGGGCTTACTACGCGGCCTGCGGCTAGATCCAAAGCAACTCTAGCAACGGATTCTGTAACTTCATAATTTTTTTTATTTCGATCACAAACGTTCACACACACGTGTCAGATGTAATGAAATAATGTTAAACTGGCTTATCGCCTGATATTCTATAATTTTCCGCTCAAATGTGACATATATCGCCTTGGCGCGCCATATGCCCGTTTGGCAGAATGAGTTAATACACTTTTACTAAATATTATATGTTAATTTTTGTTCTTGGTTATATACTGTTTGACTACATTGTCTCTGTGGATCCTGTCCCTTCATGGTCAGGGGCCCAATGCGTTTCCCTGGGTCTGTCTATTCTCAAAAATTGTTCTACAGTTATTTGTGACTTGCATGCCCACAAATATTCTAATATTGGAATTCTCTGTCATTCATAGCTCTTAAATTTTAGTTCTGGATTATTGTCATGTAGACATACTGCGCAGTTGGGTTTTTTTAATCCTAAAATAGCACATTCCCTAGTTGTAGTCTGAGCAGTTTCTTATTGCTGAGAATTTTTAATTCCCTAGATCAGTGGTTTTCAACCTTTTTGAGTCCATGGCTACCCTGACCAACTACATTCTTTCTGCGGCTCCTCTGTGGAATAACTGGTAAAAACTCTAACGATTTTTTTTTACATTTAGCCTAACCTTTTTTTTGAGCAAGAGAGCTCTGGAAAGGCTTTTAAAAAGTGTAATTTAAAAAAAAATGCAATTGGACAATCTGTGAAAAAATTACACGTACAAGAAAAAATATACCGTACACAAAGTGCACTTTGAAAACCATTACTATAAAAAAGAAAACAGCAAGGATAAAGTAGTTTCTTTCTAACATTTTTTGAAATTTTTGTCTGAAAATCATTCACTGATATACTGCACTCATGATTCAATCTCCATAACAAAAAACTTGTACAGTAAAACTATTTTAAAAAATATAATGAATAAAGTCCAGTCACCTCAGTGTGAAACTTCAGCTTGCTTGTTGTTACACAGCTTGTCAAATCTTGGCACCAATTGAGATACAGCTACCCTCATTTCCTTCTCCACATCAAGTCTTGATCTGAACTTGGTTTTTATGACAGCCACTGCTGAAAACCCAGTCTCGCAGAGATAGGAGGTTGCAAAAGGAATTAATATCTTCAGTGCTGTCTTGCTCAAGCTTGGGAACTCTTGTTTTACTGAATACCAAAATTTTGACAATGCCATGGATGGAAACTTCGCTTCTAGTGAAGAGTCTGATGAAAGTTCTATCAGTTCTTCCTCTTCTGCAGTACTGAAGTCCGAAGGAGCATTACTACTGAAGGGATTTTGAACCCACTGAAACCTGTCAAAGTTTTCAGGAAATTATTTTTCAAAATGAACACTGAGTTGAGATAAGTGTCCTTGAATTATAGAAACAATATCTGCACTAAAATCAATTTCATTGTTTGTACTGAACTTCTGCAAACCTGGGAAGTAGTCCATTTCTCCTCCTTTATTGATTTTTCTCTTCCAAATAAGAAGCTTCTTTTTGAAGGCCGAAACTTTGTCAATAAGTTGAATCAAATGAGTTTTACTTCCTTGCAGAGACTTATTCAACGAGTTCAACTTTTCAAAAAGATCACAGAGGTATACAACTTTTAACAGGAAGTCAGTGTCCAGAAAGCACTTAGCACTGACATGGTTTTCTTCTTCAAGATAAGAATAGAGTTCCCGCCTAAGTTCAAAAATGCGCGATAATACATTTCCTATGTAAAGCCATCGAGTGCTGCTATAAAATAAGAGAGACGTATGCTCAGCCCCCATATCGTGACACATTTTACTGAAAAATCTAGCTCTATGAGGTCGAGTTTTAATAAAGTTCACCACATGTATGACAGTTTGCAGGAGTTCATTCAAATCAACACTCAAATGCTGTGAAGCAAGTGCTTCCCTGTGGATAATACAATGGGTCCTAACATCATCAGGAGCTTTGCCGCGGATGAGGGCTTGTAGGCCACTGTAACATCTTGACATTGAACGAGCACCATTGGTACACACACCAACACAATGCGCCCAGTCTATTTTATTTTCCGTCATGAAGTTGTCCATAATTTCAAATAAATCTTTGCCTGTCGTACCTGCATTTATGTCCTTACAAAAAAGATCTTCCACCATTTCGTTTTTTTCATCAACAAGCTACACAAAACAGATTAAATGATCATCTCTATTGCTATCAGTGGCCTCATCAAGCTGCAAAGCCAAGTCCTTCCCCCTCATTATTTCTATAATCTGTTTATTAAGATCCTCTCCTAAATCTTGAAATCGACGGTAGATTGTACTGTTAGACAAAAGAATGGGCAAAAGCTGTTTTCCCACGAACTCTCCAACCATAATGGACACCATAACAATAGCACTTGGTACCACAAAGTGATTTTTGTTTGCACAGAAACACCAGAGAAAACAATGCAGTTTGGAAGCCATTGGAAAACAATGAAAGTTGGTACTTTATTTTTTTTAAATAGGACAACAAATAAAAAAGTTATGGCATTTTTAAAAGTGTGTCTTAGAATATTTTTGCAAAGTTACATCACACCAACTTCAGAGCACTCCCATCTTCTTAAATATAATCTTACAAGCTTCTCTGACAAACAGCCTACAGTCTGCAATATATATATATATATATATGTATATATATATATATATATATATATATATATATATATATATATATATACTGATCACACAAAGAAAACTACAGGGCTACATCATGAATAATTATCAACACATTTGAGACCAAACATTGCAAATCTGCAAAACACATTTCCGAAAAATGTAGTTTTTTTTGCATGAAAGCCAATTTTCATAACATCATATTTCAGAAAGTATAAAAGGTACAAGCTTTGAATTTGTACATATTAATCTGCACACTTCTTCTTTTTCCTCTTCTTCTTCTTCTTTGATCCTTAGCCGCCGACCGTCAAAGCAGTCAGTGGCCATTACCCCTGGTGGCGTCGTGTAGGGCAACAACAAATTGATTGCACTTTGCTCGGTTGGCGGCCATCCTTTGTACAGGCCCCACACTACACAAATATATCCCAATTTTTTTCAGAGGATTTGAACATCTGTTTGTTCTTATTTAATTTTTTTTTTAAAGTGTCCAGAAGCCAATTTGTCGCAGGGAAAGAAAAATAATGTGAAAATGAAGAAAATTTTGTCTTTGAAGATATTGTTCATATTTCATTTAAAAAATCATTTGTAGGCAATAATTAACAACATCTAAATGCTATTTTTCGTTAAAACAACAGGCTACTAGCATTTAAAAAGACATTTTAAACTGTCATTAAACAATCGTTTTTCAAAGCATCATCTGCAACACTATAGCTGGGAAAAGGCTATTTCAGAATTGAAGAAACTTACTGTGCAGGATGTCTTCAAGACATTAATATAGAACATTTCTTGTTAAAATGTAAGAGGTATGAACAAATGAGAATACCAATTTAGATTATTTGCAAGCATCCCACTTACCTATAAATATAGAAGAGGTTCTTAAGAATAGACAGACCTAGGGAACTGCATAATACAGTCAAACAATATTTAACACGAACAAAAGTTAATATATAGTGGCTGGGAATGTGAAGGTCTGATGCTGTTCTTACAATGCATATGACTTTTAACAGATGAAAGTCAATTAAATATCTGTTAAATTCAGTTATATAACTGGAACAACCAGTCCTTTACACCCCTCCACTTTAATATTATTCTTGCTCAGAGTTTCTTCTTGATTTTGTTCGTTTTTATTTTTTTTTTTTTTTTAAATTTAACGTATAAGCAAGTTTAATAGTGGAACTGCAGCAGTGATTGCGTCTATAATTAGTCTGGGCCATTAGCAAATATATTTGCGCAAAAAAATTATTCTTCTATAACATTTATACTCGAAAGCCTGAATCCTTCACTCCGTATCTGCAGTGAGTGTCCAGCCCTCACATCCATACAAGAGAATAGATAATACAAGTGTTTTGTATAATTTGATCTTCACATGAAAACTGATGTTACTTTTCCAGATATACTCACGTAACTCACGTATAGTCATCTTCAAATCAGAAGATGTGAACATGAACCAATATAAGTGGCGTCCCGATCTTGATCGACATCGGGAGTGACGCCAATCGGTTGAACAGCCTTGCTCTGCATCATCATGTAGCATGTCCTTTGCAGAACGTTGCTATCATCACAGCCCGCCTGAAAGACTATCGATATCTATCCAGCCTTCCTGCCTCCTCCATTGTCATGTTCAAGGTGTCTTCAATGTCCTGTGTCCACCGTCGTCTTGGTCGGCCCCTCCATCACTGCTCTCTCTAAGCCACTATGACGTTTAATGTGGCCAAAGTATTTCAGTTTCCGGGACATGATATTCTTTATGAGCCAGTTTTCCTCGATGTTCAGGTCGTGTAGGATGTCTATATTTTTCTTCTTCTTGGTCCAAGATATCCTGAGAATTTTTCTGTAACACTTTGCTTCGAAAGATTCGATTTTTTCTTTAATGTTTGAGTAATGATCCATGATTCACATCCATACGTTGCTACCGGAAAGATGCACGTTCTCAGAAGTTATACTTTTATTAATTTGCTGGTGTCATCGCGCTCCAGGGCGCCGAGACGCACAGGTTGAAAATCGCTACCCTAAATAATTGACATGTTATTGCAGAAGCTTCAAGCAGCTCCCATGCTTGTCTCCCTTTAAGATTTCAAAGCCAGGCTACTGTCCTTCCATTTATTATAATTCTTTTACTTAAGTTTTTTTAAATTTCTGTTCTGATCATCCCCACACTGAATGACTTTCTGATCAACTGATTTATTTGGTAGTTTGATAGCACATAATCAAATGCTAATAACTGATTATTTATTTATGGCACTGAATGGATCTGATTGTATAATTTATTTATTAGCAGCACCGAATGACCCCATAATCAACTGATTTATTTTGTAATAGCACTGAATTAGACTCTGATAACTGATTTATTTATGTGTGGTTCTAAATGAACCTAATAATAAAAAACATCTATTAGTAATACTGAATAGTCACGTGTTCAACTGATATGTTTATTAATTGATTCAGCACCACGTTATTTAATTTTAATGAAACAAAATTATTTTCCAGACTTTTGTCCAGTTCTTGTGCGTTCCAGCCATTTAACCCAGAGTGTCTACAATATACAGCCACTTCTTTGATCCAGTCTGGAGTATCGTGGATACTTGCACATTCTGAGCTGATTCAGGTAATTGGAATATTAATATCGTCATAACTTGTTGAGCTATTTGACTTTATACAAGAGTGGAAGTCAATGGCAGGCTTCCACAAAATACATAGAGAAACATTACCCAAGTAACACATGGATCAATGCTTGCACAGATGGATCTGCAAAAAATCCAGCAGAAGATAGAGGTGAAGGAGTTTTTCTACGCTTAAAGCAGTGGCACAAAAAAAGCTATCCTCACAACAGGAAAATTCTCAAGTAACTTTAGAGCAGACGCCATTTAAAAACTGCAGCAGAAGTCCTAATGACAGAAGAGAGACAAGTAGCCCTCTTCACAGACGGACTATAAGTAATTGCAATGCTAACGAGTCAGAATAATGCAGGCTTTCACTTTTAGAAGACGTGTAACAAAATATGTCTTCTTTGTGGTGGTTAATTTATTTTTTAATTGATGAAAAAAAAGATCTAGTTCCCTGATGGGTTATAATTAGGATAAATAGTGAATTTCGATAGTATATTCAATTACCACTATTTATTTATGGCATATCCCTCATTATCATTTATTTTATCCTGGGTAAATGACCATTTATAATAGTGCTGAGGGTGTTGGTAGATTTGTCATACTTGTTGTGCTATAAATTTTTGGTATTTTGAGAATATACATTGTGTTTTGTGTTTGAAGGAGCTTTTTCTTCTTCTTTGATCCACATCCGCCGACCATCAAAGCAGTCAAGTGGCCATCCCGCCTGGTGGCGTCTAGTAGGACAGCATCAAATTGATGGAAGGAGGACAATTTTGACATTTCCTTCTCTGTTACTCTCCAGCATTCGCACCATAGAGAAGCACAGAAAGTACACAGCTCTCATACAGTCTTAATTTGGTGTTTGTACTGTACTGAGACCTCCAAATGTTGTTGAGACTAGCAAAGGCTGTTATCGCTTTATTCATTCTGTTGTTAATGTCCTTGCTTGTTTCGCCGTCTGGTGTTACTATGCATCCTAGGTAAGTAAATGTGTCTGTCTGCTCTATCTTTTGGTTCCTTATAGTTATTGGCTCAGGATTGCCTACATTGAGTGTCATGATCACTGTCTTCTTCAGATTGATGTTCAGACCAACCTGCTGGCTTTACTTATTCAGTCTATCGGTTTTTTCTTGGATGTATTGATGTGAGTGTGCGAGTAGTGCAATGTCATCTGCATATTCCAGGTCTTCCAGTGTAGAGAATGTTGTCCATCTAATTCCTCTTGGACTGCCCTCTGTTGGCTGGCTCATCACCCATCTATGACTGCCAAAAATAATGTTGATAAAGTGCATCCTTTTCGTACTCCTGTTTTCACTTCGAAAGTTAGATTACTCACTCTAACACTGCATATAAAGTTAGAATAGAGGCTTTTTATAATGGACACGATGCAGCTGTGAATTCCGTATACCCTCAGTATTTTTCATAGACAGTCCCTGTGTATGCTGTCAAAAGCCTTTTCAAAATCAACAAAGTTAATGTATAGCTGTCTCTTCCATTCTGGGCATTGCTCTATTCCTCTATAATGTTCCTGAGGGTGAATAAATGATCTGCACATCTTCTGTTCTTTCTAAAACCTGCTTGTTCTATCCTCAGTTTATGGTCAACTGCTTTTAAAATTCTCTGGATGATTATCCTGCCTAGTATTTTACTGGGAACAAAGAGAAGGGTAATTCCACTCCAGCGGTTGCACTGCAAGGTAGCCCTTCTTGGGTAATTTGACAATTATTCCTTTGCTCCATTCTGTTGATGTTGTCGCAGCTACCCAGACTTGTACAAGTAGTGGTTCTAATAGTTCTGCTGCTAGTTCAGGATCTGCCTTGAATAACTCAGCATCTAGATTGGCGTGACCAGGCGCTTTTCCGTTTTTTAACCCTTTGATGGCAGCGATGATTTCTGCTCTTCGTGGAATTTCTATATTTACGTCTAGGTCACTTTCATCCCCAGGAACATTCAGCTGCGTCTCTGGTGGTTCCTTATTCAGTGTTTCTCTGAAGTGCTCTGCCCATCTTGTTTCCTGCCTCTGTACTGTGGTGATGAGATTCCCTTGCTTGTTTCTTACTATAACGTTATATTGTTTGCACCTCGTTTTCCACTTATAGTTTTAGTTATTTTGTAAACTCTGCTTTGTTCATTTCTCAGTGCTGCCTCTTCTGCCTGTCTTGCTAGGTCATCCAGAAGTCCTTTTGTTAGCACGGGTTTAACATTTTACATCATTGTCCAGCTGACTGTACTGTTCATTAAATATTTCTTTTAACCTCGGAGACTCAGCTTCTGATTTCTTCCTTTTCATTTCCTTTCTCTTCGCTATGGTGCTTAACGTTTCTGGTGTTATCCAATATTGACTCTTTCTTTCCTGGAATCCAAGCATGACTCGCTGCTTTCCTTGTATATTGTTGAGATGGTGTTGAATTTCTGGCTTTTGGCAGTCTGATATCGTCTCTTTACATCAACCGTAAAAGCATTTCTGGTGATGGGGTCCTTAAGTTTCGTGATGTTATATCATTTCTGTTTGACTGCAGCTGGTCCAGCAGCTCCGAGTTTCACTTTCAGTCTTGCTACTACTAGGTGATGATCACTTCCCACATCTGCGCCTCTTCTTACTTTCACGTCTTGTAATGTATATCTCTATCTGCCATTGATCATTATGTGATCTATTTGGTTTCTGTCCCGTCCGTTTGGTGATTCTCACGTTCACTTGTGTACTTCTTTGTGTGGAAAAAGTGTTCCTCCAATGACCAGTTTGTTAATACCGCAGAAGCTTATTAATTTGTCCCCATTCTCATTTACTGTTCCACTGCTGCATTTCCCCATTACTCTTTTGTTATAATTATTGTGTGTTCCAACTTTCGCATTGAGGTCTCCCATCACTATAATGAGGTCATACCTAGGTGCAGTTTCCATTTCCTTTTGTAGCTGATGATAGAACTCATCCTTGACCTCTTCATCACTGTCGTTTGTTGGTGCATAGCATTGTATGATTGTGGTGTTGGTGAATCTCCCTCTCAGCCTTGTTCTTATTCGACTGTTGTTTATGGGTTTCCATTCCAGTAAAGACCTTTCCATTCCTTTCTTCAGGATAATGGCTACGCCTTCGTTGTGCTGACCAGCCTCTCTACCAGAATAAAGTACTGTTTCCCCTGTAGCTATTTTTATTCTCCCTGTCCCGGTCCATCTGCTCTCACTTATTACCAGGATATGTAATTTGTAGTTCCTCATCTCTGCTGTGATCTGCCTCAGCTTTCCTGCCTCATTCATAGTTCTGACGTTCCAAAATCCAATTTTAGTTTCGTGTTTAGCGGTCAGGTGCTCTGAGCTCTCAAAAATCTCCTTAACTGCATAGTTTTTATTGTTTGGTTAGAATATTCCACTTTTCAATTCAGTTTTAGTTTTCCTACTGTAAAATAACTTTTGCACTTTTTAAGATTATGGGGTGGGGGTGGAGTATGTAGTTTCTGCAGCCGACTATATAAAATAACGAGTCAATAAATCTAAGTAATGGAAGTTTTAGTTGGACACGTAAAACATACAGCGCAGTTCCGGCCATTACGCTTTTATTGGTAACAGGATGCATAAAGAAACACAAAAAGAAACTGTAAACTAATCATCATCATTAAATCCTTTTTTACTTGTATTAGATCATGGAACCACCTCTCCAGTCACCTGTCAGTAACTTCATGGTTGTAACATTGTGCTGTATTTTTCCTGTAGCCTAATCCTGTCAGTAACTTCATGGTTGTAACATTGTGCTGTATTTTTCCTGTAGCCTAATCCTGTCAGTAACTTCATGGTTGTAACATTGTGCTGTATTTTTCCTGTAGCCTAATCCTGTCAGTAACTTCATGGTTGTAACATTGTGCTGTATTTTTCCTGTAGCCTAATCCTGTCAGTAACTTCATGGTTGTAACATTGTGCTGTATTTTTCCTGTAGCCTAATCCTGTCAGTAACTTCATGATTGACTTCATGATTGTAACATTGTGCTGTATTTTTCCTGTAGCCTAATCATGTCAGTAACTTCATGGTTGTAACATTGTGCTGTATTTTTCCTGTAGCCTAATCCTGTCAGTAACTTCATGGTTGTAATATTGTGCTGTATTTTTCCTGTAGCCGAATCCTGTCAGTAACTTCATGGTTGTAACATTGTGCTGTATTTTTCCTGTAGCCTAATAATGCTTTGAGAAGGAGATGCTGGAGATGGAAAGGACACACATCGAGGAAACCTATTGATAGCATTGCAAGGCAGTCCTTATTCTGGAATCCTCACGATAAGACAGGACTAGAAAGACAGAAAACCAAGTGGAGAAGAGAACAGGAGACATAAATGAAATGTATATAGAAGAAATGGAAACATCTTGAGGAGATAGCACAAGACGGGATGGTCTCACGTACATTTGATGCAGGCCTATGTTTCCTAGGGAGCTTAAAGGTAATGATCATGGTGATGAATAAAGCTTTCCCTATGACCTATTTTTGTTCACCTCATCTGTGAACTTTTTTATGTTTTCAGAAACTGTCTCCCTTATTAAAGCAACTTGAAGGATCTCAAGTTCCATCAGAAGTTCTTGCAAAGAATGGCTTACAGCTCTACAAAATTAAGCACCGTTCACTCACCCCAGACTTTTCCCCAGTCAAGCATTTTGACCTTGCTTATTGCATGACCACATCTGGCACTACCAATGCCCCAAAAGTAGTTCGTGTGCCACATTCTTGCATTGTGCCGAACATAAAAGATTTCAGGTTCGTATTCTTGTTGTAATCAAGATCTAGTGTTGGTATACTTGTAGCAGCCAAGATCTCAGGTTGGTATACTTGTAGCAACCAAGATCCCAGGTTGGTATACTTGTAGTAACCAAGATCTCTATGGTTGGAACACTTGTACCAATCAAGATCTTAGGTTGTTTACTTGTAGCAACATTATCTGAGGTTGGTATACTTGTAGCAACCAAGATCTCAGTTTAGTATACTTTATGAACCAAGATCTTAAGTTGGTATACTTGTAGTAACCAAGATTTCAGACTGGAATACTTGTAGTAATCAAGATCTCAGGTTGGTATACTTGTAGGAACTAAGATCTAAGGTTGGTATACTTGTAGCAACCGAGATCTCAGGTTGGTATACTTGTAGCAACCATTACTGTGTACTTGTAATATTCAGATCAATATCATCCCCCCTAAACGTCCCAAGGAGGTTAGGCCTTCAACAAACATGCCCCATCTACCTGTGTCATCAGCTCAAGGTCTTTCCTTGTCCTGTTCATCCCCTTCTTGTCTATCTCCATTTCTCTTATCCATGTGTTCTTTTGTCTCCCTTGTATTGTTATCAGCAGGTTTCTTCAGTGTGTGTGTGGCTGATCCATCTCCAGCATCATCTTCTCATCTCTTGTTCCAGTGGCGTTTGTCTGGTTCTGGTTATCAATTCCACATTAGTGACCGTAATATTCAGATGTTAAAAGCTGTTGCCTCGCTCATGCGTTACTGACGTCCAAAAGGAAAGTATAGAAAAGAAACACTGTACCCTACCATGCATCTCATAACACGTGGCTGAGAAGCATGAGCTGGTTATCCCATCCTTAGATACTTTAAGACAAACCAGAAAAAAAAGCTTTAACAACAACATGGGCAAGTCAATCAAAGCTAATTCAAATAATTCAACTCGGTGATTCAAGATGGAAGAAGGTCCTCTGTAAATGAGGTTCACTAAGCAGCCCAGAAGAGGCTGAAATGAGTCTGGGCTGCTGACTTGCCTGTTTAGGGCTGACACCCCTGTCTATGTAAAAAGAAATGAAGTTACGGAAACAACAACATTGACTGATGATCTAGACCAGAAATTCAACACTATTTCAACAATATATAAGGAAAGCAGCAAATCATGCTTGGGATTCCAGGAAAGGAAGAAGCAAGACTGGATAACACCAGAAACATTCAACAACATAATGATGAGAAAGGAAATGAAAAGAAAGAAAACAGAAGTGAAGTCCCCCAGGTTAAAGCAACTATATAGCGAACAGTACAGTCAGCTGGACAAGGAAGTAAAATGTCAAACCCGAGCCAACAAAAGGACATTTCTGGATGACCTTGCAAGACAGGCAGAAGAGGCAGCACTGAGAAATGAACAAAGCACAGTATACAAAATAACTAAATTCATCAGCGGAAAACGAGGTGCAAACAATATTGCATTAGTAAGAGATCAGCAAGGAAATCTCATCATGACAGCAGAGGGACAGGAAACAAGATGGGCAGAGCACTTCAGAGAAACTCTGAACAAGGAACCACCAGAGACATAATTGAATGTTCCTGAGGCTGAAAACGATCTAGATGTTAATACAGACATTCCATGAAAAGAAGAAATCATCAAAGCAATCAAATGGTTAAAGAACGGAAAAGCTCCTGGCCATGATAACTTAAATGCAGAGCTATTTAAGACAGACCCAGAGCTAGCAGCAGAACTATTAGAACCACTATTTGCACAAGTCTGGAAAACAGGGGCAACACCAACAGAGTGGAACAAAGGAATAATTGTCAAATTTCCCAAGAAGGGAGATTTTGCAGACTGCAATAATTGGAGAGGAATACTTCTCTCAGTTCCCAGCAAAATACTAGGCAGGATAATTATACAGAGAATCTCAAAAGCAGTAGACCACAAACTGAGGAAAGAGCAAGCAGGATTTAGGAAGAACAGAAGATGTGTAGATCATATATTTACCTTCAGGAACATTATAGAGCAGTGCTCAGAATGGCAAAGACAGCTGTACATTAATTTCGTTGATTTCGAAAAAAAAGGCTTTTGACAGTATACATAAGGACAGTTTATGGAAAATACTGAGGGCTTATGGAATTCCAAGCTGCATAGTGTCAATTATAAAAAGCCTTTATGCCAACTTTACGTGTAGCATTGGGCAGTGAAGACAGGAGTACGACAGGGATGCCCCTTATCAACCACTCTATTTTTAACAGTCATAGACTGGGTGATGCTCCAGACAACAGAGGGCAATCCAAGAGGAATAAGATGGACTACATTTTCTACATTGGAAGATCTGGAATATGCAGATGACATTGCACTGCTAGCACATTCACATCAACACATACAAGAAAAGACGGATAGACTTAATAAGTATAGCCAGCAGGTGGGCTTGAACATCAACCTAAAGAAGACAGAGGTCATGACGCTCAATGTGAGCAACCCTGAGCCCATATCAGTAAGGAATCAGCAACTGGAACAGACAGATGCCTTCACATACCTAGGATGCATAGTAACACCAGACGGCGGAGCAAGCAAAGACATCAACAACAGAATGAACAAAGCAAGAACAGCCTTTTTTAGTCTAAACAACATCTGGAAGTCCTCTCAGTACAGCACAAGCACAAAATTAGGATTATATCAGAGCTGTGTGCTTTCTGTGCTTCTCTGTGGTGCGGAGAGCTGGAGAGTTACAGAGAAGGAAATGTCGAAATTGTCCTCTTTTCACACAACATGCCTAAGAAAAATTCTCCGAATCTTTTGGCCGAACACCATCACCAACCAAGATCTGCTTACTCGGAGCAAGCAAGAGGACATGCACACCATCATAGCTGGCAGACGCTGGAGCTGGGTTGGCCATGTCCTCAGAAGAGACCCCGATGCCATCACAAGAACAGCTATGCTATGGACCCCTTAGGGAAAAACGAAAGAGAGGCCGACCAAAAACAACTTGGCGTAGGACTGTGGAGGCTGAGATGCAAAGAATGAACCAGAGTTGGGGCACTGTACAAAGGATGGCCGCCGACCGAGCAAAGTGGAATCAATTTGTTGTTGCCCTACAAGACGCCACCAGGTGTAATGGCCACTGACTGCTTTGACGGTCAGCGGCTAAGGATCGAAGAAGAAGAAGAATGAAAGGAATAAAAAAGAAATAAAAGGACTTAGAGTGGATGGCACAGGACAGGATGGCTTGGTATGAAGTTATTGAAAGCCTATACTCCTCAGGGGGCTGAAGAGTCATGAATGAGTGAAGAGCTGGCTCCACATTGACCATTATCTGTAATAGATCCCCAACAGTATTATGTCTTTCTTTTTGGTTTGGTTTCTGGTTTCAAGTTCCATCTTCATTGCACATGGACAACACCATCAATGCTCCCATCTCCCTTAGATCACACAAGGAGGATCCCATCACAGTGCATGAATTCTGTAGCACCCACGAAGATCTCAGTGTTTGTATACATGAATCACACATTCTATAAATATTTTAGTGGTGGGTAGGTTTCCGGATTTTTAAATTTTGCCAGGCCAGCTGCCATATGGCTTACTTTAGAATTAGATAAATATTTTATTTATTAATTTTTTTTTTTAATGTTCATGTTTTCTCTTTTATTTTCTGGACAAGGAAGATGACTGTCTACAACAGTGAACTTGTAGATACAAATGATTTAAGATGTTAAGGTCTTCTGGAGTTGACTGGTTCATTCATCAGTCAATCATCATTATTACCATCATCATTATTATCACCATCATTATCACCATCATCATCATTATCACCATCATCATCACCATCATCATCAACATCATCATCATTATCACCATCATCATCATTATCATCATCATTATCACCATCATCATCATTATCATTATCACCATCATTATCACCATCACCATCATTATCAACATCCCCATTTCACTACTTATGGAGCATGGAGCCACCAGTACAGCTGGTCTCCTTACAGGAAGCCTGCACAAAACATTCACATGCTCTTGTAGTGGTGGTTTCAGTGTCAGTTTGTTTTATATGATGAGGTTATCAGCCTCGGGAGTCGTGGTAGCGTAGCGGTTAGTGCTCTGGCTTCCTAGCACAGTGGTCTATGGTTCGATCCCCAGATGAGGTGGGATTTTTTTAGGCCGCAAACGGCTCCTGGGTCGACCCAGCCCCAACAGGGTAGCAGAGCAACTCTGGGAAGGTTAAGGCGGCTGGCGTGATGTTGACTACGTCACCGCTAGTGTGAAGATCGATGGTCAAGAAAATATGGACCTAACACCATATTCCCAATATGCCTCAATGGGCGTGTAATGGGATCCTTTACCTTTTCTCTTTTTATCAGCCTCATTCACAATCTCAAATTAGTTTCCTTTTACAACATGCCTAACCTCATAATCATCATTATCACCTTCAGCTTCTTATGAGCCACATAGCCAGCTCCATGCATAACCTCATAATCATCATCATCATTACCACCATCATTTGCTTTGTACTCCTTTTGGAGTCACCACTATAGCTGCTCCCTTACAAGAACTTCTTGAAGAAGCCTGCACAAAGGAGTCGCATGCTCTTGTAGTGGTGATTTCAGTGACAATTTGTTTTACATGATGGCGTTGCCAACCCCATACACAATTTCATATTAGTCATGTTGTACGACAACCTCATATCAGTTGTCTATTATGACATGCCTCATGGAGCAGTAGTCAACATATCAGTGTTATTTCATATAGTCTTTTTGGTGCACATATTTCTTATGTTTGTGATTTGATCTTGTTGCCTTATGTCTTGTGTTTTTCAGAAACATATTCCAACTGAGTTCAAATGACAGGGTCCTTCTGACATCAGCTCTAACCTTTGACCCCAGTATCATAGACATCTTTTGCACCCTGTCATCTGGAGCTTGTTTAATCATCGTTCCCAATGAAGTCAAACGTAGACCAGACATGCTTTTGAACTTCATACATGACAGACAAGCAGTTACTGTCATGCAGGTTAGACGAACTGGTCACTCTGTCTATCTCTTTCTGTCAATCTCTTTCTGTATCTCTGATTTGCTTTTTATCTATTTCTCCCACATTCTTTCTTTCTTTCTTTCTTTTAGTTTCAGTCTTTTTTCTCTTTTTATGTTTCTGTCCCTCTCATACCTGTCAACCTCCTGAGACAAAAATATGTTGTAAAATCCTTGCAAACACCCAAAAACTTACACAAAAAATAGGTCAATATATTATAAGCGATACGGTTTTAAAACAACAAATGTCAAATAAGAATTAAGAAACATTTTAAATAGTGCAATATAAAACATACTAATAAAGTCTCATGCAGTTCTTTATGTGTATTAGAAATGCGGTGAGTGATAATCATTTAAAATGTGTGTTATATCCCTTAGATTTATCACAGCATTCATAACGGGGTGATGTTTGTGTTAGTTTTGTAAAATGCCCCAGAAAATCAATAACTTTATAACAGACGTCGGATTATTTATAACTCTAACTGTGGTGATGATGTCACTACAAGATGTAGAATCGTACACATATCTTGGCAGCAATATAGACAAAGATGGAGGGACAGACAGTGATATCAAGGTAAGAATACAAAAAGCACAAGGAGCTTTCATTGCATTGGGAAATATATGGAGATTAAGAGAAATTGGATCCAACACAAAAATAAGAATCTTCAACTCAAATGTCAAGTCAGTCCTATTATATAGGTCTGCAACATGAAGAACAACAAAGACAACAACCAAAAAGCTACAGACTTTCATAAATGGGTGCTTGCATAGAATAGAGGGATTAAAATGGTATGACAAGGTTACCAACGTGGAACTGATGACAAGAACCAGACAAGTGCTAAAGGAACAAGAGATGAGAAGAAGACGATGGTGATGGATAGGACACACGCTGAGGAAACCTGTTGATAGCATTACAAGGCAGTCTTTGTTCTGGAAACCCCAGGGCAATAGAGGCAGAGGTAGACCAAGAAGCAAATGGAGAAGAGAGCTGGAAACAGAGGTGAAAATGATGAGGAGAACTTGGAAAGAACTTGAGATGATGGCACGTGACAGGAGGACTTGGCATGTGTTTATTTAAGGCCTATGCTCCTTGGGGAGCGGAGGGTTATGAATGAATGATTGAATAAATGTGGTGATGATTGATATATATATATATAATGTAATAAAAATGAAGATAAAACACTACCATGTTTAAAAGCAAAAATATCCTACTAGTTGTAAATTGAGGTGCTCTGAGAAAGCACTTCTTCTTTTCTTCTTTGATCCATAACCGCAAACTGCCAAAGCAGTCAGCGGCCATCACGCCTGGTGGCGTCTTGTAGGGCAGCAACAAATTGATTCCACTTTGCTCGGTCGGCGGCCATCCCCCGTACAGTGCCTCAACTCTGGTTCATCACTGTCAGTCATACGAGCCTGAGACTCCGGATGTCCGTCCAACATCAAAGTGTTTTCATAGACCAGTGGTAATAGATATTTGCTTTGTTGAAAAATAAAGCAGAAAATATTGACAGCTAATATAAAGTACTGTTTGGATTTATGGTTGAAATGAAGACAGTGTGTCATTGTCGTAAATTTAGATAGGTATTCAAGATAGATTTGGTCCCGTCTGAATAGAACTGAAAAAAGGTGGTAACTCAGTGAGAAATAAGGTATAGAAATAAATTTCACGAGTGAATAGCTTACGGGTAGAATCTGTCACTGGATGGAGAAGATACTCTAGTCCAGCCTATCTTTACGACTGTAATTTATTATCAGACAATCCTACTCTCCGTACATAAAACATATACGTTTAACTACACACACACACACACACACACACACACACACAGTTAAGTGACGACAAGACACAAAAACGTGAAAGCTATAGTAAATGGAATATGGATATGGGCTGAGCTTTCCAACACAAGTAATTAAGTTTTGTTTAGTTTATTATCATATAAACCACTCACAACATCAAAACATATATATATATATATATCTATATATAAAAAATCATAGGTTACAGAATTTGGAAAATAAACCCATAAGTACAATCCCCTCTGTTGAGACAAGATCCTGCCAGAAGTTAATAACCCCAAAAGGTCAAAGATTAGCGCTAGGGTATAGAAATAGACGATAACGTAAAGAACAGAGTTCTTAATTAATCTATCCTGTAAAAATAACAGTATTAGCAAACACAAAAAATAGAAGTGGGTACAATGATTATAATAATAATAATAATAATTATGATAACAATTAACAATAATTATAATAACAATAACTCCGCCCATGCCGGTCCCAAGCCCGGATGAAAAAGGAGGAGGGCGGCCTGCATGGAGGCCGTAAGGAGGCAGCCCCTCCACCATGCAAAGGCACAACAGGCCAATCACCTGTTTGCTTTAAACCACGATTACGAGTAACACAAGAGAGAAAACCGGACTGATTCTAAAGGCGACGAACTGGAACGGACTACGGACTACGACTTATGGAACATGGAACACAAGAAGTATAAATGGGAAGGAAGAGGAGCTGGTGGAAGAGATGAGGAAAGCAAAACTAGAAATCCTGGTTATAACGGAAACAAAGAAAAAAGGACAAGGAGTCATGGATCTCAATGGCAACACGCTGCTCTATAGTGGTGTACCCATATCCGAAAGAGCTAAAGGGGGTGTGGGTTGCATTGTGGCCCAAAATCAAAAAGAAAAGAGCCAAGGATCCAGACCCCGAGGACGACCCAGAGTCCGCTGGGAGGACAACATTAGACAATCTTTGAAGGACCGAGGACTAGAATGGAACCAGGCCAGGAGGAAGACAGCTGATAGAATAGTCTGGCGCTCTCTCTTCCCAACCTCTACACCTCACGGTAGAAGGGGAACGACTAAGTAAGTAAGCAAGTATAATAACAATGATTATACAAAACAGAAATATTCACTCCTCCTACTCACACTCTGTCAATCTGTAGCCACATTCAATCTCGCTTATCTAATAGTTGGTTAACAGCCTCATGAACGTTTACATTAGAGAATATGTAACAAAAGTCCAGTGTTGTTCTTCGCCGAAGTGAGCCCCAGTTCCTCCATGAATAATCAATCCTCCTAATGGGGAACGCTTACTTTGATGGTGATTATTGGATGTGCTATTGTCACGTCAGATAGTCAGGTAGCGAAATAATTATCAAGATCTAGTGTTCACAGTGGACAGCAGTTAGTACTTCCAGTAGTTAAAGGAAATGTCTGTTGGGTAAATCTTTCTGGATAAATCCACTTGACAACACACTGGTCAGTAATCGGGAACAATGTGTTATATATATATATATATATATATATATATATATATATATATATATATATATATATATATATATATATATATATACATACATACCAACGGGCTGATCACCCGTTTGCCAGTCACTTCGATTACGGAAACAACAGCAAATGGATTGATTTGCCATTGCCCTAAAGACGCCAATAGGTGTGATGGGAAACAATGGCAAAGAAAACCTATCTGCTGTTGCCCTAAGACGCCACTAGGCTTAATGGCCACTGACTGCTTTGACGGTCGGTGGCTAAGGACGGAAGAAGAAGAAGATAATATATATATATATATATATATATATATATATATATATATATATATATATATATATATATATATATATATATATATATATATATAGCCACAGCGGGCTAATATAATTGAATGAGGTAAGGTAATGTGAAAGAACCCATTACACGCCCATTGAGGCATATTGGGAATATGGTGCTAGGCCCATATTATCTTGACCGTTGGCACACTAGGGGTGATGTGGTCGGCATCACGCCGGCCGCCTTAACCTTCCCAGAGTTGCTCTGGTACCCATTTGGGGCTGGGTCGACCCAGGAGCCGTTTGTGGCCTAAAAAATTCCCACCTCATCTGGGGATCGAACCATAGACCACTGCGCTAGAAAGCCAGTGCACTAACCACTATGCTACAGCGGCTCCTTGGGCTGATATAATTGAATGAGAAAATTCTGGATATTTGGTGTCTTCAGTTATAATTAATTCTTATAGTCGATACGTTTGGACTCTCTCTCTCTCTCTCTCTCTCTCTCTCTCTCTCTGGATGAAGCAAGAGGACCGCACACGTCAGCATCGAAGACCCGATAAAGACTAAGAATTGTTACTGATTTTATTTTGACTTAGACCGCTAGCAGGCTGGTTTTGTGATCAGTACGCAACCAGAAATTGAACAATCTCCACGGAATGCTATGACACACTTTTACAATGGCTAGAATCACGAGCTAGCTTACCCAAAATATCCTGAGCGTATTCATAAACTGACTTTGGTGTTACTGAGTATATATACGGAGAAGCTGTTATTTCACTAACGGGTGCGAAAAACCGCGCCTTCGGTCATATCAGGGAAATCAACTCGTTCGACTCTCGATATAAGATTTTCTGCCCCCTGGTGCCGACCAACAACACAGAATCAACTAAGCGAACAGACTGTCTTTGATTTCGTCTCTTCTGCTGTAGATCAGATTAGTATCTCCCCTGGGACCGCGGACACACGAATGTGGTCGGTAAATCTTATTATCTCGCCTTTTGCATTTTGCTTTAATCACCCTGAAATTTTGGTCACCAAACCGTTAGCGGCCGAACTCCTGCTCGCGTTTCCCCCTGATCGAAGAAACCAATTATCTATCCGCGCGCTCCTGTCTGTCAACAATGCTAGTTGCCAAATCAGCTCACGTGATAATTTATGTTAGGCGACTTATGCTTTTGCTGACTGTTATTTTAGCCTGTACGAACGTAGGTAAACGCTTGTCAGCCTGTAAACAGAAGAAATAGGCGTGGCTTCAAAGTGAGTCCACAGTCAGTGAATTTCGTATGCGAATTGCATGTTTTTGCGTCGCAAAGATTACAACCTTAAGAAGGGGAAGCAAGGTGGACGGGACACTGCTGAACTATTTACATATATATGTGACAGTCATCTGTTTAATACTGCCTTAAAAAATAATTCAGAGATGAAGTAATAAGGGTTAGGCTTTACGAATTCTAACCATAAACCCTAACCATAATCTTAACCTTATCTGAATCGGCGACGTATTTGTATGACATCAGAGAACATGACCCTCTGTCTTTCATTTTGAGTGGATTGACTCCAGAAACATTAAAGCTTATGCATACAAACTGTTTTTTTTTCTAGTTATGTACACAGAATGCAAGGTGGACGGGACACTGCTGAACTATTTACATATATATGTGACAGTCATCTGTTTAATACTGCCTTAAAAAAATAATTCAGATATGAAGTAATAAGGGTTAGGCTTTACGAATTCTAACCATAAACCCTAACCATAATCTTAACCTTATCTAAATCGGCGACGTATTTGTATGACATCAGAGAACATGACCCTCTGTCTTTCATTTTGAGTGGATTGGCTCCAGAAACATTAAAGCTTATGCATACAAACTTTTTTTTTCTAGTTATGTACACAGAATATTATGACACTAATTTATTGGAAATATATTGAAGGGGAAAATATAACTGGAAAGTCAAGAGAGCACTAAAAATTACAACAAAGCGAAAAAAAAAACAGAAAACAATATTTAACCAAATTATGAACACAATATAAAATACTTAGCTTTTTTTAAAAATGGCTTCTAGAGGTAGTTGCAAGCATAGATGATGTCAGACAGCGATAAAAATGCTACTTGTCTTGCAAAGCGCCCAAAAATGTTTAAGAGAGAATTCAAACTTACTCACAAAATCGTTAAGTGTAAAAGGAATGATTGGTTGCTGAGAAATCCAGGGATTTTTAAAAAATGAATTTAAAAAAAAAAACCTGGATTAACAAATATTTTAAGTACACAGCTAAAATTTCCCATGCATTATACGGGCGTCGCATACAGGTTGACAGGTATGACCTCTACATCTCTGTCTTTGTTTAACTTTCTTTCTATGTCTCTGATTCCCTCTCTATCTCTGTATCTCTCATTTTAAAAATATAGTTTAAAAATATAGTTTGTATGTAAACTAATATATGGTATGAAAATTTATAATTTTGCATTAACTAAAATTTGATATAAAAAGAGTTAGTTTCGTATAAACTAAATGTAATATGGTGACCAAGTGTCTTCAATGAGATAAAGACTAAGGCCACTATGGCAATCAGGCAGGTCATAAGAAGTGACTACATTGAATTTGCTTATGGGAAAAGGAAACTCATTTTAAAGTTATTGCTACTTAAGCCATTGTTGCAGGGTGCAAATAAATGCTCACTGCTCTTGCATGAATTCAAAAGTAAGATCTCTAACCAAGACCCTGAAGCAACTCCTTGTGGTGCATCCTGGGAATGGGTAAACTTTGAGTTGCCTTGCCCATTTTTCAGGGATCGACTAGCCACAATTTCCCCTGTGGTGAAACTTGTTGAGAACCCAACATAGCACACTAAGCTTGGGGAAATCATTTGAGCTCCAGCCTTAACTCCAGATTTTACCTGGTTGGCTTTGTGTGGGGGAACCTCACAATGAATAAGTGAATGGTGGAGGGAACTGGGAGGGGGGCTCTGCGCAGTACGTGGCAATTTTTTGGGAGAGCTCAGAGGACAGAACTTTAGCCCTACATATTTGGAGAGCCTGCATGGATGGCAATAAATGAACCTTAGGCCACCCTTCCCCTCTTCTGGCATTAAACCAGATATGAAGATCCTTCAAATGCATGCTGGGTTGGATGGATTGCCAGAGAAAGAAACTGGATCTGATGACCCACTCTCAACAAGCTTCGGCATGACAGAAAAGCTACAGGAAAAGCCTGCATCTGCAATATAGATAATGCCAATGAGTCTTCAACTTGGCACTGGCTGTGAAAGAGCAACATGCTAAGCAGCCCTAGTTAACAACAACAACAAAAAATGACCATTGCAGAAGCACATAATTACTTCAGCGTAGGCTTCCTGCATGGCAGCCAACAGTAGTATGGTGGCATTCACATTAATGAGTAAACGGTGCCATTCATACTTTATTCTTCTTCACTTTACTTCATGTTTAGCTTTCTAAGGAGCATAGGGCCTCCTCTGTACCTGGACCATTTGAGGAAAATCTTTGCCAAATACTTTCCCTTGCACTAATGGTTTCTGAAACAATTTATCATGATGAAGTTGCCAGCCCAATGCACAACCTGTAATGACATGCCTGAGGATGCATGGTTCTATTCCTTCTTTGCCTCATCAGAGAGCAATGAAAATGGCTTGTGGTAAATTTATTCATGAATACATTCAAGTGATTTACCCCAACCTTTTTAACAATTTTATTTTAGACAATTACAAACAATCAAAAAATTAAAATTAAAAAGTGGTAATGTTAATGCAATAATATGTACAATGCATTCTAAAGCCACTAAGAAGTCTGAAACGAAGAATAAAGTACTTGCTTTTGACGATGGTATTGTATCATTCCATTCACATATCTACTATATAAATAGCAAAGTATGTCCTGATGTTCTCTATACAAATCTACATGCCTTAAAAAAATTATTTCATGAATTTTGGCAGAGTCACTCTTTAGGTTCTCCTGGGTAATGCCATGAAGTTATTGTTCACCAAATCATTTTGGTTTTGACGAAAACAAATATTAAAGTATTTTCATTGTTTTTTTATATATATGCAAAATTTGAATGTAAAAAATACTGACATAGAACACAAAGTCTTTTACATTTCAACATGCTTCCTATTATAACAGACGAACCCTGTCTAGGTTGAATGGGATGCCCCTCACCAAAAGGAGAAAAAAAATTGTTTTTAAAAGAAATAAAACTGGTATAGTTAGTAATCCCAGTGTCTAAGTTGAACTAAGTGCGCCTCGCCAAAACAAGGTAAAGTTTTATTTAAAAACAACAGCTTAATGAGATACAGAATAATCCTAATTGAAAGGTCTTTTTTATTTGACATGCGCCCACTTATGACTCAGACGGTGTCTTCAAAGTGTGCAATTCTAACTAAACCAAAGCCATCTTATAAAACTAAGATAAAAAACTAATGCAGACATCAATCATCTATGTACTTTTGTAGATGTATGATACCTGTACAATAAATGCCAAATCATCAATATTTCAGAGAAAAAGATGAACCTGTACCAATAGGAGCAGCCTTAAGTGAGACAGTCATCAAGCTAATGCCTGCTGGCAATGAGGGGGAAAATCTTGATTCTTATGAGGAGGGTGACATTTGGATAGGTAAGTGACTGTATGTAGCACTGTAGAGATGAGTTATACATTGCTATCATCATATTTTTCTTCTTGTGTGTTCGTTTGTAAAGTTAGCTTATCTTTTGCTTTGCTTATTATCATAGTTTTCATTTTCTCATTGTAAGTGTCCAGACCATATTCATGACGTTTGCTGTTTGCTTGCTTCACTAGTTCTTTTAATTCCTGTTCACTTTCAGCTTACAAAACTGTATCTTCTGCATACATATGGTTGTTGATTGATCTTCCACCTAGACGGATATTAACGTAATCAAAGAACTCATTTGTAATCAAAGAACTCATTTATCAAAACTGAGAGTAATCACGTGTTGTGTATACCCTTAATTACTCTTTGGTATAGAAACATGGATAATGAACAAGCAGTTAGAAGAAAAAATTGAAACCATTCAGATGTGAATGTGTAGAAGAATGGACACATCTCGTGGAAAGAGAAGAAAACAAATAGAGATTCTAGACATAACAAATTGCTAAAGGCCATGGTGGAAGTAAGAGGTGCATGAGCTAGACAGCACTATCAGTGGGAAGATAACATCAAGAGATAAACAGGAGAGAATCTTTCAGGGTGTCCCATCAAGACAAGATACAGAAGATGTTGGAAATCCGTTGCAGCTGACCTCCACTGTGAAGATGGTATTTGATAATGATTTTATACTTCATAGATCTGGGTCTGAAGTATTCAAGTAGCCATTTAGTCCAAACTGGTATCTGTGGCAGCAACGTCAGATGTGTTAGTTTACAGGTCACATCATTTTTATTTATTTTTATATATTTAACTTTGTTCTTGCTTTCTTTCTCTTCGGTTTTCTTTCGTTTATCCCTGATGAAGACCTTGTGACTGTAATGTATACATTGTTATTGTCCTTTGTTCAAGTATAGATACATTACTTATTCTCTTGTCCCACCATTTATCATCATCTTAATGCCGTTATTAACTTTGTCATTAATAAAAAATCGTCAATTAGCACTTATGAATTCTAAATCATGACAATGTCATGTCACAATATCACAGTCATATAGTTGGGAAGAATGCAGCATATGGCTTGGGCAGTTAGAAAGTCCAGGATGGAAGTACTAAAAAAAATTAAAAAGCTAAAAACCCTTGTAGTATCATGCGCCATTTTAAAACCTTCAGAGCATACATGCCACACATGTTGGAGATGAAAAACCTCTACAAAAAGTATTCAACAAAACTTTACAAAGACCCGCAAAACCTGTACAAAGACTGAAAAAACATATCAAAAGAGTTAATTCATGTAAAAATTGTTTTAATTACAGTTGCATCATAATTGAGGCATGGGGACTTTGCCCTTTAAAGCAAGTCTTCACTTATTTTAAAACTCAAACAGTAAATGTCTATTTTACACTGTAAAAATGATGTGATGATATCATCGTGTAGTCTATTTCTGCGTTTAATTATCACTAACAGATCAGGAAATACTGTATTTGATAGGACCTTATAAAAGAATTCTAAGACACAGTAATTAGGGTTAATGGTTAGAAATCCTAAACCCAAACCTTAATCTTAACCCTAACGATGTTCGCCACGTACAAGGATGACATCGAAGAAGATTTTAGTGAAATCAAGTAATATGTAGTGTTATCAACTTTTGTTTGCTTATACGCGACCGTAAATAATAAATTATGCTCAATGCGACATAATAGTTAAAATAATCAGTAATGTGCTGAATGCTACCAGCATTAGCGAAAAATGATGATTGAACGAAACACCACGTGGACTCTCGCAAATCCCGCATCAAGTGAAAAACAGGCAGCGTGATTTTATTGGTTGATTTTTAATTCATCGTGGCCTAACATCTCGCCGAATCTCACGACGCAAACATCGGCTAATATGTAGCGCAAGACGATCGATTTGTATATATTTAATAATTAAGCGAAAAAGCCTGTACAGACATTATGTACGCGGCATACACATCTGAAAAAGCAAACACCTTGTACAGATTACGGGTAAACCGTAGCGTGTGGCATGTATGTCAGAGATAATTTTATGACCTCTTTTTTAGCACCTCTAATCTTTTTGGTTTTTATTTTAAATCTTTGACAGGTAGCAAAACAAGGATATGCATAATTGATAATGAAGTCTGTGAAAACAATCAAGAGAAGTGTACAGTGATTGGGGAACAGCCAGAAGTTTTCTGGAGAAATACAGGAGACAGAGGAAAACTGTTGTCAGATGGCAGCATTCTTTACGTGGGCAGAAGAGATGAACAGGTCAATAGGCATGCGAAGCGCCTGAATCTAGAAGCTCTTGAGATGGTCAGTTCATATGTTTGTCACACTGAATAATATTGACCAGATGTTGAATTCAAGAGCATTCTGTGGCATAGATATTTGTTGTCAGAAAAGTAACAAACACAAATATATCAGGACACGTGCTTTTTCTTTGGTTTTCTGAGTCCTTAGGCTCATTGTCAGAAACACATTCTGTTTCTTTTTGTTTCAGTCCTTAAAATTGTCTTTTTGTTTTATAATTCCTGCCTTTTTTTAATCCATTTCTATGCTGACCATCCATTTTGTTTAATTTTTTTTATCATCTCATTTTTTTCGTGCCCAGAGTTTGATCAGTTTAGATTATATTTGACTGTCCTTTAACATGTTTCGCTCAATGTATCTTAGCCGTTGAATCTGTCTTATCTCATAGTGTTGAATTTTGGTGATAAATCTGTAAAAATAATGAGGCATACTAAAATAGGTGCTGTGTCTTACTGGAACAAAGAACTGCTGCCATTATGGCCATAAGGACTTCATTAGGGGTGGATGAACACACAAAACAAAAACAAAAAAAACAAGAGAGAGAAACATGCGAGAACTAAGTTATGTACATAGAAAATAAGTAACGTTTCTTTATTCTATAACTGTATTTGGTTGTTATCTGATTCTTTTACACAAGCCTACATTTGTTATTACATCTGACCATTTAATATGGTGTCATATGTAGGTCCTGGGGGTGGGGGGGGGGGGGGGGGGCTGAAGAGAGAAAGAAAGGCTAGGGCTATTACACCCTCAGGCATGTCATACAAGGTGACTAACATTAGGTTTGACATGGGACTGACAACCTCATCATGTCATACAAGGTGACTAATATTAGGTTTGACATGGGACTGACAACCTCATCATGTCATACAAGGTGACTAATATTAGGTTTGACATGGGACTGACAACCTCATCATGTCATACAAGGTGACTAATATTAGGTTTGACATGGGACTGACAACCTCATCATGTCATACAAGGTGACTAATATTAGGTTTGACATGGGACTGACAACCTCATCATGTCATACAAGGTGACTAATATTAGGTTTGACATGGCACTGACAACCTCATCATGTCATACAAGGTGGCTAATATTAGGTTTGACATGGGACTGACAACCTCATCATGTTATACAAGGTGACTAACATTAGGTTTGACATGGCACTGACAACCTCATCATGTCATACAAGGTGGCTAATATTAGGTTTGACATGGCACTGACAACCTCATCATGTCAACAAGGTGGCTAATATTAGGTTTGACATGGGACTGACAACCTCATCATGTCATACAAGGTGACTAACATTAGGTTTGACATGGCACTGACAACCTCATCATGTCATACAAGGTGACTAATATTAGGTTTGACATGGGACTGACAACCTCATCATGTAACATCAAATTGCCACAGAACCACTGCTGCAAGAGCTTTGTACAGGCTTCCTGAAGGATCAGTTGTCATGGTGGTGGTATGCTCTGTCCGTGGCACAGAGGAAAAATGATGATGATTTAACATGTAGTAAAGATGACATAAAGATGGAAGAACCGAAGGCAGCACTGGAGAAAATCAAGATGGTCAAAGCAGCAGGGCATGGTAATATAACACCAGAAATGGTTAAGTACATGGGAGCATCAGGCGACCTGTTACTCTTTAGGGTCCTACAGGCAGCGTGGTGCATCAAGACATTACCAAAGGATTGGGAGATTGCCATCATAACACCAATTTTCAAAAAGAGTGACAATTGACAATGTGGAAACCATAGAGGCATATCCCTTCTCAGTGTCCCTGGTAAAATCTACTCTAGAATCCTGGAAGAGATAACGCCAGACTATCCTATCGGTTGTCTTCCTCCTGGCCTGGTTACATTCTAGTCCTCGGTCCTTCAGAGATTGTCTAATATTGTCCTCCCAGTGGACTCTGGGTCATCCTGGAGGTCTGGTTCCCTGGCTCTTAGTTTCCCATGCTTGTTGTGGTAGCCGATCTTCTCCCATTCTGCAGACATGGCCAAACCATCTTAATTGGGACTGTTCTACTTGGGTCTGCAGGGGGTGGGATTTTAGGCCTTGACGTATCGTTTGGTTGTGGACCATGTCTCTTCTTGTTACTTCAATCACCTTCCTCAGATACCTCATTTCTGAGGTTTGGATCTGGCTTTTGTGGGTTGTAGTCATTGCCCATGACTTGCATCCATACTCAAGACTGGGACATAGGTGGAGCGGTATACAGCCATCTTCGTTTTCTTACCAACCTCTCTCTTGCTGAGGAATCCTCGATTTATGGCCTGAAAAAGTTTCCCAGCTGCTGCTTTTCGAGTGGCCAATTCTTCTTTGATGCCTCCCTTTCAGTCTATAATAGCCCCGAGGTATTTAAAGTGGTTGACCTGCTCAAGGACCTGTTCTCCCAGCTTAATCTGATGTCTTCTTTCTTCTTGTGATATCACCAGGGTTTTTTTATGTATCCATTAATACAAATTGTAATTTTATTTATTTGTCCATTAATGCAAATTATAATTTTGTAGATTTGTCCACTAATACAAATTAAATACTAGTTTTTGTAGATTTTTCCATTAATATAAATTATGATTTTGTGGATATTCTTCATTAATATAAATTCTAATTTTGTAGATTTGTCCATTCTTGTAAGCTTTCATTCTGTATTACATTTCTTGTACATGTGAATAGATATTAGCTTAATTATAACAAGGCAGGTCAGTCCCAAAACATCTTAACATGTTTTGAGATCATGGTTACTGTTATCATCCTGCAGGCTTGTAAAGAGGTCAGAGGTGTTCTTGACTGTTGCGCTTTGCTGGACCAGTCCAACATCATGGTGTTCATAATTATGGGCTCAACCAGCTCTGATAATTTGGAAAAGGACCCTGAAAATAATACAGCTTTTTCCAGAATTGGTGATAAACCGTCACTAGAGCAATCTGGTGATGAGGTAGATACAGACTGGGGCAATTTGCAGCAGAGGCTAAAAGCTCATATTGAAGATGATCTACCAAGTCAGTATAAACCCACCATATTTGTGAAAATAAGTGGATCATTTCCAGTAACACAGCATGGTGAGTATGGTGTTTGATATTTGAGGAGTGGATGAATGAGTGTCTCTTTCTTTTTATCTCCTGAAGGATCATGAGCCACCTCTGCAATTGATCCCCATGGAGGAAATTGCACCAGATCATTTTATGTTGTCTTGCATCTATGACGTTTGTAGCAGTCACTCATCATTGATGATGTAACAGACTCCAGTTACAACCCTCTTTCATCAGTGACCGTTGTAGCAGTCATTCATTATTGATGATATAACAGACTCCAATTACAACCCTCTTTCATCAGTGACCATTGTAGCAGTCGCTCATCATTGATGATGTAGCTCACTCCAGTTACAACCCTCTTTTATCAGTGACCTATGTAGCAGTCACTCATCATTGATAATGTAGCTGACTCCAGTTACAACCGTCTTTCATCATCATTTTCCTTTTCACTCTGTACAGAGCTTGTAGCCACTGTAGTGGTGTTTGATGGTATTGTATGATGTTGATATTACTAAATGTAATTGTATGAGGCCAGCTGTGAAGGCTCCTGAGATAAAATGTAGTTGAGAATTGTCAGAAGGCCTTTCTTGCTACCACTACGACCTCACACTTAATTTTTTTTAATGAATGTGGCTACGTAAAATGTCTAGGGTTATGATATGTAGTGTGGTGTAATAGGTTATAGATATACCCACAGATATTTAACAAGACTAATAATATTAACAAGTGTTAAAATACACTGAACTAACTCACGTGTGTAAAATTTTTTTGATAGAATTACATTTATTTTGTTCTGGATCAATTTTTTTAGGTTGACCAGAACTTAAAAGGATTTAGAGATTATGAAAGAAATGCATGGAATATTATATCATAAATGCAATAGTGTACATATATATGTACTATACTAGTTAGTTTTATTAAAATGTTCTAGTAGTCATCTACTTGGGAGGATAGTTAATGTTTGTGCTGTTGGGGTGGCCTCATCACACCTGTCTATATTGACTACACAGTGTCCAGAAAAATGGTGGGAATTTTTATGAGGGTATTAGTAACTAAACGGGGTTGGTGAATGTCCAGCAGACCAGAGGCTCACTCATCTTGTCGTTGCAGCTCTGGTGCTGAAAACTGATGATCCCACCTCTCCGTGCTGGCGGGCAATAATGGTGGTCTCTGTCACAAGTACTGCACAGATACACTCGAGTAAGTCACCAACTGAATAGACACTGCTTGGTTGACAACAGAAACTCGCAGCTCTGCAATCAAAGTATGGGCCATGTGTCAAAATCTATTCTCTACCCACGTCTGGACACAACACTGACACAACAACCACATCATACAGACAGGTCAGATCTCTCTGACCAAACAGCACATTTACCATGGTGGTTTTACATCAGATAGATCCTCCCAGACTATAGGTTCTGAAAAATATTTATTAGTTGTCTGCCCTAAAAGAGGATAGGTAATATGTTTCATTATTCTCAACACTTGATCTGTCTTGCCTAACTCTGGCTGGAGTTTATGTACATTGTTGGTCCCTAGACCCTGACTTGGGCGGGGGGTCTAGAGCAAATCCCTACTTGTTTGTAAGGCTAGATTTCGATATGGCAGTATCAAATCACTCGAACATGAAACAATATTCAAAATATATAAGGAAATAATTTCAATCTTACCAGATTATGAATAAATAACACAGAATTGCTAGCAAAACTCAGCTGAGCTGCTGGCTATAGTATGGCGTCCCTAAATTTATTACACTTTCTTTCATATGGAAATCACCACACTTTAAAATCTGTGTCTATCACTGAACAACTATTGAAGAATGGCCGCACTTTCGCGTCTGAGCGCTAATGATATGATTGTCTGTGGCCAATCACTGCCTAGGTTTATTTTAAATTTCAAATTTCCTCCACTAAAGTCATTTCAGTCATGCTTCAGTCAAGTATGGATGGTTATCTGTTAGTCTGTCCGTCTCTACTTGTGTTTCTACAAAATGTACTCGATTTTTGAACCAACCTTTCTCTCCCCTCCAAAATTTTGTCGTTAAAAGTTATTTTTAGACACAGCCACCACAAATATCCCTTCTCTTCCATACTACGTAGATTTGAACACCTGCGTTTCGAGGTCGTGTTTTTTTGTGCAATTAGCGACACTTTTAGATTCAATACAGTCTGTCGATGATGTGAACAACACTGTCTTTTGTCATTATCTTCAATATTATCTATCCGTCTGTAAAAGTAAGAACATATTAGTTCACTGCTCAGAATAGGCCATCCGGCCAGCTAATTTTTATATTCCTAACATTAATATTAAGAAAAAAGTACTTTTTAATTTTTGTAATATTCCTAACATCTGCGTTTTAGCCGCTGAATTCAAATCAAGGGCTTGGTATCGCAAAAGCGTCCAATAAATGACTGTGGCGTAACATATCTATGGTCCCTTCTGTCGAGTTGCTTACTTTTTATGTCAACTTGGGAAACGTGACTTTTCTCCGTTTCCCCCCCCCCCCCCCCCTATTGCGTCTCCTTAGCCTTTCCAGTCTCACGCAATCTTTCCAGTCATATTTTTTTTCCTTTTTGATCCGCCGTTCCCCTCCTGTCTAGCAAGTCAATTATTATGGAGGATGATGACCCGCGGTCTAGGCGATCATGTACTATTCGCAGCCTACGCATTATGTTTTTATCCTTAAATGTTATCTTTGGAGATATTTTACCGTTGTATCTCTGTCAATTTCACTACACATCTCCCCACTTGAAAACATGCCTATGGCAAGTTCCAAAACCAGCGATACACATAGGTAAAATTACTCCTCACGTCTGCCACTACTCTAATTTTGATCACAGGGGTGTCGACTGAGGAAATCTGCACCGACATTCAATTTGCCTGGGATATATTGGATACTAAACTGATAAGGTTGAAGCAACAAAGACCACCTCAGCAATCGTGCGTTTTCATGCTTAGCCTGAGACAAGAACACGAGAGGCTGATGGTCCGTCTCCACCACAAATGTCCTACCATACAGATAGATTTGAAACTTCTTTATTGCCCAGATTAACGCTAAACATTCTTTTTCGCTTGTGGAGTATCCTTGTTCCGCCTTATTCAATTTACGGCTTGCATAAGCGACTGGTTTCAGTTCCCCATCAGGTGAAGATGATCTTTGCAACAAAGCCCCTCCTAGTCCTACATTACTTGCATCGGTTCTTAAGACAAAGTCCTGTGTCAAATCAGGCAGTTTGAGAATAGGCTTGCTAGTGAGTTTTTCCTTTAACTCTTGGAACGCTAGTTCACATTGTGCAGTCCAAATAATTTTATCTGGAAGTCCCTTGCGAGTCAGATCAGTCAGAGGAGCACAAATAGCGTTAAAATTCTTGATGTATTTCTGATAAAATCCGCATAACGACACAAATGATCGCACGTCCTTTTTTGTTTGTGGCCTAGGTGCTCTCTGCAGTTTTTCCAAGTTCTTAGGATCAGGGGTCATATTACCCTGATATACAGTGTGCCCCAAGAATTCCAACTCTTTACATCCAATACAACATTTTGTTGGCCTAGCAGTCAAATTCGCCTCCCGAAGTCTATCAAACAACATCTCCAGAGCTTCAATGTGTTCTTCAAATGTCTCTGTGGCGACGAGAATATCATCCATGAAATTCGAGATACATGGGTTATTCAGGGGATCCAACAATTTTCGCATCATCCTTGAAAACACACTCGGAGCATTTTTCAGTCCGAATGGTAGCATATTGAATTCATAATGTCCATCCGAAGTGCTAAAAGCCAAATAAGGTCTCACTTCAGGCTTCACTGGGATCTGGTAATAGCCTTTACTAAGATCCACCTTTGAAAAGTATTTTGCCTTGTTCAGTCTGGCAAATAACTGTTTTGTGTCTGGTAATGGATCCACTTGTCCTTCTGTGACAGCATTCAGTTTCCTGTAATCTATGCACAGTCTGTGTTCCCCAGACGGTTTTCTCAACAAAACGACACTAGAACTAAAAGATGATTCACTGTGCGAAATAATCCCCTCCTTCAACAAATACTCTATTTCTTCCTTCAATGCCTTCTCCTTCGCGAACGGAATAGAATAGGCTCTCATACAGATTGGGTTTGAGTCTACCAGTTTCATGTCATACTGTAGCAAATTTGTATGGCCTGGTTTATCTGTTAATACATCTGTATGTTCCTCCAGAACCTGTTGAACTCTCTCCCTCTGGTTTTTAGTCAGGTGCTTACTGACTTTTACCTGTGCTGCGGTTTCACAAGGATGTAATGGGTATTCATGTGAGGTGAGTGGTTCTTTTTGCATCTGGGTTGCAATAGCCAAGGTCAATAAGGGGGTGCTTTCCTGGAGTGGTCTGTCCAGATACTTCTTTAACAGGTTTACATGATAAACTTTTTCCTTCCCCTTTTTGTCAATTTTATAGTTTGTTCTAGACACCTTCTCTAAAACCGTATATGGACCTTGCCAACCAATTTGTAATTTATTCTGGCTTCCGGGTAGTAGAAGCAGCACCTTCTCTCCGACTGCCAGTTCCCTGTCCTTTGCCTTCCTATTAAAATATGCTGCATGTTTCTTCCTGGCTTGCTTCAAATTATCATTTGCCAGTTTCCATCCAGCTTTCAAACGATTAGTCAGTTCGTTCACATATTGATAAGATGCGGTAACAGTCTCTTCCGCCTTCTCATCTGTCCAGGTCCTTAATAGGGCTTCTAATGGACCTTTTATTGGCCTCCCAAATAGCAGAGTTGCGGGAGCCATCCCGGTTGAACTATGTGGTACCTCCCGGTAAGCAAACAATGCGGCGGGCAGGAATTGATCCCACAGATCCGGTTTTCGTGTGCCAGCTTTCTCAGGATAGAAATGAGAGTCCCGTTGAACCTCTCTACCTGGCCGTTCCCTTGTGGATGGTACGGACTACAATGAAAGTGCCTGGCTTGAAATAGCTTAAAAACTTCTTCCGTTAGTTTCCCCTTGAACTGAGAACCATTATCCGTCAAGATTTGATGCGGGAATCCTAATCGGGTAAATATTGTAAGTAGTGCCTCTGCTACATGTTTTGAATCAATTGATGGCAGGGCTACCGCCTCTCCCCACATAGAACAAGTGTCCACCAGAGTAAGGATGTAACTGTTCCTCCTCTTGGTCCGAGTGAGAGGTCCTACAATATCCACTGCAACCCTCTCAAAAGGTGTTCCCACTATGGGCATTTCCCCTAAAGTTGCAGGAGCAGTCCAGTGCTTTGGAGCTACCCTTTGACATTCTGGGCAGGATTTGACATATCTTTTTATATCCTCCGTTATCCCTGGCCAGAAGTAATGACAAGCTATACGCTGTCCTGTGGCGCTGATCCCCATGTGACCACTGAAGGGAATCGCATGCCCGAGTTCCATCACTTTATCTCTATATGAAGTGGGAAGAACCAGCTGGTTGTGACCATTTGTTCCAGTTCCGGCCTTCCTGTATAAGAGTTTGTTCTTCATGAAATATTCCCCCTTGCTCGGAGGTGTGTGGCATTTGGGCAATTTTTTAAAACATGGCTTGAGTGTCCTATCCTCAGCCTGCGCCTTCCTCATCTCCTCTGGATGGGCATTTATAGGTTCACCTTCTTCCTCCTTCTTCTGTGACCTGGTCTGCACTGTCGCCATGATCACAGGTTTCTCGGGGTTCCCCAAGAAGACGTATCTACACCCCAATATCAGAGGGTAGATTGGTTCATCTATCACTGCTGCTCTGATTTCTCCTTCCACATAGCGAGTTTTCACCGTTATCCTTGCGATGGGAAGTGTCATGAGTGGTATGTCCTTAGTCGCCCCTTGTATTTCCACTGTTTCTGTGGTATACTGACTTGGGTCCACTAGGCTAGACTTCACAACTGAATCATAATCCAAACCTGTATCATAAAGGCACCTTATGGTGACCCCATTACAAATAACATCCTCACAAACTGGGGGGTGATAAGGTTCCTGTTGTCCCTTAGGATTAACCTTTAATCTTTGCGTCCCCGACTTCATTGCAGCAATGTTTGAAGGTTTCCTTCTACAAAATTCGGTGTTATGGTTATCCTTCTTGCACCATTTACACCATCTTTTTCCTTGGTTCAACGGTTTTTTTTTCATTGAACTTTTGGTCATTGAACTGTGAGTTTCTGTCGCGATAGTCATTTCTTGGCCGCTCAAAGTTTGTCCTACCTTTATTTCCCTGCTCTCTATTATCAAATTTATTAAATTGCTGTGGAGCTTTAAAATTGTCTATGTGCTTCTTTTTAGCACCACTTACCTCTGCCTGAGCTGCCTGATACCTCTCAGCAACATTTAAAATTTCCCCCAACTTCTCTGCACCTTGTTCCATGAGAAATTTTCTCATGTCTGGAGCCATGGACTCTCTCAATTGCTCAATCATGATCATTTCTTTAAGATCTTGGGTCTTCCCCAGAGCCGTCCATTTCTCCAAATAGGTTTCTAGTCTAGCAGAGAATTGGTGGTATGTCTCCCCAGACAACAGTTTAGCATTTCTAAATTTCTTACGATAAAATTCACCATTCTTCTCGTACCTTAATAACAAAGCCTGCTTTAACATGTCATAATTGTCTTGGTCTTCCCTGTTCATTTTGGCAAATACTTCATAAGAAGTACCTCTCAATCCCTGTGATAGCTTTAAGCTCCACCTCTCTCTCTCTAACCCATATGTAGTAGCTAATAACTCAAAACGTCCTAGGTACCCCTCTATGTCATCGTCTTTTTCAACAAAATGGTCTAAATGAAACCCCATAGCTGAGTTTGAGGCTCCCAGACTGGGCGTAGCATCTGAGGCAAAAGGGCTGGCACCATTTTCAGGAGCCGGGCCTTGTAATTCCAGCTCCCTTAGTCGTAATTCGTGCTCCCTTTGCAACCTTCTATCTTCTGCCTCCCTTTCGGCAGTCAACCTTTTTTCTTCTGCCTCCCTTTCGGCCTTTTTATCTTCTGCCTCCCTTTGCTGTCGTTTTTCTTCTGCCTCAATCTGCAGCCTCTTAATTTCTCTATCAGCCTCTAACCTCTTCTCTTCAACCAACCTGTCAGACTCCAATTTTCTTTCAGCCTCTTTTTCTAATCTCCTTTCTTCCCGTTCAATATATTTATCACATTCAGCCGTTACGTATTGAATTAAAATTTGACCATCCATTCCCATCTCCTTCGCGGTGAGCACAGCAGCTGATCTAAATTTTGCCAGCTCCGCCATACTTTTGAGACAATATAATAATATACAAGCTAAATCTCTAACCAGTAAATACACTAAGTACTTCTTATGACTATAGTCTAACTAATTCTAACTAACCAGTTAACTAAATAATTATTACTGGCTGTGAAGATTCACCAACTTTTATCTGCAGGGACACTTTTAATGTTAAAGGGAATTTTACAATTTATTTCCCTACTTTTATTTCTCCCACCAGGAGATCCTAATATTACTGTTGGGCTAATTATCCCTGGACAAGACCCCAATTTATGTAGTGGTGTTTGATGGTATTGTATGATGTTGATATTACTAAATGTAATTGTATGAGGCCAGCTGTGAAGGCTCCTGAGATAAAATGTAGTTGAGAATTGTCAGAAGGCCTTTCTTGCTACCACTACGACCTCACACTTAATTTTTTTTAAATGAATGTGGCTACGTAAAATGTCTAGGGTTATGATATGTAGTGTGGTGTAATAGGTTATAGATATACCCACAGATATTTAACAAGACTAATAATATTAACAAGTGTTAAAATACACTGAACTAACTCACGTGTGTAAAATTTTTTTGATAGAATTACATTTATTTTGTTCTGGATCAATTTTTTAGGTTGACCAGAACTTAAAAGGATTTAGAGATTATGAAAGAAATGCATGGAATATTATATCATAAATGCAATAGTGTACATATATATGTACTATACTAGTTAGTTTTATTAAAATGTTCTAGTAGTCATCTACTTGGGAGGATAGTTAATGTTTGTGCTGTTGGGGTGGCCTCATCACACCTGTCTATATTGACTACACAGTGTCCAGAAAATGGTGGGAATTTTTATGAGGGTATTAGTAACTAAACGGGGTTGGTGAATGTCCAGCAGACCAGAGGCTCACTCATCTTGTCGTTGCAGCTCTGGTGCTGAAAACTGATGATCCCACCTCTCCGTGCTGGCGGGCAATAATGGTGGTCTCTGTCACAAGTACTGCACAGATACACTCGAGTAAGTCACCAACTGAATAGACACTGCTTGGTTGACAACAGAAACTCGCAGCTCTGCAATCAAAGTATGGGCCATGTGTCAAAATCTATTTTCTACCCACGTCTGGACACAACACTGACACAACAACCACATCATACAGACAGGTCAGATCTCTCTGACCAAACAGCACATTTACCATGGTGGTTTTACATCAGATAGATCCTCCCAGACTATAGGTTCTGAAAAATATTTATTAGTTGTCTGCCCTAAAAGAGGATAGGTAATATGTTTCATTATTCTCAACACTTGATCTGTCTTGCCTAACTCTGGCTGGAGTTTATGTACATTGTTGGTCCCTAGACCCTGACTTGGGCGGGGGGTCTAGAGCAAATCCCTACTTGTTTGTAAGGCTAGATTTCGATATGGCAGTATCAAATCACTCGAACATGAAACAATATTCAAAATATATAAGGAAATAATTTCAATCTTACCAGATTATGAATAAATAACACAGAATTGCTAGCAAAACTCAGCTGAGCTGCTGGCTATAGTATGGCGACCCTAAATTTATTACACTTTCTTTCATATGGAAATCACCACACTTTAAAATCTGTGTCTATCACTGAACAACTATTGAAGAATGGCCCCACTTTCGCGTCTGAGCGCTAATGATATGATTGTCTGTGGCCAATCACTGCCTAGGTTTATTTTAAATTTCAAATTTCCTCCACTAAAGTCATTTCAGTCATGCTTCAGTCAAGTATGGATGGTTATCTGTTAGTCTGTCCGTCTCTACTTGTGTTTCTACAAAATGTACTCGATTTTTGAACCAACCTTTCTCTCCCCTCCAAAATTTTGTCGTTAAAAGTTATTTTTAGACACAGCCACCACAAATATCCCTTCTCTTCCATACTACGTAGATTTGAACACCTGCGTTTCGAGGTCGTGTTTTTTTGTGCAATTAGCGACACTTTTAGATTCAATACAGTCTGTCGATGATGTGAACAACACTGTCTTTTGTCATTATCTTCAATATTATCTATCCGTCTGTAAAAGTAAGAACATATTAGTTCACTGCTCAGAATAGGCCATCCGGCCAGCTAATTTTTATATTCCTAACATTAATATTAAGAAAAAGTACTTTTTAATTTTTGTAATATTCCTAACATCTGCGTTTAGCCGCTGAATTCAAATCAAGGGCTTGGTATCGCAAAAGCGTCCAATAAATGACTGTGGCGTAACATATCTATGGTCCCTTCTGTCGAGTTGCTTACTTTTTATGTCAACTTGGGAAACGTGACTTTTCTCCGTTTCCCCCCCAATTGCGTCTCCTTAGCCTTTCCAGTCTCACGCAATCTTTCCAGTCATATTTTTTTCCTTTTTGATCCGCCGTTCCCCTCCTGTCTAGCAAGTCAATTATTATGGAGGATGATGACCCGCGGTCTAGGCGATCATGTACTATTCGCAACCTACGCATTATGTTTTTATCCTTAAATGTTATCTTTGGAGATATTTTACCGTTGTATCTCTGTCAATTTCACTACAGCCACCACTGCCATCATCTCTTATGTAGAAAATCTGCACCAAAACATTCTTATGCTCTTGCAGCTTTAGTATCATGCAGCACTTTGTACTGGTACATATAATGAGATCGACAGCTCCAAGCACAGCCTGAGAGAGCACTAGCCTTGTTGTGTTCTCAGAGTCCCCTGGAACTCTACAGGCACATATTTCCTTAGTTACCATTTATACATGCTTGTTCTAAAGTAGTACTCATGTTCCTTCCTTAGTAATTGGTGCATAATTTTACAATGTGTTTGTCAATTTTATCAGCACAGTTCTGAAGGATCAGCATCATTATTTTTTATTTGCTTGATTAGGAGCATGGAGCCAAAACTGTAGCTAGTCCCCTGACAGACAGCGTGCATCAAAGCATTTATGTGCCTTACAACTGGTATTTTGTTAGCAGTTTGTTTTACATGACAGCGTTACCAGCCTAATGAATTTCTTTAGGATATTAGCAGTATATTTCAAATGCTAGTTAATTCATAGTGGCATGCCATTTGGTGCTAGCTTGTTCAGGTTCTAGTTAATTCATATTAGAGATGTCATTTGTGTGCTAGAACATTCATATTACAGATCTCATTTATGTGCTAATGTTAGCATTGTCATTCAAATGCTAGCTCGAACGAACGAACTTTATTTTCAAAGGGTTGAGAATTCATGTTAGCATGTCATTTGGGTTATAGCATATTTAGGTTATAGTTCATTCATATTAGAACTTGCCATCATTCATATTAGAGAAGTCTTTCATGTGCTAACACTAGCTTTGCCAGTTAAATGCCAGCTCACTCATATTAATGCTGTCTTTTGGGTGCTATCTAACATATTCTAACTGGAAGTGCCTTGTGGCTGCTGGAACATTTACATTAGAACTCTCAGTTTGTTACCAGATTAGTATTCACTTTCTTGTAAGCACTGTCAGGAACAGAAGAAATGATTAAAGGAAATAGCAAATTGATGGAAGATTAGACTGTAATTTTATGAGTGTATTCACTGGTAATTTAACTCTTAATATCCGACTGGCATATTAGATAGGCCAACGATCGATCCTCGTTTTATGGCTGGCCTCCCTAATAGGCCGGTCCGTGTCAAATTTTTCTGCACTCATTACTGCATATGCTGCATGCATGTTTAACACCACTTAACAATTAAGTTAAGTGCATGTCATAGATGTTTCATTTCTCCACATTTTTATATATAACACTATGTTTTCATTAAAAATAAATTATTTAATGCAAAATCAGTATAGTTTAAAAATGTACTATCTGAAATCAGCTTGTAAAAACGCTGTTTTTGAGCACATATATGTTAATGTTAATGATTTTTTGAGCAGGGGTTCCGAGTCTGCGGTCCTCTGACCATTTGGGACCCGTGAAGGATTCTAGGGTGTCCATGTACATAACCTAAAATTTAAAATTGAACATTTTTAATTATTGGTTTGTGTACATTTTTCTAAGTATGGGTCCATAGCCTTCACCAGATGATCAAAGGGTTCATGCCACAAAAATGGTTTAGATGGTGTTTTGTTTTACAGGAATGCGTATCTTTTATGGTCGAGTTGCTGAGGGAGTGCACGGGATGATGCTAGTTGATGATAAAGTCATTAATGATTATATTGTATCAGAAAATTGATTTTATTATTAACGGCTTTGTTTTATCCTCAAAGCCCAGTCCCTGTAGACCCGAGTAGAACAGTCCCAGTTTTAATGGTTTGGCCATGTATTCAGAATAAGATTGGCTACCATGACAAATATTGGAATAAAGAGCCACAGATCCAGACCTCCATGATGACCCAAAGTTCGCTGGGAGGACAACCACTGAAAAACCGAGGACTAGATTGAAACCAGGCCAGGAGGAATTAAATTTTAGGTTATGTACATGGACCCCCTAGAATCCATTCATGGGTAGAAGAGGAATGACTAAGTAAAGTTATTAAGGCTTTGTTTTCCCGGAAAAATAACAGTGTCATTAATTACTTTGCTGTACCAGAAAACTGAATATATTATTAATGACTGTGTTATACTGGACAATTTATATTATTGTTAATGTAAAACCTCTTTGGCAAACCTCTAGACCCCGGGGTAGAAGAGGAATGACTAAGTAAAGTAAGTGAGGCTTTACTGTACTGGAAAACTGAATTTATCATTAATGGCTTTATTATACTGAAAAACTGAATTTATCATTAATGACTTTGTTATACTGGAAAACTGTATTTATCATTGACACATTAATTACCGAATTGGAAAACACGCTGTGGCGTAATTAAATTTTGTTCCCATTTTCACCCTGTAGGTGTATGCACAAATTAAGCTGTAGTTTTCGTAATTGCTTACATATTTTTATGAATTATACGTTACTTTAAAGATAAATGAATATAATATTACAAGCTGAAAAAATTGTGTTTACATGTATGGTAAATATTATTAATAATATTAATTGATTGAAAGACAAAGTTTCAATTTTATTTTTTAAATTATCAACTTACCAACATGTTGCTTGTTTCTAAGGCAGTTAATGCCTCTCTGTAGGTGATTATCACGTAGTATATCCAATTATAAGAATAACAAGCCCAAGGACAGACATACTGAGTAATATTACACTATTAGTAGCTTACATTATCACACCTACACCACTTCCATCAAATCTCAAAATTTGCATGTAGACCTGGTCCACGAGTTGAGACCAAACGAAAACTATTTGATGTTTCATCCTCCATAACTTTCTGCCGTTGTTTTTTTTATTTATTATTATTTACATTATTTCCTGCACCATTTGTAACTCGTATAGAGGTCTTTGCTATTTTATGGCCCTTCGATGGCCAAGGACTTGCAATATTTTCACTATCATCACTGCTTGCACCCCACTACTATCAAAATCACTATTTCAATCAACGTGCTCACCGTTTTCACTCTTGTCCTCGTCGCTTTATCTATCAGTCAATTGTTGAAACAAATTTCTAGCTTGTTCAGACATTATTGGAGATGTACAAGCATCTTTTGTGGTCCTATCACTAGTTGCCACGGTAAACAGTTTTACACGATTGGGTAACTAACCCAAAATGTTGAAAAATATGAACATAATATCAATTTTCCAGTGTTCTACAACAACCGTGCTTTGGGAATTTGTTTTCTGGTGGCAAGTTAAAATCTCGAACCAGATCAGAAAGTATTTCAGTACATTTTTCATTTGTTTTATTACTTAAACATAGATCGTCGAGGATTTCTCAGCAAGAGAGAGGTTGGTAAGAAAACGAAGATGGCTGTAGACTGCTCCACCTATGCCCTAGTCTTGACGTATGGATGCGAGTCATGGGCAATGACTACAACCCACAAAAGCCAGATCCAAACTTCAGAAATGTGTATGTGAGGAAGGTGGTTGAAATAACAAGATGAGACATGGTCCGCAACCAGACGATACGTCAAGGCCTAAAATCCCACCCCCTGCAGACCCAAGTAGAACAATCCCAACTAAGACGATTTGGCCATGTCTGCAGAATGGGAGAAGATCGGCTACCACGACAAGCATGGGAAATTAAGAGCCAAGGATCCAGACCTCCAGGACAACCCAGAATCCGCTGGGAGGACAACATTAGACAATCTTTGAAGGACCGAGGACTAGAATGGATCCAGGCCAGGAGGAAGACAGCCGATAGGATAGTCTGGCGCTCTCTCTTCCAAACCTCTACACCTCACGGTAGAAGAGCAACAACTAAGTAAGTAAGTAACATAGATCGACGCTCTGGGCGGCTTGCGGTCCAAATGATGGGATTTCATAAGCCAGTCCCACCGGCCCGCGGTAGTTAATTTGTTATACTGGAAAATTGATTGTACCATTAGTGACTGTGCTTTACTGGAAAATTGATTTTATCATTAATGACTTTGTTATATTGGAAAATTGATTTTATCGTTAGTGACTTTGCTATTCTGGAAAATTGATTTTATCATTAATGACTTTATTATACTGTAAAACTGAGTTATCACTAATGACTGCTTTGCCTGTAGAATACATCAGTCAAACTTCAGTGCTTGAAGTTATGCCATTGTATGTTGAAATGCCATTTAGTATTATATTGTTTTTCTCTGTCATGAAGGTAAACTGGATAAGAAATTATTGGTGCAAATAGGAAATGCAGAAATGAAAGCTGCTGGAACAGAGATAAGGAATGTATGGACTTTTTCACAAGAACTGTGGATGGTAATTATTATCTATTGATTGCTAAATAAGATGCATTTTTATTAGATGACCACATGTAATAAAAGAAATATACTGTACGGTCTACTTAACTCAAACACCAGTTGATTTTTCTTAACTCAAAGCAACTCTGGGGGTTCTAGTCAGTGGTTTTATTTGCCTATGTTTCAAAAATCCAGGTAATTTCTGTTAACTAGGATTTTCTGATGTTTTGTCCCAACTGAAATTTTGACTTTTTACACAGAAGTTCTGTCATTACACTTGCAAGGCCAAGTTACAGTACTTATGGTCATTGATAATTTTGGCAAGGAGGCAGTAAAATGTTAATAACCTTTCAAATGGCTAATGGTAGATTTCAAAACTAGACTTCAGACGAGTGTCAATGAAGATCATCAGCCAAACTTGGGAATTACATACATGCCACACCTCAGAGATGAAAAACCTGTACAAAAAATCCAAGACACTGTACAAAGACCCACAAAACTGTACAAAGACTGAAAAAAACATATCAAAAGAGTTAATTCGTGTAAAAATATTTTCAATTACAGTGGGCTGCATTATAAATGAGGCATGGGGACTTTGCCTTTTAAAGCAGGTCTTTGCTTATGTTAAGACCCAAACAATGAATGTCAGAGTTTATTTTACACTGTAAAAGTAATGTGATGGTGTTATCATTTAGTCTATTTCTGTGCTTAATTATCACTAACAGACTGGGAAATCCTGTGTTCAATAAGACCTTATAAAAGAATTCTGAGACACAGTAAAAAGTGGAATGGGTTAGAAAACCTGTACAGAAATTATGTACAGGGAGTACACATCTGAAAACGCAAACACCTTGTACAGATTATGGGTAAACCATAGCATGTGAAATGTTTGGAATTAAGGATTACCTCAGATTGCAAGATCTGTTCCTATAGAGAGATTGACTCAGTTTCCAGGCCCATTTAGTTATGTTTGCTAACTATAATAAATGCTAGTGGTTAGGGAACATCTGTAACCACGTTGCCGAAGTTTTTAAAACAGAGAAAATTAGCAGCTTCTTATTTCTCCTTGTAAGCTCTTTTTGAAGCCTACAGCCATCACTGCAGTCTGCCTATTTGCAGGAAGTCTGTGTGAAAGCACTTCTGTGCTCTTACAGTGGTGGTACTTTGTAGTAGTTTATTTTACATGATGACCTTGCCAGCGCCATCTACAATCTTAAATTTTACGACTGTCTGAAGGAGAGTAGTTTATGTTCTTGCTTTGTATCGTCAGAGATCCACAGAAACTGCACAGTTATCTTCTTTGTCGTCTTCTTGCTGTAAAGCTATCTTGTTAGTGACCTTTGTAGTTATATTAATTCATAGTGTTTAAAGGTAGCTTTATCATGGATTATCACATAAAATTGTGAGCGAAATGAAATTTAGCAGGTTGTTGTAAATTTATGCTAAATTGTACTGAAGCTTTACAATCATTTGATTAATTTTCTGTTTCAGACTAATCTGCCTGACGCGTCTGTAAAAATACACTTGTCAGACAACTTTATTTCCCTGGGTGGTGACTATTTTGCAGCTCTGAGAGTCATCAACACGTTGGAAAATGTCGTCAGATGCAGTCTTCCAAACATGTCTGATGTGCTCCTCAGTAAAAACTTTGAAAATTTTGTAGAGGAGCTCCAGAGATATTATACCCCTCAAGCAATCAAACTTTAAGTTTGCTCCAACATCCCTTGCTCAAGGTGAAGACACTTTGGTTAAAGATAATTTAGCTTACACATCCAGTCATGAAAGAGGTTTGAACTTTCCGGGATAAATGACTGGGTACTGTTCCATTATTTCTCGTGTCTGTGGGAGGTGGTGTTTTTCTGCTATAGTTGTTGCTACTTGTAGTGGTGATTTTTGTTTGTCTGCCAATGGGCTTCCAGTTCTCAACCAGTTATCTGTTTGGGTGGTTTTTTCTCATTCTTTTATAGCATTCTGTGGCTTCCAGAACAGCACGTTTACATCGTAGGTCCATTGGTTCTATATTTGCATCAATTTCACAGGCAACTGTTGGTGTGGTTCTCATTCCTCTGCATATGAACCTTAGAGCTTGGTTTTGGACTTTGTCCAACTCTGCTTGTGTGGTTTTGCTCATTGCCAACTGCAACGAAAGGTTGTTATCCATGACTGATCGGACATATCCCAGGTACAGCTGTCTGAGATTAACTTTGTCTGCTCTCCAGCTGGTGCTTGCAAGATGTTTAACTAGGTTCAGTTATCTACTGGCCATATCTTTCATTTTGTGCATGAACGTATTGAGGAGTAGCTGTCTGTCAAGCTCCACCCCTAAGTAAGCTGGGTTTTCTTCTCTGGACAGTAGTTGTCCATCGATTGTTAGTTGGTACATCTTCTTGCTTTCCTTGATGCTCCAGTGAAAGTTGTGTATACGGTCTTCTGGGTGTTGTGTTTATTTTTAGTTTCCAGAGCCTGCAATACACAGCTATTGTGGCTAGGGCTTTATTTAGTTTTGCTTGCGCCAGTTTTTTGTATTTTTCAACTGTCCAAATGAGCAGGTCATCTGCATAGTGTTTTTGATACCTTCAAGAAGGGAGGAAGGTCATTTATGAAGAGAAGAGGGTGCAACATTAGTGCTAACCCTTGCGGTAATTCCTCGTCCAGTATTTTCTGGGAGGATTTAGTGCCTTCTACTGTTGGTAGCATAGTGGTTAGTGCACTGGCTTCCTAACGCAGTGGTCTATGGTTCGATCCCCAGATGAGGTGGGAATTTTTTAGGCCACAAACGGCTCCTGGGTCGACCCAGCCCCAAATGGGTACCAGAGCAACTCTGGGAAGGTTAAGGCGGCCGGCGTGATGCCGACCACATCACCCCTAGTGTGCCGACGGTCAAGATAATATGGGCCTAACACCATATTCCCAATATGCCTCAATGGGCGTGTAACGGGTTCCTTTACCTTTACTGTTGTTTGTATTGTTCTGTTACTTAGGAAGGCTTTAATCCAGATACATTTTTCCCTGTATGCCCATTTTTGTCATTTTGGCGAAGAGCCCCTATCTCCATACTGTGTTGTATGCTTGCTGCAGATCAATGAATACAGCTGTTGTGTGCTTACCCTCTTGGAAGTCATCTAAGGTTTTTGCACAAAATGAAAGAGTTGGTCATCTGTTCTGCAACCTTTTCTGAAGCCTGCCTGACTATCATTAATGACTATTACTTTCCAGCCACCAGTAGAGCCTGTGATTAACCATTTTCTCTGCAAATTTTCCAATTGCTGAGGTCAGTGAGACTGGTCTGTAAGCTTCCAGGCTCTTCAGATGGCTTGTTTTTCTTTAGAATTGGTTTGATATTTGCAGTTAGCCAAGCTCTAGGGAGTGTGCTTTCTTTTCATGTTCTGTTAATGAAGTTTAAGAGTGCTAACTTTGCGACTGGGTCTAGGTTTAGTATCATTTCATTGGTAATTTTGTCTGGTACTGGAGCTTTCTTGGTCTTTAATTTTTGTAGTGCGCTATTCATTTTGTGGATGGTGTACACAGTTTCAAATAGTGCAATGCTTGCTTTAGCAGCTCTCTGGTCTGTTTTTGTTATGTTCTTAGTTGATTTGTTTTGCTGACATTTGCATAGTATCTGTTAAATGTTTCTGCCTTTTTCTTGTTTGTTAAGATGTTTTCTCCAGATCTTAGTAGTTTTGGGTTGCTCTTCTTTCGTTTTCCATCAAGACAGTGCAGGAGCTTCCATGCTTTGTGTCCTTTATTCTTTAAGTCCAGGCTTTCATATGTTTTTGTCCATACTTCTTTCTTTGCTTTCTTAATCTGATATCTTAGCTGTGCTGAGAGTTTGTTATAAATTATTTTGTTGGCTCTGGTGGGTTCTTTTTCCACCTTTCTTCTGGCTTGACTGCGCTCTTTAACAATCTTTTCTAGATCTAGAATCTAGAAATGGCTGAAATGTTTGTGGCTGCCTCTGTCTTCTTCATGCCGGTCTCCAGTTCACTTCTCCATGTGTTCTTCCCTGTTTTGACTTGCCTAATTCTATAAAAACTATACAAGCATTTAAAATAAAACCAATATAATTATGCGCGAAGCGACACAACTTTTTGTCAAATATTTATTGCATATGCCATCTTCTGTGCGATGGTCATAAAATGTTATATTTGTATTTTAATTTGTGCACCATGTTTTAAACCATATTTTATTATCCCTCAAACTGTGACAAGTTCAACATACATATGTTTATGTGTTAACATTCTTAATAATAAAATATTAACAAATTCAGCAATCAGAATTTCACAAACTCAAATCTAACAAAGGTGAATTCATGGAAAGAATACCACATAGGGGCAGTGACTACAAAAACCAGATTACAGATGTAGTGTGTTATAAACCATAGTATAAGATGGATCCAGTCATACTTGCACAACAGGAGAACTAGAGTCACTCTTGATGGTCTCCAGAGCAGAAAAGTGTTGCTCTATCAGGGGGTACCTCTAGGAGGAGTAATTTCTCAAACACTCTTCCTTGTTTACATCAATGATCTGGTAAAAGATCTCCCTGCTGGAGTGAAAGCTGCCTTATATGCAGACGACCTAGTACTCTGGTGCGCTGATGAATACATCACCACAGCAAATTGTAGAATGCAGCGAGCAGCAGACATGCTAATGTCATGGGCAGAGAAATGGCTTATCACAAAAAAAACAGACAAAACCTCCACAACGCTGTTCTCCCTCTCCCCCAAGGACAAAGCAGCTAACATATACCTATGGACAACCGTGATCAAGGAAGAAAGCTACCCCACCTATCTTGGGGTGACATTTGACCAAAAGCTTACATGGAATAAGCATATTGAAAATGCAGAAGGAATGACCCGAAGATGACTAGGCATACTCAGAAAACTAGCACGTACCAATTGGGGAGCAAATGAACGAACTCTAAAGAAGATTTATAATGGAGTAATAAGACCACACTTAGAGTTCGGCTCAGCAGCATGGTCATCAGCTGCTAACTCACATCTGCAGTCGTTGGACAAGGTGCAAAATCAAGCTCTCTGGCTCATTACAGGAGCCATGAAAACTACACCGATATCAGAGATGCAGAAAGCTACTAGATTACATACATTGTCCTATAGAAGAGACACAAAAAGCATGACCCAGATGGAAAAGTACAACAGTATGCCAACACACCCATTGAAGGCAAGACTAGATGATCTGGCATTGAGACGTCTAAAACGTAGCAGCTTTGTCCATCGGGGAAAAAGACTTAAAAGACAGCATCAAGAAGACCTATTCATGAAGACAACACTGCTGAAGCCCACCCTGTACCATGGGAACAGGCCAGCAGTACCCTCCAAATTAATACATCAGTCAGTGGTCTCACAATTGGATATGAGTATAATGATCTGCAAAAATGAACTGCTACATTGAGTATGATCCAAGAAAGCTATCCTGAACAATCATGGATACATGCCTACACAGATGGATCAGCAACAAATGCAGTGAAGAATGGAGGCGCCAAGATCTTTATCTCATATCCTGACAACCACTATAAGACTAGGCATATTCCCACTGGTAAATTCTATTCCAACTATATAGCTGAGGTTCAAGCTTTAGAGCAAGCTGCAAATATGATTTATAACACCAACCCTGACTGCCACCAGGTAATCATCCTCACAGATGCACTGTCTGTACTGCAAGCTCTCAAGGGTGGTAAACTCCCACATCTGAGAAATGAACTAAGCAAGGTAGGTGCCAAAAGGCGAACCATACTTCAGTAGGTACCATCCCATTGTGGTGTACCCGGAAATGAAAAGGCAGATAAACATCCAAAAAAGGGAGGAGAATGTGAACAAGAAGACAATGAAATCACATACTTTGAGAAAAAGAGAGCTATCCAGACTATCAGACGAGAACAGAATCAACCCAACGACGACTACCACACTCTTGACCGGCAGGGACAAATCACCATTTTTCGCCTCAGGACAGGGCATAACAAACTGAATAAACACATGTACAAGCTACAATTGTCTGCTTCACCACTGTGCACATGTGGATTAAACGAACAAACTGCTGAGCATGTTCTACAGGATTGTCCTCTGTACGACCAGTTAATGAAGATATACTGGCACAATGACCCATAGGGTGATTGAGAAGTCTCTCCACAGTGGGTTCAGAGCTTGAATCAAGGGAAACAATCCAAATGAAAAAATTATTATTAAAAGGTCGTATTTTACATAGCAATTTAAGTTATTTAAACAGACACTAATGCTTTATGCAAAAAATTAAAAAAATACTACTTTTGTGTAGTAGTAAAGTAAATTTAATTAAAGTCAATTAAAATAATACAGTTTACTGTATCATAACCTGTTATAATAATAATAATAGCCCCTTCGGTCATAACTGACTATGGGAATGCGCCCCTGAGGTGACAGCCCTCAGCTGTTTATTTTCCTGATAAACATCGGCCTTTTGGCTAAGATCAAGGTGTCTTAGCCAGGGCCGAGATCACACATATGTTACACAGTTTGCACAATAAAGTCAATAGACCTCACTTTGAGCCCCAGAAGGGGTATTTAAAAAAAAAAAATTATAAACATAACCTGTTACATTCATATTATTACATATATACTCATATTATTACATATATACTCATATTATTAAAACAGATTGCTGGATTTATGTCCAGAGCCTTCATGTCTATTTTGCACACATCTTTGAACCTCTTCTGAGGTTATCCAGCTGTTCTTTTGCCACCTACCATTTGTCTGTAAAAAATATCTTTAATGATGCGGACATATTTATACATTTATAATTATATTGGCAAATCATGCTTAAAATACAAACGCTTTGAAGACATTCACATATATCAACCCCAGTATAATGCAACCCAACATTTATCATAATCAAATATTTTGGACACTATTTGTCACCGTACAGCAAGGTTTCACTGTAAAAGTTTTGATATTTTAAAATGTTTTTCAACTGTATTTTCATGACTGTATTGTAACAGGGAACAATGGATCACGAACATTTTCAGTGAATATTGTTGGAACAATTTTTAAATTGATATTTTATATTCTAGTTCAGAAGTTATTTGGACTAAACTTTTTTCTTTTTTTTTTTGAGGGCAAATAGTGGTTTTTATTTTGTAATGGTTATGCTTTTTTTTCCTGAAAAATTCATGACAAAAAGTTCAAGGTTACATGTTAAGATTATCATCTGACAGAGCTATTTTGTCAACTTTAGCTACCTGAAAACTTAAATATATCTTTTACATAAGAGTTTCATATAGATATTATAAGTCTGTGCAAATATTTTAACTTTTGTCACCTAATAATAATGAAATCAGTTTCATGCATGCAGACATTATATATATATATATATATATATACTGTTAGTTGATGGACATATTTCTTAACTTTTAACAACCTGAGAACTTAGTTCATCACATGAGTGCAGCCATTACTCAAAAGCAATGTGTTATTATTTAGCTCCCAAGGGGAGAAAACATGAGTGACAGGTATTCCAAGAGTTACATAATCAGTAGTGTTATATAATTTTATCTTAGAATTCTGTGTGCCTTAGTCACTGTGTGTTTTTTAATTGTTGCATTTAAAAAAAACAATTATTTTATGCATTGTTTTGATTTGCAGAGTGAGGTGAGAGATGTAGCTTGGTGTATGTCTAATGTGTGAGTGGATATGTGAATGTGAGGTGAGAGATGTAGCTTGGTGTATGTATAAAGTGTGAGTGGAGATGTGAGGTGAGAGATGTAGCTTGGTGTATGTCTAATGTGTGAGTGGATATGTGAATGTGAGGTGAGAGATGTAGCTTGGTGTATGTATAAAGTGTGAGTGGAGATGTGAGGTGAGAGATGTAGCTTGGTGTATGTCTAATGTGTGAGTGGAGATGTGAATGTGAGGTGAGAGATGTAACTTGGTGTATGTATAAAGTGTGAGTGGAGATGATGTGAGGTGAGAGATGTAGCTTGGTGTATGTGCAAAGTGTGAGTGGAGATGTGAGGTGAGAGATTGTCAAAATGGTGTTAAAGTGAAATGCAAGACGTATACTAGAAACACAACAAATACACCACACTACCATACCACTATCCATGATGGACTTATCACGGGACAACATGACTCATTACACATTAGAGGGCCACACGAACAGTAGATGACACAGAATAAATTAAGACTCCAATAGCACTTATCCCTTTATTCATGAAACAATAACTTGACCAAATGTTGCCAGAATGAGATAACAAAAAATGCATGCTACCATTGCAAATCATACGACATTTTACACTATCAAAAAGCCTCACGGCCGAATGTGAACACCACTCACCATAGTGGAAAACGAGGCAGGCAACAGTACCAAATAATAATGAATTCACGTAAATACGTACTATGCAAGAAATAACTTACAGCTTGCACTACTGTCAAGATATGGGAAATAACTAGGTCTAGTTCTCCATAACACATATACCAGGACTAAACACCGTAATGGCAAAGCGCTGTCCCACTGAAATGGCCAGAATATACGGTCACAATTTACCGGCATCCAAAAACTTGTCCGCTCGAGACGGCTAACTATATCGAGAAGTCCCCAATGACTTCCTTTTTACAGGCTTTTCTTTAACTTGCCTTACATGTCACTTTCGTGTCACCTTCAAATCTTGCAATCGATTTTTCAATCACTTCCAGATGAGGAATAGCTCTGAAACTTGGCATAGTTGTGTATTCCTGATGGCAATACAACAATCAGTCGTAAAAATAATGAAATTAAAATTAACAATAATCATTTTGTTTGTTTGTATTAGCACGGAAATGGGCGATAACTGCAAATAATCTAGGTATATTCTTTCCAACAAGATTGTCTCTCTTGAGAGAAATGTTGAAACTTAACAAGATTGTTTCTCTTGAGAGAAATGTTGAAACTTCTCCCCCCTCCCTCCACACACACACACTATCGCACCTGACAAATATATTTAAAAAAATGTAATTTACAACTCTTATAAAAATAAAACTAAGAAAAAAAAAAAATAAAACAACAAAAAATTATTAACTTTCCGTATAATATACTGAATAATGAAATCCGCCTCCTGTGCTCTGGACTCGGTTATTGCAAACTGATGATGTCATTTGCGGATCGATTACATTTGACTTAAATTTAGAAGAAAAAAAAATAATAACACTAAAAAGAAAATAAAACATTAAAAAATAACCTCATCATGGTAAACAAATTGTTAAAGAAACTACTACTGCTGCAAAAGCTCATGCATACTTTGATGCAGGCTTCCTACAGGGGGACCAACTGGAGTGTTATGGCTCCAAGTTTCAAAGTAGTAGTTCTCTCCTTTTGTGACAGGGACTCATAAACACGTCACATAAAGGGAAATAATTATTTCCATTAAAATACACATAGTGCAGAATAGATGCTTTCTTTAGATGGCACACCACACATCTTCTGGGCCATTTTATTGTCATAATCAACATCTTTACCCTTTAGCTGCTACATTTGCGCTAAGGTCTTCAACATGTTCATATCAAGTCTTCATATCCTGAGCCATCAGTTCAAGGTCTATCCAGTATTTCTTTACCCCTTTTAAATCTTGTTTTCATGCATGGAGACTTATGTGGAGTCATCTTTATATGACCACCAGTTATGCACAATGCTATAATATATTTATGTGGAAGTGAACTTCTGTCTCTGAGCCTAATTGGACCCTCAATGACTCTTGAAATCATCCACACACTTCCAGGGATTCCCCCTGTGGTAAAACATGCTGAGAACCCAGCATTGCACGCTAAGCTTGGAGAAGTCACTTCAACCCCAGACGTAACTCTTAGGCTTTGACCTAGTTGAGTGCTTGCAGGAGTGGCTCTGTGCATGATGTGACAATTCCTTGTGAGAGCTCAGAACCAGAGCACAGTACTTTAGCTCTGCATAGTTGGACAGCTCTCTCGGATGGCGGGCAATGCACAGTATGCCACACACTTCTTACTCCTAGCTTGGGACCAGATGTGATGATCCTTTTAATGCAAGTCAAGCTAAAGAAATGAGCTCACGACTTCAACTTAACACGTTTCAGAATGGCATAAAAGCCACAGGAAAAGCCTAGATCTACAGTGTAGATAATACCAAGGAGTCTTCAACTTGGTTTTGGCTGCAAAAGAGTGAGAAGCTCAGCAGCCCTAGTTAAACAACAACAAATCTTGTCTTCTCCGTGTGTTTATCTTTGTCTTTTTCAATTTCTCTTATACTGGGGATTCCCTTAATGGAGGATCTATTCCCCATCTTGGATAGCTGACCGAAACTCCCTGAACTACTTGCTTTGGGTGACTTAACACATTAACTACCGAATTGAAAAACACACTGTGGCCGCATTAAACTTTGTTCCCATTTTCATCCTGTAGGTGTTTGCACAAAGTAAGCTGTAGGTTTCATAATTGTTTACAGATTTTTATGAATTACACGTCATTTTAAAGATAAATGAATGTACTATTACAATAAACACCGGTTGTAACTCTAATACTCTCGGATAGCTATGCGTTTCTTTTTTTGAACAGTATACACTACATACGAGGGGCGTTCAGAAAGTAAAGCACCACATCGTTTTTCTCAGGAGCTGTTTATTCAAAAAGCATGAAATTTATAAACAATATACATGGATATGTCATGTAAATATCGGTATTATTCAACATAATCCCCATCAACTTGTACGGCTTTATGCCAGCGCGAAACAAGTGCATGTATTCCTAGCCCGTACCAGATTTTGTCTTGATCATGTAGGCATTTCTTAGCTGCATGAATCACTCCTTCATCATCTTCAAACCTTGTCCCACGGAGTGCATCTTTAAGTGGACCAAATAGATGAAAATCAGAGGGTGTCAAATCGGGACTATAGGGTGGATGGGGTAGTACAGTCCTACCCAATTTGGTGATTGCTTCCCGTGTTGCCAGACTTGTGTGAGGTCGCGCATTGTCGTGAAGGAGAAGCAGGTCTGCTGGATTCTTGTGCGGCCGAACTCTGCGAAAACGTTGATTGAGTTTTTTCAGTGTCTTAATGTAAGCTTGCGAATTGATTGTCTCCCCTCTTGGCATAACGTCCACAAGAATCACACCTTCAATGTCTCAAAAGACAGTGATCATGACCTTTCCAGCTGAAGGAATTGTCTTGAATTTCTTTCTTCGTGGTGATTGCGGATGATGCCACTCCATTGACTGTCTTTTTGTTTCAGGTTCAAAATGATGTGCCCAGGTTTCGACACCTGTAACGATCTTAGCCAAAAAGTTCTCTCCATCAGCATTGAAACGCTCCAACAATTCAGAAAAAAATTGCTTTCCTTTGCAATCGGAGGTCATTTGTGAGACTTCGAGGAACCCATCTTGCGCAAACCTTAGAAAATCAGAGTTTTTATAACTGCATTTGCACTACCAATGCTGACTGACAACTGTAAGGTCAATTGTTGAGTAGTGATTCACCTATCAGTAAGAATAATGCCCTCAGCGCATTTCAACATTTCTGCGTTGGTGGCTGTGGCAGGACGTCCACAGCGCGGCCGATCAAGCAGCTCCGTATCTCCACTTCCTGATTCTTTGATTCTCTGAACCCAGCGACTGACTGTACTCCTGTCGACTGCAAAACTTCCATACACATCACATAGACGCTTGTGAATGTTCACAACAGTTTCCTTCTCTGCAACGAGAAATTCTATCACAATTCGCTGCCTATAACGCAAGTTATAACGCTCCATTTCAACGGTTTAGGGCAGCCGTATTATTTGGCCGGTTGCAGTGCAATTTGGTGCACACAATTGGCACATGCCATATTTGAAGTGTGCAAAATTTCATGCTTCTATCTTCATTATTAGCTGAGAAAAACGATGTGGTGCATTACTTTCTGAACGCCCCTCGTACAAAGATGCAAGAGCTGCAAAACAACAAAGAAGACCTAGTTTCCCCTTTCTGTCCCGCGACGGACATTTTTCCAGTGCAAAATCAGGGCGGTTTGTGGTACCTAATGATATATGGACATACTGGTTTCTAACACATCTACCACGAGGAGTAAGACGGATGGACACCTATTTCTTAGCAATTTATAAATTATTTTTAAAAACATTTTCTAAGCCCATAGGTTCAAGATGGGTCCGTGAGCAAAACTGTAATTGCTAATGCCAAATGGCATAAGGACAAGGATGCTTTGTATTTTAAACATCTAATGCAACAAATCAATGGAAGTAAGAAAGAGTTCGTCAGTGTTGTATAGAGCCAATCTTAACATACAGAACTGGGTCAAGGGCACTTGGTAAACAAGCAGGACAAGCCATGGAAGCCACAGGGATGATGTTTTACAGAAAAATGTTAAGAATATCACGAATGCTAAAAAAAAAAAAAAAAAGCAATGATTTTCTGAACAAAGCCCGTGCACAAAGAAAGTTTATTTCTAAAATCAGAAGGATGCAATCCACTAAAAATACTGGACAATCTGACATCATGGCATGGAAAGAAGAACAACAGAACTGATAAACAGTACTGAAGACAGAAAGTTGTGGACATGACATGGTCACCTACGCCACCATGCATAATACTTGAAGACGATTGTAACAAAATGGATCTATGTTATTCCTATAACAATCTAATAATAATAAAAGACTGAAGATGTGTGAACAGAAAGGTTGAGAAAAAAACAGTTGTTATATAAAAAAAACAATAGTATGAATGTGAATGTTCAAGTATGAATATTAATCTAGACCATTCACCATTCATCAATCCTTTAGACCAGAGGTGGCCAAACTACGGCCCGCGGGCCAAAACCGGCCCGCCAACTAGTTTTGACCGGCCCGCCAACCTGTTTTGGCCGGCCTCTTATTGTTGATTGAAAATTACTGTATACTCCGACCACTGTGCTAAAAAAAATATTACAAAATAGCACGCATAGGCACCAGAAACAAAACCAAAAAGACCCAAAATGTACAATTAACATCTCCCCACCTCCCACAACACCACCAACTCTCTCTCTCTCTCTCTGTGTGTGTCTCTCTATCATACCAATTGAGCTCTACTAGTTAGTGTTGACAAAACGGAAATGATAACGTCAAATCTCTGATCGTGCACGTGGACAGGCGAAATAGTGTCGGTACCTACTTTGATAATAAGCAACTGAAAGCAATGACAGATCTTTTCTGCGGTCGGAAGTCTCTGAGATCCAATGATGTTGCTTTGTCTTTAGCATGGGTATGGGAAGGTGATTGTGGGAGTGGGGGTTGATGGTAGGTACATTTCTATAGGAAGGAGTTGAGGTGCACAGTTGGTCTTGTGAAGTGTGTTAAGTATAAATCAGCCAGTGACACTTCTGGGCTTGTAGCTGTTGTGCACGTTTTCATGTATAAGAGTTTGCATTTGTAAAAATGTTTTCTAAGTATAGAAAAGTGGAAAGTAAAAATCGCGCATTTAAACCAGAATGGGGGTTTGATTATTTGTTCATTCTCAATAAGGATAATAAACCTCAGTGCTTAGTTTGCGTCCAAGTGTTAGCCGTAGTGAAGGAATATAACTTGAAACGTCACTACATCACAAATCATCAGAAAAATAACGACGAGCATAGCAGCGAGTCGAGAAAGCTTGTGATTGAACAACTGAAGAAAAAACTGAATCAGCAAAAGAGTATATTTAGTCATGTAAATAAGATTCAGGAATCATCACTCATGGCGTCCTATGTGATTAGTTATGAGCTTGCAAAAGCAAAAAAAGCCGTTTACTGATGGAGAGTTTGTGAAAAAGTGTGCAGTTCAAATGGCAGAAGCGTTCAATGAAGAAAAAGTAGTAAAAGAATTTCAAAATGTACCTCTTTCAAAACAAACCGTAGCTAGGAGAACAGAAGATATTAGTTTGCATTTGTCCTAGAACTTGAAATCTTTAATTGAAAATTGTCCATACTTTTCACTGGCGATTGATGAAAGTACAGACATCACAGACACTAGCCAGCTTCTTATTTTTGTTAAAGTGATCCAGGAAGACTTTACTGTTTCTGAAGAATTACTTAAAGTTTACTCTTTGCATGGTACAAGTAAAGGGGATGACATATTTTCTGCAGCTCAAAATGCCATGGAAGAATATGGTGGGTTTGAAAAATTGTCTGCTGTGTGTACCGATGGTTGCAAGGCTATGGTTGTGAAAAATACTGGTTTTGTTGGACTTTTGAAGCAAAATAAAATTGACGTGCCAACATTACATTGCATAGTTCACCAAGGACACTATGGCTACTGTAGGGAAAATAACGAATTTGATCAGAGGAGGACACAGCTCTCTAACTCACAGGAAGTTCCTTGCATTTTTAGAAGAAGTGGATTCTGTTTACGGTGATCTCCTGCTTCATGCTGAGGTGAGATGGCTTAGTCGAGGAAAATGTTTAATAAGATTTTGTGAACTGAAAGTTGAAATATTTGACTTCCTGCGAGACAGCTTACCATGTTCAACTGATCTTCAAAATAAACTCAAAGATATTCATTTCATTCAGCACTTGGTATTTCTCACAGATATAACACAACATTTGAATGTACTGAATTTGCAGTTACAAGGAAAAAGGCAAACAATTTTTCAAATGATGGGCTATGTTGATGGTTTCAAAAAGAAACTGAGCCTATTTAGTCTGTCTTTGCAAAAGAATGACCTGTTTCATTTTCCTTGTTGCAAACAGCTGTATCCACCCGTGTGTTACCGGGGCCCAAAAGGGGAGCAAAGAATAGTAACACTGTCCCCTACCAAGCATGTCGTAAAAAGCTACTAAGGAGGGATGGGCATGGGGCCGGTTACACCATCCTGTAAAAAAATTTAAACCACAAAAAACTTCAACAAATATGGACAAGTCAAATAAAGAAAATAAAACACAGCCATCCAAGACAGGAGAAGGTCCTCTCGCGGGGAGGCGTATGATGCAACACAGAGAAAGCCGAAAGGAGTCTGTGTTGCTGACTAACCTTCTTTCTTCTAGGAGAACTTCCAGATTTGGCACCTGGAATGTTCGGACATTAAACGAACAAGGGAAAGTGGCGCAAGTAGCAGCAGAAATGAGGGAATACAAAATCGAGGTTCTGGGAATGTGTGAAACAAAGTGGAAGGGGGTAGACAGGAAGAAACTCATCACAGGTGAATTGGTGCTGTCCTCAGGACATGAAGACGAAAGTTCACACCACAGTGAAGGGGTAGCTCTTATGTTATCTAAAGAAGCACAGAAAGCACTAATTGAATGGGAAGCTGTTGGACCCAGAATAATAACAGCTTCTTTCAAAACAGCAAAAAAGAAAATTCATGTAAATGTCATCCAATGTTATGCATCAACTAATGACAAAGAAGAGTCTGTGAAAGAAGCATTTTATACTAAACTACAGGAAATTATGGATAAAGTAAAAAGAAGAGACATCACAATTTTGATGGGGGACATGAATGCAAAGATAGGTACAGTCAACACTGGATTTGAAGAAGTCATGGGAAAACATGGGCTAGGAGTAATGAATGAAAATGGAGAGCTATTCGCAAACTTCTGTGCTTCATATCAACTGGCTATAGGAGGAAGCATGTTTCCACATAAGAGAATACACAAGGCAACATGGATATCACCAGACCATAGAACAGAAAATCAGATTGATCATATATGCATAAACAAGAAGTTTAGATCATCATTGCAGGATGTAAAGGTATATAGAGGAGCAGATGTGGCATCAGATCACCATCTTCTGATAGCCAAAGTAAAAATGAAACTCAAGAGATATGCAACAATGCAAAATTATAGACAACAGTTTAATGTAGGACAGCTAAGAAATCAAGAAACAAGAGACAAATTTGCGGTCACAGTATCCAACAAATTCCAAGTGCTCCAACAGCTGGAAGATGTAGAGAATACAGAAGACTATTGGCAGCAGGTCAAAACAGTATGGAAGGAGACATGTGAAGAAATACTGGGGAAAAGGGAAAGACAACAAAAAGCATGGATAACAACAGAAACCATCAATAAGATAAAAGACAGAAAAAACAAGAAAGCAGAGTTAAACACAAGCAAAACTAGAAGCTCCAAAGCCAAGGCTCAAGAAGTGTACACAGAAGCAAACAAAGAAGTAAAAAGAAGTATTAAAAGAGACAAGAGGAAGTATATTGAGGAGTTGGCAAGAGAGGCAGAAGATGCTGCAGCCAAAGGAAATATGAGAGAACTGTATAGCAGCACAAAGAAGCTAACAGGGAAATACAAGCAAACAAGTTGCCTCATAAAAGACAAGAATGGGAAACTGCTCAGCAATATACAAGAGCAAATGAAGAGGTGGACAGAATATTTTGGGGACCTTCTCAATAGACCAGTTCCACAAAACCCGCTGGACATCCAGCCAGCAGAAGAAGAGCTACAAATTAACGGTGAAAGACCAACGAAGGAAGAAATAAAGAAAGCCATAAAGCTTCTAAGAGAGGGAAAAGCGTATGGACCTGATGGCATTCCAGCAGAGGCCATCAAAGCAGATATCGACACGGCTACAGAGATGTTATATAAATTACTTGGTAAAGTCTGGGAAAAGGAAGAGATACCAGCAGAATGGAAGGAAGGATATCTGGTTAAGTTGCCTAAAAAGGGAAATTTACAAGAGTGCACACATTATAGAGGAATAATGTTACTATCAGTGCCAGGAAAAGTATTAAACAGGATTATCCTTGAGAGATTAAAAGAGTCCATAGACAAGAAACTGAGAGATGAACAAGCAGGTTTTCGACAAAACAGATCATGTACAGACCAGATAGCCACTTTGAGAATAATAGTTGAACAAAGTCTGGAATGGAATTCACCACTATACATCAGATTTGTGGACTACGAAAAGGCATTTGACAGTGTAGACAGAGAATCACTTTGGAAATTGATGAGGCATTATGGAGTTCCCCTGAAGATCATTAATTTAATAAAGAAAACATATGAAGACATGACATGCAGAGTTCTTCATGAAGGACAGCTTACAGAACCGTTTGGGATAAGAACAGGAGTGCGACAGGGATGCCTCTTGTCTCCATTTCTTTTCTTGCTGGCAATAGATTGGGTTATGAGATCATCGACAACACACAACAGAAATGGAATCCAGTGGACTCTGACTAAGCAGTTGGATGATCTGGATTTTGCTGATGACTTGGCTCTTCTGTCCCATAACCGTAATCAGATGCAGGACAAATTGAAAACACTCGATGAGAGGTCACAGCAATTGGGTCTGAAAATACACAGGGAAAAGACAAAAATAATGAGAATAAATGCAGGTAATGATAACAGGGTTGAACTTGAAGAAACACCAATTCAAGATGTAGAATCATACACATATCTTGGCAGTAATATAGACAAAGTTGGAGGGACAGACAGCGATATCAAAATAAGAATACAAAAGGCAAGAGGAGCTTTCATTGCATTGGGAAATATATGGAGATCAAGAGAAATCGGATCCAACACGAAAATAAGAATCTTCAACTCAAATGTGAAGTCAGTCCTATTGTATGGCTCGGAGACATGGAGAACAACAAAGACAACAACCAAAAAGCTACAGACTTTCATAAATGGGTGCTTGCGTAGAATAGAGGGATTAAAATGGTATGACAAGGTTACCAACGTGGAACTGATGACAAGAACTAGACAAGTGCCAGTGGAACAAGAGATGAGAAGAAGACGATGGCGATGGATAGGACACACACTGAGGAAACCTGTTGATAGCATTACAAGGCAGTCCTTGTTCTGGAACCCCCAGGCAAGAGAGGCAGAGGAAGACCAAGAAGTACATGGAGAAGAGAGTTGGAAACAGAGGTGAAAATGATGAGGAGAACATGGAAAGAACTTGAGATGATGGCACAGGACAGGAGGACTTGGCATGTGTTTGTTGAAGGCCTATGCTCCTTTGGGAGTGGAGGGTTATGAATGAATGAATGAAACAGCTGTATGAGAACGAGAGTGTTAACTTCAGGAGGTACACAGATGACATTGAACAGCTGATTTCTGAGTTTGATCGTCGATTTCAAGATTTTGAGATGTTTCGTCCACAAATGGAACTTTTTAACAACCCATTCAAGTGCACAGTGCATAGTGGAATCTCAGCCAGCAGAACTACAATTACAGTTATGTGAACTCCAATGTGACCCATTCATCGACACAACAGAAGCAACTCGAGCTGATCTGTGGAAATTACTACCAAAGGAACGCGTTTCCCACTTGAGAAAATTGGCCCTAAAAGTGTGCTCTATATTTAGTAGCACATATCTTTGTGAGACAACATTTTCTGCCACGAAGCTTATCAAATCCAAGACCAGAAACAGATTAACTAACTCTGTATTATCCCATGTTCTCAGAATTGCTACGTCAGAAATGGAAGTAGACTTCAAATCACTGGCGAAAAGTTTTGATAAGCCACACTCTTCACAATGAAATAACACACAAATGTATGTTTGAAATAAATAATTACATTTCATATTACAAATTACAAGTCTGGAAGGAAGAGCTGGAGAAGAGAGGGATGGTCATAAGCAGCTCTTAAACAAAATCCATGGTGATATCACGAGAAGAAAGAAAACATCAGATTAAGTGGGGAGAACAGGTCCTGGAGCAGGTCGACCACTTTAAATATCTCGGAGCTATCATAGACCGAAAGGGAGGCATCAAAGAAGAGTTGGCCACTCGAAAAGCAGCGGCTGGGAGACTTTTTCAGGCCATAAATCGTGGATTCCTCAGCAAGAAAGAGGTTGGTAAGAAAACGAAGATGGCTGTATACCCGCTCCACCTATGTCCCAGTCTTGACATATGGATGCGAGTCGTGGGCAATGACTACAACCCACAAAAGCCAGATCCAAACCTCAGAAATGAGGTATCTGAGGAAAGTGGTTGAAGTAACAAGAAGAGACATGGTCCGCAACCAGACGATCCGTCAAGGCCTAAAATCCCATCCGCTGCAGACCCAAATAGAACAGTCCCAACTAAGATGGTTTGGCCATGTCTGCAGAATGGGAGAAGACCGGCTACCACGACAAGCATGGGAAACAAAGAGCCAGGGATCCAGACCTCCAGGACGACTCAGAGTCCGCTGGGAGGACAACATTAGACAATCTTTGAAGGACCGAGGACTAGAATGGAACCAGGCCAGGAAGAAGACAGCTGATAGAATGGTCTGGCGCTCTCTCTTCCAAACCTCTACACCTCACGATAGAAGGGGAACGACTAAGTAAGTAAGTATTACAAATTACAAAACAAATTAAAACAACAGATTCATTATATTTTTTTTTTACAGTAATTTCAGTCCGAAGACTGGTATACGTGTCTTGGCAGATGTGCAGTACAGTAGTTTGCCGTTGATTTCTGTACGTGGTTCATTATATATGTAAAACTAAATCTCAGAACGTTATTTTTTAAGGATTTTATAGGTCTGGCCCTCTGGTGTTACCCTTTACCGTAATCTGGCCCTCGGCCAACCTTAGGTTGGCCGCCACTGCTTTAGACAGAAGAATGTATGAATATGATCCTGACTTACATACATATTCCCTCATATAATATCCTCCCAAAAACTTACTAAAATAAAAATCAAGGATAAAACTTTTCTAACGCTTGTTTAATGCCAACTTTAAAGGGTGTGCGCTTCGTGGCACCCAGTTCTTCCATTCTAGAACAGTCTAAGTGACAGTCGTATGGACGAGGTGCTCCAGATGCTGGCTTTGTGTCTGGGACAATGTGCTGAGTGGTGATCCCAAATAGCTCTGCCATTGTCAGTGCCATGTCATATTTTGTCATAACTTCATCCCCACTCCAGTGAAAGATTCCTGTCAAATCTGGGTTCTGAATTAAAATGTTGAGAATATAAAAAACAAGACATTTCATCTCTTAGCAAATAGCATTAAATTTGATGAAAATTTCAAGGTTCGTGCAACAAATGAGTAAAGGTAGTCCCATACCACATACTGCTTTAGGGGAGAGAAGTGTTAGAGACTTCACCGTTCTAGGTAAAGCTTTATGAGATGGGGTCATTAATTCCCTTCTGTGCTGCCTTTGAATTCTCTAACTCAATAAAAGAGCCAGGATCAATTTATAGCTGAGTAGATTGGAACGTGAGTGCCAGGTTTTGATCTCAGAACCCGGTAACTTTGCTGTGAGAGGCAACACTAACTGCTCAGCCAATCAACACATGAGTTGGTATATGTAACATTTTTCACGTGCTATCTAGACCTGCCTTGTGTGGCTTCAGGGAGTCTCTGACGAGACAAACAAAGAATAAGACTTCTTTAGTTTTGTCACCACCTAAGGTGACTAGCATTAAGTTGTGTCACCACCTAATGTGACTAGCATTAAGTGGTGTCACCACCTAAGGTGACTAGCATTAAGTTGTGTCACCACCTAAGGTGACTAGCATTAAGTTGTGTCACCACCTAAGGTGACTAGCATTAAGTTGTGCTTGGGTCTGGCTTTAGTTTTGTCACCACCTAAGGTGACTAGCATTAAGTTGTGCTTGGGGCTGTCTTTAGTTTTGTCTCCACCTAAGGTGACTAGTTATCAGTTGTGCTTGGAGCTGGCTTTAGTCTTGTCACCACCTAAGGTGACTAGCATTAAGTTGTGATTGGGTCTGGCTTTAGTTTTGTCACCACCGACGGTGACTAGCATTAAGTTGTGTCACCACCTAAGGTGACTAGCATTAAGTTGTGTCACCACCTAAGGTGACTAGCATTAAGTTGTGTCACCACCTAAGGTGACTAGCATTAAGTTGTGTCACCATCTAAGGTGACTAGCATTAAGTTGTGTCACCATCTAAGGTGACTAGCATTAAATTGTGTCGCCACCTAAGGTGACTAGCATTAAGTTGTGTCACCACCTAAAGCAACTAGCATTAAATTGTGTCACCACCTAAGGTAACTAGCATTAAGTAGTGTCACCACCTAAGGTGACTAGCATTAAGTTGTGTCACCACCTAAAGCAACTAACAGTAAGTTGTGTCATCACCTAAGGTGATGAGCATTAAGTTGTGTCACCACCTAAGGTGACTAGCATTAAGTTTTGTCACCCCTAAGGTGACTAGCATTAAGTTGTGTCACCATCTAAGATGACTAGCATTACACTGTGTCCCCACCTAAGGTGACTAGCATTAACTTGTGCTTGGGTTTGGCTTTAGTTTTGTCACCACCTAAGGTGACTACATTAAGTTGTGCTTGGGTCTGGCTTTAGTTTTGTCACCACCTAAGGTGACTACATTAAGTTGTGCTTGGGTCTGGCTTTAATTTTGTCACCACCTATGATGACTAGCATTTAGTTGTGTAACCACCTAAGGTGACTAGCATTAAGTTGTGTCACCACCTAAGGTGACTAGCATTAAGTTGTGTCACCACCTAAGGTGACTAGCATTAAGTTAAGTCACCATCTAAGGTGACTAGCATGAAATTGTGTCACCACTTAAGGTGACTAGCATTAAGTTGTGTCACCACCTAAGGTGACTAGCATTAAGATGTGTCACCACCTAAGACAACTAGCATTAAGTTGTGTCACCACCTAAGGCAACTAGCATTAAGTTGTGTCACCACCTAAGGTGACTAGCATTAAGTTGAGTCACCACCTAAGGTGACTAGCATTAAGTTGTCACCACCTAAGGTGACTAGCATTAAGTTGTTTCACCACATAAGGTGACTAGCATTAAGTTGTGTCACCACCTATGGTAACTAGCATTAAGTTGTGTCACAACCTAACGTGACTAGCATTAGGCTGTGCTTGGGGCTGGCTTTAGTTTTGTCACCACCTAAGGTGACTAGCATTAAGTTGTGCTTGGGGCTGGGTTTATTTACTAGCATTAAGTTGTGCTTGGGTCTGGCTTTAGTTGTGTCACCACCTAAGGTGACTAGCATTCAGTTGTGCTTGGGGCTGGCTTTAGTTTTGTCACCACCTAAGGTGACTAGCATTAAGTTGTGCTTGGGGCTGGCTTTAGTTTTGTCACCACCTAAGGTGACTAGCATTAAGTTGTGCTTGGGGCTGGCTTTAGTTTTGTCACCACCTAAGGTGACTAGCAGTAAGTTGTGCTTGGATCTGGCTTTAGTTTTGTCACCACCTAAGGTGACTAGCATTAAGTTGTGCTTGGGGCTGGCTTTGTTTTGTCACCACCTAAGGTGACTAGCATTAAGTTGTGCTTGGGGCTGTTTTTAGTTTTGTCTCCACCTAAGGTGACTAGTTATAAGTTGTGCTTGGGGCTGGCTTTAGTCTTGTCACCACCTAAGGTGACTAGCATTAAGTTGTGCTTGGTGCTGGCTTTTGTGACTAGCATTAAGTTGTGTCACCACCTAATATGACTAGCATTAAGTTGTGCTTGGGGCTGGCTTTAGTTTTGTCACCACCTAAGGTGACTAGCAATCAATTGTGCTTGGGGCTGGCTTTAGTTTTGTCACCACCTAAGGTGACTAGCATTAAGTTGTGCTTGGGGCTGGCTTTAGTGACTAGCATTAAATTGTGCTTGGGTCTTGCTTTAGTTATGTCACCACCTAAGGTGACTAGCATTAAGTTGTGCTTGGGGCTGGCTTTAATTTTGTCACCACCTAAGGTGACTAGCATTAAGTTCTGCTTGGGGCTGGCTTTAGTTTTGTCACCACCTAATGTGACTAGCATTAAGTTGTGCTTGGGGCTAGCTTTAGTTTTGTCACCACCTAAGGTGACTACATTAAGTTGTGCTTGGGGCTGGCATTAGTTTTGTCAACACCTAAGGTGACTAGCATTAAGTTGTGCTTGGGTCTGGCTTTAGTTTTGTCACCACCTAAGGTGACTACATTAAGTTGTGCTTGGGTCTGGCTTTAGTTTTGTCACCACCTATGATGACTAGCATTAAGTTGTGTCACCACCTAAGGGGACTAGCATTAAGTTAAGTCACCATCTAAGGTGACTAGCATGAAATTGTGTCACCACCTAAGGTGACTAGCATTAAGTTGTGTCACCACCTAAGGTGACTAGCATTAAGATGTGTCACCACCTAAGACAACTAGCATTAAGTTGTGTCACCACCTAAGGCAACTAGCATTAAGTTGTGTCACCACCTAAGGCAACTAGCATTAAGTTCTGTTACCACCTAAGGTGACTAGCATTAAGTTGTCACCACCTAAGGTGATTAGCATTAAGTTGTTTCACCACATAAGGTGACTAGCATTAAGTTGTGTCACCACCTATGGTAACTAGCATTAAGTTGTGTCACAACCTAACGTGACTAGCATTAGGCTGTGCTTGAGGCTGGCCTAAGTTTTGTCACCACCTAAGGTGACTAGCATTTAGTTGTGCTTGGGGCTGGGTTTATTGACTAGCATTAAGTTGTGCTTGGGTCTGGCTTTAGTTATGTCACCACCTAAGGTGACTAGCATTAAGTTGTGCTTGGGGCTGGCTTTAGTTTTGTCACCACCTAAGGTGACTAGCATTAAGTTGTGCTTGGAGCTGGCTTTAGTTTTGTCACCACCTAAGGTGACTAGCAGTAAGTTGTGCTTGGGTCTGGCTTTAGTTTTGTCACCACCTAAGGTGACTAGCATTAAGTTGTGCTTGGGGCTGGCTTTGTTTTGTCACCACCTAAGGTGACTAGCATTAAGTTGTGCTTGGGGCTGTCTTTAGTTTTGTCTCCACCTAAGGTGACTAGTTATCAGTTGTGCTTGGAGCTGGCTTTAGTCTTGTCACCACCTAAGGTGACTAGCATTAAGTTGTGCTTGGCGCTGCCTTTAGTGACTAGCATTAAGTTGTGTCACCACCTATGGTGACTAGCATTAAGTTGTGCTTGGGGCTGGCTTTAGTTTTGTCACCACCTAAAGTGACTAGCATTAAGTTGTGCTTGGGGCTGGCTTTAGTTTTGCCACCACATAAGGTGACTAGTTATAAGTTGTGCTTGGGGCTGGCATTAGTTTTGTCACCACCTAAGGTGACTAGCATTAAGTTGTGTCACCACCTAAGGGGATTAGCATTAAGTTGTGTCACCACCTAAGGTGACAAGCATTAAGTTGTGTCACCACCTAAGGTGATTAGCATTAAGTTAAGTCACCATCTAAGGTGATAAGCATGAAATTGCGTCATCACCTAAGGTGACTAGCATTAAGTTGTGTCACCACCTAAGATGACTAGCATTAAGTTGTGCTTGGGGCTGTCTTTAGTTTTGTCTCCACCTAAGGTGACTAGTTATAAGTTGTGCTTGGGGCTGGCTTTAGTCTTGTCACCACCTAAGGTGACTAGCATTACGTTGTGCTTGGCGCTGGCTTTAGTGACTAGCATTAAGTTGTGTCACCCCCTAAGGTGACTAGCATTAAGTTGTGCTTGGGGCTGTCTTTAGTTTTGTCTCCACCTAAGGTGACTAGTTATAAGTTGTGCTTGGGGCTGGCTTTAGTCTTGTCACCACCTAAGGTGACTAGCATTAAGTTGTGCTTGGCGCTGGCTTTAGTGACTAGCATTAAGTTGTGTCACCACCTATGGTGACTAGCATTAAGTTGTGTCACCACCTAATGTGACTAGCATTAAGTTGTGCTTGGGGCTGGCTTTAGTTTTGTCACCACCTAAGGTGTCTAGCATTCAGTTGTGCTTGGGGCTGGCTTTAGTTTTGTCACCACCTAAGGTGACTAGCATTAAGTTGTGCTTGGGGCTGGCTTTAGTGACTAGCATTAAATTGTGCTTGGGTCTTGCTTTAGTTATGTCACCACATAAGGTGACTAGCATTAAGTTGTGCTTGGGGCTGGCTTTAGTTTTGTCACCACCTAAGGTGACTAGCATTAAGTTGTGCTTGGGGCTGGCTTTAGTTTTGTCACCACCTAAGGTGACTAGCATTAAGTTGTGCTTGGGGCTGGCTTTAGTTTTGTCACCACGTAAGGTGACTAGTTATAAGTTGTGCTTGGGGCTGGCATTAGTTTTGTCACCACCTAAGGTGACTAGCATTAAGTTGTGCTTGGGTCTGGCTTTAGTTTTGTCACCACCTAAGGTGACTACATTAAGTTGTGCTTGGGTCTGGCTTTAGTTTTGTCACCACCTAAGGTGACTACATTAAGTTGTGCTTGAGTCTGGCTTTAGTTTTGTCACCACCTATGATGACTAGCATTAAGTTGTGTCACCACCTAAGGGGACTAGCATTAAGTTGTGTCACCACCTAAAGTGACTAGCATTAAGTTGTGTCACCACCTAAGGTGACTAGGATTAAGTTAAGTCACCATCTAAGGTGACTAGAAGGAAATTGTGTCACCACCTAAGGTGACTAGCATTAAGTTGTGTCACCACCTAAGGTGACTAGCATTAAGATGTGTCACCACCTAAGGCGACTAGCATTAAGTTGTGTCACCACGTAAGGTGACAAGTTATAAGTTGTGCTTGGGGCTGGCATTAGTTTTGTCACCACCTAAGGTGACTAGCATTAAGTTGTGCTTGGGTCTGGCTTTAGTTTTGTCACCATCTAAGGTGACTACATTAAGTTGTGCTTGGGTCTGGCTTTAGTTTTGTCACCACCTAAGGTGACTACATTAAGTTGTGCTTTTGTCTGGCTTTAGTTTGTCACCACCTATAATGACTAGCATTAAATTGTGTCACTACCTAAGGTGACTAGCATTAAGTTGTGTCACCACCTAAGGTGACTAGCATTATGTTGTGTCACCACCTAAGGTGACTAGCATTAAGTTAAGTCACCATCTAAGGTGACTAGCATGAAATTGTCACCACCTAAGGTGACTAGCATTAAGTTGTGTCACCACCTAAGGTGACTAGCATTAAGATGTGTCACCACCTAAGAAAACTAGCATTAAGTTGTGTCACCACCTAAGGTAACTAGCATTAAGTTGTGCCACCACCTAAGGCAACTAGCATTAAGTTTTGTCACCACCTAAGGTGTCTAGCATTAGGTTGTCACCACCTAAGGTGACTAGCATTAAGTTGTTTCACCACATAAGATGACTAGCATTAAGTTGTGTCACCACCTATGGTAACTAGCATTTAGTTATGTCACCACCTAAGGTGACTAGCATTAAGTTGTGCTTGGGGCTGGCTTTAGTTGTCACCACCTAAGGTGACTAGCATTAAGTTGTGCTTGGGGCTGGCTTTAGTTTTGTCACCACCTAAGGTGACTAGCATTAAGTTGTGCTTGGGGCTGGCTTTAGTTTTGTCACCACCTAAGGTGACTAGCAGTAAGTTGTGCTTGGGTCTGGCTTCAGTTTTATCACCACCTAAGGTGACTAGCATTAAGTTGTGCTTGGGGCTGGCTTTGTTTTGTCACCACCTAAGGTGACTAGCATTAAGTTGTGCTTGGTGCTGTCTTTAGTTTTGTCACCACCTAAGGTGACTAGTTATCAGTTGTGCTTGGCGCTGGCTTTAGTCTTGTCACCACCTAAGGTGATTAGCATTAAGTTGTGCTTGGCGCTGGCTTTAGTGACTAGCATTAAGTTGTGTCACCACCTATGGTGACTAGCATTAAGTTGTGCTTGGGACTGGCTTTAGTTTTGTCACCTCCTAAGGTGACTAGCATTAAGTTGTGCTTGGGGCTGGCTTTAGTTTTGTCACCATGTAAGGTGACAAGTTATAAGTTGTGCTTGGGGCTGGCATTAGTTTTGTCACCACCTAAGGTGACTAGCATTAAGTTGTGCTTGGGGCTGACTTTAGTTTAGTCACCACCTAAAGTGACTAGCATTAAGTTGTTCATGGGTCTGGCAACATCATCACTTAAAACTAAGTGCTACAGAAACAATCACTGTACGATGCTTTGATGCAGGCTTCCTAGTGACCAGCTTCCACGAGAATCAAAAATGGAAATGATGATGGAATCAGACTACATGAAAAATATTTGAGGGAAACATAATAGTCAGGCTGAAGATATTTCACAAACACGCCTGCAAGCAGTTGGAAGACATAATGGACACTAAGGAAATATGGTCATTTACAAGAACGTGTGGGAGCTGTGGTTGCGCAGTAGTTAGTGCACTGGCTTCATAGTTCGATCCCCAACTGAGGTGGGATTTTTTAGACTGCAAACCGCTCCGGTGTCAACCCAACATCATTAATTAGATACCAAAGCAACTCTGGGAAGGTTAATGGCGGCGGCGTGATGCTGACCACATCATCCCTAGTGTGCCTCATGATAAAGAAAATATGGGCCTAACACCATATTCCCAATATGCCTCAATGGGCGTGTAACGGGATCCTTTACCTTTTACCTTAAAAGTACGGGTCCATATCTCATTGAAACTGGAGAAACCATAGAAGGTGCAAAAAAAAAACCAGGAGTGAACGCAGTGTTAATGAAAGAGGCCAAATTAAGCAGACAAAACATTTGGGACATGATATATATATATATATATATATATATATATATATATATATATATATATATATATATATATATATATATATATATATCTTCTTCTTTTCTTTGATCCTTAGCCGCCGACCGTCAAAGCAGTCAGTGGCCATCACGCCTAGTGGCGTCTTGTAGGGCAACAACAAATTGATTCCACTTTGCTCGGTCAGTGGCCATCCTTCGTACTGTGCCCCAACTCTGGTTCATTCTTTGCATCTCAGCCTCCACAGTCCTCCACCAGGTTGTTTTTGGTCGGCCTCTCTTTCGTTTTCCTTCAGGGGTCCAAAGCATAGCTGTTCTTGTGATGGCATCGGGGTCTCTTCTATATATATATATATATATATATATCTTTTTTTACCACCCACAGGTTTTGTAAGTCTCTCGTATATCCGTTTACGGTTAACCATTACCTCGGTAAAGCTTTCTCTTGCACATAGAATTACTAAAAATAGTAGCAGTGATCTCCAGATAATGAAAACCATAAAATTGTGACTATTTTGACCCTTGACCACAATCAGTTTTACAAGCAGTAGTGGTTTTCTCTGATGCACACAGCTGTGAAAATGATAGATTATGGCTCATTAAAAAAAACTCTGATGATATACATACAGAGACAGCAGTTAAGATACTTTGGTAATTTCCTAATACTCGTGGCTGAACGCTCAGCTGTGAATATGTGTAAATTTCGTTCCATGTAGAGTTAGGGTTAGGATTAGGGTTAACCCTAACTCTAAATCGTACGAAACTACAAATATTATACACATATTCACTGCTGAGCGTTCAGCCACGAGTATTAGGGAATTACCGATACTTTTATAATAATAATAATATGCAGATATTTGCACTGGTAATTGTGGAATTTGCTACCAAACTGCTGACTCTTACATCTGGAATAGTCCACATTGACTATAGCCCAGATGAGAGATTCTAGAAATTAAAATGCCATGTGTAGGTCCCAGAGGTTTCTATGGAGACAGACAAAGAATAGAGCCACTGCTTCTTCAGGCATATCATATAAAATGACTTAATATAAGGGGGGTACCAACGGGCTGATCACCCGTTTGCCAGTCACTTCGATTACGGAAACAACAGCAAATGGATTGATTTGCCGTTGCCCTAAAGACGTCAATAGGCGTGATGGGAAACAATGGCAAAGAAAACCTATCTGCTGTTGCCCTAAGACGCCACTAGGCGTAATGCCACTGACTGCTTTGACGGTCGGTGGCTAAGGACGGAAGAAGAAGAAGAAGAATATAAGGGGGAGGAGGGAGGGTTGGCAACATCATCATGTGAAAACAAACACGGATGCAAGACCACATGACTGCTTTAATGAAAGCTTCTTGCAAGTAGACCAGCTACATTGGTAGCTCCATGATCCATTAGGAGTGAAAAGTAAAGGAACAATCACATTCACAATGTTAAGTTGGAGACGAAAATCCTCCAAACAACATTTATAACTCACCTTTACTCTGCTATCAACAAGAATTGTTATAGCCGTTGCCAAGTTGGAGCAGGAAGTTGGGTATCTTTTTTCATAGTGGTTCATCTCTGCAGGTCTGCTTATGTCCTTCACCTTGCTGAACAAGACCGTTACAGCACTCTCATCTAGATTCTCAACTGCTCCATATAAAACAGGCACTCTTAATACGATATTTCCTAGAGACAAGAGAAAGACTTTCATGCTAATATACATTCACATGTATGCAAAACGACACCAACATTTTCTGAGTAAATATATATATGTTTATAAATTTTGAATCTTTCTATGTTCATTTTCATGTATTTAATTTAAATTTTTTTTTTTGGGGGGGGGGGGGGGGGGGGGTGGGGGTGGGGGGGGGGGGTAGGGGGGGGGGGGGGGAGAATGGAGAAGATAACATTGAATGGAGAGTATGTTGGGTGGTTCAACATAATGGCATGAAGGGGTCAACAGCAGAACTGATAAACAGTACTAGAGACAGGAAGTTATGGAGATATATGATCACCTATACCACAAGGGTCGGCGTCTGTGGCCTAATGGATATGAACGCAGTTTCATAATCCAGATATACCAGGTTCGAAACCTGCTGCAGGCGGTTTGGTAGCAGATCGCTTTGTGTGGATTTTTAACAATGGTATAAGCGCCGTACCGTTCAGAAACCAATGGCAAACTACTGAATGAAAAAATTGCCTAGAAAAATCACAAACAGCCAATAAAAGCTGGGGTTGATTGCCACGTCCTGTAAAGGATAAGCAACTAACTTTATACCACAAGGCATGGTACTTGAAGATAAAGAAGATTGTTTATACACATATGTCAGGGATATTATGAAAATATGTCAGGGAGGTTTCAACATCTGTTGGTTTAAAGAAAACCAGACTAGAAATGTGGCATGCATGTCCCTGTTTTATTTTTTAAAACAAGGGTAGGGGATGCCTGGACTCTTAAGCTTAACTAAGCTATAAACTTTGACTATAGAATGTTCAGAATTCAGTGAATTGCCAAGTGGAAAAAAATCCAGCCTAGAAGAATATATAGCCCAATTCAAAATGTCCTTAACCTTGAGACAAGAAATCTTGACAATAGCACAATAAAACTATCAAATCATAAAGCAGGTCTTACCAGAAGAAAAGATAAAAAATCATAAAGAAATAAACATGATGAGGTTGCTAGCCTCATGCACAGATTAGTCACCTCATGAACAAACTCAGATTAGTCACCTCATGAACAAACTCAGATTAGTCACCTCATGAACAAACTCAGATTAGTCACCTCATGAACAAACTCAGATTAGTCACCTCATGAACAAACTCAGATTAGTTACCTGATGCACAAACTCAGATTAGTTACCTCATGAAGAAACTCAGATTAGTCACCTCTTGAACATACTCAGATTTGTCACCTCATGCACAAACTCAGATTAGTTACCTGATGCACAAACTCAGATTAGTAACCTCATGCACAAACTCAGATTAGTCATCTCATGCACAAACTCAGATTAGTCACCTCATGAACAAACTCAGATTAGGCAGCTCATGAACAAACTCAGATTAGTCACCTCATGAACAAACTCAGATTAGTCACCTCATGAACAATCTCAGATTAGTCACCTCATGAACAAACTCAGATTAGTCACCTCATGAACAAACTCAGATTAGTCACCTCATGAACAAACTCAGATTAGTCACCCCATGAACAAACTCAGATTAGTCCCCTCTTGAACAAACTCAGATTAGTCACCTCATGAAGAAACTCAGATTAGTCACCTCATGAACAAACTCAGATTAGTCACCTGTTACAAAATGCAGGAGGAAGTAGTAGTCCTATTATTATTGTCCAGGAACTACATGGATGCTTCACTCATCATCATTACCCTTTAACTCCCCAAGGAGCATGGGCCTTCATAACACCCATACCAAGTCCTCTTGTCCGGTGCCTTCAGCTTAAGGTCCTTCAATGACTTCCTCATGCCTTTCATTTCTGTCTCCAGTTCTCTTCTCTATGTGTTTTTCTGTCTCCATCTACCCTGGGGATTCCAGAACAAGGACTGCCTTGTAATGCTATCAACAGGTTTCCTCAATGTGTGTCCTATCCATTGTCAACATCATCTCATTTCTTGTTCCGCTGGCACTTATCTGGTTCTTGTCATCAGTTTCACATTGGTGATCTGGTATGTTCTAAGCAAGCACCCTTTTAGGAATTGTTACTTTTTGGCTGTTGTTTTTGTTGTTCTCCATGTTTCAGAGCCGTACAATAGGACTGACTTGATATTTGAGTTGAAGATTCTCATTTTTGTGTTGGACCTGAAATCTTTTGACTTCCATAAATTTCCCAGTGTAATGAAAGCTCCTCTAACCTTTTGCATTCATATTTTGATATATTTGTCTGTCCCTCCAAATCTGTCTATATTGCTAATTTGTACATGATTCTATATCTTGTAGTGGTTTTTTTTCAAGAAATATATATGCTTATACATTTTCATTCTTTCAATTTCCCTCCTTATGTTATTTAATTTTAGGGTTTGTGTGTGTGTGTGCGGAAAAAAAAATGAATTATCAATTCTAGATTTATGATAAGCCCTGTATGAACTATGACCAACAAGGAATCTTTTAAAACATCAGTTTCCACTCTCTATGTAGAAGGTAACATTGAAAGGGAGAGGATGCTGGATGGTTCGGCTAACAACGGAAGTGATAAACAGTACTAGAGACAGGAAGTTAAACCTGGGCACTTAAGGTTAAGAAAGCTAGAAGCACTGAAGCTGTGGCTGTAGAATGTTTAAAACTGTGTGAAAAAAATCCAGCCCAAAAGTATATATAGCAGAATTTACTTACTTACTCGTTCCCCTTCTACCGTGAGGTGTAGAGGTTTGGAAGAGAGAGCGCCAGACTATCCTATTGGCTGTCTTCCTCCTGGCCTGGTTCCATTCTAGTCCTCGGTCCTTCAAAGATTGTCTAATGTTGTCCTCCCAGCGGACTCTGGGTCTCCTGGGGGTCTGGATCCCTGGCTCTTTGTTTCCCATGCTTGTCGTGGTAGCCGATCTTCTCCCATTCTGCAGACATGGCCAAACCATCTTAGTTGGGACTGTTCTACTTGGGTCTGCAGGGGGGTGGGATTTTAGGCTTGACGTATCGTCTGGTTGTGTAGCATGTCTCTTCTTGTTACTTCAACCACCTTCCTCAGATACCTCACTTCTGAGGTTTGGATCTGGCTTTTGTGGGTTGTAGTCATTGCCCATGACTCGCATCCATATGTCAAGACTGGGACATAGGATGAGCGGTACACAGCCATCTTCATTTTCTTACCAACCTCTCTCTTGCTGAGGAATCCTCAATTTATGGCCTGAAAAATTCTCCCAGCTGCTGCTTTTTGAGTGGCCAACTCTTCTTTGATGCCTCCCTTTCGGTCTATAATAGCTCCAAGGTATTTAAAGTGATCAACCTGCTCCAGGACCTGTTCTCCCAACTTAATCTGATGTCTTCTTTTTTCTCGTGATATCACCATGGATTTTGTTTTAGAGCTGCTTATGACCATCCCTCTCTTCTCCAGCTCTTCCTTCCAGACTTGCAGGTTGGATTGGAGATGTGCCTCTGATTTAGCAATCAGTGCAACATCATCAGCAAATGCCAGCTCTGAAATACAGATCTGTCTCATCTTCCAGTACCCCACTGAATACTGACAGGATATCACCTTGACTTACACCAGTGGTGGTCCTGAACTCTTCTGACTTATGGTTTGCTGTCCTCACATAATTTCTGCAAGACTTGTAGAAGCTCTGTATAGCATGAATCAGAGGTGCTGGAATGTTCTTCCTTGCCAAACAGTCCCAAAGTTTGCTCCAAGGACCCTGTCAAATGCCTTTTCCAGATCTATGAAACAAAGATGGATCTCACTCTTATACTCAAGGGCCTTTTCACTCAGCTGTCTGAGTGTGAAGATTAGGTCTTGAGTACTTCGGTTTGCTCGGAATCCACACTGGCCCTCATCCAATTGTGGCTCAGCTAGGTGTCGGAGTCTCTACTCTAGGATTCTAGAGTAGATTTTACCAGGGACACTGAGAAGGGATATGCCTCTATGGTTTCCACATTGTCGATTGTCACCCTTTTTGAAAATTGGTGTTATGATGGCAATCTCCCAATCCTCTGGTATGGTCTTGTTGCACCTTGCTGCCTGTAGGACCCTTAAGAGTAATAGGTCGCCTGATGCTCACATGTACTTAACCATTTCTGGTGTTATACCATCATGCCCTGCTGCTTTGCCCATCTTGATTTTATTTAGTGCTGCCTTCAGTTCTTCCATCTTTATGTCATTTTCACCATCATTGGTTTTCTCTTCTGTGCTAGTGGTTATCATTTCTGATGTTTCACCATGCTCACCATCCAGGAGTTCTGAGAAATATTCTTTCCATCTTTCCATTACTTCCTTTGGGGCAGTAAGCAATTTGCCTTGCTTGTCCTTTATAAATTTGAGAGGGCATTGTTTTTCCTTCCTCATGTACTTTAGGGTCTTATAGAACAATTTCTGGTTTTCTTGCGCATCTTTTTCTAGCTTTTCACCAAATTCTTCCCAGGACTTCTGTTTTGCTGCTAGCACCTTGTTATTTACTTCTGTTCTGAGTGTCACATATTTTCTATATTTCTCCATTTGTCCTGTTGTGTTTTTAGCTCCTAAGTATTGTTTCCATGCCATTTTCTTCTCTCTTATTTTCTCTTTGACTTCCTCTGTCCACCAAGGTGTCCTATTTCTCTTGTTCCCAAGTCGGACTTCACCACATGCTTCTGCAGCAGCTGTCTTTATGATGTCCTTGAATTTAAGCCAGAGGGTTTCCAAGTCATCAGGTTGTTCTTCTGTGTTGCTCACCGCTGCAGCAATAAGCCCCTGATATCTGGTCTTAATTTCTGGCTCTCTTGGCTTGTAGGTCTTAATGCTCATTTCTCCCGTTCGTTTACCTAGTTTCTTGCATGATGTTGGGCAGTTCCTAGGCTGAGCAACTCTTTCAGTTGTTCTTTTGATTGTAAGCAGGTAGCAGAATTTATGATGTACTTAACCTTGAGACAAGAAATCTTGACAACGATTGTCACAAGAAAACTATCAAAAGAATATAAGGACGGGTACCATAATGTAGTTATCTAAACAAAAGCACAGATGCTGGAACTGAGGTGGCCATGTCCTCAGAAGGGACTCCGACACCATCACCAGAACTGCTATGCTTTGGACCCGAGAAGGATGGCGAAAGAGAGACAGACCAGAGACAACCTGGCAGAAAAGAGTGAAGAGATGCAAAGCATGAACCAGAGTTGGGGCACGGCACGAAGAATGGTCACTGACCGAGCAACATGGGGATAGTCTGTTGCTGCCCTACAAGACAGCACTAAGAGTGATGGCCACTGACTGTTTTGTCAGTCAGGGGATAAGAATCCAAGTAGAAGAAACAAAAGCAGGTCTTATCAGAAGAAAAGACCATTTTTTTTTAAAATACACACCATGAGGTTGTCAGCCTCAGCCCAACCTCAAATTAGTCACCTCTTATAAAATGCCAGAGGAATTGGTAGTCTTTTTCTTTCTCCGATTAGGTCACATGGGCTGATGGCAGACGCTAAATGGAAAATCTGATCTGTTACTTATTGACTTAGGTCTTTCCTCTACTAACCTGGGGTGTAGAGGTAAAAATCTAGATCTCGATAAAAATAATGAGATGGGATGAGATGATTAGAAACCATGGACATTTGAAAGACACCATATGATAAATAAATTTTTGTAAAAATAATGGAATAGAAGGTTCTTGTGTCTTTGTTCACCCATTCTGAAATTCAATGACCACACTGGGTTCCGTACATTTGCCCGCGCGGGGTTAGTCTATTTAGTAATTCGCAGGTAGGGGTGGCAGGATGAGCGTGGGTTAGTCTATATGCATTTGGCAGGTAGGGGTGGCAGCATGGCACATGAATGTAGCTGTATTATACAGGGGAGTGAAGTGTTAGAGACTTCACTACAGTAAGACCAGCTTTATGATGAATTGGAGTGAAGTGTTAGAGACTTCACTACAGTAAGACCAGCTTTATGATGCAGGGGAGTGAAGTGTTACAGACATCACTACAGTAAGACCAGCTTTATGATGCAGGGGAGTGAAGTGTTACAGACTTCACTACAGTAAGACCAGCTTTATGATGCAGGGAAGTGAAGTGTTACAGACACTACAGTAAGACCAGCTTTATGATGCAGGGGAGTGAAGTGTTAGAGACTTGACTGCATGTGTGACTTTTTGTGGCGACATCGGAATAAGTTCGTCAGTCAGACCCGTTCAACAGTATCCTGCATGACATTACAGAATTTTGGCCTCCTCTTTAAATTGTGCTGCTACGAATGAACATGTATATGTCCTGATATGTGCATAGCTTCAGCGATCTACCTGAAGTCTCTAACACTTCACTCCCCTGTATCATAAAGCTGGTCTTACTGTAGTGAAGTCTCTAACACTTCACTCCCCTGTATCATAAAGCTGGTCTTACTGTAGTGAAGTCTCTAACACTTCACTCCAATGCATCATAAACTGGTCTTACTGTAGTGAAGTCTCTAACACTTCACTCCCCTGCATCATAAAGCTGGTCTTAGAGGAAAACAAATAAAGAGGTCACAGACAACCTAGGAATGAAAAGATAATTAATGACGGAGGTTAACATTAGACAGTAAAAAATAAGAGATTCATCTTCCACGGCCTTGACACGGCTATTGGTTTGCCACGCGAATTGAAGAGAAAAAAAATTTAACAAAAAGTATGGTGCTCCGTTTGGCTTCTAAATTTCAACAATTTTAATCTGTGGGTGAATAAAGACACAAGTACCGAATAGAATAAGAAGATTAAAATACATTTCCTTTCTCCTCAAAACTAAAAAATAATAGTAAAACCTTTACCTATTCCTCTCTTTCTCACCTGGATTAGTCTCCAGAACCACTTTCTCTCCTTCTGCCTTGCTAAACCCATATTTGTTAAGAGGCTTTGGTTTATCAGTTGGTTTGTATGGAGGTTTTGTTCCATCAAAGACATAATCTGTGCTGATAAACAAGACATATGCTCCAACCTCATCTGCAAAGCAACAAATATGTGACTCAACGCTACTGAAGAATGGATAATCTACATGCAACCAACACATACATGACTAAATAGCTAATTGGTACTGAAGAATGGATAATCTGTATGTTCATAGATTCATTTCCTTTTCGTTCCATACAGAACATAGAGAAATTACTACAGCTGGCCTCCTTACAGGAAGCCTGTGTCAAAGCTCTCATGTTCCAGTAGTGGTGGTTCCTGTAGCAACTTGTTTAACCTGATGAGGTTGCCAGCCTCAAGCATAACCTTATATTAGTTGCCTCTAACTCCTAACACACTTGAGGAAGCAGTTGTTCTAATCTTTCTTTGTCTCCTCAGAGAGACCCCCAGGAACTCTTACTTACTTACTTAGTGGTTCCTCTTCTACCCTGGAGTGTACAGCTTTGCCAGAGAGCACACCATACTATCCTATTGGCTGTCTTCCCCCAGGAACTCTTACTTACTTACTTAGTGGTTACTCTTCTACCCTGGAGTGTATAGCTGTGCCAGAGAGCACACCATACTATCCTATTGGCTGTCTTCCCCCAGGAACTCTTACTTACTTACTTAGTGGTTACTCTTCTACCCTGGAGTGTATAGCTGTGCCAGAGAGCACACCATACTATCCTATTGGCTGTCTTCCCCCAGGAACTCTTACTTACTTACTTAGTGGTTCCTGTTCTACCCTGGAGTGTACAGCTTTGCCAGAGAGCACACCATACTATCCTATTGGCTGTCTTCCCCCAGGAACTCTTACTTACTTACTTAGTGGTTACTCTTCTACCCTGGAGTGTACAGCTTTGCCAGAGAGCACACCATACTATCCTTTTGGCTGTCTTCCCCCAGGAACTCACCAGAGCAAACGGGAAAGGCAGTCCCATACCAGATATTGCCACAGAGGATTTAGTGTTTAAGTCTTAACAACACTAGGTCTAAGATTTTTGAGTGGGTTGATCGGTCCCCTTCTCTGTCGCTTTTGCTTTCCTTAACTCAAGAGCGGAGTTAGGTACACATTTATGGTTGGTAAACTGGAGTGCTATGGACGATGTCATCAAGGCATGTAAGGAGAGAACAAGAAAGTATTCAGTGGGGTACTGGAAGATGAGACAGGTCTATATTTCGGAGCTGGCATTTGCTGATGATGTTGCCCTGATTGCTAAATCAGAGGCACATCTCCAATCCAACCTGCAAGTCTGGAAGGAAGAGCTGGAGAAGAGAGGGATGGTCATAAGAAGCTCTAAAACAAAATCCATGGTGATATCACAAGAAGAAAGAAGACATCAGATTAAGCTGGGAGAACAGGTCCTGGAACAGGTCGACCACTTTAAATACCTCAGAGCTATTATAGACCGAAAGGGAGGCATCAAAGAAGAGTTGGCCACTCGAAAAGCAGCAGCTGGGAGAATTTTTCAGGCCATAAATCGAGGATTCCTCAGCAAGAGAGAGGTTGGTAAGAAAATGAAGATGGCTGTATACCGCTCCACCTATGTCCCAGTCTTGACATATGGATGCGAGTCATGGGCAATGACTACAACCCATAAAAGCCAAATCCAAACCTCAGAAATGAGGTATCTGAGGAAGGTGGTTGAAGTAACAAGAAGAGACATGGTACGCAACCAGACGATACGTCAAGGCCTTAAATCCTACCCCCTGCAGACCCAAGTAGAACAGTCCCAATTAAGATGGTTTGGCCATGTCTGCAGAATGGGAGAAGATCGGATACCACGACAAGCATGGGAAACAAAGAGCCAAGGATCCAGACCCCGAGGACGACCCAGAGTCCGCTGGGAGGACAACATTAGACAATCTTTGAAGGACCGAGGACTAGAATGGAACCAGGCCAGGAGGAAGACAGCGATAGGATAGTCTGGCGCTCTCTCTTCCAAACCTCTACACCTCACGGTAGAAGGGGAACGACTAAGTAAGTAAGTAAGTAAGTAAAACTGGAGTGCGGCACTTCCAGGTTCTGAACCCAGTAACTCTGCCTTGAGAACCAAGGCTTGAACAACGACACTCAGATATATAATTAACTAGCTGTAAGGACCCGGTGATGCCTGGGTTTTTTCGTAGCACCTTCTTTTCAAACATACATACATTATTGCTTGTAAAAAAAAATTATTATTTTCTGTCATACATACTTCAAATATAAAAGACACAGTGATTGTGTTGAGTTGCATTATTTAAACAGAAGTTTCTCATTTCGGTGAGACACATGGATAACGCCTGTTATATAAGGACACATGTCTAAATAAAGATCTTCCGTTTTGGTGTATTGTTTAGCTTTGAGCAAGTTTATTTTATTAAGGGCCAAAAATAAAACTTAAATATTGCCTTACTTTGGTGAGGCACACCCCGTTTGAGACTGGCACATGTACAATTATGGAAGACACTTCGGTTCAGCAATGTGATAAAGACCCTCTTTTTTTTTTTTTTTAAATACCCCTTCTGGGGCTGAAAGTGAGGTCTATTGACTTTATTGAGTAAAATGTGTAAGATATGTGTGAACATTAATAACACATAAGGAAGGGAAACCCGAGGCCTGTAAACAGTAAATTAATATTAGACAAACATAAAGGTATGTTTTCAGGCACTCGTAAGAAATAAAGAAGTAGAACACTTAGACAACAGAAAAACAACAGACATGAGTGGCTTACCCAGGGTTCGAACCCCGTACATTCCGTACGACAACACCGCCTAGCTATACAAGCGAATCACACTAACCTCACGGCCAGCTAGGCATCCCCAATAAAAGGATGCTTTACTGACCAGTCAAGAGATACGAAAGCCAGTATACTGTTGATTGGGCCAAATGGGTCTAGCGGGAAGTACAGTATACTGGCTCTTGGGGGTTAAAGAGTTAAAAGCCTCCACTCCTGACTATCCTATTATGATTATTAAATATAATCTACTGTCCTGCTGCAGACTTATACCTAAATGTCTACACAAAATCTGAATGCACTATCTGATGTCCTAGCTTCAAAGCAATTTAGGCGATGACAACGCCTCTAACTAACACCACTGGACTGCTACACTAGTAGACTTTTATTACAGCCCTAGCTCAGAGGCTGTCCTCTAAGTATACTATCTGACCCTACTGGTCCCCTCTGCTTCTACTCAGTGTCTCTCTGACACTACTGTCTTCTGCTGAGTGGCGTCTACGCCCTCCTCTCATTAGCATTCGGAAAAGGAATGATGACCCTATCTCCTGTTCCTGACTACTGCAACTGATGACTTTGGTATTTAGACTGCGGTACTTGACTCAGAATGTAGAGGCTTCACTGCTGATAAAACTTCTTTCAACTGCCCAGTTACCCCTCTTCGGGTTTAGGCCCCACGGCTTTATTATGGCCGGGTTTAAACAACAACACCAGGCAATGCGCCTTTTTCGGTGTGTTAATACGAGCTAAGAGCTCCAGATTTTTTTAAGAAATCCGTTCCCGCTGAAGAAATGTGCTTCACTGCCTGAGAACGTCTCTTTTTCTTTCCTTCACCTCTGGCGATGTCTTGAGCCTTATGCTCCCGAGAAAACAAATCACCGTAATAAGTTGTAGGGGCAGGTTACACCCTCCCTTTGTGCCGTGAAAATACCAAAATCGAATATCTCTCGCTGAGCAACTGTTAACTCGCTGAGCAAACGATAGGCGTAGATTCACGGCAGATTTTCTTGAGACACAGAGACCGTTAAAGACTACAACTCTGTTATTTATCATAGAAAATCGATGCTATAACCCACACCGAGTCATCGCGTGGCGTCCCTCTGGGGCCGCCCTAGACCAATAATATTTCTGCATTTTAATATTCTCTGACCTTCGCCTATTGCGTCATGTGAGATAATACTACTACCGTTCGCGTTAGCAAAAATCAATTTGATTCGTTCTGCTTACCTGGGTTGTGTTTCTGCCCCCCATCCCCCGTTTAAAACCGGGTGAACGGAAATTCTCCTAACGACAGGAGAATTTACCCCGCCTAATAATAACTACGCGCTCAACTCCTAATGAAATAAAAATGAACGCAATTATTTTACAAAGAAAAGAAGACTGAAACGAATATGTCGTGAGTTAGTCTGTTTCACAACACAGCATTTTGTATAATTCTGAGTAACTCTGACCATACCGTGCGTCATACATTGTGGGAACTGTATGATACACTAGCCAATGGAAACGCTTCCTTATTCGTGTGTTTACTGAAACGTACTATGCTTAACATGGAGTCTCAATCTGTGCAACAGAGTGAAGGATGCCATTTAATTACATAAGTAGGAAAGAAGTACCACCGGGAAGAGGTCTATAATTCAACAACAGGAATGTTACTTTAGAGGTAGGTGTAAAGACTTCCTCGAAAAGTAGTTTATTAAGAGAGAAATATCAAGTGAAAAGGCATTGACATATCAGGTTAGTCCCTAATTTAGCTGTTTAAAGTATGCATAGACTAAAATGCACTTAGGAGACTAAAAGATTATTAGATAGATAGATAAAGACTAATTCAGGGTATAATTTAAGCTTTGGATGAATAAAATCACCCCAGAAATAAGAAAGATCTTCTTCTTCTTCTTCTTGCGATTGCATCTTTGATGTTTACACCGTCAGACGAGTTCTCATGATGAATTCGACTGTTGTTTGAAGTTCCTCTTTAGCTCCATATAGCTTTGAGTTTAGTGTTGAGTCATTGGGCCAGTATATCTTTCTTAACTGGTCATACAGAGGACAATCCTGTAGAACATGCTCAGCAGTTTGTTCGTTTAATCCACATGTGCAAAGTGGTGAAGCAGACAATCGTAGCTTGTGCATGTGTTTATTCAGTTTGTTATGCCCTGTCCTGAGGCGAAAAATAGTTATCTGTCCCTGACGGTCGAGAGTGTGATAGTCGTCTTTGGGTTGGTTCTGTTCTCTTCTGATAGTCTGGATAGCTCTCTTTTTCTCAAAGTATGTGACTTCATTATCTTCTTGTTCACATTCTCCTCCCTTTTTTGCAAGTTTATCTGCCTTTTCATTTCCGGGTACACCACAATGAGATGGTACCCACTGAAGTATGGTTCTCTTTTTGGCAGCTACCTTGTTTAGTTCATTTCTCAGATGCGGGAGTTTACCACCCTTGAGAGCTTGCAGGACAGACAGTGCATCTGTGAGGATGACTACCTGGTGGCAGTCAGAGTTGGTGTTATAAATCATATTTGCAGCTTGCTCTAGAGCTTGAACCTCAGCTGTATAGTTGGAACAGAATTTACCAGTGGGAATGTGCCTAGTCTCATAGTGGTTGTCAGGATATGAGATAAAGATACCGGCACCTCCATTCCTAACAGCATTAGTTGCTGATCCATCTGTATAGGCATGTATCCATGATTGATCGGGATAGCTTTCTTGGATCATACTCAATGTAGCAGTTCGTTTTTGCAGATCATTATACTCACATCCACTTGTGAGACCACGGACTGATGTATTAATTTGGAGGGCATTGCTGGCCTGCTCCCATGGTACAGGGTATAGGGTGGGCTTCAGTGGTGTTGTCTTCATGGATAGGTCTTCTTGATGCTGTCTTTTAAGTCTTTTTCCCCGATGCACAAAGCTGCTACGCTTTAGACGTCTCAATGCCAGATCATCTAGTCTTGCCTTCATTGGGTGCATTGGCATACTGTTGTACTTTTCCATCTGGATCATGGTTTTTGTGTCTCTTCTATGGGACAATGTCTGTAATCCAGCATCCTTCTTCATCTTATATTGGTGTAGTTTTCATGGCTCCTGTAATGAGCCTGAGAGCTTGATTTTGCACTTTGTCCAAAGACTGCAGATGTGAGTTAGCAGCTGATGACCATGCTGCTGAGCTAAACTCTAAGTGTGGTCTTATTACTCCATTATAAATCTTCTTTAGAGTTCGTTCATTTGCTCCCCAGTTGGTACCTGCTAATTTTCTGAGTATGCCTAGTCGTCTTCGGGCCTTTCCTTCTGCATTTTCAATATGCTTATTCCATGTAAGCCTTTGGTCAAATGTCACCCCAAGATAGGTGGGGTAGCTTTCTTCCTTGATCACGGTTGTCCCTAGGTGTATGTTAGCTGCTTTGTCCTTGGGGGCGAGGGAGAACAGTGTTGTGGAGGTTTTGTCTGTGTTTATTGTGATAAGCCATTTCTCTGCCCATGACACTAGCATGTCTGCTGCCCGCTGTATTCTATAATTTGCTGTGGTGACGTTTTCATCAGCGCACCAGAGTACTAGGTCATCTGCATATAAGGCAGCTTTCACTCCTGCGGGGAGATCTTTCACCAGGTCATTGATGTAAACAAGAAAGAGTGTTGGGGAAATTACTCCTCCTTGAGGTACCCCCTGATAGAGCAACACTTTTCTGCTCTGCAGACCGTCAAGAGTGACTCTAGTTCTCCTGTTATGCAAATATGACTGGATCCATTTCATCATGTTGCCTTGGATTCCACTTCTCCTAAGTTTAGCAATAAGGCCATCTTTCCACACCTTGTCAAAGGCCTGCTTGAAGTCGACCCAGATCGTTAGGACCTTTTTCTTCTCCTGGAAGGCATCTTCTATTGCTTGGGACAAGTAAGTAACTTGGTCTTCTATACTGTAGCATTCTCTAAATCCAGCTTGTTCCGGCACCAGGATCTGCTCAGACTCTAAATACCATTTCAATCTGTGGTTGACTATTCGCTCCATAGTCTTTCCAACACAGCTTGTGAGACTGATTGGCCGGTAACTTGCAGCCTCGGTCTTACATTTCCCTTTCTTTAGTATGGGTATTGTGATGGCTTCTCTCCATACTTGGGGTACCGTTCCTTTCAACCAGCTGTGGTTGAATATCTCAAGCAGTTTTGTCTTTGCTGCTGAGCTCAGATTTACTAGCATTTCGTTGCTGATTTTGTCTGGGCCGGGTGACTTTTGAAACTTAAGCTTGGAAATAGCGTTCTGTAGTTCTCCTAGTGTGATGGGTTCCCTCATTGGGGCAGGAGTATCTGTCTGTCCCATGGTTGCCAGTATTTCTTTTCTTATCTCTCTCTGATGGTCTATGTTAATGGGTAAGTTGCTTTCTGAACTGTATCTTCTAGCAAACAGGTCTGCAGCTTGTTTTCCTCTGAACAGTTTGCCACCTTCATCCAATGTGATAGTCTGCCTAGGTGAGGAACGCTCTTCATTTAGAGACTTGACTAATCTCCAAAGTTTCCTGCCGTCTTTCTCAAGGTTCAGCGATGCCATTTTAGTTCTCCAGCTTTTCCGTTTTTCTTCTAGCTTTGTTCTCTGAAACTCTGCTACAGCCTTTTTCCATTTGTTGTGAGTTTCAAGTGAAGGCTGAGACTCTGCATCCTTTCTAGCCCTGTCCATAGCTTCCTGACGTTCTTGGAGTGTGCTGGACCAGTATGGTATGTAGTTACGCCGGCATCCTTTGGGAATGGTTTCTTTTGCATCTTGTAGTATGCATCTGTTGAAGTCTTTTACCACTTCATTAATGTCTCTGTTCTGTACCTTGAGGGTAGACAGCAGCGTGTTCACCTGATGCCTAAATAAACCCCAGTTGGCTTTTTTGTAGTTCCATCTTGTAATGGCTGGGCCTGTACTGAGAGTTGCACTCTGGACAGTAAGAAAGATTGGGCGATGGTCGCTTCCCCCTAGTTGGTCTCCTACTTCTCTACTAATAGATCCAGCTATATCTGGGGTGGCAAAGGCAAGATCTGGTGTTGAAGTTGTGTGCCATCCTCTGGAGTAGAAGGTAGGAGTATCTGTGGCATTATTGACTAGGATTAGGGAGTGGTCATCTTGCCATGTTTCAACCTCTTCACCTCTGTGATCTAGATGGTTATAGCCCCAGCTCTAGGAGTGGCTATTAAAGTCTCCAACTGCTATAAAGTTGGTGGCTGATACCTGTATAGAGCTGAGACTCAGGGGTTGTTGTTTGGACAGTAATAGTTCAGGAGTTCTATTTCCATCTTGTCTACCTTTATCTGCAACAGCTGATATTCTGCTCCATCCATGTAGGTTTTCCTTTCGTGTGCATGAATGTTATTCCTTACAAGAGTAAGTACTCCTCCTTTTCGTCTATCTTGTCTGTCGGATCTGAAGCATTGATATCCCCTTATTTTAAAGGTTTGATCTGCTTTCAAGTGAGTCTCTTGGATACAGCAAACACTGACTTGTTTCTCATACAAGATGTTTTCCAGCTCTGTCTTTTTGCTGTATCCAGCCTGCTTGCTGTTCACTCCCTCTGCATTCCAGTGCATCATGACAAGTGGCACTCTGGGTTTCTCTTTTTTCTGTTTTGTTTCGGTCAGTAGTTCTCCTCCGCCGTCTGCTGACTCCACAAGACGGTCTAGAGGGTCCTCTAGTAGCTGAGGGTGGGCTCTGTCGAGGCTCAGAGCCCGGCACTGCACCTGCCTGGTGGAGCTCCACAGGGCGAGCACCAGTACGAGATTTATTTGACGGTGTACTCATCCATAACAAAAAAAGCGAGTTGCGTGATACTGTGGTTTCCGGTGCGCCTTCTGGCCAGTATCTACGACTTTAGCACCTCTTCAACGGGAGAGTGGGCTCATCCCTAATCTGTTTATGTTCCCAGTAGTAGACTATTCGCAAGCAGCCTGGGGGTGTCACTGCTCTGCGCGGACCTTGTTTACCGAGGCGGCGTCAGAGCTCGTATGGTGAAAATATGGTTGGATTATCTTCAAAAAAGACCTGTCTTTCCCGTGGTTTTTCTGCCATCCTGCAACTTTGAGCTGGGGAGTTCTGAGCTCCAGTCTCTTTCCCAGGCATTTTATCCTGGCCTGGCACGCATACAGAGGACCCCACTTCTGGTTCTAAGTTAGCAGTTGGGGGTAGGTGGGGTGGCACACTGTGCATTCCCCGTCATCAAGGGGGGCTCTCCAACTATGCAGAGCTTGCACAATGCTGTGCTCTGGTTCTGGGCTCTCCCAAGGAATCCTCACGTCCTGCACAGAGCCACTTCCAGATACCCACCACCTGTCATCTCTCCATTATAGAAATCTCCTGCATGCGGCCATCCAGTCAAGAGCCAGTATTAAGTCTGGTGCCCAAGTGATCCCCCCAAGCTTAGTGTGCAATGCTGGGTTCTCAACATGCTGCAACACGGGGGATTGTGATGCTCAGCCATCTCTCTCAACTCTGCACCGATAAGTGACATTGGGGACTTAACTGTGCCTCAGTACTGGGAGGCCCCGTTTCTGGGTACACCACACACAGCCAATTGAGGCAACGGTCGTCGTGGGCGTATAAGAAAGATAATTGGGATAATAGTTTTTCATAATTGAACAGAGAGACAAATTATGCCTCATTTTGAGATTCGCCATACCACTTTAGCCCCTGCGTTCCGATACGCCAGATGTGCTAGTATAAATAGACCTTGCCCTTGCTAAATTGAGGCCATAAGATTTGAAAAGCACAGCGAGCAGAAGAAGCGGTAAAATTATTAATGAAGTGTGCCTTTGCCAACTGCATCTGAAGAGCAGACCATAGATGCCCATTAACAGCTCGTATGTGTGTGCCTGAGGGTTTTATCCTGAAAACTACACAAACTTAAAAGAGTCATCCACCTCTGCTAGACTCTGTGGTGCGAGTGCTCTTGTGGTCAACAGAGCCAGATACCCAGCTTTCACTGCCTGGAGGAATTCATAATACTTGTCTGTCCATGGCAGGAGTGTGAACGATCTCTAAACAACAGATAAGTGGCAAAACAAAGCCACTAGTCATCGTATCCAGATTATACACTGACATTAACAAACAAGATACTAATAAAGACAGCCTACTGTCTGATGAAAAGTGTGGACATAAATTTACCCATTACTAGCTTATCATAAACATAAATTGTTCTTCAAAAGGAGATAATTAACCAAGGTGATAACCTTCAACAAGTGAATGACTTTTGAGATTGTTAATTATTTTCAATGTTTATTGATTTATTGTTGTAAACATTTGATTTCATTTCAAACTTTCCAGACCGAAAAGAGAAATGGTATAGGCTAAATAAATTGTAAATATTTACCAGCAGACTTACTTAATTATTAAAGTTGAGTTTATGTTCTTGTGGTAAATAATTTTGTTAATACCCCTAGCAGAGTCAACAACAACACTAACAATAATAATACAATAATCAAGGGAGGATCTTGAGAGGGAGCCCATAGAGATCCAGGATAATACACTAACATCATACCTGGAAACTTATACAGCTTGACCCTACCTTTGATGTCCATACACCCTTACTCTTTTCAGAGAAGGGGGTATTTCTTATAAGACCAGACTCTTATCTGGCCCTATCCTGGTATCACCTGATACACATTTTGTCCAGGATATCATATATTTTAATAACATCTCAACCCTCTCGCGACAGAATATTAAAATTAAACCCCACAGTAATTCCTCATAAAAACTGCAAATAATTACCTAGAGAAAAAGAATGGGGCCCGTTGAAAATAAAATCACAGTACTCCATCACACCACACTAGCCTCACACTACATCCTCTGTTCCTTAGTGATGTATTAATTGCTAGAATTTCTTCCTTTATGTCTGGCCGGCTACATTTACCTGGGTGTTCTAGTGCTGGTAGTGATGATAGTGAGTCTGTAAATATTGTAACAGCTTCTGGTGGGTTATCTTCGATTATTTCTAAATTTTTAAGAATTGCTACCATCTCTGCGGTAAAAATCGAAGCCCCTTCGGTTACACTGTAGCTCTTATTAATTCCCCTCTGTGGTATTACCACTCCTGCACCTAGTTGCCCACTATCACCCTTAGCTCCATCAGTGTAGACAGCCAGACTTTGTTTTGTTAGTTGATCTATGAACTTTCTACTTATCATTTTGGCTTCCTTATCTTCTGTGTTTTGTTTGATCTTTTCAGTAAGTGAGTAGTCTATGATTGGTGTTTTTAGTTCCCAGGGTGGTATTTTGCTTCTATATTTATTACTATTTTTAATTGTGTTTGACAGTTCTTTGAACTGCGTTAGATCTTCTATAGTTCTCCACCCTGTTGGATATCTATCTTTATTTAAGGGGATGTCCCATACACTTGGTTGGTTTTTGACAAATGCTTTATGTGCTGGGTAGGTCACTTCTTGTGCTACTTTACTCCAATAATTTAATCTTAGTTCTTTCCGTCTTAGACCAAGGGGTGGTATGCCAAGAGCTACTTCTAGTGCTTCTACTGGTGTTGATATAAATGCACCTGTAATGGTTCTCATGGCTGCATTTTGAATTTTGTCTAATTTTGCTTTGTTAGAAGCTGCAGCTGAGTCATAGACTATGCTGGCATAATCCAGTTTCTCCCTGATGAAAGACTTGTAGTCAGAAAATATGTACATCCTTAACAACAAGATTTCTGGGCATAACTTTAGATAAACAACTAAATTGGAATAAACACATAGACAATTTATTAGAAAGCTGTAGGGGACCCCTAAATATACTAAGGATAGTAAAAGGTAATGGATGCGGGGCCAGTAATAAAGTAATGCTTATGTTCTACAGTTATGAATTGCTTAGTATTTGAAATACTTTGTAATATTTGGTAAATGAACAGAAACTGCTTTGTAAAATGTAATTAAATTTGATTTAAAAAGTAATAATAACTTTTAAATACTATATCAAAGTAATTTTTTTTTATTTTCGCATAAAGCATTAGTGTCTGTTTAAATCATTTAAATTGCTATGTAAAATAAAGAAATCTAGTGTTGTAAATTACGACCTTTTAATAATAATTTTACCATTTTGACTGTTCCCCTTGATTCATAATTTTACCATATGGATCGCTTCCCTTGAAAACATCAGTAGAAACATTATGTTACCTAGACATTTTCTAAATTTTAGTAATAAGCACGTCAAAACGAATGAATGCATAAATCTGCTTTGTCAATCAAAATAAACATACATTCAAATGAATTGAATACATATTTGACAAAAAGCCACTAGCTTATTATTTTTTTTAACCAAAGCGGTAAAAACCAAATTATGTGACCTGGCAACCTGTGAAAAAATAATTTCCATTTAAACGGACCTTCAACGATCATAGCTATCTGATAATTTTGTTTTCTGCAACAACTAAAGATTTTACTATAAAATAACTTAATTGCAACGGGAAAAAAGCGACTATCGAGTGAATTTTGTTTTTACATATGTTGATACAGTTATTTAAACAACCAGACTAAATCCAGGCATTTTCTAAATTTTAATACTAAGCGGGGTCGAAGGTTTATAAAAAAAATTCTGAAGCACCGACATACCATAAGTGAAAGCGAATAAGTCTGCTTTTTCACTAAAAATAAACTTATATTCAAATTTTGACCACGCATTTTAAAAATGATGTAAAAAAAAAAATAATACCATGTAATATTTTACGCGCTGTGGCTGTTCATGCTCAGGGAACATTCATTGGTTTTAATAAATGTATCGATACAGCTCCAATCCAATGTGAATCCACTTGGCCAAATGAGTGCCATTAAAATTACATAGTTAAAAAAAAAAGGAAGTGCTCAGAAAACTTTTTTTTCCCTTCTATTTCCTATTATTTAGTTAAACATTTTTAATTATCTTGTAAAATATGCAAACGTGTGGTCATTAATAACAAACACAAAATAATAGTTTTAACATTTGTGTTACGTCCCTTGATATTTATTGGATATGTATATTTTTGACTATGGCCCCTGATAAATAAATGGCTTCCATACATTTCTTACGAAAAACTTTAATTAATGATAATGTCATAATTACAATATTAAATTAGAAAATAACTGCATGGCGTACCCCGGAGTAACTAAAGAGCCTGTCTGCCAAAATTCATCAAGAAATAATAAGGCATGCGGATTTGTATTGAGAACATACAAACATACTTTGCCTTTTATTTATATAGATATATGTACCCACATAATTTTCTCTCTTAACTATTTGGTAACATTCAAGGCTTGTTTCTTTAGTTTGCTCAATCACTGATTCTGTTAAGAGTTGCGGACAGATTCCGTACCATGACTATAAGTTGAGGCCTGAGTGAGAGGATGCTCATTGTAGTGGTATTGATGGTTTTGTATGATGATGATGGTACTACATGTAAATTGTATGAGGCCAGCTGTGAAGGCTCCTGAGATAAAATGTAATTGAGAATTGTCAGAAGGCCTTTCTTGCTACCACTACGACCTCACACTTAATTTTTTTTTTTTATGAATGTAGCTGCGTAAAGTGTCTAGGGTTATGATGTGTACTGTGGTGTGATAGTTATAAATATACCCATAGATATTTAACAAGACTAATAAGATTAACAAGTGTTACAATACACTGAACTAACTCACGTGTGTAAAGTTTTTGATATAATTATATTACATTTATTTGTTCTGGATCAAGTTTTATTTTGACCAGAACTTGTTTTAAAAGAAGGATTTAAAATTTATGAAAATTATGCATGGAATGTTACATAATAAATGCAAAAGTGTACATATTTAAGTACTAGAATAGTTAGTTTTATTAAAATGTTCTGGTAGTCAGCTACTAAGGAGGATATTTATTGTCTGTGCTGTTGGGGTGGTCTCATCACACCTGTCTATATTGACTACATAGTGTCCAGAAAATGGTGGGAATTTTTATGGGGTATCTGCAACTTAATGGGGTTGGTGAATATCCAGCAGACCAGAGGCTCACTCATCTGGTATTTGTAGCTCTGGTGCTGAAATCAGGTGGTCCCACCTCTCCGTGCTGGCGGGCAATAATGGTGGTCTCTGTCACAAGGACTGCACAGATACACTTGTGTAAATCACCACCCGAGTAGATACTGCTTCGTAGACGACAGAAACTCGCAGCTCTGCAATCAAAGTATGGGCCATGTGTCAAAATCTATTCTCTACCCACGTCTGGACACCACACTGACACAACAACCACATTATACAGACAGGTCAGATCTCTCTGACCAAACAGCACAGTTACCATGGGGGGTTTACATCCGATAGATCCTCCCAGACTATAGATTCTGAAAAATAATTATTAGTTTTCTACCCTAAAAGAGGATAGGTAATATGTTTCCTTATTCTCAACTCTTGATCTGTCTTGCATAATCCTTGCTGGTGTTTAGGTACATTGTTAGTCCCTAGACCCTGACTTGGGCGGGGGGTCTAGAGCAAAATCCCTACTTGTTTGTAAGGCTAGATTATGATATGGCAGTATCAAATCACTCGAACATGAAACAATATTCAAAATATATAAAAAGAAATAATTTCAATCTTACCAGATTATGAATAATTAACACAGAAGTGCTAGCAAAACTCAGCTGAGCTGCTGGCTATAGGATGGCGTCCCTAAATTTAACTCACTGTCTTTCATATGGGAAAACACCACACTTTAAAATCTGTGTCTAACACTGAACAATTATTGAAGAATGACCCCAAATGCGCTCTGAGCGCTAATGATATGATTGTCTGTGGCCAATCACTGCCGAGGTTTATTTTTAATTTCAAATTTCCTCACTAAAGTCATTTCAGTCAAGCTTCAGTCACGTATGGATGGTTATCTGTTAGTCTGTCCGTCTCTACTTGTGTTTCTACAAAATTGTGCTCGATTTTTGACCCAACCGTTCTCTCCCCTTCAAATTTTTGTTGTAAAAAGTTATATTTAGACACAGCTACCACCAATGTCCCTTCACTTCTATGCCAAGTAAATTTGAACATCTGTGTCCAAGGTCGTGTTTTTGTGTGCAAATAACGATATGTTAGATTCAATGCAGTCTGTGGCTGATGTAAACTACACTGTCTTTTGTCATTATTTTCAATATTATCTATCCGTCTGTAAACTTAAGACCATATTAGTTCACTGCTCAGAATAGGCCATCTGGCCAGCTAATTTTTATATTCCTAACATTAATATTAAGAAAAATTTACTTTTTAATTTTTGTAATTTTTTTCAGACATCTGCGTTCTTCCGCTCAAATTCAAATCAAGCGCTTGGTATCGCAAAACGTCCAATTCCGTACCTCGTGTCAATTTGGGGGACTTGAATTTTTTTACTTTCATCCATTTCCCCCCCCCCAATTGCGTCTCTTTAGCCTTTCCAGTCATATTTTTTTCCTTTTTGATCCTCCGTTCCCCTCCGGTCTAGCAAGTCAAATTTATGGAGATGATGACCCGCGGTCTAGGCGATCATGTACATCAGCAGCCTACGCATTATGTTTTTATCCTTAAATGTTATCCTTGGAGGAATTTTACCGTTGTATCTCTGTCAATTTCACTACACATCTCCCCACCTGAAAACATGCCTATGGCAAGTTCCAAAACCAGCGATACACATAGGTAAAATTACTCCTCCCGTCTGCCATTACTCTAATTTTGATCACAGGGGTGCCGACTGAGGAAATCTGCACCGACATTCAATTTGCCTGGGATATATTGGATACTAAACTGATAAGGTTGAAGCAATAAAGACCACCTCAGCAATCTTGCGTTTTCATGCTTAGCCTGAGACAAGAACACGAGAGGCTGATGATCCGTCTCCACCACAAATGTCCTACCATACAGATAGATTTGAAACTTCTTTATTGCCCAGATTAATGCTAAACATTCTTTTTCGCTTGTGGAGTATCCTTGTTCCGCCTTATTCAATTTGCGGCTTGCATAAGCGACTGGTTTCAGTTCCCCATCAGGTGAAGATGATCTTTGCAACAAAGCCCCTCCAAGTCCTACATTACTTGCATCGGTTCTTAAGACAAAGTCCTGTGTCAAATCAGGCAGTTTGAGAATAGGCTTGCTAGTGAGTTTTTCCTTTAACTCTTGGAACGCTAGTTCACATTGTGCAGTCCAAATAATTTTATCTGGAAGTCCCTTGCGAGTCAGATCAGTCAGAGGAGCACAAATGGCGTTAAAATTTTTGATGTATTTCTGATAAAATCCGCATAACGACACGAATGATCGCACGTCCTTTTTGGTTTGCGGCCTAGGTGCTCTCTGCAGTTTTTCCAAGTTCTTAGGATCAGGGGTCATATTACCCTGATATACAGTGTGCCCCAAGAATTCCAACTCTTTGCATCCAATACAACATTTTGTTGGCCTAGCAGTTAAGTTCGCCTCCCGAAGTCTATCAAACAACATCTCCAGAGCTTCAATGTGTTCTTCAAATGTCTCTGTGGCGACGAGTATATCATCCATGAAATTCGTGATACATGGGTTATTCAGGGGGTCCAACAATTTTCGCATCATCCTTGAAAACACACTCGGAGCATTTTTCAGTCCGAATGGTAGCATATTGAATTCATAATGTCCATCCGAAGTGCTAAAAGCCAAATAAGGTCTCACTTCAGGCTTCACTGGGATCTGGTAATAGCCTTTACTAAGATCCACCTTTGAAAAGTATTTTGCCTTGTTCAGTCTGGCAAATAGCTGTTTTGTGTCTGGTAATGGATCCACTTGTCCTTCTGTGACAGCATTCAGTTTCCTGTAATCTATGCACAGTCTGTGTTCCCCAGACGGTTTCCTCAACAAAACGACACTAGAACTAAAAGATGATTCACTGTGCGAAATAATCCCCTCCTTCAATAAATAATCTATTTCTTCCTTTAATGCCTTCTCCTTCGCGAACGGAATAGAATAGGCTCTCATACAGATTGGGTTTGAGTCTACCAGTTTCATGTCATACTGTAGCAAATTTGTATGGCCTGGTTTATCTGTTAATACATCTGTATGTTCCTCCAGAACTTGTTGAACTCTCTCCCTCTGGTTTTTAGTCAGGTGCTTACTGACTTTTACCTGTGCTGCTGTTTCACAAGGATGTAATGGGTATTCATGTGAGGTGAGTGGTTCTTTTTGCATCTGGGTTGCAATAGCCAAGGTCAATAAGGGGGTGCTTTCCTGGAGTGGTCTGTCCAGATACTTCTTTAACAGGTTTACATGATAAACTTTTTCCTTCCCCTTTTTGTCAATTTTATAGTTTGTTCTAGACACCTTCTCTAGAACCGTATATGGACCTTGCCAACCAATTTGTAATTTATTCTGGCTTCCCGGTAGTAGAAGCAGCACCTTCTCTCCGACTGCCAGTTCCCTGTCCTTTGCCTTCCTATTAAAATATGCTGCATGTTTCTTCCTGGCTTGCTTCAAATTATCATTTGCCAGTTTCCATCCAGCTTTCAAACGAGTGGTCAGTTCGTTCACATATTGATACGATGAGGTAACAGTCTCTTCCGCCTTCTCATCTGTCCAGGTCCTTAATAGCGCCTCTAATGGACCTTTTATTGGCCTCCCAAATAGCAGAGTTGCGGGAGCCATCCCGGTTGAACTATGTGGTACCTCCCGGTAAGCAAACAATGCGGCGGGCAGGAATTGATCCCACAGATCCGGTTTTTCGTGTGCCAGCTTTCTCAGGATAGAAATGAGAGTCCCATTGAACCTCTCTACCTGGCCGTTCCCTTGTGGATGGTACGGACTACAATGAAAGTGCCTGGCTTGAAATAGCTTAAAAACTTCTTCCGTTAGTTTCCCTTGAACTGAGAACCATTATCCGTCAAGATTTGATGCGGGAATCCTAATCGGGTAAATATTGTAAGTAGTGCCTCTGCTACATGTTTTGAATCAATTGATGGCAGGGCTACCGCCTCTCCCCACATAGAACAAGTGTCCACCAGAGTAAGGATGTAACTGTTCCTCCTCTTGGTCCGAGTGAGAGGTCCTACAATATCCACTGCAACCCTCTCAAAAGGTGTTCCCACTATGGGCATTTCCCCTAGAGTTGCAGGGGCAGTCCAGTGCTTTGGAGCTACCCTTTGACATTCTGGGCAGGATTTGACATATCTTTTTATATCCTCCGTTATCCCTGGCCAGAAGTAATGACAAGCTATACGCTGTCCTGTGGCGCTGATCCCCATGTGACCACTGAAGGGGATTGCATGTCCGAGTTCCATCACTTTCTCTCTATATGCAATGGGAAGAACCAGCTGGTTGTGACCATTTGTTCCAGTTCCGGCCTTCCTGTATAAGAGTTTGTTCTTCATGAAATATTCCCCCTTGCTCGGAGGTGTGTGGCATTTGGGCAATTTTTTAAAACAGGGCTTGAGTGTCCTATCCTCAGCCTGCGCCTTCCTCATCTCCTCTGGATGAGCGTTTATAGGTTCACCTTCTTCCTCCTTCTTCTGTGACCTGGTCTGCACTGTCGCCATGATCACAGGTTTCTCGGGATTCCCCAAGAAGACGTATCTACACCCCAATATCAGAGGGTAGATTGGTTCATCTATCACTGCTGCTCTGATTTCTCCTTCCACATAGCGAGTTTTCACCGTTATCCTTGCGATGGGAAGTGTCATGAGTGGTATGTCCTTAGTCGCCCCTTGTATTTCCACTGTTTCTGTGGTATACTGACTTGGGTCCACTAGGCTAGACTTCACAACTGAATCATAATCCAAACCTGTATCATAAAGGCACCTTATGGTGACCCCATTACAAATAACATCCTCACAAACTGGGGGGTGATAAGGTTCCTGTTGTCCCTTAGGATTAACCTTTAATCTTTGCGTCCCCGACTTCATTGCAGCAATGTTTGAAGGTTTCCTTCTACAAAATTCGGTGTTATGGTTATCCTTCTTGCACCATTTACACCATCTTTTTCCTTGGTTCAACGGTTTTCTTTCATTGAACTTTTGGTCATTGAACTGTGAGTTTCTGTCGCGATAGTCATTTCTTGGCCGCTCAAAATTTGTCCTACCTTTATTTCCCTGCTCTCTATTATCAAATTTATTAAATTGCTGTGGAGCTTTAAAATTGTCTATGTGCTTCTTCTTAGCACCACTTACCTCTGCCTGGGCTGCCTGATACCTCTCAGCAACATTTAAAATTTCCCCCAACTTCTCTGCACCTTGTTCCATGAGAAATTTTCTCATGTCTGGAGCCATGGACTCTCTCAATTGTTCAATCATGATCATTTCTTTAAGATCTTGGGTCTTCCCCAGAGCCGTCCATTTCTCCAAATAGGTTTCTAGTCTGGCAGAGAATTGGTGGTATGTCTCCCCAGACAACAGTTTGGCATTTCTAAATTTCTTACGATAAAATTCACCATTCTTCTCGTACCTTAATAACAAAGCCTGCTTTAACATGTCATAATTGTCTTGGTCTTCCCTGTTCATTTTGGCAAATACTTCATAAGAAGCACCCCTCAATCCCTGTGATAGCTTTAAACTCCACCTCTCTCTCTCTAACCCATATGTAGTAGCTAATAACTCAAAACGTCCCAGGTACCCCTCTATGTCATCGTCTTTCTCAACAAAATGGTCTAAATGAAACCCCATAGCTGAGTTTGAGGCTCCCATACTGGGCGTAGCATCTGAGGCAAAAGGGCTGGCACCATTTTCAGGGGCCGGGCCTTGTAATTCCAGCTCCCTTAGTCGTAATTCGTGCTCCCTCTGCAACCTTCTATCTTCTGCCTCCCTTTCGGCAGTCAACCTTTTTTCTTCTGCCTCCCTTTGCTGTCGTTTTTCTTCTGCCTCAATCTGCAGCCTCTTAATTTCTCTATCAGCCTCAATTTGTAACCTCTTCTCTTCAGCTACCTTTCTATCTTCCCTTTCAATATATTTATCACATTCAGTCATTACGTATTGAATTAAAATTTGACCATCCATCCCCATCTCCTTCGCAGTGAGCACAGCAGCTGATCTAAACTTTGCTAGCTCAGCCATACTTTTCAGACAATATAATAATATACAAGCTAAGTACTTCTTATGACTATAATCTAACTAATTCTAACTAACCAGTTAACTAATTAATTATTACTGGCTGTGAAGATTCACCAACTTTTATCTGCAGGGACACTTTTACTTTTAAAGGAAATTTTACAATTTATTTCCCTACTTTTATTTCTCCCACCAGGAGATCTTAATATTACTGTTGGGCTAATTATCCCTGGACAAGACCCCAATATATGTAGTGGTATTGATGGTTTTGTATGATGATGATGGTACTACATGTAAATTGTATGAGGCCAGCTGTGAAGGCTCCTGAGATAAAATGTAATTGAGAATTGTCAGAAGGCCTTTCTTGCTACCACTACGACCTCACACTTAATTTTTTTTTTATGAATGTAGCTGCGTAAAGTGTCTAGGGTTATGATGTGTACTGTGGTGTGATAGTTATAAATATACCCATAGATATTTAACAAGACTAATAAGATTAACAAGTGTTACAATACACTGAACTAACTCACGTGTGTAAAGTTTTTGATATAATTATATTACATTTATTTGTTCTGGATCAAGTTTTATTTTGACCAGAACTTGTTTTAAAAGAAGGATTTAAAATTTATGAAAATTATGCATGGAATGTTACATAATAAATGCAAAAGTGTACATATTTAAGTACTAGAATAGTTAGTTTTATTAAAATGTTCTGGTAGTCAGCTACTAAGGAGGATATTTATTGTCTGTGCTGTTGGGGTGGTCTCATCACACCTGTCTATATTGACTACATAGTGTCCAGAAAATGGTGGGAATTTTTATGGGGTATCTGCAACTTAATGGGGTTGGTGAATATCCAGCAGACCAGAGGCTCACTCATCTGGTATTTGTAGCTCTGGTGCTGAAATCAGGTGGTCCCACCTCTCCGTGCTGGCGGGCAATAATGGTGGTCTCTGTCACAAGGACTGCACAGATACACTTGTGTAAATCACCACCCGAGTAGATACTGCTTCGTAGACGACAGAAACTCGCAGCTCTGCAATCAAAGTATGGGCCATGTGTCAAAATCTATTCTCTACCCACGTCTGGACACCACACTGACACAACAACCACATTATACAGACAGGTCAGATCTCTCTGACCAAACAGCACAGTTACCATGGGGGGTTTACATCCGATAGATCCTCCCAGACTATAGATTCTGAAAAATAATTATTAGTTTTCTACCCTAAAAGAGGATAGGTAATATGTTTCCTTATTCTCAACTCTTGATCTGTCTTGCATAATCCTTGCTGGTGTTTAGGTACATTGTTAGTCCCTAGACCCTGACTTGGGGGGGGGGGTCTAGAGCAAAATCCCTACTTGTTTGTAAGGCTAGATTATGATATGGCAGTATCAAATCACTCGAACATGAAACAATATTCAAAATATATAAAGAAATAATTTCAATCTTACCAGATTATGAATAATTAACACAGAAGTGCTAGCAAAACTCAGCTGAGCTGCTGGCTATAGGATGGCGTCCCTAAATTTAACTCACTGTCTTTCATATGGGAAAACACCACACTTTAAAATCTGTGTCTAACACTGAACAATTATTGAAGAATGACCCCAAATGCGCTCTGAGCGCTAATGATATGATTGTCTGTGGCCAATCACTGCCGAGGTTTATTTTTAATTTCAAATTTCCTCACTAAAGTCATTTCAGTCAAGCTTCAGTCACGTATGGATGGTTATCTGTTAGTCTGTCCGTCTCTACTTGTGTTTCTACAAAATTGTGCTCGATTTTTGACCCAACCGTTCTCTCTCCCCTTCAAATTTTTGTTGTAAAAAGTTATATTTAGACACAGCTACCACCAATGTCCCTTCACTTCTATGCCAAGTAAATTTGAACATCTGTGTCCAAGGTCGTGTTTTTGTGTGCAAATAACGATATGTTAGATTCAATGCAGTCTGTGGCTGATGTAAACTACACTGTCTTTTGTCATTATTTTCAATATTATCTATCCGTCTGTAAACTTAAGACCATATTAGTTCACTGCTCAGAATAGGCCATCTGGCCAGCTAATTTTTATATTCCTAACATTAATATTAAGAAAAATTTACTTTTTAATTTTTGTAATTTTTTTCAGACATCTGCGTTCTTCCGCTCAAATTCAAATCAAGCGCTTGGTATCGCAAAACGTCCAATTCCGTACCTCGTGTCAATTTGGGGGACTTGAATTTTTTTTACTTTCATCCATTTCCCCCCCCCCAATTGCGTCTCTTTAGCCTTTCCAGTCATATTTTTTTCCTTTTTGATCCTCCGTTCCCCTCCGGTCTAGCAAGTCAAATTTATGGAGATGATGACCCGCGGTCTAGGCGATCATGTACATCAGCAGCCTACGCATTATGTTTTTATCCTTAAATGTTATCCTTGGAGGAATTTTACCGTTGTATCTCTGTCAATTTCACTACACTCATATTTTTATGCTTGTTCCAACCATTCTACAAGCTCTTAAATGAGAGGATTCATGCCTTTTTTACTTTACAACGTCCAGGCACATTGGTTACGTACTGATGGACAGTTAGAAACAATAATTAGTGCAGAAAGAACAGGAATACTGCTCCCTCATGTATGTAGTAAGTAGTGAGTAATGTGAGGTTGTGAATGAGGTTGGCAACCTCATCACGTAAAACAAATTGCTACATAATCTACCACTGCAAGAACATATAAATGTTGTTGATGCAGGGGACGAGCTGCATTGGTGATTCCAGGCTCCATAAACAGCAAAAGGAAAAGAAGAAGATTCATTTCTTCTTCTTCTGCGGTCATCCTGAAAAGGACGTTTGTTACGTTGTGTCGCCGTTTACAGCAAAGCTGTGATATTTGCGCCTTTCGGCCCGACACATCCGGTTTCAGCATGGCATTTTTGCAACCAGGTTAGCCTTCCCTCTTCGATCCCTACTCTTTCAGCCAGACTGCACTGATGCAGCCTGTTTACAGGACCACCACTTGGAGGTGTAGTAGGGTCTTGGTCAGCTCTGGTTCGCTGACCCTGACGCAAGGTATGGGTCGCTGACTGCATTTATCACTGTTGCTGCGTCTTCGGTCCCAGAAGTTTCACTGAAAATTAGCATCTAAGAAATTATCATCAGTCTCTTCTACCACTAATTTCAGAAGCAGACAGTGACTACTGCCTTCGGCCCTCATGCAGTAAACCTGTATCAATCTTTTACATGACAAGGTTGCAAGACCCATGCTCAGTTTGTCATGGGTCATCTCATACAGCATGCCTGTCCAGATCACATGAGAGGAAAATCACACCATGCAAGACACAATGCTGTGAAAAGAGCTATAAAAGTTACCAGAAGAGAGAGAGAATAAGAAATGATGACAACAGAAAAATTCTAGGAACTATGTCCTACATCAACTATAAACAGAAAATAAAGCGGTCTGGCCATCTCAAGAGAATGGAGCTTGATCAATTATCAATATGCCTACAATATTGATATATAGAGCAAGAGGAATACCAAAAGGCAGATATATATATATATATATATATATATATATATATATATATATATATATATATATATATATATATATATATATATATATATATATATATATATATATATATATATATATATATATATAATATTAAAAGAACTCTTACATCAGCTCTCTACAACAACACAGTCTGACATCAGCCATCAGCTCTCTACAACAATACAGTCTGACATCAGCTCTCTACAACAACACAGTCTGACGTCAACTCTCTATAACAATACAGGTTGATGTCAGCTCTCTACAACAATACAGGTTGATGTCAGCTCTCTACAACAACACAGGTTGACATCAGCTCTCTACAACAACACAGGTTGACATCAGCTCTCTACAACAACACAGGTTGATGTCAGCTCTCTACAACAACACAGGTTGACATCAGCTCTCTACAACAACACAGGTTGACATCAGCTCTCTACAACAACACAGGTTGACATCAGCTCTCTACAACAACACAGGTTGACATCAGCTCTCTACAACAACACAGGTTGACATCAGCTCTCTACAACAACACAGGTTGACATCAGCTCAATGCAACACACTTGGCTTGAGAATGAAAATCAGCTCTCTTCAACAACACAGGTTGACATCAGCTCTCTACAACAACACAGGTTGACATCAGCTCAATGTAACACACTTGGCTTGAGAATGAAAATCAGCTCTCTTCAACAACACAGGCTGACATCAGCTCAATGCAACACACTTGGCTTGAGAATGAAAATCAGCTCTCTTCAACAACACAGGCTGACATCAGCTCAATGCAACACACTTGGCTTGAGAATGAAAATCAGCTCTCTTCAACAACACAGGCTGACATCAGCTCAATGCAACACACTTGGCTTGAGAATGAAAATCAGCTCTCTTCAACAACACAGGCTGACATCAGCTCAATGCAACACACTTGGCTTGAGAATGAAAATTAGCTCTCTACAACAACACAGTCTGACATCAGCTCAATGTAACACACTTGGCTTGAGAATGAACATTAGCTCTCTACAACAACACAGTCTGACATCAGCTCAATGTAACACACTTTGCTTGAGAATGAAAATCAACTCTCTACAACACAGGGTGACATCAGCTCAATGTAACACACTTGGCTTGAGAAAGAAAATCAGCTCTCTACAACAACACAAGCTGACATCAGCTCAATGTAACACACTTTGCTTGAGAATGAAAATCAACTCTCTACAACAACACAGGCTGACATCAGCTCAATGCAACACACTTGGCTTGAGAATGAAAATTAGCTCTCTACAACAACACAGTCTGACATCAGCTCAATGTAACACACTTGGCTTGAGAATGAACATTAGCTCTCTACAACAACACAGTCTGACATCAGCTCAATGTAACACACTTTGCTTGAGAATGAAAATCAACTCTCTACAACACAGGGTGACATCAGCTCAATGTAACACACTTGGCTTGAGAAAGAAAATCAGCTCTCTACAACAACACAGGGTGACATCAGCTCAATGCAACACACTTGGCTTGAGAATGAAAATCAACTCTCTACAACAACACAGGCTGACATCAGCTTAATGTAACACACTTGGCTTGAGAAAGAAAATCAGCTCTCTACAACAACACAGGCTGACATCAGCTCAATGCAACACACTTGGCTTGAGAATAAAAAACAACTCTCTACAACAACACAGGGTGACATCAGCTCAATGCAACACACTTGGCCAGAGAATGAAAATCTTGGATGCTTGTTAGGAGATCAAAAGTACAGTAGCCAGAGGAAGCTGTGGTTCGGTGTCTCCTCAGAGACCTCTGATAACTGCTCACAATGTTAAGAAGTTATATTTTGACACAATTACATCAAGGTAATATTTGAAACAATGAACAGTGAGCTTACTAGCAAGGTCACACAGCCTCTTTGTGGAATCAACATTGATTTTCTTTGTCTGTTCTTCTTGTTTTTCCACAATATCTGGTCGCCTCTCTGCAGCAGAATGCAGAATCACCGTTGGCTGTGGAATAGAAATAACTCTAAAAGTATTTCAGTGTTTTTTATTTGGTGTCATAAGCTGAAACAAGCCCTTTCACGATTTTAGAAACATTAAATTCAAGCCATATATACTGATCTTAAGAAAAGCGAGAAAATATGTAATTTCCCTTCTTAGGTAACTTGACCAGATAAACTTCCTTCCATTCTGCTGGTATTTCCTCTCTCTCCCAGACTTTGCCTAGTAGTTTGTAAAATATCTCTGTAGAGGTATCAATATCTGTTTTGATGGCCTCTGCTGGAATGCCATCTGGACCAGCTGCTTTTCCATCTTTCAGAAGCTTTATGGCTTTCTTTATTTCTTCTCTACTTGGTCATTCACAGCTGATTTGTAGCTCCTCTTCTGCTGGCTGGATGTCTGGGGGATTAGTTGGAGCTGGTCTATTCAGAAGTTCCTCAAAATGTTCTGTCCATCTGTTCTTGTATATTACTAAGTAATTTTCCATTCTTGTCTTTGATGAGGTCATTTGCCTGCTTATATTTCCCTGTTAGCTTCTTTGTGTTGTTATACAAGTCCCTAATATGTCCTTTGGCTGCAGCTTCCTCTGCTTTCCTTGCCAACTTTTCAATATACTTCCCTTTGTCTCTTTTAATGTTTCTTCTTACTTCTTTGTTTGCTTCTATGTACATTTCATGAGCCTTGGCTTTGGAGCTTCTGGTTTTGCTTCTGTTTAAATCTGCTTTATTTTTCCTGTCTTCTATCTTGTTTATGGTTTCTGTTGTTATCCATGCTTTGTGCTGATGTTCTCTTTTTCTCAGTACTTCTCCATGTCTCGTTCCACATATACTATAGCCAGTTGATTTGAAGCACAGAAGTTAGTTAATAGTTCCTCATTCTTTCATCGTACCTAATCCTTGCCTTCCCATGATTTCTTCAAAGCTGTTCCAATTTTTGCATTTAGGTCCCCCATAAAAATTGTGTTGTCCTTTCTTTTCTTTTTATCCCAAGACATTTTGTAGTCTGGCGTAAAATTCTTTCATAGATTCTTCTTTATCGTTTGTTGGTGCATAACACTGGATGATGTTTATATTTATTTTCTTTTTGGCTGTTTTAAACATTGCTGTTATAATTCGGGGACCCCTTGCTTCCCATTATATAAGTGCCCTCTGTGCTTCTCTAGACATGAGCTGTAAGCAAATGAGTTTTGTGTGTGAGAAGTATGCTTCTAGTATGTAAGTTGGTCATGTGATGTGATCATGTGACATAATCATGTGCACAGTAGGAAGACAAAATGAAGAGATGGATAACAAATGAAAATATGCAGAGCTTCAGTGTGGATGCTTGTGTGCTTCAAAGCAAGATCGCCAAATTAGCAAACTGTCAAGCCTTAGTTTCAAGTATTTCTACATGTGATTCTGCGGAAGAAATCAGTCTGCCCATGTTGTATGTTTGATCGGTAAGCAATACTCATGCTAAAGGATGAAGAATACCATTCCTACTGCTATGTAACACATTTGAATGACATAGCGTTTGGCCATTCTCAGCCTACCTGCATGACAGAAGGTGGTTTGAAATCTGAATTTTCCTTCTCCTAGATGAGTTGCTATTCAAGCCTATAAGCCTCATCTACGTAAGTTTTCAGGTTAAAGGTCAGCACAGAACCACCTTCCCCATGTCAGTGACAATAGCCCCCTCCCTCACCCTCCAGTGAGAAATGAGATGTCTGGGGTTATCTGAGATGCAGGATGTCTTATGAGAATTAAATGGAGTTGAAAGCTTATCGCCAACTCCAGTCCCTGTTATGTGAGTATGCAGGATCCTGATTTGTTTGAGTCTGTTACTCCCTTGAGGTATTTAACATCAGTAACAAGTTTTATGCAAGCTGTTGCACCAAAAATGTTGTTACATTTACTTCTATCACTACTATCTGTGGTGTGACAATTGAAACTTACTTACTTAGTCATTTATCTTCTACCCTGGGATGTAGAAGTTTGCCAGAGAGAGCACCACACTATCCTATAAGCTGTCTTCTTCCTGGCCTGGTTCCAATCTAGAACTCGGTCCTTCAGAGATTGTCTAATGTTGTCCTCCCAGCAAACTCTGGGTCATTCTGGAGGTCTGGATCCATGGCTCTTGGTTTCCCATATTTGTTGTCATAGTTGCTAGTGGAAACCGGGACTAGAAATGTCACACCCTGTCCTGTTTTCTTTTATAACATACAAGGTATGGTGATGACAAACATTCCTATAAGTTCATCTTACACAAGTCAGAGCCGTAGTAGCGCGCACTGGTTAGTGAACTAGCTTCCAAGCTCAGTGGTCCAATCCCCAGCAGAGGTGGGATTCTTTTGATCGCAAACAGCTTTGGGTCGACCCAGCCTCATGAATTGGGTAGCAGACCAACTCTTGGAAGGTTAAAGGAAGCCTGCGTGATGCTGACCACATCACCCCTAGTGTGCCGAATGGTCAATGTTGGGTATTCGGGTTCAATTTCAACCTTGAATAAACTTGAGTTATTCTTGTCTATCTCATTTTTATTGCAGAGTCCATTTTGTATCATATTAAAGTTCTTTTGGTGTATTATTTCATGCTCAACTTTATTATTATTAATTAGTTGAGCTGTGTTTCGATCTTATGACCAAGTTACTTTGGGGTATGTGTTATATAAATCAGATGCGTGTTTGACTATCGAATTACTGTCAAGGTTAACAGTTAATGGTTCAAATACAACACTGTTAATAATGCTCAAAATTCCATCAATCAGAAGAACTCAATCATAGACGACTTGAATATTTATTCATGAACACAGTTCTTTACAGCACAAACAAGGTTTCATTCTATTATCTAAATTCGTGGACTCTGCTAACATTCCTTAAATTTCTCCGTAACACATTAGGCATTAACTACAATTCTTAGACTTCTCACTGTCTATAACTTTTACTGACATCGCGTCAGAACATTACTCCATATTATTCATGTCTGCGTTAAACATTCTAGCAAGGCTAGACTCAATTTAAACCTTACGTTTACAATATACTTCATTTGGCTTCTCACGCCATATTTATCAGTGTCACATCGATTACTGTGTATTTCTTCCTGGACTCTCAAATCCTTAAAACACTTCTTAGTAATAATTCGAATAATGGCAATGGATATACTTTACATTTCCCTTCTTCTTCTTCTACCTCTTCATTCGTCCTGAAAAGGACGTTGGATGCATTGTGTCCATTTACAGTGAAGCTGCGATATTTGCGCCTTTCAGCCAACACATCCAACTTCAGCACAGCATTTTTGGGGCCGGTTTAGCCTTCCCTCTTCGATCCCTACTCACTCAGCCAGACTGTAGTGATGCAGCTTGTTTCCAGGACCACCACTTGGAGATCGGTCTTGGTCAGCTCTGGTTTGCTGACCCTGATGCAAGCAGTCTAGCTATGGGTCGCTAACTGCATTCCTCACTGTTGACGCGTCTTAGGTCCCTTACATTACACTGATGAGTGGATAAAACCACCTTCCTTAGAAAACACTATCTATAGAATCAGAGACCTTAACGCAGATAATAGTTACATATATCCTTGTGGTCAAACCACATATTTAGGAAACATTTCTAATCGGCATCAATGCCACACATAGACTGTTTGTAACTAGGTGTATAGGGTCATCCTATTCTTCTCGATGCATCTAAATATGTCTTTAGTTGTGGGTGCCACATGGTGCAATCATCCCGACCGAAAGCAGACCAGCCAAGATAACTACACACCATGAGGCAACACTCAACAAAATATGGGCCTAACACCATATTCCCAATATGCTTCAACGGGCATGTAACAGGATCCTTTAACTACATTTACCCTTACAGAAGTCAGACAACAGGTTACGCAAGAAAAAACTGAAAATAGAAGCAGCAAAAACAGGGATATACATTGCAATCAGAACAAAGCAAATGAGAATGAACAGATAAGCAGATCTGATACACACTGAATGACTGAAGAAGTGCCAAGTGATACATCTTTTTAACATAGGCAGAACAAATCAGGATGCCACTGTTGGGATTTAAAAAGCCAGATTTGCTTTCAAATTTTGCTGACCATTATTGAAAAATGTGTCCTGATCTGTGGTTCTAAATGTGAAATATCACCAAGAATATCACGTCCAACACATTCACTAACAGATTCATCAATCACTTCTTTCTTCTCCCATATCACATGACTAGATATTATAACAAACACAGACACAAGGAGAGCACCAGACAAAAAAGGGATGCATAACCTCAAGAAGCAACCAACTAGTATAATCAAACATAAGCCTCGCTGGAACGTACAGGGGAAGAAAAGAGTGGGGAGGCCAAAGTGAACCTTGAGAGGAATTGTTGAAGTGGAAGCCAAACAAAAAACTGGGACATCAAGGACAGAATTTAAGAAGATGGACCAAAATAGAAGCTGCTAGTAAGATTCAACTACAATCCAATGTTCTTGGGAACAAAATGAATTGATGATAATGATGTTCTAGCCAGCCTAGATCCTTCCAGCCGCTGTTAGCTTTCCTTCTTTGGTTATTCTCAGTATTTTCTTATGCCTTTCCTTTACTTGTGTGATACCTTTCGTAAAGCCTTACCTTACAAGTCTCAATTAGAGTCACAAGTCCCTAACACTGGTTTTTAAGCCGAGTCCCGCCTCATTTTTGATCTAACAGTGTTGTTTTATTGCCACAATCAAATTATCGAAGTATTGCAACAATCACTACAAGTAATAATGACAAATAATAATATATTTTTTAGCACTTTGACTATTTTATTTACTGACTTTTTATTCAATCAAAGTTATCTTTCAGTATTGCATTTTAGAAATATTATCTTCTCAAGCATACTGCCTCCCACCCCCCCTTCCCTCAGCATACAATGAAATGGGTGGAATAATACACATACTTGATCAGCACTAAATCTTATGCAAAAATGAAGTTATAGTGTTAGTTGGTTTAAGGACAAATTCTCGTTTTTTCCACTGAAAATATTTATCCATCTCTGCGCATAATATATTTTCCTCAGCAGTAGGGATGGTTATGTTTACATAGCCGAGGAATATTACTGCTATGAAAGTTGCTGTGTCTCGAGACGTTTGTCTAGCAACCCCTAGCAACATTGTCCAATTATGTCTCATAAGATAAAGTCAAATGTGTTTGCACAATGGAATGTTTTGTACACTCTGTAATATTTGGGTGGTATATCGCTTAAAACAAAAGCATTTTTGTTTCTCCTTAAAAGTGTATTATGAATAAGAAGGGTGAGCCAGGTCACCAAAATTGGCAAGTGGTACAACAGTGGCCAAAACCTATAGTATCTAATGTGGTGTCTACCTTCACACAAGATTACTCTTGGCAGAGTTGTAGATAGAAGGATAATGATGCTTCTGCCTCGAGGGAGTATTCACAAGATATTTCAAAAGTCACGAACAATGCTGAATGAATCTGAGCACATTAACTTTTTAATCTGAAGATGTATATTGTATGATTTAGCTCGTTCAAGCTCTCAGCTGATTTAATTCAGTTAAATTTCTCTTATTAGCTCGATATAGATATATATGAATATACAATAGAGGTTCTGAGTCTTACGTATGCCTTTCTCTCTGTAATGTAATGATTAATTCAACTATGAATTTGTCAAAATCAACATATACAAATTTAATGATAAATTACTTTAACACTTGTAAATAAATATGACTGGTGATTATGAAAAATAATTAGGTTTCTTCACCGAAAAGTCTTGAGGCTTGATGACTCTTTCAAGATAGAGTTCAGTTGTGTTTGACCTGTTAAAAATGGGACTTGCCAAAATGCTGAAGTGCCAATGCTGTTTTTCCGTAGATTCATCTCTGTGGGGAGGGGCACGTTTCCAGATCAGTTCAGGAAGTAACCGCTCCTGGTCAAGGCAAGAACCATCAAGTGTTGATCTCAAGCTTCAAACCACTGTCTAATAGTACAGCAAATGGTCTTTCCAGGTCGTACTGCAAATAGTCAGGTCGCCTCGTACTGGTACCACATACTTTAAAGGGAATAAAAGAAAAATTCTGCTGCTAAATGTTTGTTTTCCTGGTATTAATCAGGTGCCTTTTCCCGCTGTCCATCAGCCATTGGCTTTCTCAGATTTGTTACTCTCCCTGAGCATATATCATTTCTCTCAGGGCATATGATGAAAAATCACCAGTATGTCGGTTAATTTAAGGAAAAATTTGTGAATGGACAGTGGCGGTGGCTTGTGCCTGAAGTAACAAATTAAGTTTACATACATTCACAAAATGATAATATAAATTATGCACTCCCTGCTCCATTCGGAGTCTGGGGTTACCTCTGCTTTTTGTTCTTCCATGAGAACTAGCATGAAGCAATCACCAGCACTAGCTGTGGTGGTTCAAGGATGTATCCTTTTCACATGCTGAGGTTGCCAGCCTAGTATGAATCTTCAATACAACTAGCAAGTATAAACATGTCAAATTCACAGCATAAAATTTATGTTTACAACTTACCCCAACAGGGAAGATAGATTTCTTGCTCAGTAGAATAGTCTTGGCAACTTAACACAGATGCCTTGAACACACATATGGGGCATTATTTCTTTTTCAGAATGCCTCTGTGACTTGTTAGTAGTCCTACAGAATTCTGGGTTCCATATTAATATTGGCGAGTTTTCTACTGATGTACAGAGATGCTCTTAATACTTTTGTCTGGTCCTATAAATCCAGAATCCAACTCTATTCTTTTCTGTGGCAAGGTCAGAGCTGTCTACATTGACGATTTCTGGAATGCAGTGGCGTATGCCAAACTTCTACATTATATCACAGGTTCCCAGCCCATGCTTCCATCTGGCATTTTTATTGACAAACTCCCAATCAATGCGATTCGTGCCTCATATGCCAGCCAATACATTCAAAAGTTCATGTTATGACAACTTTTATTTATGTAATATTTTCCACAAATCATGAGTTTGAAAAATTCAAACAGTCACTGTCCACATATGGAGTTGTGATATCCGTAAAATGTTGTCGAAGTTTACATATATCACTCCTCCTGCTCACTCTTCAAAATGACTTCCAAGATTGTGTTTATCTATAACCACCTATCCCAAGTAATTCGTAAGTCTGATTACATAGTTTAACGAACTCTGCCGATCTCTTATATCACATGACTTGTCGTAATCTGACTGCTTGTCTAGACAAATCATGGTCTATACAACTGAACTCGAATTGCCAGCCCATTCTGCTGTCGAGTCTGAAGTGATTATGCAATCTTAAGCAAACGCTTCACGCTCGCATTTACCTGGAGTCAATGTGGTATTAACACGTTTAGTGATACAATTAATATCTCAGAGATGGACGATTGTCTGGCCTGCCATGCGTGAAGCGTGAAATGTGAACAATGGTAGTACGAAAAAAGGGTAACAATTCTGAGTAGAGGATAGGCATGACATTATGTGCGTTAAATATGCCAAAACAATAGATAATAACTGCCATCACCGGAGTCAATACCTTGTCGAGGTATGGCGGCTTGCGTACCCTGATTACCCCCAGAGCTATGCCAGTGGAAGTTTTACTCCTGGAAGGTTCTACCAAGCTGGACAGGTTTGCGTGGGCAGGAGTCAGACGAAAGCAGACACCCTGGTCCTCCAGGTTGGGGGTTTTAGCATAGGGCTGACACCCCTGTCTATGTAAAAAAAAAATTGAAGTTACGGAAACAACAACGAATAAACAAACTTTGCTGCGAGACAGACATCCGGAGTCTGAGGCTCGAATGACTGTCAGTGGTGAAAGCTGAAAGGAAGCCACTGACATGAGAGTGGACGTCCTGACCGCAAAACATGATACAAGAATAGGATTTTGGAATGTCAGGACAATGAATGAGACGGGTAAACTGACTGTGGAGGCTGAGATGCAAAGAATGAACCAGAGTTGGGGCACTGTACGAAGGATGGCCGCCAACCGAGCAAAGTGGAATCAATTTGTTGTTGCCCTACAAGACGCCACTTGGCGTGATGGCCACTGACTGCTTTGACGGTCGGCGGCTAAGGATCAAAGAAGAAGAATAGATAATAAGAAAACAGAATACAGTGGACATTCAACAAACAGCTGGAGGATCTTGACTTTGCAGACGATTTGTGCCTTCTATCAAACAGACAGCAAGATATGCAGCAGAAAACAAATAGATTAGTGACAGAAGCAGCAAAGATGGGACTACACATAAATGTAAATAAAATAAAGGAAATAAATAATAAAGAAGTAGAAAGCTTTACATATCTGGGGAGTAACATTGACAAAGGAGGAGGAACCAATGGTGACGTTTGTTCTAAGATAAATAAAGCCAGATGCCCTTTTAATGCCCTTTGACCAATATGGAACTCCTCAGGTATATCCAGAGAGAACAAAATCAGAATCTTTAACTCAAATATAAAGTCAGTCTTGCTGTATGGCTCAGGGACATGGCATGTCTCAAAGAGTATCACCTCCAAACTACAGATTTTTGTAAATAGACCTCCCCAACGGATCCTCCGTATAAGATGGCCAGATGTAATAACAAATGTAGAGCTAGGGAAAAGATGTAAGCAACAGCCAATACAAATGGAAATTAAGGTAGGAAGTTGGGGATGGATAAGACATACACTCAGAAGAAAACAATCAAGCATAGCCAGAGGTGCCCTAGACTGGAGCCCACAAGGGAAAAGAACAGTGGGGAGGCCAAGGAGAACTGTAGAAGATGTGGCCATGCGTGTGACGGTGTAGATGTATAGTGGACTTTCGAATCACTGCCCTATCAGTGGGTGGTCGATGATGATGGTGATTTACTCTAAACGAATACAAATAGCTTAGCACAGATGGTAGGTGATTCAACTCGATGGAACAGACTGCACTCAACAGTGAACGAACATGCAATGTTTATTAACATCTTTACAGAATCTCAGCAATCAGGTGGAAGGGGATTCTTCTGCCCAACCTTCCACCACAGCATACAACTTTTGTACAGCAGCTTTTTTATATGATCAACTTTAAAAAAACATCGTCCTTGTATCCTTCTGTCATTCATTTCTTGTCTCTGTCTATTCCGCTATTCTCTTCTTAATATAAGTGACTGACGTCTATCTAGAACTGGCTTGAGAACCGCTGATTTGTCTCTTTTAAATGTTACTGTCTCTGACTAAGCAGTTGGATGATCTGGATTTTGCTGATGACCTGGCTCTTCTGTCCATAACCGTAATCAGATGCAGGACAAATTGAAAACACTCGAGAGGTCACAGCAATTGGGTCTGAAAATACACAGGGAAAAGACAAAATTAATGAGAATAAATGCAGGTAATGATAACAGGGTTGAACTTGAAGAAACACCAATACAAGATGTAGAATCGTACACATATCTTGGCAGCAATATAGACAAAGTTGGAGGGACAGACTGTGATATCAAACTAAGAATACAAAAAGCAAGAGGAGCTTTCATTGCATTGGGAAATATATGGAGATTAAGAGAAATCGTATCCAACACAAAAATAAGAATCTTCAACTCAAATGTGAAGTCAGTCCTATTGTATGGCTCTGAGACATGGAGAACAACAAAGACAACAACCAAAAAGCTACAGACTTTCATAAATGGGTGCTTGTATAGAATAGAGGGATTAAAATGGTATGACAAGGTTACCAACGTGGAACTGATGACAAGAACTAGACAAGTGCCAGTGGAACAAGAGATGAGAAGAAGACGATGGCGGTGGATAGGACACACACCGAGGAAACCTGTTGATAGCATTACAAGGCAGTCCTTGTTCTGGAACCCCCAGGGCAAGAGAGGCAGAGGTAGACCAAAAAGCACATGGAGAAGAGAGCTGGAAACAGAGGTGAAAATGATGAGGAGAACGTGGAAAGAACTTGAGATGATGGCACGTGACAGGAGGACTTGGCATGTGTTTGTTGAAGGCCTATGCTCCTTTGGGAGTGGAGGGTTATGAGAGAGAGATGAGTCTCTGAATTAGCTCACTCTACTTAATAAGTTATATTTCACTTTATGTCAGAGTTCTATCTTCAATAGTCTGTGTGATCGTTTGGGTACCTTTACTAAGACTGGCCTACACCGCCAGGGTTGACTATTTTTACCAAAGTCTAGGCCTCACACGTCTAGCAGCTACTACAGTTTATTCATACCTGCTGGTCTTGAAACTTGAGAGAAATCTTGCACTCTTGAATATAGGAAAAACTTTTCTATATTTGCTTGCTAAACCAGCATCTCTAGCTATCATGATGGCGTGCTGAGCGATCAGGGAGCATGACAACAGTACATCTTTTGTGAACACAAAAGCAACCAAACAACAGCATGTTGTCTGGTTCCACTCCCTGATAATCAATCGCCATTTAATACTTTAACACACGGGAGAGAAAACAAATTCCCAACTAACACCCATCGCGTCTAAATCTGAACCGACTAACTTATTTTCCCCGATTTACCACTACAATTTTAAAATCTCACCAACTCATACTTTGTCACGAATCGTTCATCCAAAACCCTGTGCATTTTACGACGTACTCATCAAAACAACTCACCCCAAAATACCTAAGGGACATAATAATAATTTACCTCCCTTCGCTAAATAAACCTATAATCCATCTATTCTTCTCCCTTTAAGTAATCTTATCTAGCGAACGCAAATTTTCAAAACCATAATTTTCTCCCTTCTGACTTTCTATACACTAAATCCACAACCTTACTTAAGGGGCATAACCAAAACAGTTCCCTCCCTTAGTCTCAAAATATGACCGCCCACACTATTATCCCCCATATTACAAAATCCAACAGTGCGCCATCTCCATAGGCACATTTTGTAAACCATTATCTTGCACTTTATCTCTTTAGCTAATCACTTACTAAGGAAATTGGAATGACTTGGGCACAGCTGAAAAAGACAGGCCAGAATAGAAATCGATGGAGAGCAATATGTTCCACGGGGAAGGAAAGGAATGATAATGATGAAACGAGCAGAATCGCATACATGCCACATACTATGGTTTACCCATAATCTGTACAAGGTGTTTGCCTTTTCAGATGTGTACACCCTGTACATAATTTCTGTACAGGTTTTCTAACCCATTCCCCTTATTACTGTGTCTCAGAGTTCTTTTATAAGGTCCTATTGAACACAGGATTTCCCAGTCTGTTAGTGATAATTAAGCACAGAAATAGACTAAATGATGACACCATCACATTATTTTTACAGTGTAAAATAAACTCAGACATGTATTGTATGAGTTTTAAAATAAGTGAAGACCTGCTTTAAAAGGCAGTCCCTGTGCCTCATTTATAATGCAGCCCACTGTAATTGAAAATATTTGATATGGTTTTTTCAGTCTTTGTACAGGTTTTGTGGGTCTTTGTACAGGTTTTTCATCTCCGAGGTGTGGCATGTATGGAATCATCACAAGTATATTTAAGATTATACTGTGCTATGTGTGAGGGTATATGAAAGGTTGTCCAACACTATCTGTGAAGGTATATGTAAGCTTGTAATATACCACATGAGGCTGTATCTAAGATTGCACTGTATCAAGTGTGACAGTATATTGAAGATTAAACTGTATCATGTGTGACAGTATATCGAGTGTACTCCTTCACATGTCAGAGTATATTTAATATTGTACTGTTCCATGTATCAATGTATATCTAAGACTACTGTACCAAGTGTGATGGTATATCTTTACCTTAAACTCTCTGACCACTGCTGCCACCTGTTCTGGATTTGTTAGATCAACTTTTTTCAGCTTTTCTCCAGCACGTGTAAATGCCAGCCCCAGCGTTTCCCATTCTGGGTCACGAGAAAAAGCAGCCAAACACTCTCGTCCAAGCAGCCCTGATGCACCAGTAATGAGTATTCTTTTTGCCATGACTACACCTGGGTATTAAAATATTTCTACAGTTACTATCATCACTATTTGTTAGCTCCCCAAGGAGCATAGTTTTTCATACTACTAATGTTTGTCATACATCTTTCAGATAAAACTACAAGTGATGCATAATTATTTTATCTTCGATAATTTGTTGTGTTATTCATGAAGAAAGATATCCTGTTCAATCCCTGATGGGTTATAATTAGGATGTATAATCATATTCCTCCATGCTCCTTACACTGGAACCACCACTCCAGCTGATCTCCTAACAGGAAGCCTACACCAAGCAGTCACACACTCTTGGTGGTTTCTGTGGCAATTTCTTATATATGATGAGGTTGCCAGCCTCGTGTAGTGACTACAATTTCAGACAGTATGCTCAGTTGCTGTCACTTGCTTAAAGTATTGTCCATTATGATCATTTATTGTATATAGGGTAAATGAAAATAGAAAATAGTGTTTGTTTTTTTTTAAACCTAAAATATGAATACGTCTACTAATTAACTAATTAATTTCCAAACCACCTTACACAACTCATCGCACTGCTGTACCAAGAACAACAGGCAGCCGTAAGAACAGAGGGGGAAACATCAGAATGGTTTGAAGTACAGAAAGGAGTAAGACAAGGCTGTACCCTTTCCCCTTATCTGTTTAACATTTATGCCGAGAATATCATGAGAAACGTAAGAGATGACCAAGAACACACAGAGTTTGACTCATTTAACATCGGCGGGTACCAGATCCCAGAAATCAGATATGCTGACGACACAGTCCTCCTATTGACCAACCCAGAAGGACTTGAACAATTAATTCTGTCCACCAAAAAACACAGCGAGGCCCAGAATCTATACCTAAACACCAAGAAGACCAAAGTATTGACAACAGACAAAGTAAAGACCAAACCAGAAATTGAAATTGTGTGGAAAGTGTTAATGAATTCGAATACTTAGGATCAATCATCAACAGCTCTGGCGACTGTGCAGTCGAAATTAAAAGAAAACTTGCAATTGCTTCACATAAACTAATACAGATGAAAAACCTATGGCAAGGCACAAGCAAAGAAGCAAAGTTACAACTGATCAGAGCATGTATATTCCCAGTAGCAACATACGGCTGCGAGACTTGGACACTCAATAAAACAGTTGCAAAAAAGATTACATCATTCAAAATGAAATGCTACAGAAGGATGTTGAGAATACCCTGGACAGAAAAAAAAGACCAACAGAGAAGTACTGCACTCACTAAACATACAGGAACATTGGCTTTTAAATACCATCGCAGTAAGGAAGCTGAAATTTTTCGGTCATATAAAAAGACATAATAGTCTGGAAAAAATAGTGATGGAAGGCATGGTCCCTGGAAACAGGGGAAGGGGTCGACCTAGACGACGGTGGACCCAGGACATCACAGAGAGTCTGAACTTGTCTTTGGCTGATGCAGGTCGACTTGCCCAGAATCGTGATGCGTTCAGAGCAGCTGTAATGGAGACAACGTTCTGGAAAGAATACGTCACATGATGATGATGAATTAACAAAACCTAACCCAAACCATAATTCTAACCCTAACGACGTAGGCGACTTTTTTGGATGACATAGAAGATAACCTCTTAACTTTTCTTAATTTCAACTCATTTATGTATTCCAACAAGCTTTCGCTCCTTTTTTTTTGTTTAATTAATGAAGAAAAATATCCCGTTCAACCTCTGATGGGTTAGCCTATAGCCTAATTAGGATATATATTGTTGTCAATTCCAAATAATATGAACAACTGCCAATATGAGAAAGTGGCATCACATTTGTCAAATCATTGTAAACAGGGACAATCACAATTGTGCGTATAGTTAGGTTAAATAAATAAAAATTAAAAAAAAAATATTAACAAAATAAATAAACAAAAACTGGGTTCAATGTTCGCCTTTCTAACTGAAAACTAATTGATTTCAAATTATATAATGGACAACACCCGTTAAATCAACCACATTTAAGAAGAAAACAAAATAACATAAGTAAAGCCTTTTTTTCCAGCAAAATAAACTGTGTGACTTTTTACACGACGCTTTAACTGTTCACAAAAATTAGGTGATGCGGATCCAAAGCCAAGGCAATGACACGATTACTATGGAACACGTTGGCGTGTACACACAAATAGAAGTCAGTCTGCACTTTGACCAAACAGTGCATTTTTCGCGCGCTCCTGTTAAGTTACCGTTAACAACTGTACCTTCGTCTTCAAAATATGTTCAAATTCTGTTATACTAGATGCTAGCACGTAGAGCTTCGTATCTTCGTGTCCCGGGTGTGCAAGGTCTATGCCTAACGTAATTGACCTTTCCAACCTCACCGTGGATGTGTATTGTTATGATGGGATGTGTTTAGAAGTGGAGAATATTTTTAGAACAGGCCAGCCAATCAAACACCCAGAAATAGTTTACACTTAGGGTTGAAGCCTCGTTCGTGCCCAGACGGAAGCGGTCAAACAAAGTGCAGCGACACGGAAGGTTGCATCGTGGACAATGAATGACATTCCATGAAAGTAACTGTATCAAGAGAAACAGAGACTATGTGAATTGTTCCGTTATCACAGTTGCTGAGGTACTGCCATTAGATTCAAGCACACATGTGATTACTTTCGCTGGAGACAATGTCTGTAGATGGAACTCGAGACCTAAATATTTTCTTTTCTTCACCACGAGTGGGCTTCGGGGAACCCCCACCCGCAACTACAACTTCATCTTTGTTGACTTTCGCGGATATGGTGCTCGCATTAGATCGTCAAAACATTAGTGAAAATTTTGAAATTCGGTCTTCCATTGTGGATGTTAACGCTGAAAGTGATCACACGTATGCGTCCAGTGGATACAGTCGTACAACACGGTCACAGACTGTGAAGGCCGCTGCTCATCTAACGAGTCGTTCCTCGTGTCAAGAAGAAAAATGGACATCTAAAGATGAGGACTTTGAAACTTTATCTGGCGGTCCTGATTTGGGGACCCAGACGCTTTCTTCGAAACACGTGCCTCTAGCTTCTGAAACTGATTCACAGCACTTAAAAGGCAAAAGATGTTCATCTGTGGAGAAAATGTACAGTGCGGAAAACGAATTGACTGTCAGTGTCTGTAGAATTTGTGAATGGCCTGAAGTTCTCCCCAAAAGCTCACCAAGAAAGTCGTCGTCCTTTGAGGAAGTAAGCTGTGATAATAGTAAATCTTGTTTAAAGTCATCAAAATCTTCAGAGCATGTTCAGAGAGCTGGTGTTTCACACACGCTGCATAGATTTATAAATAATACCCTTGAATTTCCATGCTGGCCTCGTAAAGCAGACCATACATACGCCACTGCCACCTGGGATGGAACTGCAACCAGCCATAGTCTGTTTGAGCAAGAGGTTCATCAGGAATCCAGCAGGCAAAATATAATAGAAGATCAAGAAATGGAGGACACTGATCATGATTACACATTGCAAAGTCAATGTGACCAGTTGTCTGTGACTTCTGGTCATCAGCTTCACAACTTTGCTCTTCTCACTCAGAAAGATGATCATACATATGTAAAGTCAAACGTTTCTAACTTTTCTTCAGGGAATATTGATACCGAGGCATTCAACTTAAGCACTGAAACTGACACTCTTAAAAGACAAGAATTCTCATCGGCTACATTTCCAAGGCAGAAAATGCGAGATGATCACACCTATTTTCATAGTGGCATGTCAAGAAAAATCAGTAGTGGTCCTGGAAGACGTGAGTGGGCTAGCACACAAACAGTTGCAAGTTCAACAACACTGCAGGACCTGCAAATTGAGGAAGCTTACAGAAATTTGAACTCTTTTTCCCAGAGTGCTTCAGCAAAAAAGGACCACAACTACTCAACCTCTGCTTGATGATACATTGACGAAGGCTAAAATGCTTGACCTTAAGTAAGCTTTCAGTTTTCTCAGGATTTTATTTATTCACAATATGTCGTACTTTTATAATTATGTTCAGTAAGGCTGGACTACGCCCTCCTTTTTCCATTTTCTCTCCTTGTGGAGCACAGAGCCACCATTGCAGCTAGTCACCTAGCAGGAAGCATCCATACTCTGTTGCAGCAGTGGTTTCTTTAGTTTTTACATGATGAGGTTGCCATCCTTATGCTTAACCTCATATTAGTTGCATCTTACCACATGCTTGAGGGAGAATTATTCTTTCTTTGTCTTCTCTGAGACCTCGTCAACTACATGATGCTTTGTCCTGGTTAGTGTGCAAGAAATTAAAAAAATAAAGATTTATAAAGGTGATGTCATGCTTTTATAACTATTTTAGTTATGGCTAGGCTTTGTCTTTGCTAGGGCACACACACAAAATAATATGATTTGAAGAAGTGAATAAATACCTAAATAAAATGATACAATTATACTTTGTCAAGAGTCCCAAAGTGGCGAGTTAGGTGCTGGTTATGAACGTGCATTACCAGTAGATGTTTGAAGGATTTGGGCAATTTTACATTCTTGTTGTTGAATAGTGATATGTACTACTGTGATGTAGTATAAGGAATGAATAGAAAAATGATATAAAATATTTGCTTACTTGTGTAGATATTTTGTGGAGTGTAAAAAATGTGTAGTGCTGTGATGAGATGATAATATCATTCATTCATTCATAACCCTCCACTCCCAAAGGAGCATAGGCCTTCAACAAACACATGCCAAGTCCTCCTGTCCCGTGCCATCATCTCAAGTTCTTTCCATGTTCTCCTCATCATTTTCACCTCTGTTTCCAACTCTCTTCTCCATGTACTTCTTGGTCTTCCTCTGCCTCTCTTGCCCTGGGGGTTCCAGAACAAGGACTGCCTTGTAATGCTATCAACAGGTTTCCTCAGTGTGTGTCCTATCCATCGCCATCGTCTTCTTCTCATCTCTTGTTCCACTGGCACTTGTCTAGTTCTTGTCATCAGTTCCACGTTGGTAACCTTGTCATACCATTTTAATCCCTCTATTCTACGCAAGCACCCATTTATGAAAGTCTGTAGCTTTTTGGTTGTTGTCTTTGTTGTTCTCCATGTCTCCGAGCCATACAATAGGACTGACTTCACATTTGAGTTGAAGATTCTTATTTTCGTGTTGGATCCAATTTCTCTTGATCTCCATATATTTCCCAATGCAATGAAAGCTCCTCTTGCCTTTTGTATTCTTATTTTGATATCGCTGTCTGTCCCTCCAACTTTGTCTATATTACTGCCAAGATATGTGTATGATTCAACATCTTGAATTGGTGTTTCTTCAAGTTCAACCCTGTTATCATTACCTGCATTTATTCTCATTATTTTTGTCTTTTCCCTGTGTATTTTCAGACCCAATTGCTGTGACCTCTCATCGAGTGTTTTCAATTTGTCCTGCATCTGATTACGGTTATGGGACAGAAGAGCCAAGTCATCAGCAAAATCCAGATCATCCAACTGCTTAGTCAGAGTCCACTGGATTCCATTTCTGTTGTGTGTTGTCGATGATCTCATAACCCAATCTATTGCCAGCAAGAAAAGAAATGGAGACAAGAGGCATCCCTGTCGCACTCCTGTTCTTATCCCAAACGGTTCTGTAAGCTGTCCTTCGTGAAGAACTCTGCACGTCATGTCTTCATAGGTTTTCTTTATTAAATTAATGATTTTCAGGGGAACTCCATAATGCCTCATCAATTTCCAAAGTGATTCTCTGTCTACACTGTCAAATGCCTTTTCGTAGTCCACAAATCCGATGTATAGTGGTGAATTCCATTCCAGACTTTGTTCAACTATTATTCTCAAAGTGGCTATCTGGTCTGTACATGATCTGTTTTGTCGAAAACCTGCTTGTTCATCTCTCAGTTTCTTGTCTATGGACTCTTTTAATCTCTCAAGGATAATCCTGTTTAATACTTTTCCTGGCACTGATAGTAACATTATTCCTCTATAATTTGTGCACTCTTGTAAATTTCCCTTCTTGGGCAACTTAACCAGATATCCTTCCTTCCATTCTGCTGGTATCTCTTCCTTTTCCCAGACTTTACCAAGTAATTTATATAACATCTCTGTAGCCGTGTCGATATCTGCTTTGATGGCCTCTGCTGGAATGCCATCAGGTCCAGATGCTTTTCCCTCTCTTAGAAGCTTTATGGCTTTCTTTATTTCTTCCTTCGTTGGTCTTTCACCGTTAATTTGTAGCTCTTCTTCTGCTGGCTGGATGTCCGGCGGGTTTTGTGGAGCTGGTCTATTGAGAAGGTCCCCAAAATATTCTGTCCACCTCTTCATTTGCTCTTGTATATTGCTGAGCAGTTTCCCATTCTTGTCTTTTATGAGGCAACTTGTTTGCTTGTATTTCCCTGTTAGCTTCTTTGTGCTGCTATACAGTTCTCTCATATTTCCTTTGGCTGCAGCATCTTCTGCCTCTCTTGCCAACTCCTCAATATACTTCCTCTTGTCTCTTTTGATACTTCTTTTTACTTCTTTGTTTGCTTCTGTGTACACTTCTTGAGCCTTGGCTTTGGAGCTTCTAGTTTTGCTTGTGTTTAACTCTGCTTTCTTGTTTTTTCTGTCTTTTATCTTATTGATGGTTTCTGTTGTTATCCATGCTTTTTGTTGTCTTTCCCTTTTCCCCAGTATTTCTTCACATGTCTCCTTCCATACTGTTTTGACCTGCTGCCAATAGTCTTCTGTATTCTCTACATCTTCCAGCTGTTGGAGCACTTGGAATTTGTTGGATACTGTGACCGCAAATTTGTCTCTTGTTTCTTGATTTCTTAGCTGTCCTACATTAAACTGTTGTCTATAATTTTGCATTGTTGCATATCTCTTGAGTTTCATTTTTACTTTGGCTATCAGAAGATGGTGATCTGATGCCACATCTGCTCCTCTATATATCTTTACATCCTGCAATGATGATCTAAACTTCTTGTTTATGCATATATGATCTATCTGATTTTCTGTTCTATGGTCTGGTGATATCCATGTTGCCTTGTGTATTCTCTTATGTGGAAACATGCTTCCTCCTATAGCCAGTTGATATGAAGCACAGAAGTTTGCGAATAGCTCTCCATTTTCATTCATTACTCCTAGCCCATGTTTTCCCATGACTTCTTCGAATCCAGTGTTAGCTGTACCTATCTTTGCATTCATGTCACCCATCAAAATTATGATGTCTCTTCTTTTTACTTTATCCATAATTTCCTGTAGTTTAGTATAAAATGCTTCTTTCACAGACTCTTCTTTGTCATTAGTTGGTGCATAACATTGGATGACATTTACATGAATTTTCTTTTTAGCTGTTTTGAAAGAAGCTGTTATTATTCTGGGTCCAACAGCTTCCCATTCAATTAGTGCTTCCTGTGCTTCTTTAGATAACATAAGAGCTACCCCTTCACTGTGGTGTGAACTTTCGTCTTCATGTCCTGAGGACAGCACCAATTCACCTGTGATGAGTTTCTTCCTGTCTACCCCCTTCCACTTTGTTTCACACATTCCCAGAACCTCGATTTTGTATTCCCTCATTTCTGCTGCTACTTGCGCCACTTTCCCTTGTTCGTTTAATGTCCGAACATTCCAGGTGCCAAATCTGGAAGTTCTCCTAGAAGAAAGAAGGTTAGTCAGCAACACAGACTCCTTTCGGCTTTCTCTGTGTTGCATCATACACCTCCCCGCGAGAGGACCTTCCCCTGTCTTGGATGGCTGTGTTTTATTTTCTTTATTTGACTTGTCCATATTTGTTGAAGTTTTTTGTGGTTTAAATTTTTTACAGGATGGTGTAACCGGCCCCATGCCCAACCCTCCTTAGTCGCTTTTTACGACATGCTTGGTAGGGGACAGTGTTACTATTCTTTGCTCCCCTTTCGGGCCCCGGTAACACACGGGTGAGATGATAATATAATTGAGGTAAAAGTAAAGGCAGTCCTTGTTCTGGAACCCCCAGGGCAAGAGAGGCAGAGGTAGACCAAGAAGCACATGGAGAAGAGAGCTGGAAACAGGTGAAAATGATGAGGAGAACGTGGAAAGAACTTGAGATGATGGCATGTGACAGGAGGACTTTGCATGTGTTTGTTGAAGGCCTATGCTCCTTTGGGAGTGGAGGGTTATGAATGAATGAAAAGTAAAGGTAATGCCAAAGCAGACACTGCTGTAGGAAACTGAAATGTTACAGACTTCACTATAATAGGTCTCAACTTTATGAGGTGGGGTAAGCTGGTTCCCTCTTTGCTGCCTTTGCCTTCTCTGATGCAAAAGCAGTCAGGTAACCATTTACAGCTGGTGGACTGGAACTTGATGATACCAAGCTTTGAGCCTGGTAGCTTTGCCTTGAGAAGCAAGTAGTCTAACCCCTCTGCCTACTTATTCATCATTTTCATCGTGCAGTCTCTTTGTTCTTTGTGGACACACCAATTATTTCTATTATTGGCTGTCTAGTTTGGTGAGGTCTGTGAGACTATGGTTGCTTTGATTTTGTCTTCTTTTCCAGATTTTCTTTAGCCTTCCCAATAATATACTCTCTTTTATGAGCTTCAGGTTTCAGTTAAACACATATCTAGTTGTGCAAACAGTTAGCAAAATTCCCAAGTGGTGCCCAGTCTACATTTTCTACTACTCACAGTCAATGCACAAACTCTGCAGTTCATTACAGAATTTACATACTAAACAAATAGAACCACTTCATGTATAAAAATAACCAGGAATGAAACAAATCAGTATAACCAGATATAACCAGTATAACCTTGACTAGCACCTACAAGGAAAGAGGAGAGTGAGAAAGCCAAGGTTGCTGGAATCTAATGGATAGAGCTGAAAAAAGATTGCCAGAAGTAGAAGTTATATCCTTGTGTTCCTATTGAAGAATGATCACGTTGTTTAATCATAGTGTTATGATTGATTACATATCATTTCTCTTTTCACTCCCTGTGGAGCATGGAGCCACCAGTGCAGCTGGTCTCCTTTGAACAATTCTGCATCTAAAAGGTATTCATGTGCTCTTGCCACTGTAGTTTCTGTAACACTTTGTTTGACATGATGAGAATGCCAGCCATGTGCACAACTTCTTATTAGTCACCTCCATGACTTGATGGAGGGAGCACTAGACATATTCTTTGTCTACCCAGAGAACTACATAAGCTTATATATATTTATAATAATAGCAAACAACAGCAATGTATTATGAAAAAAACCACTTTATTTATATTGCAAACTATTCTAACTGTCATGCTGTCTGTATTTTCAGTTCCCCAAGTCCAGTGTCTTTCATTTCAGTGAAGGCTTGTGATATACTGCCACAAAAATATGAACATCTTCAAGTCTTGGAGCCTGTATTTGCAGACGTGGAACAAACTTCATAACCAGATTTTGCATTGGCAGGTTCTGAGCATGTGTTCTAACCACAAACACCATCCACTGCTTAGAAGTTCTTAATACAGCTTCTTGTCAGACTTGTATATTGAGCAAACAGCCATTGAAGATTAGATTTTACCAAAATGGCTGTACTGTGAGAATTCCACGGTGCTTAACGTAATCAGAAACTGAAATTCAAGCTGCTTTAACAAGAGGTATTTTATTGTAATGTGGACAATGTGGTAAGTTTTGCTTCTGATATTTTTTGTACAATAGTAATGGATTTAAGATATACCTTTTTCAAGCTGTTCTCAGATTTTTGTGATTATTATGTTTTGCATTGCTTCAGCATCTTGTAGTACATTTCAACAGTATTAACTTTAAATAGTAAGAAATTGCTTTCATTTTGGTTACGGCTTGGAGAATAGAAACAGTTGCCGTAAATTGACCGGTGATCGACCACTTCTTTAATGTGAAAGTTGTACCTTGATTAAATTAAATAATTTAATTTTGATGTGAAGTTTGGGCAATACCAGAATGAAAGATTATGCCATTGTCATTCCTGTTTGTGTCATGTATTCTTCTTATTTTGTGTCTTCATTTTGTTCTCCATTAGTTTTTCTCTTTCAGGTTTTGTTTCTTAAGGAGCATAGGAGATGGCCCCCTCCTTGCAGGGAATATGTGCTTAAACATATCCTGTACTCTTGTAGCAGTGGTTTGAGTAGCAGTTTGTTTTAAGTGATGAGTTTGACAGCCCCATGCACCAGTCAATGTGACCAGTTGTCTGTGACGTCTGGTCATCAGCTTCACAACTTTGCTCTTCTCACTCAGAAAGATGATCATACATATGTAAAGTCAAACGTTTCTAACTTTTCTTCTTCAGGGAATATTAATACAGAGGCATTCAACTTTAGCACTGATACTGACACTCTTAAAAGAACATAAGTCTTTTCTTATGACATGCCTGAGGAAGTAGTGGTTCCATTGTCAGCATCTCCTCAGATATACGGTACTCATAAATTACATGAGGTTATGTCACCACTGCAGTCATCTTTTAGGTGCCACAGCAAAGTTGCATTTTTGCAGGCATTAACTTGAAGAGACATCAGAAATGAGAATGTCAATATCTTCAGAACATTTCTCATTTGCTGCCGTTTATAAGTGTACTTCATACATTGATAAGTTGAAATGCATTTTAAACAGTGACAAGAATTGATAACCACACCAGAAAGAACATAAAACATAATTAGACATTTTCATGTTTGCTTTCTGTTTAGAAAGCTCTGAATTTATATTTGTTTTTGTTTTTTTCTTCTTTTCCTGCTTCGACCAGCTTTGATGTCAACTTCTCAACACCTCTTACCTAAAAATGAATATATTTCTAATTTTATTGATTTGCACACCAAACGTGTTAACAGGTTTCAGTGGCTGTAATTTATATCATATATTAATATAGTATAAATGAGGTGATAAATGTGTTTGTGTTACTTTGGTCAGCTGTCTTTAAACAGTTAGGTCACAAAATCCAAACAAACCAGAGGAGAAGGGGTAAGAGGGTGTAAGTTTTATTTGATGAGATCTAATATTTGAGTTGAACATGATACAATATTGTAATGAATTCTTCACGTAGGAGTTGCGAATGTAATAAAATTAAGCAGGGTATAACTCCAGAACCTACTTAGTGCTTTTGTGGTAGTTGAAATGAGGTGATAAGATTGTTTCTATCTGGTCAAAGCTAAGAAGTCAGTTATTGTATCTTACATTGAAAATGAGAGAATTAAGTTTAGTTTGTGTGGGCTGTATGACTTGGCCATATTTTGGCTTTTCAGCTTCATTGGTCACCAGTAGAGGTGTCTTCTGTTACTGCTGCTGCTACTTCTAAAGCTGCAAATATTATTTACTTTATTGGTTTTCAAGTACAGAAAAGTTAATTTTGTATCAGTTTTTCTTTCAAACTAGACATTGTAATTGCAGTCTACACTCAGGATGTTAGAGACTTTAAAATGTGGATATTACATGAATTAATAGTCTGGGGGATGTGTTGTGTAATGCTAAGTAGAATACGGGCTTCATGCTCAGAGTTACATATTAATCTTTATTAGTTTTGACCTCCATTATGATTTCTATCAGGTGTGCTTTCATCCTGACACTGTGTATGCTTCAAAGAGCACATAGTCTTTTATATTTGAAGATTATTCCACAATGTAACCGATGTGTCTTGTGCCTAGGTTGAATAGAGCAGGCCCCACCAGATCTGGGACAAAACTCTAATCAGCATCATCATTGTTTTTCTTTGCGCTCCTTATGGAGCATGGGAGCACCATTGCAGCTGGTTCACAGAAAGTGTGTGCCAAGCATTCATATGCTCATGTAGCTGTGGTTTCTGTGGCAATTTATTTTTCATGATGAGTTTGCCAGTCCCATGCACCTCTTACATTATCCACAATAATAATGCGCAGCACATGTGTACTCAGCATACCACTACCTCGGCAATTTTATATGTATACATCAGTTATAGTTTCAGAGTGACAAGATTTATTCTGAATTTTCCAGAATTGCAGCAGCCATATAATTTTTATGCTTCACTATCATAGCCACCCTGCATTTGTGTACATTCAAGGATGTGTATATTTGTATGTGACTGTGTCGTATAAGAACTCCAGTTATCAAAATTAATTCTCTCATTGTCCCGCGTAGTTCTCCTGGGTATCAAAGAGGAGAAAAAGAGAGAGCATGACTAATGCTCCCAAGGGCATGTCGCAAGAGGCAACTAATATGGCATTGTGCATGGCACAGGCAACACCATTGTGTAAAACAGATTACTACAGAAACCACTGCTGCAACAGGATATGAATGCTTTGGTGCAGATTTCCTGAAGGTAGTCCGGCAGCAGGGTGGCTTCATGCTGCAGGGGGAGTGAAAAGAAATTATGTCATCGTCAACACACACTTTCGTGATTCTTGATCACACATTTATTTCTTGAACAATTTTCTTGATTCTGGAACATGCATTTTCTTGACTTGAAACAACAGAGAAACCACATATGGCCATCACCAGTACCATTCCTGGAAAATGGAGATACAAATAGTATCAAGCTGACCACTGCTTTCTTTGAAAATATTCAAGTAGGCATCTGAGAGTGTACGAAGAAGAATAAGAACACACATTCTAGATTCTTGAACACACATTTTCATGAATTTTTGAACACAAACCAACCATTTCATGGTGTGCTTGCTAGCTGTTTCATAATGCAGTAAGACAGTCTGGAGCAGTATGTGCTTATTCTTCAGTTAGTTCTGTTGTGAATATTAAAAAGTCTCTTTCCAAGTTTTTGAGCAGATAGACCAAATATAAGTTAATTCTAGCTCAAAAAGCGAACCCAGTGTGTTAAAGCTTTACCTGTGTACTTAAATAGAAGAAGCGAGTTGTATGAATGTTTTGCTGCATGTATTTCATACCACAAACTTCTTGTATCATTCTGTTGCAATGTGTTGCTGTGAGTATTACATTAATGACATTGCATATTTCTGTGAGTAAATACATGTTTTTGTATTGTGTTTTATTGATGCCAAGTTTCATATATATACACATACACAGACGTATTGACAAGTCACTTCCTACTTTCAAATTGTTATTTCTTCACTCCTAACCATCTAATTTGTATGAAACAAATGTCAAAATAAAAGTAATTAATTGCCACTTTATTACATTTATAATTCAGTATGAGATCTGGTCTGTTCAACAAATGATCTCATAGCAGGCACAAAATTTTGCTATCTCTTGTAACATCAGTTTATTTACCATTTTATTTTGTTTTGTTTTGTTTCTGGGAATAAAAAAATGACAGAAAAATAAAAGCTATTTGTCAAGTGGCAGTTATTACTCCTTGTTTTTACGTTTATTTCAGGTATGTCTAATAGATTCAAGCGAGGATATACACATTTAAAAGTAGAAAGTGACTTGTCAATCACCCTGATTATGAATGATGCAACTATGCAAAAATAGTTTCTAGGACTCGCTCACATTGCCGTCACTTAACATATTCCCTTCTTCCCACCTTCCCTTCACCAAAGCTTATATTCACATTTTTGTGCTGTGTGTAAAAATAAGGTGTATTTCCTAAATGCATTTTTGTACCTCTGGTAAGAATGACATGGCTGTTGTATGAATGTAAATGATGTATTAATATTCTCCTTACTTTTTCCATCCTTGCTCAGAGAACAAAAAGGGAAGAATAAAACGAAAACAATATTAAACAAGTTTGTTGTATTTGTTTTGGCTCATTCATATTATGAAGCATGATCATCATATTGGATCTGTGGGGCAGGTTTCTTATTTGTTGGATGTTGCAGAGGTTTATTTTATTTTTAAAAATCTCTTTCCTGTATGTAAGCCAAATCTCAAAAGAAATAAATAAGACACGGTGGAAATGCAAAGTGCCAGCTGAATAGTCTCTTTTTACTATGGTGGTTTTTGAAGCAATTCATGTTACATGATCACATTGCCAACTTTATACGCAATCTCATATCAGTCGGCTGTTATAACATTTCAGAGGGTATGGTAGTCCTTTTCTTTCATAGTCTCCCCCAGGAACTACACAGGGCATATTTGTCCATAGGCAGCGTTGAGGAGAATGATACATAAAATGAAAATATACATTCATTTTGAAACTCTAGGTATAACAATATTTAGAGTGTAGTTGAAGTAAAAGGCAGTGTTACGCACATTTATTACCTAAAAGGGGGTAGTCTTCGATCCTGCCAAATGTACGCACCAGTCTTAAAATAGTTATATTATTTGTGCGTTCGATTGATTCACGCACGGACGTGCACAATGCAGTGTGAGTTGCTTTGGACGCACGGGTAACCTAGTTAGGGAATTCTGACGTCATGTTTTGAACGGGGCAGTTCGGACCATGTTTATGTCCGATATATATTTCTTGGATTTTTCTGGCAAGTTTGAAGAAGCCATTATTTTGTAATGATATCTACTGGTATTCATGATGAAGCCAATAGTGGAAGTATCAAGTAAGTGTCACCCCATGTCACATCGAATGTTTATTGAGTTAAATTAAAGTATCAGGCCGCTCCTAGTTTTGGTCTAGCGGGAATTCATCGTAGTATGTCATTCCTAGAATGGACAGACGGAGTCGTTAGCCCTTTTGAATTACCGTAGAGGGAGGATACCTACGAGTAAACGAAGTTAATTGATTTGTATGCTTCACATGTTTTTATATGCCGTATTTTCGTCAATGCCAAAGTCGTGGCATGGATATAGAGAGGTTAGTCAACACAGAACTCTAACCTGGTCGTATTGTCGTGGATGACTTTGTTTGGATTTTATATATATATGCTACCTAAGTATCGTATGGAAAAAGTCTGGAATTGTTACAAGTATGATAAGAAGTATTGCTCCTTGAGAATGAATCCGTTGGCCATAAGATACGTCCTTGAAAGAAGGTCAACGGACTTGACTGCAATACATATGATATGGTAGAGGAAGTGACCCTTAGTCACTTGAATAAGAGGACTTAATTGTTAGAGAATCTTCATGAACTTGAAAAGTAATTATCAACATTTTTTGACGTATGACCCTTTTGCACCTGTAACTATGATCGTCTTGTTCCACTCCGTATGTGTCACGTTAAATAAAATATATGTACAGTCATCACAGACTTGTGTGCTGCCAGTAAGTGACCAGTTAAACACTACTTGTTGGAGTTCGTTTTGAAGAACAGTGTTGTGCCTGATGCTCCTGTTGTATGCCATCTGCTCAAGATTCTGCCATGTCTTATTTATTCCTTTCATTTCAGACTCCAGAAACTGGGACATGCTATGATGTTTAAACAGATGATATTGAAAGGATATATATGTGTGTTTATAGATATATTATATATAAAGGTGTGGGTCAGCTACTCTCCAGGGCTTTTTCCGTGCTAGAGCCCGGGGAGGGGGGGGGGGGGTAGTCTGGTCCACTCAGGTAGTTTTGCCACTAGGGCTCGTTCCGTGCTAGAGCCCCCAAATTGGGTCTGGTCCACTCAGGTAGTTTTGCCACTAGGGCATACACATCAATGGCAAAGAACTGACAACCAAACAGTCATGTTTCTGCAGGTAAAACAGGATGTGAGGCAGTGATGTGTGCTGTCACCTGATCTGTTCTCTCTGTCATCATCATTATCAATACCTTTGAGCTTCTTGTGGTGACCATAGCAACTAAAACATGGCAACCTTTTTTGTCCTGTGCCATTCCATGTCTTATTTACCCCTTTTATATGTCTCCAGTTCTCCTCTAACCCTGGGAATTCCAGAACAGGGACTGCATTGTAATGCAGGCAACTGGTTTTCTTCATGTGTATCCTAACCAACACTACCCTCTTCTCCTCACATTTTTTTTCACTGGTGTATGTCTGCTTCTTTCTGCTCTCTCTCTGCATTGCAAATATAATGAGAACATGTACTGAATATCAGTTGGTGGACATAATAAAAGCAATGTGGGATACACTGATGATAGTCTAAATGGTAAATCATGAAAAAGATTTACATGAAATGATTAATACTGTAGTTACAGAAAATAAAAATAAAGACCTTAGCCTAAATATTAAAATAAAAAAAGTACTGTATTCATTTCAAAGAAAAAGGACTTCTCCAGAATGAACGGAGGGGGGGGGGGGGGGGGGGGGGGGGGGGGGGGGGGGGGGGGGGGGGGTGTTTTGAAATGAAGTCAACAAGTTCAGGTACCTGGGTGCATTAGTAACATCAAATGGATACATCCTAGAAGTGAATAGCAGAATAGCCTAAACAAAGCACCTTTCCATAAAATGAAAATTATGTTAAGCAACAAATATTTGTGAAAATGGCCGATATGATAGCATGGCGCTCTCTTTTGCAAACCTGTACACCCCAAGGTGGAAGAGGAATCACTAAGTAAGTAGCAAATATTTGTCAATTGAAGTAAGAAAGATCTTCAGTGTTACATAGAACCAATCCTGTCATATGTAGGACAATAATGGACAATCAGTAACCAAGCAAAAAAACCTGGAGACCACAGAGTTGTGGTTGTACAGAAGAGTGTGAAGAACACCATGGTCAGCTCAGAAGAGCAATGAGAATGTCTTGCAGGAAACCAGTGCGCAAAGGAAGCTTAGTACTCGTATTAGAAGGAATCAATTCATTTTTTGTTTGGGGGAGGGGAGCATGGGTGAGAAGAGGGAAGCTGGAATATATTGTGACAACAGTAAAGACTGAAGGGAAACGAGGGAAGATACTTGACATTGTGGCATGGAAAGAAGATAACAACATAACTAATAAAGAAGCATGGGGACAAGAAGTTGTGGGAAGACCTTTATCATTATATTACATTGAAAGGAGGGCCTATATCAGGAATTGTTCTAAACTATAAATTAACTGTGGAACTGATTGTGACAATTATTTTAATATTAAATTACCGTGCTTAAAAAAAAAAATAGAACCGTCAGATCAAAACAAACACACATTATTGGTAAAAGGTGAATTAAATGATAGGTTCCATATTTGTTATATTTAAGCTTATGCATGCTTTCAAATTTTTTATTTTTTTTTTTGGTCAGATCAATAAATTACACGACTGATACACACAGGAGTGTATTTAGGTAATTGTGGGCGAGTAGAAAAGAAAAGAAAATTAATAACATTGCTTTAACAACAACACCGGCAGCTTTTATGTCTCACTGTTGCATGAAGCTAATCTCCAAATATTATTTGTGATTTCTGATCTAGCGAAATTTCAAATCGAGGTATTTTCCAAGGGTACAAAACAAAGGGAATTCCTAGGTCACAGCAAACATACTAACACTAAAGTATTTATAGAATAGCTTACGCAGGTTGAAGTATCAATATTTTTTATTCTCTCTAAATAATCTCCACGTTGGCTGAGTTAAGTATGATGTTATTTTATGTGTATTTTATAATTTATATTACTTCAGTTTACTGAACAGTTGAATTATCACTAGCAAACGGTTCTTAATAGTCCTTGCGCCCCTCTGCATATTATGAACTCGGCCGTAAATACCCCTTCCGGAAGATTACATTTGTGTCATCATGGCGCAAAATGGCGGTAGATTTAGCCTCATATCTTAGAGACGGCAATAAATGGATTAATTTCTTCTCATAATGCCTGGAAAAAAATGTTAACACCATGTCGGAAATGAAAAGAGTAGAACTAACTACAGTGCAATCGTCTCAAAAGCAGAAAAAAGTGAAGTGGAAGCAAAGTACTTATCGATTTGTTCTTACCCTGGGAGAGTCCAACTCTGTAACATGTCCAGAGTACTCTTTTGCGGACCTTGTGAAAAACGAAAAGGTAAGTAATGAGATTAGAAGTGTGAAATATTTTGTAAAATGCCCAGTTATTGTTTCTAACTTGCATTTAAAACACTTATTATCAAGATATGTTTGCACTATTTATTAAGAAAATTCCCCATCCTCTTCTACCATAGTCCCTGATGATGGTTTCCCCTGAGCACCACCATGTGTAGTTGTGTTAGAATTGGCAGTGTAGCAGCTACCACTACCACTGTTCCGACCCGGGTTCGGAAAATGGCCAGACCACTACCACGCCATTTTGAACCTTCCCATCAGTTTGCAATGCGAAATAATTAAGAAATGTTATGTTTTTAAGTTCTTCACATTCAATTTTCTCATCGAGCCGTTCTTTGCTATGAACGCTTAAATTGAGTCGTCAGTAGACTCGGTCAGATTTACATTTTATTTGGCGACGTTAGCATTCGTGGTTCACGTTTTATTAGGCCTAATGTTCATTTTTCTTGTTCTCAGCTATCTCAGTTCATTCTTTCATTTTGTCCTCTCCATTGATCATAGCAAGCCAACAGCCTCGAACACATGGGGAGCTCATTACTGCTGTCATGGGCGCAGAATACAAACTAGCATAAGCAATTCACCACACGGGTTGTGCCATAGTTGGAAAAGTAACACCTATGAAAACTCGGTTGTTCGTGAGAGATTGGGGTTCGAATCTTCCCCCGCCCGGTTTTTATTTTCTTTCTTTCTTTCCTTTTTTAAGATCTGGTTTCTTTTTAAACTTTTCACTTTGTCACTTCAGTTGCTATAGCAACTGCGATCAAGTAGACAGAGGCCAAGGACAGCAAGCTAATTACCCCCCCCCCCCCCCCCCCCCCCCCCCACCCCCCCGTTTAATTCTGTGGGGATGGTGCTTTCTTGTTGAAAGTACTTGGAGAGTCGAATTCTTGCGCCGCCATTTCGTTTCGTTGACGGCGTTATCATGCAGGAAGCGGGCTGGCCATCTTTTCGTCATCACGCTAATGCTTCGCGTCTGCTGGTAAAGCCGAGACCGTCTCGCACAATGACCAGAGGAGCGTGCAGCACAAAACATCGGGGTTTTCTCAGTACTAACTCGCTTCTTATTCTCGGGCGTTGGCGTAGCTGGCGAGTCCTTTTTAGCGCTTTATGATAGCAGATACATAATGTTAGTCCTTTACTGAACTTAGTATTTATCAACGCTGATCGGGTTAGCAGTCAACAGAGTTTACTTTGTTTTGGATGGTAAATGCGCTCTGATATAACCAAATAGGCTGAAAGAACGCGCCTCTCAAGAAGAAGGCAAACATCCAAACAAAACAAAAAGTTCTTGTGCAGCTCCCTGAGCTCACTCGTCTCTTGAACTCTTTAACGAGTAATACCGCAAACTCGACCAGACATTTCTTGTAGGGTATTTGCTTTTAATTTTTATTTAACACCGCTTGTAATTGCAATGCTGTTTAATTTTTGTTTCTACCATCGTTACAACTTCAGTTAGGCCTGCTTATATTCTTTCCCATTTCTTTACATCAATTAAACCCCTTAGGCCATAATTCTTCTGTTGTTTTATCTTCTTTGTATGTATTTTTGTGTTCATAATTATCTTTTCTTAGTTTCTGTGTATTTGTTTGATTTAGCAGAAGTTTAAATATCTAATTAAACAAAGTTTCGGGCAGGCCTATATTTAAAAAAATGCAGACATAATGGCATTAGTGTGTTTTGATTACATAGTGCATAATGTAGCCAGACGTTGCATAACAGACGCAGTATGAGACTTCTCGGGCAATTTTAGAATAGAAAAGCCTTACCGTGCAGAACAGTAATATACATGCCTGCCTGTCAGACTTCTGTCACATGCTACAGTGCTTTCATCAGTTTTTGTGTGGTTGTTGTTGGTTGGTTTATATTATTTACTGTTGTTGTGACACACAATGAAAAATATGATGACACTACTATTTTAGAATAATAAAACATACACACTATTTGGTAATTTTCATTTTCTCTGTTTACAATAATTAGACAGGAGATATGATGCAACTTTTGTATATCATCGTTATCAGCAATTGAACACACTATTTGGACATAACAATGATATATGTCCTAATTATAACCCTTCAGAGGTTGAATGGGATACTTTTTAGGAAGTAAAAAAAAATCCATCTGTCACGGGTTGCCTTCCCTGCTTTGCAGTAGTGGTCCAACAGTGGCCAAAGCTCAAGAGTATCTAATATAGGCTTCAAAAGTGTCTACGTCGCACAAGATTACTCTTGGCAGAGTGGTAGATAGAAGGATAATGATGCTTCTATATCAAATCAATCAGAAAGCCACCAACACCAACGCAGGATGACGACCAAGCTATGAACAGATCAGAACAAATTGTCATTCTGCGCCTCATAACAGGACACAACCGACTCCGCAGCCACATGTATACAAAATTCAAGATGGACAATTCAGCCATGTGGACAGGCGGAGCACGTACTTCAAGATTGCCCCGAATATGATATATTGAGGCAAACCCACTGGCCCAGAGAAACAACACTGGAAGCAAAACTATACGGACCTCTGTATGAACTACAAAAGACAGGGAAGTTTATACAAGAAACAACATTGCAGATATAGACAATATATTTCAAGCGAACGGAAGAAGATGCTTCTATCTCAAGGGATCATCACAAGATATTCAGAAAAGCGAGAACAATGCTGCATTGGCTGAGCACGTTAACTCTATGATCTGTCAACAACTTTTGTGAAGGATTAAGCAATTATTAATTTTAGCTCTTCAAGCCCCCACCCTGATTTACTCAGCGGAATTATTCTTATTATGGTATAGCTCTGTTTCATTCATTCATAACCCTCCACTCCCAAAGGAGCATAGGCCTTCAACAAACACATGCCAAGTCCTCCTGTCACGTGCCATCATCTCAAGTTTTTTCCACGTTCTCCTTATCATTTTCACCTCTGTTTCCAGCTCTCTTCTCCATGTGCTTCTTGGTCTACCGCTGCTTCTCTTGCCCTGGGGGTTCCAGAACAAGGACTGCCTTGTAATGCTATCAACAGGTTTCCTCAGTGTGTGTCCTATCCATCACCATCGTCTTCGTCTCATCTTGGTAACCTTGTCATACCGTCTCAGAGCCATACAATAGGACTGACTTCACATTTGAGTTGAAGATTCTTATTTTCGTGTTGGATCTGATTTCTCTTGATCTCCATATATTTCCCAATGCAATGAAAGCTCCTCTTGCTTTTTGTATTCTTATTTTGATATCACTGTCTGTCCCTCCAACTTTGTCTATATTGCTACCAAGATATGTGTACGATTCTACATCTTGTATTGGTGTATCTTCAAGTTCAACCCTGTTATCATTACCTGCATTTATTCTCATTATCTTTGTCTTTTCCCTGTGTATTTTCTGACCCAATTGCTGTGACCTCTGTTTTCATTTGTCCTGCATCTGATTACGGTTATGGGACAGAAGAGCTAAGTCATCAGCAAAATCCAGATCATCCAACTGCTTAGTCAGAGTCCACTGGATTCCATTTCTGTTGTGTGTTGTCGATGTTCTCGTAACCCAGTCTATTGCTAGTAAGAAAAGAAATGGAGACAAGAGGCATCCCTGTCGCACTCCTGTTCTTATCCCAAACGGTTCTGTAAGCTGTCCTTTATGAAGAACTCTGCATGTCATGTCTTCATATGTTTTCTTTATTAAATTAATGATCTTCAGGGGAACTCCATAATGCCTCATCAATTTCCAAAGTGATTCTCTGTCTACACTGTCAAATGCCCTTTCGTAGTCCACAAATCCGATGTATAGTGGTGAATTCCATTCCAGACTTTGTTCAACTATTATTCTCAAAGTGGCTATCTGGTCTGTACAGGATCTGTTTTGTCGAAAACCTGCTTGTTCATCTCTCAGGTTCGGGTCAAAAACATCAGAAAGACCCCATGGATAACCAACGAAATACTATCAACAATGAGAGAGCGGGACGAAGCACATAAGCTCAAAGATTTCAGCAGGTATCGGCTGCTTAGAAACAAAGTACAATACCTCATTCGTCAGGAAAAGAAACTACATTTCAGAAAGATGATTCAAGACAAAGCAAACAGCAAAGAAGTCTGGGCAGCCATTAGAACACTAACACACAAATCAAAGTCACTAAACTCTTTACCAAAAAGCTGCTCCCTCACGGCAACTCATTTTAGCAACCACTTCAAAACAGAAATTAGCCTTCTCAAGTCGACACTAAAGCCAATGGACTGCGATATTAGTAAATTGACAGCCTTCTGCAACACTGAACACACCACAACAGATCTAAGACATATTCCTTTTCTAACAGTACATGAAGTTCTCAAATATATCTTGGCATTAAAAAACAACAATTCATCTGGGCTTGATGGTATCAGCAATAAGATTCTACGTTACGCTGCGCCCATCATTTGCGACTCCTTAACCTATGTATACAACCAATGTATTGCACACAACTACTTCCCCACAGCATTTAAATCTGCCAAAGTGTACCCCCTCTATAAATCTGGCTCACATAGCGATCCCAACAGCTACAGACCAATATCCCTTCTATCATCTCTTTCAAAACCACTAGAGAAACACATTTACAACACCACATTTCAACACTTAACAACAAACAAACTGCTCAATGATAGCCAGTCAGGTTTCAGACCCAAACATTCCTGTCACACAGCGCTCACCAAAATGGCAGACAACTGGCTGTCGAACATAAATGATGGAAAATTATGTGGTGCTGTTTTTGTCGACTTCAAGAAAGCATTTGACATGATTGACCACACTATCTTGGTTCAAAAGTTGGAAACCCTCAGAATAGGCTCTAATCCACTAAACATCATCAAATCATTCCTGGCAGATCGACAACAGTTAGTGCTTCACAACAACTCGGCATCAGATTTCTCGAAGGTAGTTACAGGAGTACCGCAGGGCTCTATTCTTGGGCCCCTACTCTTCGCAATGTTCATCAACGACCTGCCACTACATCTAAAATATTCAACTTGTGACCTCTTTGCAGATGATTGTACTATCTACACTAGTGACAATGACTGCGTGGCACTTGAAATGACTCTTCAAAGCGATGTAGACAAACAGACACATCTAGATTACTGCTCTACACTATGGGATTGTTGCCCTGCTTCCACCTCGAAGAGACTGCACTCCCTGCAAAAGAGAGCAGTGCGTCTGATCACCGATAATCGCACGACACCACACACAAGGACAGGAAAAGAACCCAAAATACTGTCGCTAAAAAAACGTCTTCTCTACAACAAAGCCAAGCTGACTCACACAATTCTATCTAACAATGCCCTGTCGTACCTAAGATCATTGTTTCAAACCAGTAGAAGGGAGGGACAACGATTACATCAGTTACGTCTGCCCAAACCTAGGATCGACCTGTTCAAAAAGAGTCTAGCCTACTCTGGTGCCTACTTATGGAACAGCCTTCCACACCACCTAAAAAGCCTACCTACACAATATTCTTTTAACAAAGCACTTTTCAAACACTTCCTCAACACTGATTATCTACCCCCATAGAAACAGTATTTGCCTGTCAACATCTCATCCATAGGTCAACATTTCTTTTCCTCTTCCGCTAATTTTTGTGTGTGAATATTTTGTTTTATATCCATGTAATATCATTATTATATTCACTTTAAAATATTATTATATAATGTAATGTATGTGTGAATGTACCCACATAATACTGTACTTTAGAAATGTGAGTCGTGAGAATGTACCCGCATACCAAAAATACAGATTAATTGTAGACGGATTGACCGCATGAGTGAGTGTCGGTATACAGAATTTATTTATTTTTATTTATTGTTTTATTTATTTTATTTTATTATTACTTTTTTCCCCCATTTACTAGCTTGTTTGTTTCAAAAAAAAAAAAAAAAAAACCCTACTCATTTTTTTTATTATGATTGCATACTGTAAATGAATGCTGTTATGCTGTTATGGTAACTTTATAATGTTGCATGCCTTTAAATTAATGTTTAAAGCATCATGTGGGAATGAAAGGATATAGTATGCAAGATTAATGACAAGCATGGGAAACAAAGAGCCAGGGATCCAGACCCCCAGGACGACCCAGAGTCCGCTGGGAGGACAACATTAGACAATCTTTGAAGGACCGAGGACTAGAATGGAACCAGGCCAGGAAGAAGACAGCTGATAGAATGGTCTGGCGCTCTCTCTTCCAAACCTCTACACCTCACGGTAGAAGGGGAACGAGTAAGTAAGTAAGATTAATGAGAGTGGAAGGGCAGAATGTTAGACGGGCCTGCGCGCCCAATTCTTTACCCTTCGAAAATAAAGTTCGTTCGTTCGTTCATTCAGTTTCTTGTCTATGGACTCTTTTAATCTTTCAAGGATAATCCTGTTTAATACTTTTCCTGGCACTGAAAGTAACATTATTCCTCTATAATTTGTGCACTCTTGTAAATTTCCCTTCTTAGGCAACTTAACCAGATATCCTTCCTTCCATTCTGCTGGTATCTCTTCCTTTTCCCAGACTTTACCAAGTAATTTATATAACATCTCTGTAGCCGTGTCGATATCTGCTTTGATGGCCTCTGCTGGGATGCCATCAGGTCCAGACGCTTTTCCATCTCTTAGAAGCTTTATGGCTTTCTTTATTTCTTCCTTCGTTGGTCTTTCACCGTTAATTTGTAGCTCTTCTTCTGCTGGCTGGATGTCCGAGGGGTTTTGTGGAGCTGGTCTATTGAGAAGGTCCTCAAAATATTCTGTCCACCTCTTCATTTGCTCTTGTATATTGCTGAGCAGTTTTCCATTCTAGTCTTTTATGAAGCAACTTGTTTGCTTGTATTTCCCCGTCAGCTTCTTTATGCTGTTATACAGTTCTCTCATATTTCCTTTGGCTGCAGCATCTTCTGCCTCTCTTGCCAACTCCTCAATATATTTCCTCTTGTCTCTTTTGATACTTCTTTTTACTTCTTTGTTTGCTTCTGTGTACACTTCTTGAGCCTTGGCTTTGGAACTTCTGGTTTTGCTTTTGTTTAAATCTGCTTTCTTGTTTTTCCTGTCTTTTATCTTATTGGTGGTTTCTGTCGTTATCCATGCTTTTTGTTGTCGTTCCCTTTTCCCCAGTATTTCTTCACATGTCTCATTCCATACCGTTTTGATTTGCTGCCAATAGTCTTCTGTATTCTCTGCCTCTTCCAGCTGTTGGAGCACCTGAAATTTGTTGGATATTGTAACCCCAAATTTGTCTCTTGTTTCTTGATTTCTTAGATGTCCTACATTAAATTGTTGTCTATAATTTTGCATTGCTGCATATCTCTTGAGTTTATTTTTACTTTGGCTATCAGAAGGTGGTGGTCTGATGCCACATCTGCTCCTCTATATACCTTTACATCCTGCAATGATGATCTAAACTTCTTGTTTATGCATATTTGATCAATCTGATTTTCTGTTCTATGGTCTGGTGATATCCATGTTGCCTTGTGTATTCTCTTATGTGGAAACATGCTTCCTCCTATAGCCAGTTGATTTGAATCACAGAAGTTTGAGAATAGTTCCCCATTTTCATTCATTATTCCTAGCCCCTGTTTTCCCATGACTTCTTCAAAGCCGGTGTTGACTGTACCTATCTTTGCATTCATGTCACCCATCAAAATTGTGATGTCTCTTCTTTTTACTTTTTCCATAATTTCCTGTAGTCTAGTATAAAATGCTTCTTTCACAGACTCTTCTTTGTCATTAGTTGGTGCATAACATTGGATGACATTTACATTTATTTTCTTTTTAGCTGTTTTAAAGATTATTCCCCGGCTTCAACTGTTATTATTCTGGAGCCAACGGCTTCCCATTCAATTTGAGTGAACTCGATTTGGCAGCTTATAGAACTACTTAGTTGTCAGTGACGGTTCTGTTCCTTCTAATGGTTAGGTTCCTGGTAGACTGATCACTCTCGTCGCTGGTCAAGGTTGTAGAGTGTAGCACGTTCCCAGAAGTGTCTATTAAGTTGGTCCCTTGTCTTAAAACTTAGGCCACTGTTCCCTTGTTCCAGAGATAGTACCCTCAAACGGTACCACCATCAACAACTATGGAAGAATAGAAATGAAATGCTCTCCTGAGTATTGAGTTTCCCGACACATACTTATGTGTCCCCTTTCTCTTATTCCACCATCCCATCTGCTCAGACTTTACCCTCAATGAGAATTAAGCTTAATCCTTCTTTACATTTAAATTGAAAAGCTTTATCTTTATTTTATATTTAAATGAAAAGGTTAATACGAGGTGTGTTCAAATGAAACCCGTCCCAGTGGCTTTATAACAAATATATGTAAGGTACATCAGCAGGAGTAGTAGAATTAAATAATAATAATAATAATAATAGCCCCTTCAGTCATTACTGACTATGGGAATGCGCCCCTGAGGTGACAGCCCTCAGCTGCTTATATTCCTGGTGCTCCTTTTGACGTTTTCTCCTCACCTCTGCTTCTTGTGTGAGCCTCTCTTCGCCCAATCTGAGGTGGCGCCGTAAGTAGCATCGCCACTTAGTGCGATCGGCAGCTTCATCCTCCCATGTTGCTGGATCCATGTCCAGTGCCCTCATATCTCTCTTGCACACATCTTTGAACCTCAGCTGTGGTCGCCCAACTGTTCTCTTGCCATCTGCTAATTGTCCGTAAAAGATATCTTTTGGGATGCGACCATCTTCCATGCGGCGAACATGGCCAAGCCAGCGAAGTTTGCGCTGTCTAAGAAGCGTATACATACTTTGAAGGCCAGCACGTGACAACACCTCGACATTTGTCACTTTATCTTTCCACGAGATGCCGAGGATGCGGCGTAGACACCGCAAATGGAAGGTATTGAGCCTTCTTCTTGCTTAGCATAGGTCGTCCAGGTCTCGCTGCCATATAGGAGTGTGCTGGTGACGCAGGCATTATATACCGCAGCTTTGGTCTTCATTGTGAGTTTAGAGTTTCCCCAAACACGCGATGTGAGGCGGGCAAAGGTAGCTGCAGCTTTGCCAATGCGGCTGTCGATTTCTGTATCCAGTGAGAGTTGATAATTGCTTGGTGCAAAATTTTCTGTCCACAGTTCGGGTTTGACCCTAATCCCCATGCACCCAATGGGGAAAGCAGACAGTGGTGGGACAACACCTTATTGACTGGGGGCTGCCCATCTTGAAGCGGGCGGTAGCTGTCCAGTGAGATCCTAGAACCTCTCCCACTGTCGGAAGTAGCCCCTGGCGCTATGCCCTATGCCAATTGGGCAAAATGCTTATAACCGGTAACTGCTACTTCCCGTGTTTTGCCGACACCTATAGGGTGAAGCTGGAGTGTCCTCTCCAGGGCGCGAGCTTGGGCACAGTTATTTGGAGATCAAGCTGTTGCCCATGCAGCATGTTCCCCCTCTCCACACAGCCGGTAGATCCAAAGGAACGGCAGTAGCCGATACAGTTTGGTACCAGCCATGTCGCAGGAGTTGCCAGAATAATGTCGAATCGGCATTAGACTGCCTTAGGGACTCCGACTCCAGATTTTAGAATTAAATACAGCATTTGTTATGAAGCAAGTACTCACTGGGGTCCTTTAGAAATAGTCACCATAGGCATTCAGACACGCATCCCACTGCTTGGGTAGACGGCGGATGCCGTCCAAGAAAAATGACTGGTTGCTTATTGAACCATTTGGTCACCGAGGCCCTGACATCTGCACCGGAGTCGAATCGTTGTCCCTTTAGAGATTTTTTAAGGGTCCGAACAAATGAAAGTCACATGGTGACAGATCGGGGCTGCTGGCTGGGTGTGGCAGAACTTCCCACCTTTTCCTTGCTAACGCTTCCTGCACAATGTTCGCAACATGTGGACGAGCATTGTCGTGCAACAGAATCACACCACGCGAAAGCATGCCGGGTCGTTTATTCTTGATGGCTGTATGCAGGTTGTCAAGTGTGTCTTTGTAGCGAATAGCATTGATGTTCACGCCAGGCTCTTTAAAGTCTACCAATAGAAGCCCTTCATGGTAAAAAAATACGGTCAGCATAACCGTACCGGCGGAAATCTGTGACTTGAATTTTTTGGACGGATTCCTTATCACACCAGCCATTATTTTAACGGTCTGCAGCACAACCAATGAATACTAGGAGAATGAACACTTACACACTTATACATGCGTATGTGCTTATTACGTCAGATGTGACGTCATCATGCTCCTCCTACGAATGTCCACTTGGCGCAGCACGGTCGGGTTTCATTTGAACACGCCTCGTAGTACAGATAGAATATGTTTACATTTGTATCTCCTCCGACTGAAAGGTGTTCACAATATAAATTGAATGTTTTCATTTATATCTGCACTTGTTGAAAAATTTGAAACTTTCATTAATTTTAAAGTGAATATGTTTACATAGACATTTACACTGGTTTGAAAATGTAAATATTATACTTAGAATGTACATCATTTCTTTCATCTTTCCCTCCCTGCTCCTTATGGAACTTGGGACTACTTATCTTTTAGCTCTCTTTAAGAAACTACTGTAGCGATAAAGCAGTCACCAGCCCTTGCAGTGGTGGTTCATGAAATCATCATTCTATACGCTGAGGTTGCCAGCCTCAAATGACTTGGACATCCACTAGCGGTTTTCACACATTAATATTCACATGGTAATATATACATATTAGTTCACATGTTAGTAGTGAAAAATGTAAAATGACAACTTACGCCAATCCTGGCTCACAGACTTTTTGCACAGATGAATAAAGTTAAGGCACTTGATTAGGCCTCTTACACGTTTTCTTGGGGGTCGTTACTTTTATAATTCCCTCTATGACTCAGTATGTTCTCAGTTTCCTCAGTCCCGGTATTAAAATGATAGAGATTTCCTGAGCTGTTTTGTAAGTCCGTCAAGATTCTCCAAGAAAAGGTCCGGCCTGATAAAATGGAAATCTGAATTCTAACTTCTGGCAAGGTCTGGTTGTAGTCTTGGAAAGCGATTTCTCACAGTGAAGTTAAGCTTGAACAAACGCCCGGTATATATTGCCTGTCCTACCCCGCATCCGTTTGTTATGAAGCTACTCAGTGCTCCAATCATTTCAAACATGCTGTCGTGTGAAATTCTAATCCACATATATAAATTAAAAAGTAAATGTAAAGCCTAACAAATAACTTCAATAAAAGGAAAGAAGAATGGTAAAGAACAGTGCTGTCACAATGACTGTACTCGAAATCCCCCTTGTTTTCTAATTCGTCTGCAAATTATAACGTTTCACGTTGATAGTAAAAGCCTACTGCATCACTACACGCTTTCTTCAATAAAACGTGTACTGCCTTTCTAAGAAAAACCTTGAGATACGCAAGCTGACCTATATTTAATATTCCATTCATGTCATTTTATACACTACGTTACCATAAACGAAAAGACAGATGAACTTAGGGTAGAAAGAAGGGAGGGCTGAAAGCAGGAACGCATGCAACACTTAACACGCGTCTCGCGCTATACAATTACTACCATCACGCGTGTAAGGCCACAAGCACTAGCTTTTTTCAAATCGACAGTGAAAAAAAAAAAACACTACCCATACGAGAGTTAGGTTTTAAAAACCTGAGAAATGCTTATTAGAAAATATGACATTATACTGGTTTACGTTTGAAAACATTACAGTACCCAGACACCACATCAATCGAAGTGAACGGGAGGTAGAAGAAAATGCATATTTTGAACGCAGCCCCTTAGCCCCATTAAATATATATATATTTGGGTTCCTTAGGACTTGCTGACAAATAATATGTTAAGTGTTACGCAAATAGTCTAGGAATTAACAAATTATAGCCAAAAGAAATAGTGAGGGTGTCAGACAACCCCAAAATCAGAATCGCTCAGTGGCAGATTTTAAAACCACCATTGTACGGGAAATAGGTCCCCATGTTAAATCCTATTTGATTGGATAGAAGTAAATGTAAGGCTAAACACGATTAGTCGGGCTATAAATACTATCTTTTGTTGTTAGGGGAGACGGAAGGAAGGGTACTTTTTTTTTGAAAAGCTGTGTAAACATGGCACGATTGGTTAGACCCGCCAATATAGTCAATCAGAGGCGTCAGGTCAGCACCACATTTTCAAATAAACTTTCTAAAGCAACAGTGCGTTGAGATTCAGATTATATTTTTCTAAATAAAAGCCTGAGACAGTGGCAGGTCGGATTTTGTGCCTATTCATTGCCAGTCAACGTAATTCTGTATTATTTCCATGAATTGTGGTAAGCTTGAAATATTTGATATCTTTTTAATGAAAATTGAATGTAAATTGATAATTTATGTCTGTATATGTGTGTGGTTCAGTAGCGAACATGAGGCAAAGCCTATATAGTGCTCCAACCTGAACAGAAGGTGTCGGAGGAAAGTAAAACTACATGGAATTGCCAAACAGTACCCTGACACCTATCTTATTGACTAGAAAGAAATAATGCTGGACTTGCAGAGGCGTAGTAACCATTAGGGAGGAGTATACTGATGTCAATTGTTTCAGATGAAGATAGCAATTGGCCTACCGCTCTGAACTCAGTGTTTGTTATGTATTGTGTTCAGTCTGGACATAGATTATAGATTAGTTCTGAAATAGGAGGTACAACCTTCTTGTTTCAGGGACTGTGGTCCTAGAGTTATTGAGCAGCACCTGGTCTGAGCTTTGCTGAATCTGGAGGCTGACAGCATACTCCTGGGTCCAGATAGCGACTAGTGAGGTGTCTCCAGAACACAGGGGAGCAATCGAGCAGAGGAGTCTTTTCCTGCCGCCATCACGAAAGTTAAGCCTCTGTGGCCAGTGGAGCTCAACATTATGGGTCCCCTCAAAAATTGACATTTTAGTTAAAAAAAGAGGGACAATACCTTGTTTAAATTGACAGGAACTGTGAACTTTTCCCCTATACTATTTCCCAGATAAACAAACACTTGAAGTCATGATGACCAATAACAACATAGCTTGAAAAACAAAACCAGTATTACCTCATAGTACTACTACACAACTGACACACATAGGATAATATTAATAAAATATGTCCCTACAAGGTTCATATTTATAAATTATGTATATATATATAAATTGTGATTACAATTGATTGTGATTCCTGGTTCACTTTGTAGTTGAATCAGGATATATATAAGTGAAAGTAATTAATACATATATATTTGAAAATTTACCAGTGACTCATTTAAGATAGTCTTATAGAGTGTTAAATGTGTGTGAGTGTCACAGTGTTGTACAGTGTTGTGGAATAAATTAAATTGTTTATCTGTCTGTTGTTGTTGTGACTTACACTTCATCATTTACATAACCCTAGACATTTAACGTAGTCATCACCCTATTCCAGAATAATTCTGACTGAGGTATAATGTGGTAGCAAGTAAGGTTATCTGTAAAACACTACATCTATTAGATACAGATACCTTCACAGCTGATCTCAGTCAGTACACTAAGTCCCCTATAAATATTTATATCATCCCACTTTACCACACATGCGTATGTTGGGGGAGCAATTTCAAAATATTCCGACATGGAATAATATTGCACATGATGCAAAGGTTACATCTCCCATAAATGGAAATCAAACATCCGATGCCTTGTGTACAAACGCACAAACACATTTGTAAACTCATACGACAATGTATTTCAGATGTAACAACTTATTACTTTATCGAAAATAATTTTGTAAGTGAAAGTCGGGCAGGAAGTGATGATGCAATGCATCCTGTCCAGAATGTGTCGCACAGACAAGTAATCTCTTATCTGTCACGCCCCCTGGCCTTATCAGTGATTAGCAAATACACTGGCGATTTGTAGGGCTAATATGTAGTCTGATGTCGGCTGCACCCGCGATTAGCCAACATGGTTGTCGTTAATATTATCTCAGCCACTCCTTGCAAAGCAGGGAGAAATAGATAACAAACAGACATGACGACTTATCCCTGAGAGGAAAATACAAAATATCTGCTACAGTGCAGAGAAAGAAAAAACGTGCGACCATTGAAAAGCATGCAATAAAGTCAGTACAGCAAATGTAACTGATACTGCCGTAGTGAAACAGAGATCGAGAAGAGGTTCAATTCTGTCACACCATCAGTCATTATTCTTTTAATTAAGCATTAATATAATTTGCTCAATGCTCCAACAAGAATGTGTTAAGTGTTTAGGGAACTAAAATTTCCAGCAATAAGAAATTACACACTGCTATTTTAGAATGGAACTTTACTGTGCAGAATGTCTACAAGAAAATAATATACATCATTTCTTATTAAAATGTAAGAAGTGTGAACAACAGATAAAATCAGTATTATATTATTTGCAGGCATGAAATTCACTCATAACTGTAGAACAGGTGTTGAGGATAGACAGGCCAAGAGAACTACACAATATAGTAAAACAGTAGGCTATATAACAAGAACAAAAAAATTAGAATATGAGGATTAGTTAGGGTATGGTGAGAAATTTAAGGTCTCGTGATGTTCTTTTAATATGTACTGTTACTGACAATAGCGATTTCAGTGTCATCCCAAACACCCCGGCATGCCCACCCTCCTACCTCTTATTAACAACATGACAGGTATGAGTAAACTGTCATTTCAGGACAAAGGAAAACACTCACACCTCCACAGAATTGTAATTTATACTAGTTGGAAATGTGAAATGATTCCATAATCAGATCGTGGCAATTTATATTATTACAGTAGAACTCCATTTATCCGAACCCCATGGGACCGAGCATCGTTCGGATAATCAAATGTTCGGATAATTGGATTACATAATGTATCGAGTACATGTACACATATTTCTAAAAACAATTAACCATCACAAGGAAAATACACTATAAAACATATTTAATTGAGCTGTAATAATAATACCCACACTGTATTAGATCACTGTATCACCAAAATCTTTCATTACACTGCAGTGCATGTTCTACTTGTACAGCATTAATTATTTTTTTTAAGAAAGAGAAATGTTTTCAAAATAACATTACAAACGATTCAAAACCAGGCGCAACTTACGTATACATGTACTTGCACAGATGTAGCCCACTATTTAAAATAATGAGGAATCCTCTTCTGCACCAAACTGGATAGTCTCCTTTTGGCTGCTAAGTCCCGCATTCCCTTCAACAGCAGAAGCTGTGTAGGACAGCTGTCATCTTCTTGCTCGTACCAAGCCATCGCTGTTTCTAGTGCTATAAAGGCCTCTTCAGGACTTGGTCGACGTTTTGGGTTTTCTTCATAATCTACAAGTACATCATGTACTTCTGAGGAGTCTTCGTCATCGGTCACTACATGTATTTGGTTTTCTTCTTGCACAAAAACAACATTTCTTCGTCATTCAAAAACTGAAAACCAGAATCATTATCATCTTCTAGCCACATGTGTGCATCATCTTTGTCACAGTCCGAAAATCCGGGCATTGCTTGAAACAGTTCCACAACTTCATTTATACAATCATCATTTGTGTCCACTGCAGTAGTTTCATTTCCTCCTTTTTCCCAAGCAATCTATTCCAAGCCTTGTTGAGATTATCTTGTGACATGGTGGTCCAAGCATCAGCTAACATATATCAGCAGTCTTTGAGATTAAGCTTTTTGGAAAACGCCACCACACTTTCTTCATCTTCAGCCAACAATAAACGACGCAGGACTTCCTTCTTGTACATCTTTTTAAGCTTTGCTATAACACCCTGATCCATTGGTTGAATCAGTGCTGTTACATTGAGAGGCAGAAAAATTACTTTAAAATTTGCATCAACTGCATTCAATGTATCCGTCTCTGGATGAGATGGTGCATTGTCCAGTAGAAGAAATACTTTTCCAGTTTTCTTTTCTTGTTCTCTCAATCTCTTCACATTTGGGATGAACTGATTTGTATACCAATCAAGAAATATTTCACTATTCATCCAAGTACTCTTCTGTGCTTTGTAGCACAATGGGAGACATGTCACATTCTTTAAACAACGTGGTTTTTTGGCTTTGCCGATCATTAGCACCGCACCGGTGAACGATGACTTCCACTGGCATTCGCGGCTACGAAAATTGCACTTTTTAAACCCAGGTGCAGATGCTTCGTGCTGAGATGCAAGTGATTTCTGAGGCAATGATTTCCAGTATAAGCCAGTCTCATCGGCATTATACACATCATCGAGTGAATAACCTTCTTCTTCCAAAAAAAGTCAAGAATGTTTCTTTAAAATTTTCAGCGGCAGTTGCATCGCTAGATAAAGATTCCCCTTGAATCTCCAATTCTCGTATGCCATGACGAGATTTAAAGTTTGTTAACCATCCTTGGCTAGCCTTAAAGTCAGGAATGACCGTCAAGTTGATTGTTGAACTGAAGTGCCTTTTCACACAATAGAGAGCCAGAGATAGGTTCCCCTTTGCTTCTTCTTTGCACAAACCATACATAAAAAGCCTCTTCCAATTTCAAATCTTTCGCATTTCTCATGGTTTTATGTTTCTTCGACCCATTTTCACTATCCAATTTCGATGCAAAACTCATAATTTTATCCTTTTTACTTTTGATGTCAGAGACGGTAGCTTTCCCAACATTGAAAATCCTCGCAAGTGAAGACACAGTTTCACCTTTTCCTAGTCTCTTGATAATTTCTGTTTTCGTTTCAATTGACAAAACATTGCGGTTCCTTTTATATGCTTTAGGCTTACTGGAAGATGCCTTATCGCACAGAGAAATACTTGTACACCAAAATTATTCTGCTGTAGTAGCAGACACAATTATTTTAAGTTGAACTGTCTGTTTAGTCAGTGTTCTGCCTAGAACGCACTCGTACACTGGATTGGTAAACCAGATATTAACTGACTTTATGATCTAACTGACTTCTTGTACGTAAGCGACCGACCATTAGCCCATCATATCCTCTACAAATTGTTCGCACACATTTGAAGCTTGCTGCATCAAAAGATTCAGAAATGTAGTGTAACATGACTGGTGGCTCCTGATTTTTTTTTTCTGGAAAAAGTGTTCGGATAATTGGGGTTCGGATAAATGGAGTTCTACTGTATCTGGAATTAGAGGGACTATATATCATACTTGTAACCTATCAGACGTTGAACTGTATTTTGCTTCATAAATAACAAGAAATACGAGACAGTAATTTAGAGCATTTTCTACTAACATTTAAGAGGCATGAGCAAGATCATCCTGATATTAGGTTATTTCTAGGCATCCCATTCACCTACACTGAACAGGGGTTCAGAGTAGACCTTGGGAACTGCACAGTCAATCTGTATTTAACAAGGACACATTAATATACAATAATTAGTAAAAGTATAATAATAATGAGATCAGCTGCCATGGGAGGCTAAGAGCTAGGAATTCAGACCTCCAAGATGACCCAGAGTCTGCTGGGAGGACAACATTAGACAGTCTCTGAATGGCTTCTTCTTCTTCTTGCGATCGCAACTTTGATGATTACACCGTCAGACGAGTTCTCATGATGAATTCGACTGTTGTTTGAAGTTCCTCTTTAACTCCATATAGCTTTGAGTTTAGTGTTGAGTCATTGGGCCAGTATATCTTTCTTAACTGGTCATACAGAGGACAGTCCTGTAGAACATGCTCAGCAGTTTGTTCGTTTAATCCACATGTGCACAGTGGTGAAGCAGACAATCGTAGCTTGTGCATGTGTTATTCAGTTTGTTATGCCCTGTCCTGAGTCGAAAAATAGTTGTCTGTCCCTGCCGGTCGAGAGTGTGATAGTCGTCTTTGGGTTGGTTCTGTTCTCTTCTGATAGTCTGGATAGCTCTCTTTTTCTCAAAGTATGTGACTTCATTATCTTCTTGTTCACATTCTCCTCCCTTTTTTGCAAGTTTGTCTGCCTTTTCATTTCCGGGTACACCACAATGAGATGGTACCCACTGAAGTATGGTTCTCTTTTTGGCAGCTACCTTGTTTAGTTCATTTCTCAGATGCGGGAGTTTACCACCCTTGAGAGCTTGCAGGACAGACAGTGCATCTGTGAGGATGACTACCTGGTGGCAGTCAGAGTTGGTGTTATAAATCATATTTGCAGCTTGCTCTAGAGCTTGAACCTCAGCTGTATAGTTGGAACAGAATTTACCAGTGGGAATGTGCCTAGTCTCATAGTGGTTGTCAGGATATGAGATAAAGATACCGGCACCTCCATTCCTAACAGCATTAGTTGCTGATCCATCTGTATAGGCATGTATCCATGATTGATCGGGATAGCTTTCTTGGATCATACTCAATGTAGCAGTTCGTTTTTGCAGATCATTATACTCACATCCACTTGTGAGACCACTGACTGTTGTATTAATTTGGAGGGCACTGCTGGCCTGCTCCCATGGTACAGGGTATAGGGTGGGCTTCAGTGGTGTTGTCTTCATGGATAGGTCTTCTTGATGCTGTCTTATAAGTCTTTTCCCCCGATGCACAAAGCTGCTACGCTTTAGACGTCCCAATGCCAGATCATCTAGTCTTGCCTTCATTGGGTGCATTGGCATACTGTTGTACTTTTCCATCTGGATCATGGTTTTTGTGTCTCTTCTATGGGACAATGTCTGTAATCCAGCAACCTTCTGCATCTCTGTTATTGGTGTAGTTTTCATGGCTCCTGTAATGAGCCTGAGAGCTTGATTTTGCACCTTGTCCAAAGACTGCAGATGTGAGTTAGCAGCTGATGACCATGCTGCTGAGCTAAACTCTAAGTGTGGTCTTATTACTCCATTATAAATCTTCTTTAGATTTCGTTCATTTGCTCCCCAGTTGGTACCTGCTAATTTTCTGAGTATGCCTAGTCGTCTTCGGGCCTTTCCTTCTGCATTTTCAATATGCTTATTCCATGTAAGCCTTTGGTCAAATGTCACCCCAAGATAGGTGGGGTAGCTTTCTTCCTTGATCACGGTTGTCCCTAGGTGTATGTTAGCTGATTTGTCCTTGGGGGCGAGGGAGAACAGTGTTGTGGAGGTTTTGTCTGTGTTTATTGTGATAAGCCATTTCTCTGCCCATGACACTAGCATGTCTGCTGCCCGCTGCATTCTATAATTTGCTGTGGTGACATTTTCATCAGCGCACCAGAGTACTAGGTCATCTGCATATAAGGCAGCTTTAACTCCTGCAGGGAGATCTTTCACCAGGTCATTGATGTAAACAAGGAAGAGTGTTGGGGAAATTACTCCTCCTTGAGGTACCCCCTGATGGAGCAACACTTTTCTGCTCTGCAGACCGTCAAGAGTGACTCTAGTTCTCCTGTTATGCAAGTATGACTGGATCCATTTCATCATGTTGCCTTGGATTCCACTTCTCCTAAGTTTTGCAATGAGGCCATCTTTCCACACCTTGTCAAAGGCCTGCTTGAAGTCGACCCAGATCGTAAGGACCTTTTTCTTCTCCTGGAAGGCATCTTCTATTGCTTGAGACAAGTAAGTAACTTGGTCTTCTATACTGTAGCATTCTCTAAATCCAGCTTGTTCCGGCACCAGGATCTGCTCAGACTCTAAATACCATTTCAATCTGTGGTTGACTATTCGCTCCATAGTCTTCCCAACACAGCTTGTGAGACTGATTGGCCGGTAACTTGCAGCCTCGGTCTTACATTTCCCTTTCTTTAGTATGGGTATTGTGATGGCTTCTCTCCATACTTGGGGTACCGTTCCTTTCAACCAGCTGTGGTTGAATATCTCAAGCAGTTTTGTCTTTGCTGCTGAGCTCAGATTTACTAGCATTTCGTTGCTGATTTTGTCTGGGCCGGGTGACTTTTGAAACTTAAGCTTGGAAATAGCCTTCTGTAGTTCTCCTAGTGTGATGGGTTCCCTCATTGGGGCAGGAGTATCTGTCTGTCCCATGGTTGCCAGTATTTCTTTTCTTATCTCTCTCTGATGGTCTATGTTAATGGGTAAGTTGCTTTCTGAACTGTATCTTCTAGCAAACAAGTCTGCAGCTTGTTTTCCTCTGAAAAGTTTGCCACCTTCATCCAATGTGATAGTCTGCCTTGGTGAGGAATGCTCTTCATTTAGAGACTTGACTAATCTCCAAAGTTTCCTGCCGTCTTTCTCAAGGTTCAGCGATGCCGTTTTAGTTCTCCAGCTTTTCCGCTTTTCTTCTAGCTTTGTTCTCTGAAACTCTGCTACAGCCTTTTTCCATTTGTTGTGAGTTTCAAGTGAAGGCTGAGACTCTGCGTCCTTTCTAGCCTTGTCCATAGCTTCCTGACGTTCTTGGAGTGTGCTGGACCAGTATGGTATGTAGTTACGCCGGCATCCTTTGGGAATGGTTTCTTTTGCAGCTTGTAGTATGCATCTGTTGAAGTCTTTTACCACTTCATTAATGTCTCTGTTCTGTACCTTGAAGGTAGACAGCAGCGTGTTCACCTGATGCCTGAATAAACCCCAGTTGGCTTTTTTGTAGTTCCATCTTGTAATGGCTGGGCCTGTACTGAGAGTTGCACTCTGGACAGTAAGAAAGATTGGGCGATGGTCGCTTCCCCCTAGTTGGTCTCCTACTTCTCTACTAATAGATCCAGCTATATCTGGTGTGGAGAAGGCAAGATCTGGTGTTGAGGTTGTGTGCCATCCTCTGGAGTAGAAGGTAGGAGTATCTGTGGCATTATTGACTAGGATTAGGGAGTGATCATCTTGCCAAGTTTCAACCTCTTCACCTCTGTGATCCAGATGGTTATAGCCCCAGCTCTGGGAGTGGCTATTAAAGTCTCCAACTGCTATAAAGTTGGTGGCTGGTACCTGTATAGAGCTGAGACTCAGGGGTTTGTTGTTCGGACAGTAATAGTTCAGGAGTTCTATTTCCATCTTGTCTACCTTTATCTGCAGCAGCTGATATTCTGCTCCATCCATGAAGGTTTTCCTTTCGTGTGCAGGAATGTTATTCCTTACAAGAGTAAGTACTCCTCCTTTTCGTCTATCTTGTCTGTCGGATCTGAAGCATTGATATCCCCTTATTTTAAAGGTTTGATCTGCTTTCAAGTGAGTCTCTTGGATACAGCAAACACTGACTTGCTTCTCATACAAGATGTTTTCCAGCTCTGTCTTTTTGCTGTATCCAGCCTGCTTGCTGTTCACTCCCTCTGCATTCCAGTGCATCATGACAAGTGGCACTCTGGGTTTCTCTTTTTCTGTTTTGTTTTGGTCAGTAGTTCTCCTCCGCCGTCTGTTGACTCCACAAGACGGTCTAGAGGGTCCTCCAGTAGCTGAGGGTGGGCTCTGTCGAGGCTCAGAGCCCGGCACTGCACCTGCCTGGTGGAGCTCCACAGGGCGAGCACCAGAACGAGATTTATTTGACGGTGTACTCTCCATAGAAAAAAAAAAAGCGAGTTGCATGATACTGTGGTTTCCGGTGCGCCTTCTGGCCCAGTATCTACGACTTTAGCACCTGTTCAACGGGAGAGTGGGCTCATCCCTAATCTGTTTATGTTCCCAGTAGTAGACTATTCGCAAGCAGCCTGGGGGTGTCACTGCTCTGCGCGGACCTTGTTTACCGAGGCGGCGTCCGAGCTCGTATGGTGAAAATATGGTTGCGTTATCTTCAAAATAGCCCTGTCTTTCCCGTGGCTTTTCTGCCATCCTGCAACTTTGAGTTAGGGAGTTCTGAGCTCCAGTCTCTTTCCCAGGCATTTTATCCTGGCCTGGCACGCATACAGAGGACCCCACTTCTGGTTCTAAGTTAGCAGTTGGGGATAGGTGGGGTAGCACACTGTGCATTCCCCGTCATCCAGGGGGCTCTCCAACTATGCAGAGCTTGCACAATGCTGTGCTCTGGTTCTGGGCTCTCCCAAGGAATCCTCACGTCCTGCACAGAGCCACTTCCCGATACCCACCACCTGCCAACCCTCCATTGTAGAAATCTCCTGCATGCGGCCATCCAGTCAAGAGCCAGTATTAAGTCTGGTGCCCAAGTGATCCCCCCAAGCTCAGTGTGCAATGCTGGGTTCTCATCATGCTGCAACACAGGAGGGATTGTGATGCTCAGCCATCTCTTTCAATTCTGCACCGATAAGTGACATCGGGGACTTAACTTTGCCTCAGTACTGGGAGGCCCCGTTTCCGGGTACACCACACACAGCCAATTGAGGCAACGGTCGCCATGGGCGTGATAGACGACAAACAGTGAAGAATGAGGCAAGAAAGCATTTAACCCATGAAGTGGGGGTGGATTGGTGCAGACCAGAGCATGTACCACTCGCCGGTGGGTTCTGCATCTACACCTATAGGGTTCCACCCACTCCTCAGCCCATTTAGTCTGGCCCCTCACCCAGGACCTGTCCGGCTTGGGTGACCCTGCCAGGAGTAAAACTCCCGCCGGCATAGCTCCCGGGATCATTGAGGCGCTCAAGCTCTCCAACCACAGCAAGGTAGGCTTACATGTGGAGAGTCTGAATGGCCAAGGCCTAGAATGGAACCAGGCCAGGAGGAAGACATCGGATAGGATCGTATGGTGCTCTCTCTTCCAAACCTCTACACCTTATGGTAGAAGAGGAACGACTAAGTAAGTAAATAATAAGAATGTAAAAGTGTATGAAAGCTCTAGTAATACATATTTATATTACTTATGTTAACTTTATAGTCTTTCTTCTTTGATCCATAACCACCAACCGTCAAAGCAGTCAGCGGCCATCACGCCTGGTGGCGTCTTGTAGGGCAGCAACAAATTGATTCCACTTTGCTCGGTCGGCGGCCATCCTTCGTACAGTGCCCCAACTGTGGTTCATTCTTTGCATCTCAGCTTCCACAGTTCTCCGCCAAGTTGTTTTTGGTCGGCCTCTCTTTCGCTTTCCCTCGGGGGTCCATAGCATGCCTGTTCTTGTGATGGTATCAGGGTCCCTTCTGAGGACGTGGCCAACCCAACTCCAGCGTCTGCCAGCTATGATGGTGTGCATGTCCTCCTGGTTACTCCGAATAAGTAGTTCTTGGTTGCTGATGGTGTTTGGCCAAAAGATTCGGAGAATTTTCCTTAGGCAGATTGTGTGGAAGGAGGACAGTTTCGACATTTCCTTCTCTGTTACTCTCCAACATTCCACACCATAGAGAAGCACAGAAAGTACACAGCTCTCATACAGTCTTAATTTGGTGTTTGTGCTGTACTGGGAAGACTTCCAAATGTTGTTGAGAACAGCAAAGGCTGTTCTTGCTTTATTCATTCTGTTGTTAATGTCCTTGCTTGTTCCGCCGTCAGGTGTTACTATGCTTCCTACGTAAGTAAATGTGTCTGTCTGTTCTAACTTCTGGTTCCTTACTGTTATTGGCTCAGGATTGCCCACATTTAGTGTCATGACCTCTGTCTTCTTCAAATTGATGTTCAGTCCAACCTGCTGGCCGTACTTATTCAGTCTATCGGTTTTGTCTTGAATGTGTTGATGTGAATGCGCAAGTAGTGCAATGTCATCTGCATATTCCAACTTTATAGTAAATTACATATTAATCCATGTACCACAAGCTTTCCATGCCCCCTCCACTACCACAATGTAAGTATGAAGAATCTACAAAGGGAACGAAATGTTAAAAACACACACATATTAAATTAAGATGAAATAGAACTCATACACCCTCGGGTGTGTTGTACAGGGTGACTAATATGAGGTGGTTCATGGAGCTGCCAAGCTCATCATGTAAAACGTTGTCACAGAAACTACCATTGCAGGAGCTTGTCAATGATTGTTGCATGATTCCTCCAAGGTGACCGGCTACTGTGGTGGCTCCATGCTCAGTAAGGAGAGCAAAGGAGAATGATTATGAAATGATTTATTCAAAATTTGGTCTGGGCAGATATTGCTATTAAAAAATAGCGGAAATAGAACATACAGTCTAAAACTATAGACACGGTATATCCTCTCAGAGACCCCTTTTAGTTCCTGGGGGTCGACAAAGAAAGAATTAGACCACTGCACTGTCAGGCATGGAAGCCGCGGTAGCATAGTGGTTAGTGCACTGGCTTCCTAGCTCAGTGGCCTATGGTTTGATCCCCAGATGATGTGGGATTTTTTTTAAGGCCACAAACGGCTCCTGGGTCGACCCAGACCCAATTGGGTACCAGAGCAACTTCTGGGAAGGTTAAGGTGGCCAGCGTGATGCTGTCCACATCACCCCTAGTGTGCAGATGGCCAAGAAAATATGGGCCTAACACCATATTCCCAATATGCCCCAACGGGCGTGTAACAGGATCTCCCTTTACTGTCAGGCATATCGTGTTATATGGTATTGCATGGGGCTGTCAACTTCATCATGTACAACAAATTGCCACATAAACCACCAATGCAAGATTATGTGACTGCTTGGTGCATGATTCCTGCAGGGACCAGCTGCAGTGGTGGCTCCGTGCTCCATAAGGAGTGCAAAGGAAAATAATAATGATAACCCCTCAAAGGTTGATGAAGACAATAACATATATTACTAAACATATCATGTGGTTACAGGACTACAGCTCATTATTATTGCATAGTGCACATAAATAAGTCCAAAATATCAGCATGATAATGTAGCAAGAACAAGTGATGAGACAAAGAAGGTGATGGAGGTGGATAGGACACACATTGCAAAAACATGTTAATAGCATTACCAGGCAGTTTCTTGTTCTGGAATCCCCAAGGTAAGGGGTAGAACAAGACTAATGAACTTATGGAAAATAGAACTGGAGACAAGACATGAAGAGGATGATGAAGGTATGGGGTGACCTTGAGCTGACAGCATGGGGCAGGGAGACTTGGCATAAGTTGTTGAAGGCCTATGCTCCTTGGGGTTAAAAAGTTGAAAGAAGAATGTATCATAGTTGTCTACAGAACTTGCACATGTTCACAACAAGTTATAAATAGGACACGACACTCATTACCTTTCAGCTCCTCAAGGAGCATAGGCCTTCAATAAACTAATGTCAAGTCTTCCTGTCCTGTGTCAAGTCTTCCTGTCCTGTGTCAAGTCTTCCTGTCCTATGTCAAGTCTTCCTGTCCCGTGCCATCCACTCTAGGTCTTTCCATGTCTTCTTTAACACTTTCATTTGTGTCTCCAGTTCTCTTCGTGTGTTTTTGTCTCCCATCTACCTCTCTTACATTTAGGGATTCCAGAACAAGACCTGTCTTGTAATGCCATCAGCAGGTTTCCTCAGTGTATCTCCTATCCATCGCCAGAGTCTTCTTCTAAACTTCTGTTCCACTGGCATCTGTCTAGTTCTTGTCATAATTTCCACATTGCTAATCATGTCATACCACCACAAACACATATTTATGAAAGTCTGTTTCAGCATTTTTTTTTTAAATAGGCAAAGCTCAGCACCAAGAAATGTAATTGTAGAAGAAATTGAGTCCAGTGGGTGATTGTGGAAAATAGGTTTCAACAAAGCTCTAGAACAATGTCTGTACCAGGTGATCCATACATAATGATCTATTAAAATCAATATTTGCAACTTTCGCAGCATGTCTGTGCTGCATACTCTGTATGCATCAAATGTTTAGATGCAATAACTAACACAGATTTGTAGAGTAGAATGAGACAAAAACCAGGTACAGCTACAGAACAAAGAGAATATAGGAGTGGAAAGAATACAGCGTCAAAATTAAACCGCCTATATAATCAGACGAGCACTTAGCTGGCACCCACAAAGGTTGACAGGAGCATGGAGGCAACTGGGATCTCATGGGTGGAGCTACAGAAAATGGTTCAGAATTGGATGCAAAGGAGTTCATGTTGCTCATGCTTGAATTTCAGGGTTACTAACATTAGCATAGATGAGATATTTCCAATTGTTTTCTGGTTCAAATCTGTACTTTTTCTTTAATGACTTTCTTAATTCAAAACTGTGTTAACTGCACTCGGTTTTATTGTTATGCAAATGTAAATAAAGAGGTCTTCGTACAAAAAACTACAGGATCGTGGAATGGATTGAAGGAACGAACAAAATCTTTATTTCATCTGGGTAAAGAAATAGGTATAATTGCCTTTTTACATTTCTGCCCTGCAATACAATTCTCAGTGTTTTTTACAAATTAAAATTAAAATATTAATAACTTCAATCACAATCAATATCATCATCACATTCAGTAACTTAGCACACACAAGTTCATTTACTTGCAGTCATTCATGCACACAGAGAAGAGAGAGAGCAGTAAAGATAAGGTAAGGTAAGGGATCCCGTTACACGCCCATTGAGGCATATTGGGAATATGGTGTTAGGCCCATATTTTCTTGACCATCGGGACACAAGGGGTGATGTGGTCAGCATCATGCCGGCCGCCTTAACCTTCCCAGAGTTGCTCTGGTACCCAATTGGGGCTGGGTCGACCCAGGAGCCGTTTGCGGCCTAAAAAAATCTCACCTCATCTGGGGATCGAACCATAGACCACTGAGCTAGGAAGCCAGTGCACTAACCACTATGCTACCGTGGCTCCCAGCAGTAAAGCTACTTCATATTTAAAGTTCAAATTAAAAGTGAAAATATTACATTGACAAGTAAATGCTCATGGAGATGTTGTAATAACTGAAACAGAATTGTTGTTAAATGTGGTATAAGATTTCATGACATGTGAATGCAGATGTCTTTTGGAATCTGGTGTAATTATTAGTTTTGACAGACGTGGATAAAGCATTCCATGTTAAAGCACCCGCATAACTAAACCAACTTCGGAAAAGGTCAGTTCGCGGTTATGCAAGGTCCAAAAGTGGTTCGCTACATGTAAAATATAAGCAGTATTTATAGCGAAAGAACATTTGCAAGTATGAAGGTGTTCTGCCATGTAAAATTTGATGTACAAACATGAGATCTGCAGGAAGCAAGATATGGATGATAGTTACTTGATGCTTGGAACAGATCAGTAAACAGGAAGCAAGATATGGATGATAATTACTTGATGCTTGCAATAGATCAGAGATACAAGAAGCAAGATATGGATGATAGTTACAGGAAGCACGGAATGAACTAGAGTTACGGAATCATATAATGGAAACAAGAAATTGTTGAGGTACAAGAAAGTATGAGATTTACAGGAAGCAAGGAGTGAATTAGAATTTTTTTAATATTGTTTTCCTCATGTCAGTCATCCATTCATTACCCTTAAGAGCATATGCCCTTACAAAATATATGCCAGGTTCTCCTGTCCTGTGCCATCAGCTCAAGGTCTTTCCGTGTCTTCTGTATCCATCTCATGTCTGTCTCCAGTTATCTTCTCTCTCTGTGTGTGTGTCTTTTTGGTCTCCCTCTACCTCAGAGGAAGGACTTCTACCTTGTTTTGCAGAGTCCCAACATGTCATTCTTATAGTCTTCTATTTCTGCTGCCACATGTGCAATCTTCCCTTGTTCTTTTAGCATACAAACATTCCTGGTGCTGAATGTGGAGATTTTCCTAAGAGAAAAAAGGTGAGTTAGCAGCCCAGACTATTTTGGCTTTCTCTAGACTGCATTATTGACTGAGTCATTAAAACTGCTTGGTCAAGAATCTTCGATGGCTGAATTCAGTGATGTGAATGACTTCCTTTGGATGACTTGTTCATATTTATTTAAGTATTTTTTTTTTTTTTTTTTGGCTTGAAGTTTATACATGATGTAGTAGCTGAATCATCGAGTCTGGCATGAAGGCTTATGGCAAGTAATGAGAAAATTCAATTTTGATACCAACATCATAGATATCATTGAAGCACTATACAAGGACGCAAGCAGTGCTGTTTTTGCAAGCAACGACATTGGAGAATTTTTCAAAACAACTGTAGGAGTTCGGCAGGGATGTATCCTGTCCCCAGTGCTCTTTAATATTTATCTAGAACATATTATGCAAGAGGCTCTCTACGATTATAAATCAACCATATCGATTGGAGGCCGACCTCTGTGCAACCTACGTTTTGCTGATGATATTGATCTGATAGCTGGATCAGAATCAGAACTTCAAGACCTTACCTCTAGACTGGAGAAAGTAACAAGAACGTATGGGATGGAAATTAATATAGAAAAAAGCAAGATATTGGTGAATAGCCATAAGAAACATGTTGCGACCAACATTACGTTAAATGGGCAAACGTTAGAAGAAGTTAACACCTTTAAATATCTCGGGTCCACTATATGCAGTGATGGAAGATCAATTAAAGAAATCAAGACAAGACTTGAGATGGCCTCAGCTGCCATGACAAGGTTGAATGTGATCTGGAAAAGTAACATCAGTTTTCCTGTGAAGATCAAATTATACAAATCACTTGTATTATCTATTCTCTTGTATGGGTGTGAGAGCTGGACACTCACTGCAGATACGGAGCGAAGGATTCAGGCTTTCGAGCATAAATGTTATAGAAGAATTTTGCGCATTTGCTATAAAGAGCACAAAACAAATGTCTATGTTAGAGAGAAGATAAACACCTATGCAGGCCACCAAGAACCACTTTTGTCAACAGTGAAACGTCGAAAGCTTGCCTGGTTTGGGCATGTAACTCGTCATGACTCCCTTTCGAAAACGATCCTTCAGGGAACAGTCGAAGGTAAACGGAGAAGAGGAAGGCAGAGAAAATCCTGGGCTGATAACATCAAAGAATGGGCAGGACACGGTTTTTCCACACTTGTACGCATTGCTGAGGATAGAGAGCAGTAGAGGACCCTGTCTGCTGATGCTTCCACCATGGCACCCCTACGACCCATGACGGGTTACGGGCTGAGATGATGAGTAGCTGAACCCATGCCCAATCCTCCTTAGTTACCTGCTTGGTAGATTACACCGTTCCTATTCTTTGTTCCCCTGTTAACACACAAGCACATGGCAGCCATGAAAAATGTAATTGGAAAAGTAGAAGAAAAAAAAACGTTCCAAGCATACAACATGTGATTGAAAGTTAAGATGTATTTTTGAACTGTAAATGTGATGATGTAAATGTTAGATGGAGTTTCATCAAGTATAATTCACAAGTTAGATTTGATTATTATTACTATTATTTGTTTACACTTTTATTTAATTAGATATAATCATTGTTTGGATGTATCAAATCCCTTGGTTCAATATGTTTCAAATAACCTAGAAAGCTGCAATTTTGCACATGACCCTCTATCTTGAAGGAACCTCAAGTGACCTGTCCTTGGTCAGCCACACAAAAATTAAAGCTGAAAAAGTAATAAGAGTTTTTACAAGACTACAGCGGTGAAAGGCTCACAGAATTTGGTGACATACACGCAGTTGTGAATAAAACCACAGAACGTTTCTATTTTTTAGTACATTTTAAATAAAAGCTTATAGCCGAAAACAAGTTTTTCCTGTGCTTGTTCAAAGTTATATTTGTTATCTTTTCTTCAACAGCATGACGAAGTTGTACCATCCATCTTGACAACTCATCATGGAGGTTTCTACATCAATCAAGGGAAACTTGACTTCAAATGTTTGGATGAGGACTCATCAGATGAGTTTACTAGCACAAAAAAGAGGAGAAAGGTTAAAAACTGGGTCAACTTTTATTGTGTTCATTATCAAAACCACTTGATTTGATTATTGATTTGTAAAAAGTCAAGTATACAGAAACTAGGTTATGTAAATAAGTTAGGTTATTAAAAAAAAGATAAAGATAATTATATAGCACATACTGCTGCAGGGGAGCAAAGTGTTAGAGATCACTCTACTAGGTCCTGCTTTGGGAGATGGAGTGCCCTGTTCCTTTCCTTGTTGCCTTTGCCTTCCCTAACTCAAGAGCAGTGTCAGGTCCCCATTTACAGCCTGGTAGATTGTCATGTGACACCACTATGTTTTGGACCCAGTACTTTTCCCGCGAGCAGCTAGCACTCTAACCTTTCTGCCAATCGGTTGCTCCATTTTGAATTACATAGTAAATATAAATCATAATGTTTCAGATTTTAGTTACTTTAATTCTTATTAAGTTGAATTGGCTTTCTAGATTTCATTTTTTTTTTTTAAAGATTGTTGTGTATTTTGGTGTATGACAAAGTTGGGAGTAGCAAAAAATTTGTGCTATAAATCACAGAATAATCAAATATACAGAAACACACAAAATATTCCACTATTTTCAGCGATGCTTAAAACCTGTTAGCAGACAATTATATTTTTTTTAAATTTTGAATGCTCAGATCATTAACATACATTCCTTTGGATGTGTATTCTGTATACTCTAGTATGAAGCCATGTGCTTTTTGGTGTATCTCCACCATGTACTTTTAGGTTTTCTCGACACCCACATACAAAACACACCTCAAGCGTACCACGTTCTTAAATGTGGATATAAATTGACATTGTTAGCTGCATAGGTCATGATTGTTGTGACGACTTGCCCAATCTTCTCTTCATTTTTTTTATTATTTACGTGACATCATTTTTTCTCATCCTCAATGCATGATCGCATAGTCCCGGGAATTGTCACTTGCGGATAATCTCCTAGCGTTCGGTATTTTCTCCTCGCGTTTAATGCTATTTTTAGATACGACGTCATTGTTGACCTGACCTCGGTAGATAGAACCAGTATAGGCCACTTTAGGAAGACCCCACGTGACTTTTAACGTTACTGATTGGAGCGTCTATATGAGGCTAAGGTCACATGATGCACGCTACGGATCACGTGTCCAAGTGGAAATGACCCGCTAAAAGGCGGCAAATCCAGCATTTTTCACTTGCCCAGGAAACCTCGAGATCGCTAGAACTAATCCCGATATCGGCGAATTCTCGCATTAAAAGCACTGAAGCCACGTGTCTAATTGCGGGTTAGCGTCCATCTTTGAGTAGGTAAGTGAAATCTCGCTAGAATATAATGTGATGAAATGTGTAGTACCTTGCAAAATCGACGCAAGATTGGTATGTTTACTTTATTCATATTTTTGTTTTACGATCACATCCAGCCACATGTGATCGGGTGTATTTATGATCCCACGGGATATGTACAACATGTTCAAAAGAATGTTAACGGGAATATTTATAGCTATTAATTTCCATATTATTTGATTATTTTTGGACCCGACGTTTAGACAAACGGAAATTAATATTTACGATAATGTTGACAGACCGTGACATATATTCATTATAAATTATATGACGGTGCGACCAGACATGAAGTGTGTGATAATGTTGTCAGACAATTCTAAAACACGGATGTCCAATTATTTGTTAAATTCATCATAATGACATGACGATTAGGCTAGAGGCACAGAACTAGAATACTGTTGCCGACGTTTCTATGATAAATTTGGTGGGTTTAACTGACATTTATAATAATTCATCGGGTTAAGTTGACGATAAATCAGTCTAAAGAATTATAATACTGCCACTGGGGCAGAGAAATATAATAAAGGACAGACAGGAGAAACTTGAATTCAAGATTAGGCTCTAGACATATGATGTTAGAGACTAAAATCTGAGATGACTGGCAGAGGGACGGCTTAGGGAAAGACTGCTTTCTAAAGCTAGAAAATTAATGAAGCCGTCGTATTTGTCTTCAGTCTATGGTGGAGCCTTGCACGACAGTCCAATCTCAGAGCAGAATACGGAGTCGAGCACAGAGAAGGCAAATCCGAACCATTCAAGACCTACCTGGGGCAACGTCAGGAGACCGGAGAACTAACCACGCTTCACTATCAGCCGGGGGCTGAAAAGCTAAGTTCCTATAAAAAGGGAACTCACTATATCAATGCCATATTTTTGTCAGCCATGATGAAACACACTTGATGTGAGACACATAGTACATACAGCAGACACTAATTCCATCGACAATACTATCATTCACCATCTATTCATTTTATTGCAATAAACCAATTGGGTGTATATACTGTACCCCATGCTTTGTTCCTTCCATTAGATGTTGAATATTGTCTATGTTTATCTTCCTTTATAAGGGAGTGGGGGCTCGTAAAATATAATATAATTTAAAGAATAATAATAATAGATAACTGAGAAGGGGACGACGGTAGCGAGAGACCAAATATCTCCTTACAATCTTTTCCAGACCTGTCTAGTTAGGAGAATTTACCCTCTTCGTCACCCTTCAGAAGTGGGAAAACCCAGCAGGAATTCCTTGAGCCAAATCTTCCACATTCAGATCTATTATTTCCTCTAAATAATTCTTATCCTTCAAACGCTACGTGACACTGGGGTCTCGGTCCGGGATTTGAACTTATGTATTTTATTATACCTCTGGGATAGTATCATTCATTCATTCATTACAGTATACCATTGTAACACATGTATTTTCACACAGTGAGCTCTAGAAAGACAGAAAACATTTTTTCTAGAATTTCGGGCATTGATTGGTGAATCCCTTTATATATGTTGTATTTAATTAAGTTAGTTCATGATTTTGTATTTCATTGAATTACAGACCTTAAGTCTCCATAACTGTAGTAATTTCATTCTACAGCAGTCTGATAAATAATTAATATTTACTTGTTGTTAGAAATACTATTGGAAGGTAGCACTAGCTTACTCAGTGTGGACTATAACAGCAAAAGATGGCTGAAATAGTTAAGCTTAAGGCAGCACTAGGGGAGGCCGGTCGAGATCTAGGTTATAGTGGGGTGGACCTTGCGAATTATGTCAGTGTCGAGACTGATAAGTATTACGCTCGAGAAACAGCGAAAGCTGAAAGAGAAGAGCGAATAAAGTTAGCAGAAATAGATGAGAGGATAAAAGCTGTAGACGCTAGGGAAAGAAGCGAGAGAGATGAACGCGAGCATGCACTGAAGATGAAGCAGTTAGAGATGCAGGGACAGGCTCAAAGAGTTGAACCGGTAGCCGGTGCGACAGCATCTACCTCCTCAGGCAACCTATCGCCACGGTCAGATGATATGCCCTCCTTGCATGCAGGGGGCACAGGACCTTTGCCATCCTCACTCATGTCAACTTTGGGACCCTTGACGTTTCCATTCGAAGCTTTCTCGGAACGAGTTGACTCGGTCGATGTGTATCTGGACAAATTTGAGAAGTTTGCCACCACGTTTGGTTTGGAGAAGAGCAAATGGAACCTGAAACTGTCGCAAGGGCTTAGAGGAACTGCTTATGACGTATATAGCAAGCTTCCTCCAGGTTTACAGGATGACTACGACTCTCTGAAAAAGGCACTATTGGTTCGTTATGAGCTACATGCTGACGCCTATAGGAAGAGGTTCCGTAACGCTAGGAGGGAAGTTGGCGAGAGCGTTGCTCAGTTTGCTGCGAGACTGGATTCCTACGTGGAGAAGTGGGGTGCCCTAGGGAATTTTACTCATGATTGGGAAGGCCTGAAGGAAATGGTCATGATCGAACAACTGAAGGACACCATGACTTCCGACATGAGAAGATTCCTGACAGAGAATGGGGCCAGCACTTTAGAATCCATAGTCCAGTTAGCAGAACGATATCAGGCAGCACTATCAGAGAATCCACCACCCAGACGGAAACAACCAGATTACGTACCTAGACAGACAGCTCAGTCACACATGGACCCCCAAGTGAAACCACCGTATACTAACTTCAAAAAGCATGACAAGCCAGACTACAAGACTACTCAGAGATCTAATTTCCAGCAGCAGAGGCAAGGGGAAAAATGGTGTAAGCACTGTAGAACCATCACCCACAATACGCAGGAGTGCAACCGGAAAAACCCACCTCATCATGCTGCCTGCTTACGTAAAAGTGCCGCAATGGGAAATGGACCGGAAGAACCTCTGGACAAACCCCGACATCCCCCGGTCGTTGAGACAGTCCTCGTAAATGACCAAGAGGTGACCTGCCTTTATGATACAGGCCTTGCATTCGACGCAGTTGTCTGTGCATCCCTAGTCAAGCCTGACCAGATGACAGAAGACACTATAGAAATACAAGGACCTACTAAAAGTGCAGCACCTATGCGTTTGGCCATAGCCAAGATTAAGGTCAAATCAAAATATGTGACTGGGGAAATCAGTGCAGCGATCTTGGACGACCCTATTTATCCCTTGATCTTAGGGTGTAGGTATGTGTTCTTGGGAGAACCCATTCACCCTCTGGTTGTGGCGGCTGTCACCACTAGAGGACAGGCCAAACGGAATACGGAGTTGGAATCCCCACCCAACATCCTTCCTGAGGAATTAAAAAAGGCACAAACGGAGGATCAATCTCTAGCACCCTGCTACAAAAAACTACCGAGAGCGCACACTCCTCTCCAAAAGGGAGACTTCTACAAGAAAAATGGGCTGTTGCATCGGAAAGCAGGAAATGGAGGACAGGAACATGGGCAACTTGTGGTTCCGTCAGCATACCGAGCCCAGGTCCTAGAAATGGGCCATGCCCTTCCGTTTAGTGGCCACATGGGCATAAGTGCCACGATTCAGCATATTTCATGTCATTATTATTGGCCAGGTATCAACGCCGATATCCAGAGATATGTGAAATCATGCCCGCGGTGCCAGAGGACAGCGCCGTAACACTGGACGGCCCCAGCCACTCTGGGAGAAATGCCAATCTTGGGCACACCCTTCGAACGAGTAGCGGTGGATATTGTGGGTCCACTTACTCGTAGCAAAAAGAGAAACAGTTATATACTCACGTTAGTGGATTGTTGCTCTATGTGGGCAGAGGCTATCGCTATGCCCGCCTGTGATTCCAAGCATGTTGCTGAGGCTCTGCTCACCATATTTACTCGGCTAGGGTTTCCGTCACAGATCCTGACAGATAATGGTTCGCAATTCCGAGGAAAACTCACCGAGGAAGTGTTTAGGATATTTCAGGCCCGACATATCCACACCTCTCCCTACCACCCCCAGGCAAATGGCCAGGTGGAGCGGTTTAACGGGACCCTTATTTCCATCCTTCGGAAACTTGCGCAGGAAAAACCAGAGAGCTGGGATCAATACTTACCCGCAGCACTATTTGCTTACCGCGAAGTACCCCACAATTCTACTGGGATGCCACCTGCCACATTGCTGTTTGGTAGACCTATAAAAGGACCTTTAGAGGCACTGTTACGTACTTGGACAGATGATAAAGCTGATGAGACGGTCACCTCTGCATCCCAATACGTGAATGAGTTGACCCAACGCCTTAAAACAGGATGGGAACTGGCAAAGGAAAATGTACGCCGTGCCCGTCGTAAACATGCGCGTTACTACAACCGCACTGCGAAGGATAGGGAGCTAGAAGTAGGAGAACAGGTATTATTACTCCTGCCCAGTAGCAATAATAAATTGCAAATCGGGTGGAGAGGTCCATATAAAATTGTTGAGAAAATGTCGCGCACCAATTACAAGATTGCCACAAAGGGGAAGCAGAAAATTTACCACATAAACCTGCTGAAGCGATATTATGAAAGACCAGGTGCAGAACCAGCACATTTCCTGACACTGGCTATTGCGACGGAAACGGAGGCAGAACCCCTGACCTCCTGTGAATACCCTCTTCATCAGGGTGAAACTCATCAAGATGTTCAGATTAGTTCAACTTTAACGGAGGATCAGCAGGCACAGGTGCAACAGTTGTTGAGAAAACACACTAGTACACTCACGGATAAACCTGGCATGACCAACCTGATAGAATTTGATATGAAGCTAACAGACCTCGCCCCGGTACGAGTTAAGAACTATCCTGTTCCTTATGCTAAGGCAAAGGCATTGAGTGAGGAAATCGAGTACCTGCTTAAGGAAAATATTATCTCAAAATCAGAGTCTCCTTATAGTGCAAGTGTGGTGTTGCTTAGAAAATCCACAGGAGAACATCGCCTCTGCATAGACTACCGAAGGCTCAACGCTGTAACGGAATTTCAAGCGGAGCCCTTACCTGATCAGAATCAGCTTTTCACCAAGCTGAGTAGAGCGCGATACTTTTCGAAGATAGACCTTAGCAAAGGGTACTACCAGATCCCGGTAAAAGAGGAAATTCGACATATGTTAGCATTTAGTACTTCTGAGGGCCATTACGAGTTTAATGTATTGCCATTTGGGCTAAGCAACGCCCCAAGCGTCTTTACTCGTATGATGAGGAAGCTACTGGAACCCCTGAACCACCCTGGGATAAGTAATTTCATGGACGACATACTTATTGCCACGAACACCTTTGAGGAGCACCTGGACGCAGTTTCCCTACTCTTTGAAAGACTTAGAGAAACAGGACTCACCGCTCGCCCTACAAAATGTCAAATTGCCTGCGAGCAACTAGAATTCCTGGGACACACCATCTCGCATGGATGCATGTACCCAGATGCACGTAATATTGAGAAGTTACAGCGACCCCAGACTAGAAAGGATGTCAGGTCATTTGTGTCTATGTGGCTTCTACCAGAAATATATTAAAGATTTTAATACCCTGAGTGCGCCACTGACCGCATTAACCAAGAATAGGAACCCGGACAAAGTAACCTGGACAGCGGAGTGCGAAAATGCCTACACGCTGCTGAAGGAGAAACTCACAGCTAGGCCAATTCTGCGACTGCCTGACTTAACTCTGAACTTTACGCTGCGAACAGATCCTAGCAATATAGGGATAGGCGCCACTCTCCTGCAGCCTAGTGATAGACCTTCCGCAACTCTATTCCCCATTGCATATGCTAGTAGGAAATTGAACCCTGCTGAACAGAACTACTCTACCATCGAACGAGAATGTCTGTCGCTAATATGGGCTGTGCAGAAGTTTCAACCATATTTATACGGGAAAAAGTTCACGGTGCAGTGTGATCACCAACCGTTGATATTTCTTGCAGCGTCGAAGAACATGATGCACGCTACGGATCACGTGTCCAAGCGGAAATGACCCGCTAAAAGGCAGCAAATCCAGCATTTTTCACTTGCCCAGGAAACCTCGAGATCGCTAGAACTAATCCTGATATCGGCGAATTCTTGCATTAAAAGCACTGAAGCCACGTGTCTAATTGCGGGTTAGCATCCATCTTTGAGTAGGTAAGTGAAATCTCGCTAGAATATAATGTGATGAAATGTGTAGTACCTTGCAAAATCGACGCAAGATTGGTATGTTTACTTTATTCATATTTTTGTTTTACGATCACATCTAGCCACATGTGATCGGGTGTATTTATGATCCCACGGGATATGTACAACATGTTCAATGCCATATTTTTGTCAGCCATGATGACATACAGCAGACACTAATTCCATCGACAATACTATCATTCACCATCTATTCATTTTATTGCAATAAACCAATTGGGTGTATATACTGTACCCCATGCTTTGTTCCTTCCATTAGATGTTGAATATTGTCTATGTTTATCTTCCTTTATAAGGGAGGGGGGGCTCGTAAAATATAATATAATTTAAAGAATAATAATAATAGATAACTGAGAAGGGGACGACGGTAGCGAGAGACCAAATATCTCCTTACAATCTTTTCCAGACCTGTCTAGTTAGGAGAATTTACCCTCTTCGTCACCCTTCAGAAGTGGGAAAACCCAGCAGGAATTCCTTGAGCCAAATCTTCCACATTCAGATCTATTATTTCCTCTAAATAATTCTTATCCTTCAAACGCTACGTGACAATTGTGGGACAGATACAATATGAAAATACTCCCCTAAATAGAAGCAGTGAAAGCCTTGAGAAGTCCAGGCCCACTCAGCAAGCATGTCAATAACATCTTGATTAAACGCTTACAAGATGACCCCCACTGTTCATGCACCCAATCATCTCCAGTAAGACATATGACAGCTGAAAAACAGCAAACTCATACCAACGCTTTGAAAAGTATAAGAGTCGAAAGGAGAAATCAGAAGATTAGAAAGTTGATTAGAACAGCACTGTGTACTTACTACAAATAGAGTCAGAACTTAAATTGATGTGGACATCTTGTCTGCATGCAGCCAGATCAGCTACCAAGACAGACCTTTAGCTGTAGGGAAGATGGCTATACAGTGTTGAAGAAATATTGACAATGTGGTGGGTCACTAACCAAAGCAACACACCTCGCACAAGAACAAAAAGAACTTCTTCCCATGACATATAATGGGTCATGTGGACAAAAACAATAAAATAGGCATTTATCATTTCATCTCGAGCACATGAGAGGCAGAGCATTCAGGCAACCAGAATAATGATGCATATTACCAGCTGAGCAGAAGTGAACAAATGGTAATCTTCAGACTCGGCACAGGCCACAGCAGATTGAGATATTATCTGTTCAGCAAGCTAAAGGTAGGAATTGATGAGTGTAACTGTGACACCGATAAAATTTTGGCCAAACATGTGCTACAAAGGTGCCCAGCATATGAGGAACAAAGAAAGCATATATGACCATCACCAGTATGATTCTTGGACAAACCTTGTGGAGATACCAACAACCTCAGGCTGACCATCGCTTTCTTTAAAAGCGTTCTAGTTGATTTCTGAAAGTGTACGAAGAAGAAGAGAGATAAAAATAGACTTTGATCGCATATACTCCTTGGATTTATTTAGAGAAGACGAAAGCAGCAAAGATTGAACCAGTCATTCTACTTGATAAAACTGAGACCTATAATAAGCGCAGTCTCTAACACTTAACTTCCATATGGCATTACCTGTTTTGGAACTGTCTTTACCTTTCATCCAATGCATGAAACCCAGATCTTTGTTTTCTTGTTCTGTTTCTGTCTTCCCCCTTCTTCTCTTTCACTGAGTATACTACAACATTGAATGTGGACATTTTCTGTGCTAATTTGTTTAACATGATAAGGTTGCCAGTCCCATTCACAACTTTATATTATTCACCATGTAATATAATTAGTGAAAAGACATTGAGTAAAACGCCAGCCAAATATAACTTTCAACAGCATAGGACATGTTACTATTCAAACCATTAACACCGTGATGAAAAAAAAAACTCAGGTGAACACAAAATTCCTGAATGTCCTGAGAGCAGTATTGTTTCGTTCAGCTGGATTACAATACAGGGGATTGAATCTCACTGCAATATTCCTGGGAATAAGGAGATTGACAAACAGGCAAAGGAGTATGGAAAACTATATGAATACAAGCCAAATTTACAAAGAAGCAGAGAGATTAACCAAAAGTAGATACAGAAAGAAGTTAAAAATATCTAGACCACACCAAAATAATTATTCCTTTCATGCTCAGTAGAAGAGAACAAGTAATAATCTGCAGACTTCACACATGCCACAATAGACTGAATAGCCATCTGTTTTGAAAGCTGAAGGTAGGAGCTAGTGATGAGTGTACAACAGCGGTGATAGTCTCACAGAATTTGGTGACATACACACAGTTGTGAACATAATCACAGTGGCCTGATAAAAGGACTGCAACATCTGTAACAGCAGATCCACACATATGAGGAACAGAGTATAGATACCACAGTGGTTTGCCTATGGAAGGAACATCATCAGACAGGCTGTGAGAGCATATGAAGATCTACTAACAGTTCTAAAAATATGCCAACTTGTATCGACTGTCTAAGATTATTCTTTAAATATTTAGCAGTTATCCCTGGAGTCAGAAGTAGAAGCACTGAACAAAAAATAAGTCATTTGAGGCAGTTAGGTCCTTTATTTTCATGTCTTTGGAGAATACTACACTTACAGTTGACCATAGAGATATTACACTTCCACTTGACCTATGATGTACTATACTTCCATTTGACCTAGGATGTACTACACTTCCACTTGACCTAGGATGTACTACACTTCCACTTGACCTAGGATGTACTACACTTCCACTTTTCTACGAAGATACTGCACTTCCACTTGACTGAGTGTCCAACCAAAAATCTATGAAGAGGTGATGAAAATGTAATTTCCAGGAAGGCATTGAACAGGGTCATACACTCAAGAAACAACTTCTTGGCATCACCAGAGAGCCTTACACTTTTAACTGAACGAACAGCAGCAAGATTCCAATGAAACCATGAGTGTCAAAGAGGAAGAACTTAGAACTGTTATTGGTCACTTTTGTTTCAGGGGACTGACAGCCTTTATTGCCTTTGCTCTTTTTGTTTTTTCCTTTTTTTTGTTCAAACGTTTCAGTGAGTGAACTTTCTGTTCTATTTTTTTGTCAGCGTAAAAGGCAGCGAGAGATCAGACATGGAGATAAGCAGAAGAAGAAAAAGAAAATTTCAAATCCAGAGGACATGGAACCGCCCATCAAGAAGAAAAAATTAAAGCACCTGGACAGATTAAAAGTGTAAGTTGGACAAGTTAGAGTTGTGATAATATAAGTTAGACAAATTAGAGTTGTGATAATATAAGTTGGGCTAATTATAATAGTAATGCATAGTTTAGAGTTGCTGCATATTGGGTAACATTTAGAAATGCATGTTGTACAAACTTACTGTTTAGAGTTGGAAAATTTACAAAAGCAGTGAGATATCAGCTCCAGTAAGCTCTTCCACATTCTAGCTGTGAAGATGAATGTGCAAAAATAACAGGAAAACGCCTTTTAATATTTTTTTAAAACAAGTAGTACTGACATGGACATTGAAATATAAACACCCTTTTTCATTGTATCCACTCATTTGTTTGAGAATGTGAACACTGCATTAATCTAAGCAAAGATTCAAGTGGTTTTTGTGTATGTGACTTAATTGTTTCCCTTTTCACTTCTTATAGAGCATATAACTACCACTGCAGCAACTCTGTCCCCATACAGGAGGTCTGCACCAATTGTATATTTGTTTTTACGAGCATAGTAATAATCATACAGCATCTCATATTCATTATTAACAAATAGTTTGTTAATGTCTCAGCCCACTTTTAAATCTCGTTAGTTTCCCTTTCTGAGAAGATCGGCTACCACGACAAGTATGGAAAACTAATAAGAGCCAGGGATCCAGACCTCCAGGATGACCCAGAGTCCACTGGAAGAACAACATTAGACAATCTCTGAAGGACCGAGGACTTGAATGGAACCAGGTCAGGAGGAAGACAGCTGATGGGATAGTATGGCGCGCTCGCTTCCAAACCTCTACACCTCACTGTAGAAGAGGAATGACTAAGAGCTGATGGGATAGTATGGCGCGCTCGCTTCCAAACCTCTACACCTCACTGTAGAAGAGGAATGACTAAGTAAGTAAGTAATTTCCCTTTTAACTCCTTATGGAGCTTTCCAAGACTGTAGCCGGCCTCCTTGGAGGAATTTCCAAGACTGTAGCCGGCCTCCTTGGAGGAATTTCCAAGACTGTAGCCGGCCTCCTTGGAGGAAGCCTGCACCAAATCATTCATGTACTCTTATTGCCGTGGTTTCTGTAGCACTTAGTTCTACCTGATGAGGTTGCCATCCCCTTGTACAACCTCATATTAGTCACCATTTACGATATGCCAGATAAGACAGTAGTCCTGTTATTTCTTGGTCTTAAGTGCTGTTGGGTAGGTGTGAGTGTGGTTTTTATTATGGTTAGTTTTAACTCCTGTCTGATAAGTGGATGGAAATGAAAAAAAAAAATTGTAAAAAGGTGATTCGTCTTACTGGGACAAAAGACAAAGAAAATAAGCAACTTTTTTTGTCTTTTGTTATAATAAGATGAATGTCCTTTTTCCTATAATTTTTGTGTCATATCCATCCACTGTACTCCCATGTCTTACTGCACTTCCTCTCATCTTGCTCTGTCTGTCATAAAGCACTGGGTATTTTTCAGTTATTAATTCTTACCGTCTCCTCGGAGACCCCCAAAAACTACACCAGGTATTTTAAATTTGCTGAAAATAATTTTTTTGTATATTTTATGATAGCACTTTTAATTTCTAGGGTTTTTAAAATTTGGCTTATTTTATTTTAATAGGCAAAAGTCTGTGCCAGATTTTTCGTCTCTGAAAGAGGCACCTACTCCGTCTTCTGTGATCACCTCATCTTTTGTTTCATTAAGTCCAATCGCCATGAGCACTCCCAACAAAACCACTGTCACCACAGTGCCTAATGTTCCTGGAGATGAAATTTGTGTTATGTCAGGAAAAGATGTGCATCAGCCAACACAGGTTAGTGTATGTACACTGCAATGTGTTAAAAAAACATGTGTTAATTAACTTTGACTTCTCCTTTGATCTTATATTGTGATTTTGTCCCCCCACCTCCAAGTGCTATGCTGATTGTTTGTGGGGTCCTGTATATCATGTCTTTCCTTTGTGTCTTCTGCCAGTTTTCTTGCTGACTTTGTCCCATGTGATGCTGTTAAATTGAGCTGTATATTTTCTCTTGTTAAGCGCAATCTCTTGTTTTCCCAATAAGCGATTGCCGTTGTCCTCGCAGTCTGTATAAGTATAATAGACTTTCACTTAGAACTTGAGATATATATATTTTTGGTGTTGTAACTGATTACAAGTCACAGAAAGTTAAAATCTCAGTTGTTCACCCTTCCCTCTTTCGCCTTCCCCCACCCCAGATGTCTACATTTAACAAATATACAGACTGTTGTAAAAGAGGATCCACTCACCTTTGATATTTATAGTGTTTTCTTAACTCATGTGAGGAAAACACAAGAAATGTTATTTATAATAATAATAGCCCCTTCAGTCATAACTGACTATGGGAATGCGCCCCTGTGGTGACAGCCCTCAGCTGCTTATTTTCCTGGTGTTCCTTTCGATGTTTTCTCCTCTCCTCTGCTTGCTGTGTGAGCCTCTTTTCGCCCAATTTGAGATGGCGCCGCAGATAGCGTTGCCACTCGGTGCAGTCGGCAGCCCGATCCTCCCAAGTTTCTGGATCTACGTCCTGTGCCCTCATGTCTCTCTTACACACATCTTTGAATTTCAGCTGCGGTCGCCCAACTGTTCCCCTGCCAGCTGTCCGCAGAAGACATCCTTCGAGATGCGACCATCCTCCACGCGGCGGACATGGCCAAGCCAGCGCTGTCTAAGCAGTGCATGCATGCTTTGAAGGCCAACACATGACAACACCTCGACATTTGTAACTTTTTCTTTTCACGAAATGCAGAGGACGTGGCGCAGACACTGTAGATGGAAGGTATTGAGCCTTCTTTCTTGCTTAGCATAGGTTGTCCATGTCTCACTGCCATATAGAAGTGTGCTGGTGACGCAGGCGTTATATACTGCAGCTTTGGTCTTCCTTGTGAGTTTGGAGTTTCACCAAACACACGATGTGAGGCGGGCAAAGGTAGCTGGAGCTTTGCCAAAGCGGCTGTCAATTTATGTGTCTAGAGAGAGTTTGTCATTGGTTATACCCCAGGAATGTGAAGTGGTGCACCACTGCCAACTCATAGTTATCGATAGTGATAACTGGTGCGGCGCCTACATCCTGACTCAGCACATTTGTTTTCTTTAGTCTTATTGTCTTCTTAAGTCCTTGCATGCCTGGGTGAAGCGATTCATCAAGCTCTGAAGCTCCTGTTGGCTTTGAGTGACGACTGCAGCATCATCAGCGAATAGCAAGTTTCTTATAGTGACCCTTCTGATTTTTGTTTTTGCTGTCAACCTTGCGAGATTGAACAGACAGCGATCTGACCTAGTGTGAAGGCATATTCGTTCAGTTGCATCACTGAATGCATGTTTCAAGAGTAAGGCAAAGAAGATCCCGAAGAGGGTTGGAGCCAGAACGCAGCCTTGTTTAATGCCACTTTGTATGTTAATGGCAGAGAGAAAAGATCATGTCTGTTGTTGATCTACCATATCGGAATGTTATTAGCGCAACAATAAATGACATATAATCTAAAAGAAACAACAGTGTTCTTGTGTTCAAATAGAGAGAAAATCTTTTGTCAGGCTCGGCAAAAAGTGAACTGTCACTATATTACACAGTCTGATCATTATCACTGCTTTCTGTTCACTATTATCAGCACAAACTTAAATCATCTGCGTCACTTTCTAAATATATTTTTAAAAACTGATTTATCTAATATTTCATTTATTTCTTCCTACTGTAACCATTGCTTAGCAGTAGATGACATTATCTTTAACACAGGAAATTGATACAACTAGTCACAAGCTTAGTGGTCCAAGACAGAGAAGAGATTTTAATGCCTTCAAGTGTATCATTGGCTTTTAATGCTTGAAAATGGGCATTTGACTACAGACGAGTACTCATTTATGAGACTTTCCCATTCACATGGGTAATGAATCATTGTTTATGAGGGGATAAAGTCTTACGTTATCTTTGTGGAGAAATTTTTTAAAATGCTCCAGAGAAAGTATAAAGGTAGTCCCATAGCAGATACTGCCGCACGGTGGTGAAGTGTTAGAGACTTCACTATACTGGGTCCAGCACTGAGAGGTGGGGTGACCAGTTCCCTTCCTTGTTGCCTTTTTCCTTCCCTAACTCAAGTGCAAAGTCAGGTGCCCATTTACAGCTGGGTAGACTGAAGCTAAACAATACTGTGAATTGAATCCGGCACCTTTGCCGCGAGAGACCAGCGCTCTAACCACTCTGTCAATCGGACGCTAAGAGAAAGTGTAAACACCTTTTGTTCAATGCATCAATTTATTTGTTTGAGAATGTGAACATTACATTAAAATGCAAGGAAATGGTGTTTTTTTTGTGTGTGTTATTGTCACCTTACTTAACAAGACAGGGCAGACATTCATGAAAAATTAAGTTGGTAAAGCTTATGGTAGAAATGATATTTTTCTTTTTTTTTTAATCACTTAAATGGCTGATAGTAAACAGTTGAGTTCACCTTGATACTAATGTAGAATGGGCATAGCAAAATGTGTGATGAGTCAGTCAATAGTTTTCGTTTATACAACTATTTTACCCGTGACGAGATAAAGCTTGTCACTATTGGTAAGACACATTGCTATTGGCAATAGTTTCACTTGACCTTGAACTATTATTGTGAAAGAAATATAGAATGCCTTCATAAGTTTTGGTCTATGTCAGTTGTACGAGGGTATATGTCCAAATACAAATGGCCTTGCTGTCTGTGATAATACATTTTTTTGGAAATATTTTTTAAATGAGAGAAGTAATTATATATGTTAAAGCAAGTTATTTTTTAATATCAGCGTTTGATTGACAGAGTGGTTAGAGTGCTGGCCGCTTGGGGCAAAGGTGCCGGTTTCAAAACATGGTGTCTTGCTCCAATCTACCCAGCTGCAAATGGGTACCTGACTCTGCTCTTGAGTTAAAGAAACAAAAGGCAATGAGGTAAGAGAACTGGTCACCCCACCTCTTGATCCTGGACCTAGTATAGTGAAGTCTCTAACACTTCACACCACTTCAGCAGTATCTGCTATGGGACTACCCTTACCTTTTATTTTGTATGTGAATTTAATTTTCCTGTATGTGTTTTAATCATAAATAATACTGATATTATATAATTACTAACAGATGTCCATAGACTGCTAATAAAAACAACATAATGCACCTTTATTTTCCCTGTATGTTTTTTTTTTTTTTTAAGGAAATTGCCAATGCCACACAACCAGAAGCTACGAAAGAGGACTCATCCAGCAAATCAGAAGATGAAATCAACGGAGATAATCAGCCGGCGGACAAAAATACATTGTTGCCGCCACAGTTGCCTCCTGAGCTTATAAAAGCTATTGAACACATAAAGCAGGTTAGTGTGTTATATAAAAGAAACTGAAAGTTTGTTAATTAAACATTTCAAAGCCTGTACAAGCTGCACCCTGTTACTATGTTCTCGACAATGAACAGAAAGAAGAAGGTCTACCATCGAAAAAGGATGTGAAAAAAACTACCCTTAAAAATTTAGTTTCAGCCAATTGCATTTATAAATGTAATTAGTACTAGTAGCTTCCTCCAGTCGTAACTAACTGTTGGGATATGCACCCTTTAAGTGATAACTGTAGCAAGATGTGTATACCAAATGCTTTGTTATTAGGATAGAGCGAAGGCGTAACTGGGTCACCCAATCAAAAACCACGAGCTCATGTAGGAAAAGTGTACAAATTCGAAGATGTATTTAGGCATCGTATAAGCGAATGCAATGTCAGAAAGTGATGAAAGTTAGTTCATTTTCAGGGGATAACTCCAAATATATTCTGGCCAAAGGAATAATGGATGGAAGAAGTACGTTTGGAGAAATGTGCGAGTAAAGGTGTCATTATAACGAATGCTGCTGTTTGGTTCCTGTTTAAAAATTGGTTTAAAATCAATAGCAGAACCAATTATTGAAAACAATATATAGGAAAAAAGCAGAAATTCTCTGGAATGGAGGGATATAACTCAAAAGGTCATAGATAGCCAAGTTAGGATGCACAAAGCAGATATTTGGAATGCACCACACACACTCTCATTCGGAAGGGCTAAAAATAGACGGCTTGGGCTAAGCTACACATACTTGTCTTCGATATGTTCGCGCTTGGCCTATAAAAAGGAGCAGCGGAGTTTTCAAATCACACATGCACAGAAGAGGCTAGTCAAGGCTAAAACCTTTACCATCTGTTGCTGGGCAGTGCTATCTCCATCAAACCAAGTCTTGTCTGAACATATTTATCCTAAGAGGGTTCATATGTGTCATCACAAATCAGAGGTCTAAGAATCCAGATCAATCCTTGCATCCTGAAAAAATCCAGGAGCATCAGATCACCACCTTCTGATAGCCAAAGTAAAAATGAAACTCAAGAGATATGCAACAATGCAAAATTATAGACAACAATTTAATGTAGGACATCTAAGAAATCAAGAAACACGAGACAAATTTGCGGTCACAGTATCCAACAAATTCCAAATGCTCCAACAGCTGGAAGATGTAGAGAATACAGAAGACTATTGGCAGCAGGTCAAAACTGTATGGAATGAACGAACGAACTTTATTTTCAAAGGGTTGAAAATTGGGCATGCAGGCCCGTCTAACATTCTGCCCTTCCTTTCGCTCACCTTTTATACTGAATTCATTTATTCTCATATGCATGTTACATATCAATTTCAATAAATTCAACGTAAAGTAAAATAATAATATAGAACACTCATATTAACATTAATTACTTATAAGCTTGACATAACATATGTTGAAAAGTACAAACATCGTCATTAGAACCTACAGTTGATGTTATAAGAAAAGATAATCCCATTAGGGGGGCATGTAATCAGAATTCAGAAAGTATTCAAAAAGTCTATGATTGTATGAATAGGGACTGAGGTTGTTTCTTAGGTTATGTGGACATGTGAAGAAATACTGGGGAAAAGGGAACGACAACAAAAAGCATGGATAACAACAGAAACCACCAATAAGAAAAAAGACAGAAAAAACAAGAAAGCAGATTTAAACACAAGCAAAACCAGAAGTTCCAAAGCCAAGGCTCAAGAAGTGTACACAGAAGCAAACAAAGAAGTAAAAAGAAGTATCAAAAGAGACAAGAGGAAGTATATTGAGGAGTTGGCAAGAGAGGCAGAAGATGCTGCAGCCAAAGGAAATATGAGAGAACTGTATAGCAGCACAAAGAAGCTAACAGGAAAATACAAGCAAACAAGTTGCCTCATAAAAGACAAGAATGGAAAACTGCTCAGCAATATACAAGAGCAAATGAAGAGGTGGACAGAATATTTTGAGGACCTTCTCAATAGACCAGCTCCACAAAACCCCCCGGACATCCAGCCAGCAGAAGAAGAGCTACAAATTAACGGTGAAAGACCAACGAAGGAAGAAATAAAGAAAGCCATAAAGCTTCTAAGAGATGGAAAAGCATCTGGACCTGATGGCATTCCAGCAGAGGCCATAAAAGCAGATATCGACACGGCTACAGAGATGTTATATAAATTACTTGGTAAAGTCTGGGAAAAGGAAGAGATACCAGCAGAATGGAAGGAAGGATATCTGGTTAAGTTGCCCAAGAAGGGAAATTTACAAGAGTGCACAAATTATAGAGGAATAATGTTACTATCAGTGCCAGGAAAAGTATTAAACAGGATTATCCTTGAGAGATTAAAAGAGTCCATAGATAAGAAACTGAGAGATGAACAAGCAGGTTTTCGACAAAACAGATCATGTACAGACCAGATAGCCACTTTGAGAATAATAGTTAAACAAAGTCTGGAATGGAATTCACCGCTGTACATCGGATTTGTGGACTACGAAAAGGCATTTGACAGTGTAGACAGATAATCACTTTGGAAATTGATGAGGCATTATGGAGTTCCCCTGAAGATCATTAATTTGATAAAGAAAACATATGAAGACATGACATGCAGAGTTCTTCACGAAGAACAGCTTACAGAACCGTTTGGGATAAGAACAGGAGTGCGAAAGGGATGTCTCTTGTCTCCATTTTTTTTCTTACTAGCAATAGACTGGGTTATGAGATCATCAACAACACACAACAGAAATGGAATCCAGTGGACTCTGACTAAGCAGTTGGATGATCTGGATTTTGCTAATGACTTGGCTCTTCTGTCCCATAACAGTAATCAGATGCAGGACAAATTGAAAGCACTCGATGAGAGGTCACAGCAATTGGGTCTGAAAACACACAGGGAAAAGACAAAAATAATGAGAATAAATGCAGGTAATGATAACAGGGTTGAACTTGAAGAAACACCAATACAAGATGTAGAATCGTACACATATCTTGGCAGTAATATAGATAAAGTTGGAGGGACAGACAGCGATATCAAAGTAAGAATACAAAAGGCAAGAGGAGCTTTCATTGCATTGGGAAATACAAGGTATATGGATATCAAGAGAAATCGGATCCAACACGAAAATAAGAATCTTCAACTCAAATGTGAAGTCAGTCCTATTGTATGACTGAGACATGGAGAACAACAAAGACAACAACCGAAAAGCTACAGACTTTCATAAATGGGTGCTTGCGTAGAATAGAGGGATTGAAATGGTATAACAAGGTTACCAACGTGGAACTGAGGACAAGAACTTGACAAGGGCCAGTGGAACAAGAGATGAGAAGAAGACGAAGGCGATGGATTAGACACACACTGAGGAGACCTGTTGATAGCATTACAAGGCAGTCCTTGTTTTGGAACCCCCAGGGCAAGAGAGGCAGAGGTAGACCAAGAAGCACATGGAGAAGAGAGCTGGAAACAGAGGTGAAAATGATGAGGAGAACGTGGAAAGAACTTGAGATGATGGCATGTGACAGGAGGACTTGGCATGTGTTTGTTGAAGGCCTATGCTCCTTTGGGAGTGGAGGGTTATGAAGATGAAGAACTGTTACCACTGACAGGAGAAGGGATGAAGGTGAGCCACTAGTGCCTTAAAGCCAGCAGTTTCAGTAGGGCTTGTGATCCTTGGTTGGTAGCCTATCTAGGAGAAGGTAAAACTTATTTCAAACCTCCGCTGCCTTGGAATATCTGTTTACGGGAAAGGCTTTGGGAGTCTTTATGAGGGTAAATCCAGAGTTCCTAAGGTAGTCTAATGTTGATTCAGTATTATTTTGAAAACTCCTGTGATGTTGCTGGCACCAAACTGTATTGGCTGCTGCCATTCCTTTAGGCCTACTGGTTAAGTGGTGGGGGGGAACATGCCGCATGGGCAACAGCTTGATCTCCATATAACTGTATCCAAGCTCACACCCTGGAGAGGACACTCTAGCTTCACCCTATGGCGTTGGCTCAACATAGGAATTAGCAATTAAAGGGTTCGAACGCAGCAAGAGGCGATGCTTTCAATGGCGCCACCTCAAATTAGACAAAAAAGAAGCTTTCACAACAAGCAGAAGAGAAAATAACACACCGAAAGGAATGCCTGGGGAAAAAGCAGCTGAGGGCTATCATCTCAAAGGCGCATTCCCGTAGTCAGTTATGACTGAAAGGGCCACTAAGAGTTTCCCCCAGATACGAATTGTGAATGGTTAAAATGCACTTCATCATCACCCTTCTACCCCCCAAGGAGCATTAGCCTTCAACAAACTTATGCCAAGTCTTCCTGTCCAGTGCCATCAGCTCCAGCTCTTTTTTGTGTCATCCTCATAATTGTAATTAGTCTCCATTTCTCTTCTCCATGTGTTTTTTTGGTCTACCTCTTCTTTTACCCTGGATATTCCAGAGCAAGGACTGCCTTATACTGCTGTCAACAGGTTTCGCTCAATGTTTGTCCTATCCATCGCCAGCATCTTATTAATTAGTTTTGCTAATAAATACAAACATCTCAAATTTCAGGAGGCCAAAGAATTGAAAGAAAAGAAGTTGAGATTCTTCTCTGATACTGTTAACAAGCTCCTGTTAGAGTGAGTTCCAATTCATGTTGAGTTTTGTCTTACTAGCTTTAGCAGAGACGGCACTGTTTGTCTTACTAGCTTTAGCAGAGATTGTAATGTTTGTCTTACTAGCTTTAGCAGAGATTGTAATGTTTGTCTTACTAGCTTTAGCAGAGATTGTAATGTTTGTCTTACTAGCTTTAGCAGAGATTGTAATGTTTGTCTTACTAGCTTTAGCAGAGATTGTAATGTTTGTCTTACTAGCTTTAGCAGAGATTGTAATGTTTGTCTTACTAGCTTTAGCAGAGACGGCACTGTTTGTCTTACTAGCTTTAGCAGAGATTGTAATGTTTGTCTTACTTGCTTTAGCAGAGATTGCAATGTTTGTCTTACTAAATTTAGCAGAGATTGTAATGTTTGTCTTTTTAAATTTAGCAGAGATTGTAATGTTTGTCTTACTAAATTTAGCAGAGATTGTAATGTTTGTCTTATTAGCTGTAGCATAGATTGTAATGTTTGTCTTACTAAATTTAGCAGAAATTGTAATGTTTGTCTTACTAGCTTTAACATATATTGTAATGTTTGTCTTACTAGCTTTAGCAGAGACTGTAATGTTTGTTATATTATCTTCAGAGACTGCATTATGTGTTTTATTAACTTTTTAATTACCTTCAGTTAGCTTTTTTTTTGCTGTTATACAGTTGTCTCATATTTCCTTTTCTTTTTACTTTATCCATAATTTCCTGTAGTCTAGTATAAAATGCTTCTTTCATAGACTCTTCTTTGTCATTAGTTGGTGCATAACATTGGATGACATTTACATGTATTTTCTTTTTAGCTGTTTTAAAAGTAGCTGTTATTATTCTGGGTCCAACAGCTTCCCATTTAATGAGTGCTTTCTGTGCTTCTTTAGATAACACAAAAGCTACCCCTTCACTGTGGTGTGCACTTTCGTCTTCATGTCCTGACAGCACCAATTCACCTGTGACGAGTTTCTTCCCGTCCACCCCCCTCCACCTTGAGAGAAGAAGGCGATGGATAGGACACACACTGAGGAAACCTGTTGATAGCATTACAAGGCAGTCTTTGTTCTGGAACCCCCAGGGCAAGAGAGGCAGAGGTAGACCAAGAAGCACATGGAGAAGAGAGCTGAAAACAGAGGTGAAAATGATGAGGAGAACATGGAAAGAACTTGAGATGATGGCACGTGACAGGAGGACTTGGCATATGTTTGTTGAAGGCCTATGCTCCTTTGGGAGTGGAGGGTTATGAATACACACAGTTGGAAGGACAGACAGTGATCTCTAAATAAGGATAGAAAACACAACAGGAATTTTGGTTGCATTGGGAAATACGGGAAAATGAGAAGAAATCAAGTCCAGCACAAAAATCAGAATCATCAACTCAGTGTCAGGTCAATCCTAGTATATGACTCTGAAACTTGAAGAACAACAAAAACAACCAAGTAGTTACAGACTTTCATAAATTATTGCTTGCTTAAAATAGAATGATAAAAATTGTATGACAAGAGGAGCAGTGGAGAACTGATGACAAGAACAATACAAGTACTAGTGATACAAGAACAATACAAGTACTAGTGGTACAAGAACAATACAAGTACTAGATGACAAGAACAATACAAGTACTAGATGACAAGAACAATACAAGTACTAGTGGTACAAGAACAATACAAGTACTAGTGGTACAAGAACAATACAAGTACTAGTGGTACAAGAACAATACAAGTACTAGTGGTACAAGAACAATACAAGTACTAGTGGTACAAGAACAATACAAGTACTAGTGGTACAAGAACAATACAAGTACTAGTGGTACAAGAACAATACAAGTACTAGTGGTACAAGAACAATGCAAGTACTAGATGACAAGAACAATACAAGTACTAGTGGTACAAGAACAATACAAGTACTAGATGACAAGAACAATACAAGTACTAGATGACAAGAACAATACAAGTACTAGATGACAAGAACAATACAAGTACAAGATGACAAGAACAATACAAGTACTAGATGACAAGAACAATACAAGTACTAGATGACAAGAACAATACAAGTACTAGTGGTACAAGAACAATACAAGTACTGGATGACAAGAACAATACAAGTACTAGATGACAAGAACAATACAAGTACTAGATGACAAGAACAATACAAGTACTAGATGACAAGAACAATACAAGTACTAGATGACAAGAACAATACAAGTACTAGTGGTACAAGAACAATACAAGTACTAGATGACAAGAACAATATAAGTACTAGATGACAAGAACAATACAAGTACTAGTGGTACAAGAACAATACAAGTACTAGATGACAAGAACAATACAAGTACTGGATGACAAGAACAATACAAGTACTAGTGGTACAAGAGATGAGAAGACACTGGCAATGGATAGGACACACCTTGAGCAAATCTGTTGATAGCATTACACAGGGTTCGTAGCGACCTGGAAAAACCTTGAAAAACCTGGAAAACGAAAAAAAAAATTCCAGGCCTTGAAAAGCCTGGAAAAATGGCTATAAGCCTTGAATTTTCCGCATCGGACCTTGAAAAATAATACGAAATCGAAAGTTCGTTACTTTGTGTCCATTTTTTGGTTATTGGTGGTATTTTTCGCAACAACAGACGCGACAAGTCTAAAAATAAATCAGCGTTTACGCCATTAACGCAAAGCGCCGAAAACGAAACCGCCGAAAACTTCTGGAAATGCGCAAAGGGAAGTAAAAATTGTAAAGTTACCGTACAATTTTTACTTCCCTTTGCGCAAAGTTACCGTAAAATTTTTACTTCCCTTTGCGCATTAAATTCATTTCCAGAAGTTTTTGGCGCTTTGCGTTAACGACGTAAACGCAGATTTATTTTTAGCACTCGTCGTAAGTAATAAATTCGTTTATCTCATTTATAAAACCTATTTAAATAAGTCCAGTTTATAGATAGACCTACTGTACTTGCGTCTGTATTTACAATGTAGGCCTATTTACAGTTTAATTTTTAATAACCATGGCCAAAATTAGCCTATAAGCAAGCGTTTGAACGAAATTTATGTTTTACCTCTGCATACGGGAATATATTTGACACAGTTTATGATGGTCAGGAATAGAAATTGATGGTGATTCCATATCCTATAGCCTACCCTGTTATCAGACCATGTCCCACTGTTCATTTCACCACATTTTTTGGAAATAAATATATTTTGAATGCTTTTTTTATTATATTTATGATGAAAAGACTTATCCCGTTCTACCTCTGAAGGGTTATAGGCTAATTAGGATAGGCCTAGGCCTACATGTTTTCAATTTCAGATAACATGAATAACCGCCGATACACGAAAGTGGCATCACATCTGTCAAATCACGGTAATTAGGATAAATGAAAATCAGAAATTTTGTGGATAGGCCTATGTTATTTAAAATTTAAAAAAAAAATTAATTAAACTTTAAATAAAAATCTAAACAAACAAACGAAACCCAACAAAAATAGTGTGTGTGGGGGGGGGGGGGGGGGGGGGGGGGGGGGGGTAAAGGTCTCCAGTTAGATATTTAATAGATTTTCACTTATCATAAGTATAACCCTTCCAATTACTATATATATTACCTTTTGTTCTAGTTAAATATTGTTTGACTATTATGTATGCGTTTAGAATTTTGAATTGGTATAGGCCTACTCATAAGTTATTTGTGTTCCTTTTTTTTTTTTTTTTTTTAAACTAACACTACTAGGAGACCTACAGATGTGACATTATTTGTGACCAAGGAAAAAAACTCTTGAGAGCTGAGATTATTTGGACTCTTTTTTTTTTTTCAGTGAAAAGTCACCATAGTTTTAATTCAAATTTCATATGCAACAAGGGACATATTCTCTTCTGTGATAGTTTTGATTCAGCCTTCAGCTTTATTTCAAGACCTGAAATTCAGATTGGTGCATTTGGAACAGTAGCGGAAAATAGGAAGCATTTTCCTGTAGCACTGAAGAAAAAACAACTCAAATTGAAAAAGACAAATCATCCTGTGTTTTGTGCGACAGAAGATAAGGCATGCCGACAGTCACCTGGCATGATACGAAAAGATTTAACCTTATATCCACTGTTCACTCCAATGATAATATAAACAAGACAGTTAGAAAGACAAATTACACTGGCTAACAAAAAAAAATTATTTTTTTCTTTCTCTAATATTTCTATGTTTTTCTGGTCAATTTTAATGCGCTGTTTTTAAATCTGCAAACCGTTTTTCTCTATCAGGTCGGAATTTCTAGAAATACGCAATTGAAGTTTTTTAACAACCATACAGTATTACAACATCATTCGTACAAGAAGTATAACAGTTATGTAGGCTTGAATTTCTTTGCAGTCGACTTTCGTCGGTGAATGGCATGTGGTACATCACGATGAAGCATCCAACAATAATCGGCAAGCATGGTCACACTCCACCGTCCTTGATAACGTGACTCCATTACGGCGATATCTTGATGGCGATATCTTGATGGAATCGTTCTCTATGTTCATCGCTTACTTCGCCAAGGTTGTCACGGAAAAAGTCAAGATGCGAATCGAGCAAATTGATTTTGAGGGACATGTTACAGCCCATAATTCTGTATGCATCGCTGTTTTTGTTAACTAATGGCTCGTGTATTACATTGTTATGCCCGAGCTGCATACGATCCCTGATAGGCCACACCTTTCTTGCATAATGTTCCTGTCTGTTGCGGCTGTCCCATTCACATAGGAAGCAACAAAAGTTAGTATACCCAGTCTGCATGCCCGTGAGAATTGCAATGACCTTTAGGTCTCCACAAATCCACCATTGGTAGTCATTGTACTTTATTTTTGCCAAAAGTATAGCCATATTGTCATAAGTTTCTTTCATATGAACAGAGTAGGCGACTGGAATTGATGAAAATAAATTTCCGTTATGCAATAACACGGCTTTTAGACTAGTCTTGGAAGAGTCGATGAAAAGTCGCCATTCGTTGACTATGTGCTCATGACCGAGGTGCACCATTAGACCGTTTACATCTTTGCAGTAGCAAATGTCATCATCCATCTCAAAGTATTGAACAAGTTCTTTGTGTCTATGACGAAATTTAGATATCAGAGTATTTGGCGCTAAAAGATTCAATTCTTTGAGTCGCTTGTCCTTTGGTAAGAGCGAGATCACGTATTAGATCTGAAAGTTCTGAATGGTTAACTAAGTGAACACCATCATTCACCGGTATATAATCCGAGTCAGAATTAGTTTCTAAAGCAGGCAAACTATCACTTTCTGATGGTTCATTCACGTCCAACGGATATTGTTCTGATGGAACTGGGATCGGACACGTGATTGGATCATGAGGCACTGGTTTCGAAACCGATTCAATATTTGGATAAACCACAGACTTTCTAGTTTTAAAAGTGAAACCATGGATATTTGTCAAGCAGAAGTAACAATCAGTAGTGTGATTTGTCGGCTCACGCCGTATTACTGGCACTCCAAAAGGCATCAACTTATGGTTCGGCGATTTTCGTAACCAACCTGCCAATGTATTTGCACAAGTCGAACAAACTGCATTTGGCTTCCAAGATTTATTTGCATCATCAACTTTCGAATCGAAATAAAGTTCATATGCTTTCTTTAGTAATGGTGTAAAGTTTTTCTGGTGAACACAATCGGTAAAATATCCGCACACGTAACAGAACAGATCAGCCGAATTTCTACAACTTCTAGAAGCCATATTTCGCTCAGAATTATTTCAAAATACAGTAACTATTTGAAAAATAGCGTAACATGTCATGCATCTTTTAGCAGTATAAAAAGTAGAATTATTTTGCATTTTATTAATTTTTAATAAGTTATATAGTAAAAATGAAACGGAGCAAATAACGGTTTCCCAAAAATATATTTATTCACAAATATCTTAAGAACCCGACGTGATAGAGATAAACGGATTTCAAATTTGAAATCAGCGCAAGAAACTGACCTAAGAACACTTATTCTTATATAAGAAAGAAAAATGTTGTTTGTCAGTGTTATTTAGGGCAGAACAATTCAGAAGCCAGTGATTGCAGAAAAATACAGCAAAAGTATGGGAGGTGTGGAAACTTCAGCCAACTAGGTGCAAGCTACCCCTACCCACACAGATCCTATTTTTATATTATTTCTTAGTTGAAACTGCCCTGGTCAATGGGCACATAACCTACAACACTGCCAACTCTACAAAAAAAGATCAAAGCGAAGATCAGGATGTCAGTATGACTCTTATTGAACCTGCTAGGAGCCGCGCTAGCGTAGTGGTTACCACACCGCTCTGGCGACCAGGTGATCCAGGATCAAACCCAGGCGACGGCATTTGAGGATTTTTCATCGACCGGGATTTGGACTGGATTAACTCGAGACCTGGCGAGATCATTTGAAGGAGTGTCGTCGACCAGGGATTGGCGGGCTCCTGAGCCGACCCAGCTCTAATGGGTACCTCTGAAATCGGCGAGTATCTGCCTGAATAGCGAGGGACACCTGTCTCTGTACAAGAAAAAAGGGATACTCACATAAAATCAATGTCAGGTTAGACATTAATAATAACCTGAGATTTCGCCTCGAGTATTAGCGGGCGTACCAACAAAAAAAAATTGAACCTGCTATTCTTCGACGCAATGTGACACCTTCAAAACAACATGACTTACTGAGCACCACTTCATTGATAAATATGAAAGGGCAAGGTAAAAACCAGACTGTAAAGTGTGTAAGGCTGCAGGGAACAGAAGCCAGACTTACATGTACTGCCCAGATTGCAGTGTACCTCTATGCCTGATACCCTGCTTCAAGTTATACCACACAGTCAAGGATTATCAACGTGGATCGTTGACAAAGACTCTTGCAGAGGGCTACAACTTCAACCCCAGTTAATGAAAAAAGCAGCTCAGACTCCAACTAGAGGTACTTAACTACTCAAACATTTACAAACGCTCATTGTCAGATGCCACAGACGCAGAATACATTCAAAAAAGACAAACACGAAAAATACAGTTTTTTTTTTAAACATTTTATTCCAATTTTATTAGCAGGGTTCGTAGCGACCTTGAAAAACCTTGAAAAACCTGGAAAACGAAAAAAAAAATTCCAGGCCTTGAAAAGCCTGGAAAAATGGCTAAAAGCCTTGAATTTTCCGCGTCGGACCTGGAAAAAAAATACAAATCGGAAGTCTTACGCTTTTCGTCCATTTTTCTGTTATTGATGGTATTTTTCGTTAAACTTCAGTTACCGTAGAATTTTTACTTCCCTTTGCGCACTAAATCCATTTCCAGACGTTTTCGGGAGTTTGCGTTTTCGGAGGTTTGCGTTTATGACGTGTTCGACCGAAAATGGTGGCCAAACCCGTATCGCTGGAAAAAGGACGCAATCGCGACTTTCAAAATTAGCTACAAATACAGTAGCACATATTTGTATGTAAGGTCCTTTTTCCAGCGATACGGGTTTGGTTGCCATTTTCGGTCGAACCTTAGTTGTCGTCATTCTACTATAGGCCTAGCGTCTGTAGTCTGTTCATTCGAATGAAACATCGCCACCTTTTAAAGTCGAGACTTTGGCATTTTGACAGCATCCTTCACTCTTCAATTTATTTTTTAGAAACATGCCCGGTTGTAACTTTCAGCATTCATGGCTAGAAATGCCAAGTTATAAAACATGGATAGCGCCTGGAAAAACTGCAAATTACGCAAGTTGCACCATGTGTAAAAAAGAAATATGTTTGACCAGCATTTGAGAAAGTGCAGTAAAGTCGCATGTTACTGGGAAAAAAACACCAACAACTTGTCTCTGCACATTCAAGTTGTATTAAATCGTTCATTTCAACTGAGGTAAGTAATAAATTTATTTATCTCATTTATAAAACATATTTAAATAAGTCCAATTTATAGATAGGCCTACTGTATTTACGTCTTTAATTTACAATATATTTAGGCTACAGTTTTACTTTTAACCATGGCCAACATTTATAGGCCTGGTGTTTGAATGAAATTTCTTAGTTTACAACTGTTTACGGGAACATCTTTGACACAGTTTAAGATTGTCAGGAATAGAAATTGATGGCGATTCCATATCATATACCCTGTTATCAGACCCATGTCCCACTGTTCATTCTTTGGAAATAAATATATTTTGAATGATTTTTTTCTTAATGACAGCCTAAAGGGACATATCTCGTTCAACTTCTGAAGGGTTAGGGGCCTATAATTAGGATAGGCCTACATGATTTTCAATTCCAGATAACATGAATAACCGCTGATTCATGAAAGTGCCATAACTTATGTTAAATCACCGTAGGGCCTAATTAGGATGCATGAAAATTAGACTACCAAATTTGTGCATAGTATAGGCCTATGTTATTTTAAAAATAAATAGGTAAATAAGTAAAATTAAATAAAATTTTTAAAAATATCTAAACAAACAAATGAGATAAAACAAAACAAAACCCAACAAAAACACCAAACAAAGATAGTAAAGATGGGTTGGGGTGTAAAGGCCTGCTGTTTCCAGTTAGATATTTAATTGATTTTCACATATCCTATAAGAATATCATCATACCTTCACCCTCCCAATTACTATATATTAACTTTTCTTGTTCTGGTTAAATATTGTTTGACTTTATTATTCATGCGTTTAGAACTTTGACTTGGTAAATATACATAGCTTAGGCCTACTCATAAGTTATTTGTGTTCCTTTTTTTTTTTTTAAACAGAAACGAACACAACCCCAAGGAGCAGTTTTTCCCTCAGAAATATCAAAACCATCTAACACTACTCCCTCGGACACGTCAAAAACGTCTAACACTACTAGGAGACCTACAGAGTGACATCATTTGTGACCAAGGAAGAAACTCTCAGAGCTGAGATTATTTGGACTCTTTTTTCAGTGAAAAGTCACCATAGTTTTAATTCAAATACAGGAATTAATAAAATTTTTCTGAAAATGTGTCCTGATAGTTCTATTGCCAGACAGTTTGGTCTATCTGAAAGGAAAACTTTCTACCTGGCCTCTTTTGGACTGGCTCCATATTTCACCTCACTTCTTGAGAGCCAGCTTAGCAAGAACAGTTACATTGTTCTGTTTGATGAAAGCATGAACAAATCAATGCAGCGAAAGCAAATGGATTTCCATGTTCGTTTCTGGGATGTGAATGTGATAAAAGCACATTATCTAACATCAAAGTTTCTTGGACTTGCTAGAGCTCTTGATATGCAGACTGCATTTGATGATGCATGCTCATCATTAAATTTAGGACATTTGCTCCAACTGTCCATGGATGGGCCTAATGTAAATTGGTCTTTTCATGACAAAATTAATGTGCTACTGAACCAGAACTATGGCATAGAACTACTGAATGTTGGAAGCTGTGGGCTGCACAAAGTTCATGGTGCCACAACTGAATATATGTCCATTGATTTGAAGGTTGTGTTGGGGCAACTTTTAGGGTGGTCAAAGATCTTCTTGATGGATAGGCAACATGGGACATATTTTCTTCTGTGGTAGTCTTTACTCAGCCTTCACCTTTATTTCAAGACCTGAAATTCAGATTGGTGCATTTGGAACAGTAGCTGAAAATAGGTAGCATTTTCCTGTAGCACTGAAGAAAAAACAACTCAAATTGAAAAAAGACAAATCATCCTGTGTTTTGTGCGACAGAAGATAAGGCATGCCGACAGTCACCTGGCATGATACAAACAGATTTAATCTTATATCTACTGTTCACTCCAATGATAATATAAACAAGAAACTGTCCTGGTCAATGAGCACATAACTACAACACTGCCAACTCTACAAAAAAAGATCAAAGCAAAGATCAGGATGTCAGTATAACTCTTATTGAACCTGCTATTCTTCTACGCAATGTGACACCATCAAAACCACAGGTCACAACAACAGGAATTACTGAGCACCACTTCATTGATAAATATGAAAGGGCAAGGTACAAACCAGACTGTAAAGTGTGTAAGGCTGCAGGGAACAGAAGCCAGACTTGCATGTACTGCCCAGATTGCAATGTACCTCTATGCCTGATACTCCGCTTCAAGTTATAAAACAGTCAAGGATTATCAACGATCCAGACAAAGGCTCTTGCAGAGACCTACAGCTACAACTTCAACCCCAGTTAATGAAAAAAGCAGCTCAGACTACAACTAGAGGTACGTAACTACTCAAACATTTAAAAACGCTCATTGTCACATGCCACAGACGCAGAATACATTCAAAAAAGACGAACACGAAAAATAGATTTTTTTTTTTTGCATTTTATTCACAATTTTATTAGCCTTTTATGTTGATATACATGGTTAATCGTTTAATCAATATGTCAATCAAGCTTATGTTATTCATTACCATCCATGTCACTAACACTTTATTGCGCTGACGTTGAACAAATTCACTAAAAACTTGGAAAAGATGTCTGTTTTTCAATCTTTTATGAATTTTATTTTAAAAAAAAAACAGTTCTTTTTAAAAAAATCTGCAAACACCATTGGTAATGGGAGACAGTAATGCTCCGGATTGCTGGTCAGCAAAGTGATAATTATATTTGAGAAAATTAGATGAGGAAAATATTAGAGATTCCCATCCTTGAAAATTACGTGCTGGACCTGGAAAAAGCCTGGAAAATGCTTGAAGAAATTTGCTATGAACCCTGTATTAGCCTTTTATGTTGATATACGTTGTTAATCGTTAAATCAATACGTCAATCAAGCTTATTTTATTCATTACCATCCATGTCACTAACATTTTATTGCACTGATGTTGAACAAATTCACTAAAAACTTGGAAAAGATGTCTGTTTTTCAATCTTTTATGAATTTTTAAAAAAAAAAGTTCTTTTTAAAGAAATCTGCAAACACCCTTGGTAATGGGAGACGGTAATGCTCCGATTGCTGATCAGCAAAGTGATAATTATATCTGAGAAAATTAGATGAGGAAAATATTAGAGTTTCCCATCCTTGAAAATCACGTGCTGGACCTGGAAAAAGCCTGGAAAATGCTTGAAGAAATTTGCTATGAACCCTGATTACAAGGCAGTCCTGGAATTCTGAGGGTAGAAGAAGTGGAGGCAGACAAAACAGCACATGCAAAAGAGAACTAGAGACAGACATGAAAATAATGAAGGCATGGAAAGACCTTGAACTTATGGCATGCGACAGGAGGACTTAGCATGTGTTTGTTGAAGGCCTTGGTGCCTTGGGGAGCCAAAGGGTATTGATTGATTGATGACTGCTACATTTTAAAATCTGTTAGGAAGTTGTCAGCCCATATGTTCAGCCATTTTGTTTTTAACTTGTACTATCACTCCCTCTTGTTGATTAGTAAGTTTTCAACATTCATTCCTATTCTAAGGCATCTGAGTGGTTAGAGCACTTGTGACAAAGTTACAGTGTTTCTGGTTCAAAACCTGCTAGCATCACGCTCCAGTGTACCCAACATTAAGTGTGTACCTAACTCTGCTGTTATGTTATACAAGGCAAGGGTAGCAAGGGAGAGAACTGGTCACCCCACCTCTCAATGCTGGACCTAATATAGTCAAGTCTCTAACCACTCCTCTACAGCAGTATCTTTACCTCTCTTGGTGACAGCATAAAGAAGTTGTTATTAAGACTTTAAAAAAAACTTTTATTTGCTATTTATCAGCATCGAGCTTGGTTCTGGCAGTTTACCATGGGGAAGCAGGACAGCCATATATAACCATCTTAGTGAGCACTTACCATGCGGAAAACATGCATTGCAGCGCAGAGCCAAGAAACTCAAGGAGTCTCAAGAAGAGGGTCAGGTTAAAGTCCCCTTGCAAAAACTTAGAGAAGGTGTGACATTTTTAAACTTATGTTTTAATAAACCTAATATAAAGCTAGATGTTCGTTTACTGTTGACGTTAATTTATGTGGGAGAATATAAAGCTAGATGTTCGTTTACTGTTGACGTTAATTTATGTGGGAGAATATAAAGCTAGATGTTCGTTTACTGTTGACGTTAATTTATGTGGGAGAATATAAAGCTAGATGTTCGTTTACTGTTGACGTTAATTTATGTGGGAGAATATAAAGCTAGATATTCGTTTACTTACTTACTTACTTACTTACTTAGTCGTTCCTCTTCTACCGTGAGGTGTAGAGGTTTGGAAGAGAGAGCGCCAGACTATTCTATCAGCTGTCTTCTTCCTGGCCTGGTTCCATTCTAGTCCTCTGTCCTTCAAAGATTGTCTAATGTTGTCCTCCCAGCGGACTCTGGGTCGTCCTGGAGGTCTGGATCCCTGGCTCTTTGTTTCCCATGCTTGTCATGGTAGCCGATCTTCTCCCATTCTGCAGACATGGCCAAACCATCTTAGTTGGGACTGTTCTTTGGGTCTGCAGCGGGTGGGATTTTAGGCCTTGACGTATCGTCTGGTTGCGGACCATGTCTCTTCTTGTTACTTCAACCACCTTCCTCGGATACCTCATTTCTGAGGTTTGGATCTGGCTTTTGTGGGTTGTAGTCATTGCCCATGACTCGCATCCATATGTCAAGACTGGGACATAGGTGGAGCAGTATACAGCCATCTTCGTTTTCTTACCAACTTCTTTCTTGCTGAGGAATCCTCGATTTATGGCCTGATAAAATCTCCCAGCCGCTGCTTTTCGAGTGGCCAACTCTTCTTTGATGCCCCCCTTTCGGTCTATAATAGCTCCGAGATATTTAAAGTGGTCGATCTGCTCCAGGACCTGTTCTCCCAACTTAATCTGATGTTTTCTTTCTTCTCGTGATATCACCATGGATTTTGTTTTAGAGCTGCTTATGACCATCCCTCTCTTCTCCAGCTCTTCCTTCCAGACTTGCAGGTTGGATTGGAGATGTGTCTCTGATTTAGCAATCAGGACAACATCATCAGCAAATGCTAGCTCTGAAATACAGACCTGTCTCATCTTCCAGTACCCCACTGAATACTTTCTTGTTCTCTCCTTACATGCCTTGATGACATCGTCCATGAGAAGTATAAAAAGATAATGTGACAGGATATCGCCTTGTCTTACACCAGTGGTGGTCCTGAACTCTTCTGACTTATAGTTTGCTGTCCTCACATAATTTCTGCAAGACTTGTAGAAGCTCTGTATAGCATGTATCAGAGGTGCTGGAATGTTTGTTCGTTTACTGTTGACGTTAATTTATGTGGGAGAATATAAAGCTAGATGTTCGTTTACTGTTGACGTTAATTTATGTGGGAGAATATAAAGCTAGATGTTCGTTTACTGTTGACGTTAATTTATGTGGGAGAATATAAAGCTAGATGTTCGTTTACTGTTGACGTTAATTTATGTGGGAGAATATAAAGCTAGATGTTCGTTTACTGTTGACGTTAACTCTTAGTATACGAGCGGCCTTTCATGACTACCATTACAGATTTTGCAATAAATAATTTATTTATAAAGATAACATAAGTGTTATATACCAAAATGTGAAGAAATGAAACCCCTATATCATGCACGTAACTAAATTGTTCAGTGGTTTTAAACATGCAGTCAGCTATAAATTTTCGCTATTGATGGGGATCGATCATCGGCCTCTCTAGAAGGCCGCTCGTATACTAAGAGTTAATTTATGTGGGAGAATATAAAGCTAGATGTTCGTTTACTGTTGACGTTAATTTATGTGGGAGAATATAAAGATTTTTACTTACTTGGTCATTCCTCTGCTACCCTGGGGTGTAGAGGTTTGCCAGAGAGAGCGCCAGACTATCCTATCGGCTATCTTACTCCTGGCCTAGTTCCAGTCTAGTCCTCGGTCCTTCAGAGATTGTCTAATGTTGTCCTCCCAGCGAACTCTGGGTCGTCCTGGAGGTCTGGATACCTGGCTCTTAGTTTCTCATATTTGTCGTGGTAGCCAATCTTCTCTCATTCTGCAGACATGGCCAAACCATTGTAGTTGTTACTGTTCGATTTGGGTCTGCAGGGGCTGGGTTTTGAGGCCTTAACATATTGTCTGGTTAATAATGATTTTTAATAGTTGTAAAAAGTCTTAGACTTAAATAGTATGACTGCTTCTCAAGATCATAGGGATTGTTTCAAGAGCATCCTAAAAATGACAGTCCCTTGAACATGACCAAAAAAAGGGTAGATTGAAATAAATGCCGGGAAAACACTGTTCTGTCTTTGCAGGATCTGGTGTAGTAGGGATGAGCTCTTTTGCTTTTTTGTAGAGTTTCTTATCATTCATTTGTTTTATACTCATTGATGTTAATTCTGCTTTCTTTCTGAGCAGCTGTCATGAAAGTTATGCCTGGCCTGGAGGAGGAGCATGAGCAGGATGTACAGAGAGCCAGGTTTGTGCATTCTGTTTTGCTGTGTCTTTATGTAATAAAATTATCCACCACTTCTATTTTTTTTAATAACAAAACCATCCACCACATATATTTTTCGTAACAAAATCATCCATCACTTTTATTTTTTATAACAAAATCATCTGTCACTTATATTTTTATAACAAAATCATCTGTCACTTATATTTTTATAACAAAATCATCTGTCACTTATATTTTTATAACAAAATCGTCTGTCACTTATATTTGTATAACAAAATCATACAGAATGGAGTCAGGACTAAAGGATGAAACTGCTGATGGAAAGGAGGAAGCATCCACAGAAAGTGAGGAGGAAGAAAAGTGTGACAGTCACAAGAAACCAAGAGGTCTTCGCCGGAAGTTTCAATGGAACTCAGAGATCAGGTCAGTCAAATGTTTCTTATTTGTTCATGGTTAAAGTACTTATTCCTGAAGTGTTCAGAAAACTTGCTTTTGAATACTTATTTTCAAAAACATCCGCTAAGAACAAAAACACTTTTTTGTTAACTCAAGAAATAATACATAAGTGTTTTAAGGGATACCAACGAGCTGATCACCCGTTTGCCAGTCACTTCGATTACGGAAACAACAGCAAATGGATTGATTTGCCGTTGCCCTAAAGACGCCAATAGGCGTGATGGGAAACAATGGCAAAGAAAACCTATCTGCTGTTGCCCTAAGACGCCACTAGGCATAATGGCCACTGACTGCTTTGACGGTCGGTGGCTAAGGACGGAAGAAGAAGAAGTTTTAAGGGAAAAGGTAAAAAAAAATATAGATTTAGGAGAAACAGGAGAATCATCATGACTGCTAAAAGAACAAAATGGCAAACAAAATTGATGTTCTTCTTCGTCGTTCACTCTCAGACACATCTATCTCCCTTCTTCTTCTCGTTCGCTGTCATCTATCTCTCTCATAAAGCTGCTTTCCATCTCAGGCTTCTACCATCACCATCCAGTTTCTCCCTCAACTGGGTTGGAGAAGGTCACCCTGCCCCTCTCCTGGAGCCGACAGTTTTGGAGTAAATGTTCAACTCTTTGTTTGTCCTCCCCACATGGACACATATCTGTGTGTTTGTCCTCCCCACATGGACACATATCTGTGTGTTTGTCCTCCCCACATGGACACATATCTGTGTGTTTGTCCTCCCCACATGGACACATATCTATGTGTTTGTCCTCCCCACATGGTCACATATCTGTGTGTCCGATGTTCAGTTTGTTGAACAGATGGTATCTGAGTCTGCAATGGCCAGCTCTTAGTCTGAAAATCATCACTTGGTCTGTTCTTGATAATGCATAGTATGGTTCTGCATTCTTCTTCTTCTTCTTCCGTCCTTAGCCAAAGACCGACCAAGCAGTCAGAGGCCATCACGCCTTGTGGCGTCTTAAGGGCAACAGCAGATTGATTTTCTCTGTTGTAGTTTCCCATCACGCCTAGCGGCGTCTTTAGGGCAACAACAAATAGATCCATCTGCCGTTGTTTCCGTAATCGGTGTGACAAGCCAACGGGTGATCAGCCCATTGGGCATGGTTCTGCATTATCAGACTCTAAATGTTCCTTATGCCATTTTTCTCTATAGTTATTTCTGATAATTGCTTTTATCTCTTCTGTAGATTTTACTAGTGACAAGATAGTGCTCCTCAGAGACTCGCTATCAGTCATCACTGCCCTGAGGAACAGTGAAAACAATTAATTAGACAGTCTGGCAGAAATACTAACAGAAACAAGAAATGAATTTAAAAAAAAAAAAAAAATTAGAGTGAATCCCTGCCCACAGCAAGATATATGGAAATGAAAAGGCAAATACACATGCCAAAGAAGGGTGAAGAAACATCCAAACAGAAAAGGCTACGTACAAAGAGATTGTGAAACAAAGACAAGAAAATAGAGACATGAAATTAAATCAGTATGTGTTTTTAATAAAACGTATTAGGATATTTCATTTTAATTTCTGTAATCAGTAATTTATCTATCTTATTCTGTAATGAGTACTTTAACTTACTTTAGTTTATGTTCATGTAAACTAATTGTCTTTGCCTTCTGTTTCTTGGGTTAATTTTCTAATGATGACATGTTTGTGATATATTTTCTCATTCTCTTTTTTTCCCAAAGTCAGTTTTTTTTTAAATTTAAATTTTGTGGAGTAATTCCCTGAAGTGAACTCAGTCATCCAGTGATTTGTGTATCTTACAGAATTAACGGTCATAGAAACTTATTCAAACATATGCCGGATATATAAGGCAGATCATGTGTTTCTAAAAAGTCTGGTTAACTCATTCTGTCCAAACGGACGCATGACGCGCCAGATAGGCCTTCTGTGCCACCCAGGGTGTGCCACGCGCCAAGGTGTTATATGTCGAATTTGAACGGAAAATTATAAAATACCTGGCAACTAGCCGGTTTTAAATCATTTCATTGCATCCGGCATATGTTTGTGGACGTTTTTGAGCGAAAAAAAAATTTGTGAAGCTAAAATTGTGTGTTTTATATCCATTTCTAATCCTTTGTTTACAAACAAAATGGAGCGAGATTCTTCTTCTAAATACTGGCTATCAGCTGAGTAAGCACGAGGGCTTATTTCTCAGTGGACAAAAGATAATTCTAGCGACAGTGATTTAGAAGTTAGGTTTAGTGATTCCGATGAAGACGTTGTAAAGACTGTGTCAGAATATTCATGAAAGTGATTATTTTGACGGTGATGCTGATCAGCTGATTGAACAGGCATCAGGTAGGCTGGTATAAAAAGAGCTAAACTTTCAGTTACTAAAGGAAAAGGAAGGGGTAAAAACCCCATTCTGACCAACAGTAAAGCTACGAGAACTGCCACTAGAGGCAGGTGCATCCTCACAAGATGTCTCAGAGTGGTTAGAAATTGCTGAGGGCATTGTCATGGAATATCCTAATCCACATATATAAATTATTAGGTAAATATAAAGCCTAACAAATAAAATTAATAAAGAGAAGAGCAATGGGAAAATGACAGTGCTGTCACAAAGAATGTACTCGAAATCCCCCTTGTTTTCTGCTTCGTCTGCAAATTGTAACGCTTTCACGTTGATAGTAAAGCTTACTGTATTATTACCCGCCTTCTCCAATGAAACGTGTGCTGTATTTCTTGGAAAAGCATTGAGACGTACTGCGTAATGACCTAAATTAACCCTAACATTAATTATACTGCGTTACCAAAACGAACGAACAGATGGACTAAAGGGATAAAAAGAGAAGGGAGAGGCAGAAAGCCGAACACTAAACCCGCTTCGCGCGATACACAATTACTACCATCACGCGTGTAAGTCTACATGCACTAATTTTTTTTCAGACGGACAGTGATAAAATACACTACCCTTTCCCAGAGTTAGGTTTATAAATCATAACAGACTCTTATTAGAAAAGACAACATTATATGGGTTTACGTTTGAACACATAACAGTACCCAGACAGCACATCTTCTAAACAGGAGATAGAAGAAATTGCATATTTTGAACGCAGCCACGTAGCTCCTTTAAATTAGTATTTTTGGGTTCCTTAGGGTTTGCTGACAAATAATATGTAAAACGTTACGCAAATAGTCCAGGAATTAATAAATTATACCCAAAATAAAATATTGGGGGTGCCTGACAGCATAAAATCATTTCTGCTCATAAAATTTTTTTTATAACGTGTTTGAAAAAACCTTACGTTACATAAATAGCCTACCATGTAAACTCCAAATTGATTGGAGCGCAACAAATGAAAGCCTAACCACGATTGGTCGGGCTATAAATACTATCTTGGTTGTTGGGGGAGACGGGAAAAGATAACATTTTTTCAAACACTTGTCGAAACGTGGCTCATTGGCCAGTCTCGCTGATATACACACTTGGGAGCGTTAGTTCGAGACCACTAATTCAAATAAGCTTGATAAAGCGACAGTACGTTGAAGCCAGCTCACATTTTTGCTAAAATAAAAGCCTGGAACATAGGCAGAACGGAATTTGTGCCAGTTTGTGCCAGAATTCATTGCTAATCAACGTATCTGTGTTTATTTCCATGAAATTGTGGGACAGTGGTCTTGATGGTAGTGAGCAGCATCTGGTCAGAGATTTGCTGAATCCAGAGTCGGACAGCATACTCCTTGGTCTTTTTAGCTATCAGTGAGGTGTCTCCTGAGCCCAGAGGAGAATTCGAGCAGAGGAGTCCTTTCCTGCCGCCATCACTAAAGATAAGCAGAGTTGGCCAGCTGAGCTCAACATTATGTCCCCTCATCTTGAAATAACTTTATAAAAATACTATTCAGAGGGGAATTTACTTGTCTTAAAATCAGGAACTGTGAACATCTCCAATACTGGTCCCTAAAGACAAACTATTGAAGTCATGATGACAAATACCAACAGAGCTTGAACAAAACAAAACCAGTATTACCTCATTTTACTACTACACAACTGACACACATAGAACATTTGTACTAATATATGTCACTACAATATTCAGATTAAATACATTCTGTACATAACTTGTAATTTAAATTGATTGTGATTCCTGGTTCCCTTGTAGTTGAATCAGGACACATATTCATTCATGCTAGTAATGAATACATATTGTTATTTGAACCGTTACGAGTGACTTCTTTAAGCTATTCTCATAGAGTGTTATATGTATGTGAGTGTCACAGTGTTGTTAAGAGTAGTGGATTAAATTAAATTGTTTATCTGTCTGTTGTTGTGACTTACACTTCACCATACACATACCCTAGACACATAACGTAGCATCACACTATTCCAGAATAATTCTGACTGAGATATATAGATATGTGGTAGCAAGTAAGGTTATCTATAATACACTACTCTTAATAGATATAGATACCTTCACAGCTGATCTCAGTCAGTACACTAAGTTCCCTATAAATATTTATAACATCCCACTTCACCACATATATTGGGGTCTCGCTCTTGGGATTTTGAATCTTTCCCTATTAAAAATATTGGGGGTAATTCACTTCAGGGAATATAAGAATTAAAAGGTATCCTTGGGTGGAATTAAATAAGGTTGAGCTCACGGTGCCTGTGTTGTCCATTAGAGATTGAATTGTTGGTTAGACATTGTATAAATTTACATAATAGACAATGGCGGACCTGGCCAAATTTCGATCTGCTGCGGTTCAGACTGCAAAAGAGTTAGGATTAGATGGGCAAGTTATGGTTGCCTATGTCACAACGGAATGTGACAAATTTATTGAACGCGAAGAAAGAAGGTTTGAAGCCGAAAGAAAGTTAGAGGCTGACAGGGAAATTAAGAAGTTACAATTTGAAGCTGAGGCTGAGACTAAGAGGTTGCAAGCTGAGGCTGAGACTAAGAGGTTGCAAGCTGAGGCTGAGACTAAGAGGTTGCAGATTGAGGCTGACAAAGAGGCTAAGAAATTGGAAGCAGAAGAGAAGAAATTAGCTGCAGAAAGGGAAGCCGAGGAAAGAAGACAGGCTGCAGAAAGGGAAGAGAGGAAATTAGCTGCAGAAAGGGAAGCAGAAGATAAAAGATTACAAAGGGAACATGAATTACGACTAAGGGAGTTTGAGTTTCAAGGCCATGCTCCTGAAAATGGTGCCAGTCCCTTTGCCTCTGATGCTACGGTTACTCAGGGAGCCTCAATCTCAGCTATGAACTTTCATTTAGATCATTTTGTTGAGAAAGACGATGATATTGAGAGCTATATAAATAGGTATGAACTATTAGCTACCACGTATGGGTTAGAGAGAGAAAGGTGGAGCTTAAAGTTATCTCAGGGACTTCGTGGGGCAGCTTATGAAGTTTTTGCAAAAATGAGCAGAGGTGATCAGGAAAATTATGACATGCTAAAGCAGGCTCTTTTGTTAAGGTATGAAAAGAATGCAGAGTTTTACAGGAAAAAATTTAGGAATGCTAAACTACTGTCAGGTGAAACCTATCACCAGTTCTCTGCACGCATAGAGACATACTTGGAGAAATGGACTTCTCTGGGGAAAACCCAAGATCTTAAGGAAATGGTCCTTATAGAGCAACTAAGAGAGTCCATGGCTCCAGACCTGAGAAAGTTTCTCATGGAACAAGGTGCAGAGAGGCTGGGTGAGTTGCTAAATGTTGCTGAAAGGTATCAAGCAGCTCAAGCAGAGGTAACAGGTAATAAAAAGAAACAGGTGGACAACTTTAGGGCACCACAGAATTTTAATAAATTTGATCCTAAGGATCAAAATAAAGGTAAGCACCAATTTGATAGGCCACGGTATGACAATAAAAATAAATTCCCACAATTCGATGAAAGGAAATATGATGAAAGAAAATCTTTCAACCAAGGAAAAAGGTGGTGTAAAAATTGTCAGATGGACAATCATGACACTGACCGTTGCAGAAGGAAACCTGTGTATATGGCAACCCTTCAGGTCAGGTCGACCTCAAGACAGGAGGAGGATATTATGTTAGATACCACTCCAGAAGAGATGAGGAAGGCACAGGCTGGGGATAAAACACTCAAGCCTTGTTTCAGAAAATTGTCAACTTGTCATACAACTCCAGGCAAAGGAGATTTTTATATGAAAAACAAGTTGATGTATAGGAAGACTGGAACTAGATCCCATGGTCACGGACAGCTGGTTCTTCCAAAAAGATACAGGACAGAATTAATAAGGAGCCTACATGTGAAACCAGATGGGGACCATGAGAAGATAGGTACCATTATTCAAAAGGTGGCTCACAATTATTATTGGCCCAAAGCAAGATGGGACATTGAGAATTTTGTAGAAAGGTGTAGCATAGCACATGAGGGAACACCCACAAGTGGGAACATGGATCAGGACCTGGACACGCCACGAGGCAAAATTAGGCCTGATAATAAAAAGAGATATAAATTTGATAAAGTGGACCAAATGGAATGGGAAGCCCCTTTTCACGGACAAGCTTCACTTAACTGTTTTACAATGGCCACTATGCGGAGAGTGCAAAGAGATGTCTTACCCCAGGATAAGCCGAAAATCCCTCAATCGGACTTAAACAAACTGGAGGAAGAGGGTGTAGGGAGGAAATCTCTCATCAAGAATTTTAAGAGGGGAGAAAGCCCCAAAAGAAAAATTGGTAGCGGTCGTTTTGTGAATGATAATTCTGGGAGGAAAAATCATCACTATAAAGCTTCAAGTGGAAGAGACCATACCGGTGCATGGACAAATAGGTCCACACAATTAAAGGTCCATATGTAGCTATGTTAAGAACGTGGACTGATGAAAAGGCAGAGGAAAACATTACATCTTCATACCAGTATGTGAATGAGCTGACCACTCGGTTAAAAACTGGCTGGAAACTTGCCAATGAAAATTTGAAACAAGCCAGGAAGAAACATGCTGCCTATTATAACAGGAAGGCGAAAGACAGAAATTTGGCTGTGGGAGAGAAGGTACTGCTTCTTTTGCCCGGGAGTCAGAATAAGTTACAAATTGGATGGCAGGGTCCATATACAGTTCTAGAGAAGGTGTCTAGAACAAATTATAAGATAGATAAGAAGGGGAAAGAAAAAATCTATCATGTGAATCTCCTGAAGAAATATTTGGAAAGAGAACATCAGGAAGAGACACACTTGTTGACCTTGTCCATCGCCATGGAGATGAAAAAGGAACCACTTTCATCATTTGAATATCCATTACACCCCTGTGAGACAGCAGCACAGGTGAAAATCAGTACACATTTAACGAAAACTCAGAAAGAGAGAGTGCAACAGGTTCTAAATAATCATGCAGAGGTGTTAACAGACCGACCAGGGCATACAAACCTATTGGAATATGATATGAAATTAATAGACTCCACACCTGTCTGTATGAAACCATATTCGATTCCGTTTGCTAAGGAAAAAGCTTTGAAGGAAGAGATAGACTATCTGTTGAAGGAAGGAATTATTTCGCACAGTGAGTCTTCGTATAGTTCCGGTGTTGTACTTTTAAGGAAGCCCTCTGGAGAACATAGACTCTGTATAGATTACAGGAGACTGAATGCTATTACAGAAGGACAGGTGGATCCATTGCCGGATACAAATCAGCTGTTTGCCAGACTAAATAAAGCTAAATATTTCTCAAAAAGTGGATCTGAGTAAAGGATACTATCAGATTCCGGTGAAGCCTGAGGTTAGACCATACCTAGCTTTTAGTACCTCAGAAGGACACTATGAGTTTAATAGATTGCCATTTGGATTGAAGAATGCACCTAGTGTCTTCTCTAGAATGATGAGAAAATTATTGGATCCTCTGAATAATCCCTGTATAACAAATTTTATGGATGATATCCTTATAGCAACAGAAACATTTGAGGAACACATTGACTCTCTGAACATGCTGTTTGATCGACTTAGGGAGGCAAATTTAACAGCCCGACCAACCAAATGTTGCGTTGGATGTAAAGAATTGGAATTTTTGGGACACACAGTTTATCAGGGAAACATGACCCCTGACCCAAAGAATTTAGAGAAACTACAGAAAGCCCCGAGACCACAAACCAAGAAGGACGTGAGATCCTTTGTCTCATTATGTGGTTTCTACCAGAAGTATATCAAAAACTTTAATTCCATATGTGCACCTTTAACGGAATTGACACGTAAAGGACTTCCAGATCGCATTACATGGACACCACAATGTGAAATGACTTACCAAGAATTGAAGGAAAAGCTCACAAGTAAACCCATTTTGAAATTACCTGACTTAAGTCAAGAATTCATAGTAAGGACGGATGCAAGTAATATTGGGCTAGGTGCAACTTTACTACAGAAATCAGATGCATTGGATGGGGAATTAAGCCCAGTGGCATATGCTAGCAGAAAGTTGAATAAAGCTGAAATCAACTACTCAACTAGCGAAAAAGAATGTCTTGCAGTAATATGGGCAATAAAGAAATTCAATATTTATCTATATGGGAAGGCATTTAAGTTGCAAACTGACCACAAACCTTTATCGTTTTTAGCACAGGCTAAGCATGAGAACTCTAGGTTACTCCGATGGTCTTTGCTTCTGGCTCCATATAATTTTAGCATTGAATATATATCTGGAAAAACCAATCTGGGAGCGGATTTTTTAAGCCGCCATCCGTGTGATGAGAATCACCGTAAACCCCAGAAATAATAATAAATTTCTATATGTGTATATGGAATAAAGGACTGACATATAATGTCTGTTTTAAGAGGGGAGGTGTCATGGAATATCCTAATCCACATATATAAATTATTAGGTAAATATAAAGCCTAACAAATAAAATTAATAAAGAGAAGAGCAATGGGAAAATGACAGTGCTGTCACAAAGAATGTACTCGAAATCCCCCTTGTTTTCTGCTTCGTCTGCAAATTGTAACGCTTTCACGTTGATAGTAAAGCTTACTGTATTATTACCCGCCTTCTCAATGAAACGTGTGCTGTATTTCTTGGAAAAGCATTGAGACGTACTGCGTAATGACCTAAATTAACCCTAACATTAATTATACTGCGTTACCAAAACGAACGAACAGATGGACTAAAGGGATAAAAAGAGAAGGGAGAGGCAGAAAGCCGAACACTAAACCCGCTTCGCGCGATACACAATTACTACCATCACGCGTGTAAGTCTACATGCACTAATTTTTTTTCAGACGGACAGTGATAAAATACACTACCCTTTCCCAGAGTTAGGTTTATAAATCATAACAGACTCTTATTAGAAAAGACAACATTATATGGGTTTACGTTTGAACACATAACAGTACCCAGACAGCACATCTTCTAAACAGGAGATAGAAGAAATTGCATATTTTGAACGCAGCCACGTAGCTCCTTTAAATTAGTATTTTTGGGTTCCTTAGGGTTTGCTGACAAATAATATGTAAAACGTTACGCAAATAGTCCAGGAATTAATAAATTATACCCAAAATAAAATATTGGGGGTGCCTGACAGCATAAAATCATTTCTGCTCATAAAATTTTTTTTATAACGTGTTTGAAAAAACCTTACGTTACATAAATAGCCTACCATGTAAACTCCAAATTGATTGGAGCGCAACAAATGAAAGCCTAACCACGATTGGTCGGGCTATAAATACTATCTTGGTTGTTGGGGGAGACGGGAAAAGATAACATTTTTTCAAACACTTGTCGAAACGTGGCTCATTGGCCAGTCTCGCTGATATACACACTTGGGAGCGTTAGTTCGAGACCACTAATTCAAATAAGCTTGATAAAGCGACAGTACGTTGAAGCCAGCTCACATTTTTGCTAAAATAAAAGCCTGGAACATAGGCAGAACGGAATTTGTGCCAGTTTGTGCCAGAATTCATTGCTAATCAACGTATCTGTGTTTATTTCCATGAAATTGTGGGACAGTGGTCTTGATGGTAGTGAGCAGCACCTGGTCAGAGATTTGCTGAATCCAGAGTCGGACAGCATACTCCTTGGTCTTTTTAGCTATCAGTGAGGTGTCTCCTGAGCCCAGAGGAGAATTCGAGCAGAGGAGTCCTTTCCTGCCGCCATCACTAAAGATAAGCAGAGTTGGCCAGCTGAGCTCAACATTATGTCCCCTCATCTTGAAATAACTTTATAAAAATACTATTCAGAGGGGAATTTACTTGTCTTAAAATCAGGAACTGTGAACATCTCCAATACTGGTCCCTAAAGACAAACTATTGAAGTCATGATGACAAATACCAACAGAGCTTGAACAAAACAAAACCAGTATTACCTCATTTTACTACTACACAACTGACACACATAGAACATTTGTACTAATATATGTCACTACAATATTCAGATTAAATACATTCTGTACATAACTTGTAATTTAAATTGATTGTGATTCCTGGTTCCCTTGTAGTTGAATCAGGACACATATTCATTCATGCTAGTAATGAATACATATTGTTATTTGAACCGTTACGAGTGACTTCTTTAAGCTATTCTCATAGAGTGTTATATGTATGTGAGTGTCACAGTGTTGTTAAGAGTAGTGGATTAAATTAAATTGTTTATCTGTCTGTTGTTGTGACTTACACTTCACCATACACATACCCTAGACACATAACGTAGCATCACACTATTCCAGAATAATTCTGACTGAGATATATAGATATGTGGTAGCAAGTAAGGTTATCTATAATACACTACTCTTAATAGATATAGATACCTTCACAGCTGATCTCAGTCAGTACACTAAGTTCCCTATAAATATTTATAACATCCCACTTCACCACAGGCATGACACAAAATGCATTTCGATTTTGTCCAAAGAGAACACCAGGTGTGACTGAGGGGCTTGACCTGTTAACCCCCTTGAAATGTTTCAATGTTTTGTTTACAGATGAGGTTAAAGATTTCATGTGCCAGTGCACCAATGATTATGCCAGACTCAAATGTATTCAAAATAACCCTGCGAAACAATATTCATTGTATTCTCGGTGGACCGAAGTCACACGCCATGAACTTGATAAGTTTATTGCTGTCCTAATAAATATTGGGATTCAGAAAAGACCATGCATTCGCGACTACTGGTCTACATCTGCAGAATTTTATACTCCTTGGTTTCGTCAGATGTTTTCGAGAAGTAGATTTGAAGCATTATATCATACAATGCTTCATGCCTCTGATGAAAATTCACAAGGAAAGGAAAAGATTGAACCTTTTATGAACATGTTGTTGCAAAAATTTCAGAGTGCCTTTTACCCATTCCAAAATCTCAGTTTGGATGAAATGGTAAAAGGGTATAAAGGCAGATGGCAATATAAGCAGTATAATCCAAGTAAACCAAGTAAATATCACATAAAAGTCTTTGGTTTATGTGATTCAGCAACTGGATATGTGGTGAACATATTCACATATTTTGGTTCTGATACTTCATATGATCCTGAAGTGGATGCAAACAGTGGGCAAGCTGTCAAGATTTTTCAGACCCTAATACAGCCTTTAGGTACAGGACACCATTTATTTGCTGACAGGTATTACACCACAAGAGAACTCATTGACTTCTTACTGGAGAAGAAGCAATACTACACTGGTACTCTGAACATTATCTGGAGAAATTTTCCATTACAGCTGAAGACTCTGCGCCTTTGTTATCTGGAACACAGATGGTATATGACACAAACAAGCACAGTGTTGTGTACAGCATTTAGAGACAAAAAGGCCAAGAAATTGGTTTTCCTTGTATCTTCTCAGGCCAAAGTGGAGACCATAACGACACGGAAGCACATTGTCAAACCAAAAATGATAGATGAATACAACAATTCAATGAATGGGTGTGATCTCCTGGATCAAAAAGTTGGTTATTATGGTGTGCACAACAGAAAATCTGTTAAATGGTGGAAAAAAAATTTCTTCTGGCTGCTTGAAATAGTGCAGGTGAATGCTTCAGTTTTATACTGTTTTCATCGAGGTGAAAAGCAATCACTGCTGCAGTTCAAAAGAAATCTGCTTCACCAACTAACTGAAGCTTCTGCTGTTTTGAGTCCACTTAGTGTCCAAGAAAATGCTGAAGGTGTACAGAGCTGCGGTGCTTCCAGTGCTGCTATATGCAAGTGAAACATGGACTGTATACAGGCGCCACGTAAAGAAGCTAAACCACTTCCATACAGTCTGTCTCAGGAAGATAATGAACATCAAATGGCAAGACAAGATCCCGGATACCGCCGTTCTTGACAGAGCTGGTATCCCTAGTATTGATACTATTCTGATGCAGTCACAGATTCGCTGGGCAGGTCATGTAGTCCGCATGCCAGACCATCGACTGCCAAAGATACTCTTTTATGGTGAGATACAGAAGGGTAAACGCTCCCATGGTGGCCAAAAGAAGCGCTTCAAAGACACGTTAAAGACGTCATTGAAAACCTTTGACATAAACCCTGACACATGGGAAGCTGCTGCGCAAGACCGAACTGCTTGGCGCACATCTCTTCGTAAAGGTGCAGCGGCATGCGAATCATCCAGAAGAGCAGCAGCGGAACAGCGGAGACAAGCTAGAAAGGACCGTGTAATAAAACCTTCACATGAAGCAAACATTCCCTGCCCACACTGTCCGAGATCTTTCCAGGCCCGCATCGGGCTCATCAGTCACCTTCGTACCCATAGACTAACCTAACATATTCCTAAATAATTGGATGAACAGAGTGGTCTTCATCACCAGTGATGGACGAACAACATGAGTGTCCAAGAAAATGCAGCTACTAATATTGTTAGATCCCAAGCTGCCTCAACTTCAGAGTACCAGTGTGACACAAGACATCTTGTATGTTATGCAAAAAGAGTTCAGAACTGTGTCCACTGCAGCATACCTGCTCATCGTCAGCACTCTCATTATTATTGCACTGGATGTCCAGACCAACCACATCTACACCCACAATGTTTTTATGACTACCATAAAAGCATGTGAATAGTGGCAAATTCTTCTGGGAAATGTAAAATAGAATTTGGTTGGTGTAAATAATATTAGTCATAGTTGTTTGATTTTTACAGAAATATGTGGTGTATGAAAAAAATCATATAAATTATATATTTGAAGTGATTGTGGTAAAATGTGTTGTGTTTCAAAATGGATGTGCACTGATATTCTGATATTTTTCTGCTATGGATTAAACTGGAGCTGGCATATGTAAGTACACAGTTTTATTTATCTTTTTTTCCAGTTATTTTTGATCAGGTCTACACTTCACATAACATGACAGACACTTTTCCTACATCAAATAATTATTTACAGCATTTCACAAGATTCTTCAGTCAATTTCCCACATGTTTATGTATAACATCAACACCTAGTTAAATAAAATGTGTATCTACTGCCTGTTTTTAAAATATATCCTGAAGAGAAAAATTGCACACATTTTGAGTGGTTGTTTTTACAAACATATGTGGTTTTGAGAAAAAAATCATAAAAATTACATCTGTGAAGTGATAGTGATAAAAGTTTCTAGATATGTTTCAAACTAAATGTGCACTGATATTCTTAATATTTTATTGCCATACATTAATTGGGAGCTGAAATATTTAAGTTTCAGTATACAATTTTATTTAATTTTTTTAACATTTTTTTAATGAGTTGTACACTTCACAAGACATAGCAGACACTTTTAACATCAAATAATGATTTAAAGCATTTAAAAAGATTTGTCAGTCAATTTCCCACATTTGTATGAACATAAGCACCTAGTTAAATAATATGATTATCTACTACCTGTTTTTAAAACATTACCTGAAGAGAAAAATTGCACACATTTTGAGTGGTTGTTTTCACAAACACGTGGTTTTGAGGAAAAAAATCATAAAAATTACATGAAGTGATAGTGATAAAAGTTTCTAGATATGTTTCAAACTAAATGTGCACTGATATTCTTAATATTTTATTGCCGTACATTAATTGGGAGCTGAAATATTTAAGTTTAAGTATACAATTTTATTTAATTTTTTAAACATTTTTTAAAAATCAAGTCTACACTTCACAAGACATAACACACCTATTCATATCAATTAATTATATGAAGCAATTCAAAAGATTCTCCAGTCAATTTCACACATTTAAATGTACAACATATGTACCTACCGAACTTATGTATTTGTCCACTGTCTGTTTTTAAAACTTCACCTGTCTGAAAAAATTGCATCCATTTTGGGGCCTGGGTAAAACCCAAAAACAGCCTGGAAGAGAATGAGTTAAAACTTGTTTGATCTGGTTTTACAGAAGTGGAGCATAATCGAGAAGCAAGAACAAGTACAGAATACTGGTATTGTTGTTTAACTAGGGCTGCAGAGCTTGTTGCTCTTTCTCTGCCATTGCCAAGTTGAGGAATCCTTCAATTATAGATGATGTCTTTTCTGCCATTGCCAAGTTGAGGAATCCTTCAATTATAGATGATGGCTTTTCTGCCATTCTGAACCTTGTTGAATTGGGGTTATGGGCTCCAGTTTCTTTCCCAGGTATTCTACACTTGCTTGGCAAGCATTGATGGATCCTCACATCTGGTTTCAATGGGGGAAGAGGGTGGACGGCATACTGTGCATTCTCTGCCAGCTGTGGGGGGTTTTCCTGATATGCAGGACTCTTGTGCTCTGGTTCTGGGATTGTCATGTCCCACACAGTCACTTCCCATCTCCCCTCACCTGTCATCTGTCCACTGTGAGGTCCTCTTGCAAGCAGGTAACAGCTGTTGTTAAGTCTGGGGTTCGGTTGATTCCCCCAAGCTTAGTGTGCAATACTGTCAACATGTTTCACCACCGGGGGATTTGTGATGTTGAGCCACTTTGGTGTGGTCACTCGATCCCTGAGTGTTGATTATGCAACTCAAAGGTTGCCTGTTTTGCAGATGCATCACATGGAGATTCTTCAGATTCTTGGTTTATTGTCTAACTGAAATTCACATGAGAGCAGCATGATTGCATTCCAATACTGGCATAGGAAAGTAGGTAAGAAATAGATCATTAAAAGTTTATTTGTTAAGAAAATGATAATTAAAATGTCTTCTTTTTTCAGAGATTTACTGCTGGAAATTGTGTCTGCGAAGATGAAACTCTTCAGTATTTGCAAATTTCGTAACCAGACTGCAGAGGAGTACCTGAAAGCATTTTTGGACTCGGATGTTAAACCTATATGGCCACAGGGGTGGATGCAAACACGGTAATTATTTGGCTGTGTTCAATGTTGACATGTAAAATATGGTCTGTGGTAACCAGTTGTTGATACACTTGAAAAAGTTGCAACGACAGCTTGAATCACTAGTCCTCAGTCAAGAGGTGAATAAATGTAACTTTTCTCATCCTTAAACAACATGAGTCCACCACTGCTATATAATCTGGAACACGTGTAGCAAGAGACAAGACACATCTATACTCTATTCAACAGTGTCCTATTGGCAGAGTGGTTAGAGTACTTTCCACTCGCAGCATAGATACTGGGTTCTAAGTTTGAAAACTGGTTGCTTCATGCTCCAGTCTACCCAGCTATAGATGGGTACTTGTCTCTGCTCTTGAGTTTGGAAAGGCAAAGGCAGCGAGGGTGGAACTGGTCACCACACCTGACCTAGTATTGTGAAGTTAAAAATAATGATTTACTCTGTAGACATTTTTTGGTTTGCTTTATGAAATCTGACCCGCATCATTTGCTACAGAAACTGTCAGAGCTTTGGTGCAAGCTTCTTGTAAGGGACTAGTTTCAGAGGTGACATGCTCCACAGAGAGCGGAAAAGGAAATGATTGTGATATAAACGGGATGTTTATAAAATCCTTGTTAATGGAGTTTTAGACAGCCACCTCAGGGCTGCAGCAGCTGCCCTATCTCTATTCTTAAGCTGGAGGTTGTTATGTTAGCTCAGCTTTCTTCAGTGATGACCCTGCCCTTTAGCCGAGAAGCCCCATCCTGCCCAATCATAGCTTCTGCCTGTGCCATCCATGACATCCCTCTTTTTATTCTTGCTGCCTTGATATCAGCTGTGTTCCCATTGAGGGTGTGTCTTCTGTCTGTGGTTATCCGCATATAAGCTGTTGCCTGGGCCATCGTACATCTAAGGATAATTTATCAAGTTTTAACACAATACAGTTCAAATTTTCCTGTAATGGGCAGTGACTTTTTGTTTCACACTGTCCCCATTTTGAATCAGTTACAGGATCTGAAATAACATGAAAAAAGAAATTAACACATATTGTAACAGCACTAACATAAAAAAAAATAATTATGAATTATCCTTTTATATGCCATTTGCAGTGGGCTTCTGTCGTGTGCACATTCAAAGTTGTTACAATTTAAAGTTGCACAAGTGTATAAACACCCTGATCTTTGAATGTATCATCATCATCTCAGCCCGTAACCCGTCATGGGTCGTAGGGGTGCCATGGTGGAAGCATCAGCAGACAGGGTCCTCCACTGCTCTCTATCCTCAGCAATGCGTACAAGTGTGGAAAAACCGTGTCCTGCCCATTCTTTGATGTTATCAGCCCAGGATTTTCTCTGCCTTCCTCTTCTCCGTTTACCTTCGACTGTTCCCTGAAGGATCGTTTTCGAAAGGGAGTCATGACGAGTTACATGCCCAAACCAGGCAAGCTTTCGACGTTTCACTATTGACAAAAGTGGTTCTTGGTGGCCTGCATAGGTGTTTATCTTCTCTCTAACATAGACATTTGTTTTGTGCTCTTTATAGCAAATGCGCAAAATTCTTCTATAACATTTATGCTCGAAAGCCTGAATCCTTCGCTCCGTATCTGCAGTGAGTGTCCAGCCCTCACACCCATACAAGAGAATAGATAATACAAGTGATTTATATAATTTGATCTTCACAGGAAAACTGATGTTACTTTTCCAGATCACATTCAACCTTGTCATGGCAGCTGAGGCCATCTCAAGTCTTGTCTTGATTTCTTTAATTGATCTTCCATCACTACATATAGTGGACCCGAGATATTTAAAGGTGTTAACTTCTTCTAATGTTTGCCCATTTAACATAATGTTGGTCGGAACGTGTTTCTTATGGCTATTCACCAATATCTTGCTTTTTTCTATATTAATTTCCATCCCATACGTTCGTGTTACTTTCTCCAGTCTAGAGGTAAGGTCTTGAAGTTCTGATTCTGATCCAGCTATCAGATCAATATCATCAGCAAAACGTAGGTTGCACAGAGGTCGGCCTCCAATCGATATGGTTGATTTATAATCGTAGAGAGCCTCCTGCATAATATGTTCTAGATATATATTAAAGAGCACTGGTGACAGGATACATCCTTGGCGAACTCCTACAGTTGTTTTGAAAAATTCTCCAATGTCGTTGCTTGCAAAAACAGCACTGCTTGCGTCCTTGTATAGTGCTTCAATGATATCTATGATGTTGGTATCAAAATTGAATTTTCTCATTACTTGCCATAAGCCTTCATGCCAGACTCGATCGAAGGCTTTTGTGAAATCGATGAAGTTATGGTATAAATCGTGTTGATGTTGGAGATGTTTTTCGATAAGTAATCTAATATTGAAGATTTGTTCTGAGGTACTTTTTTTTGGTCTAAAGCCAGCCTGTTCCTCTGACAAGATTTCTTCTGATTTCTGTTTTATTCTGTTCAAAAGTATCCTTAACATTACCTTACTTGGATGACTAATAAGGCTAATGGTTCTGTAGTTCTTGCACATTTTTATATTTCCTTTCTTTGGAAGCGGTATTACTAATGACTGCGTCCATTCTTTTGGCCATTTTTTTGTACTCCATATCTTCTGGCAAATTGATGTCATGATTTTTACTATATCTGGTCCTCCATATTTCAAGAGCTCTGCTGGGATATTATCCACACCCGGTGACTTCCCTCCTTTCATCGAACATATAGCCTCTTCCACTTCTTCCCGTAATATTGCTGCATTTCCGAGTTCCCTGTTTTCGCATTTAATGTTATTTAATATGCCTAAGTCAGTGTCAAGTTTACAGTTATATAATTCTTTACAATATTCTGTCCACCTTCTCATTACAGCTGTTTTTTCATTGAGCAGAGCCCCATTGCTATCTTCTATGACAGTTACCCTGGGCTGTTGAGGTTTTGATAGTTTTCTTAATGTGTCAAAAGCTGCCTTGCTGTTACCTTTTATTAGCCCCGTATTAATGGACTCACATTGATCAGCTACCCATTTTTCTTTGGCCTGTTTCATTTTCTTCCTAATATTTTTGTTCACCATACTGTATTGCCATGCTGCTTCAGGAATCTCTTTCTTAACCTTTTTCATTTCCCGCCGTGTATCACATAACTTTAGAATGTCATCTGTAACCCATGGTTTGTTTATTTTCTTTCTTTTACCAAGTATTTCTGTTGCTGATTCAATGAGCACGTCTTTCATGTTCTCTGTGATTGAGTTATCATCCTCCAAAAAGTTGAGAGCTGCGAATTTTCCTCCAACAGTTGCCTCAAAGATTCCCGCGATTTCTGGATCTTTCAGTTTGTCTAAATTGAATCTTAACTGAGAACATCTGTTTTGATTATAGTTCTTTTTAAGCTTGAGCGTCATCAATACCATGTCGTGATCACTACCAATGTCGGCGCCAGGAAAAGTCCTAGTCTTGGCTTTATTAATACTGGACTTGAATCTTTTGGATACAAGAATAAAATCAATTTGGCCATGTATCTCAGTTTTTGGGGCATGCCACGTTGTTCTTCTTGATAACTTATGAGGAAATAGTGTATTTGCAAGGGTTAGTTTATAGTTGCTGGCAAATTCTAGTAGCCTTAGTCCTCGATCGTTGGTTTCTCCTGTCCCAAATTTCCCCACTGTACCAGCCCAGTGACCGTATGCATCTGGCCCTATTTTAGCATTCCAATCACCTAACACGATGAGAAGATCTTTCTTTGGAATTTTCTTAATTGCTTCATCCAGATTGTCATAAAATGTATCAATTGCCTCATCCTCATAGTCAGTAGTGGGGGCATATACCTGTATGATGGAGATGTTCTTTGGATGTGCTGCAATACGAATGGTGATAAGCCTGCTATTTATTGGGGTGCAGCTGATGACAGAGTTCAATCTATCTTTATGTACGATAAAACCTACTCCATGCTGATGTTTAGACTCATCTCCACTAAACCAAATTTTGTGACCATCATCCGTTATTGATTCACCTAATCCTGTCCATCTGACTTATGCTAGGCCCAGGATGTCCCACGAGTATCTAACAAGTTCATGCGTTAGTTCTTTGACTTTTCCACACGCATATAGCGTGCGTACATTCCAAGTTCCAACAACAAAGCTTTTTCTTGGAAGTTTCAAAACAGGTGTTTGTACCCCATTCGCTGACTTATCACTCTCAAGGGGCAATGAGAGCGCGGTCGTTGTTAATCCGGGCATCGGCCGATCCGGCAAATTATTACTGAGTTGACTTTCCATCATAACATTTCAGTGGGCAAGAGGTTTGCTTGGCGGTGCCCATCTCCTCTCCAAGTATCCTTGCAGGTACATACAAAAATGTACCTGGAGCAGTAACAATAGCCCTCAATAAATCTGTAATGTTTTGAAACACTGTCCGATCGACACATCACAAAACCGCCATCTTGGCTGCTTGTATCAACACAAACAGCGAACTCACATGATAGGCACACTTGATGTTTTCATCTTTAAAATACTTAGCAACATAATCCAGAAAATGCCAAACACACTACAAACTCATACAGCCTTAATAAGGGCTGTTACCACAGATGCAGCCTCCAAAACGACGACATGAAATGCACAACACAAAAGTGCGGCCTACCATGCCGCCATCTTGGCCTACAATGTATGTATTGTTATATTATCAAGTGAAAGATATTAAAAATGTAATATACTTCAGTGGAATTTGTGTATGAATATTATTTGTTTTTTAGTCCATTCTGGGCTTTCTTAAATTTTTTTGTCCACAGAATGTTGTTCAAGGAAAGCAAACAAGCTCATGAAGAATTGACCAAGGGTGTATTACAACAGTAAGTGTGTGTCTTTGTATACTGCAATTAATCATTCATAACCTTACAGCACCTCGTAGAGCACAGGTCTTCAACAAAAATTTACCACACCTTCCTGTCCAATGTAATGTTTTTGTAGGTCATCGTTACCCCTATCACTCATGTCTGTCTGCAGTTCTGTTCTCAGTGTTTTTTTTTTATTTAGACAAAAAATGTATGCACAAGCAAATAAATGAGCTAACTGGTCAAAGAACACATGCAGCCTCTGACTTATTGATATTAAAAGAAGAAACAATATTAATAGGCCAAGAGAACATAATAGAAAGATAGACAGAATACATAAAAGAGCTCTTTGATGATGAAGAATCAGAATTAAAGAGTAAGGATCACCATTACCCACAACAGAAGTTGAGAAGCCATGAAAATTCACACAGTATTAGAACTTTGGTCACACTATTAAGAATAATTGTTTCTGTTTGATAATAAAATAGACTTGATGAAATAAGTTTGAATTTTCTGCCAAAGGCCAGTTTGTTAATCCTGCTTCCTGGACTTATGATTACAAACTATATTGTTGTTGCAAAACAGAGGTAACAGCAAGTATAATGTGAAATTTGAAAAAAAGTAATTTATCTTCCAGTGTGTCATAAAGGTTCAGAATTATAAAAGTACTTAAAAATGTATAATTATACACCTGTAGAGCAGATCATGAGAAAGGTGAAAGGAATTCATGCAAGAGAGGGGGGCGGGGAAGCGGTGGAGAAGGATAGATAAGGGCATGAGCTCTATTTAGAGAGAATGGACCGAACAAAAACCTTGAACTTAGTTCTACAGGGGGAGCCATAATTCACTTACCCTTTCAAAATATTATTTATGAAATGCATAGTAGATTATCCTAATCAGTTTTTGCAGGACACCCTAAAATTTCAAGTACATCTTGTCTACCTCTCCTGGTCCTCTTGTTTTAAGCAGGCTATTATTCCCTTATTGTCAGAAATTTTCTTGATGTCAGATTCCCTAGTCCTCCTGTTTTAAGGAGGCTATTATTCCCTTATTGTCGGAAATTTCCTTGATACCAGATTCCCTAACAGGTGGATTGGAAGACGGGGTCCGTCAAATGGCCTGTGAGATCTCCTGATTTAACTCCATTGCAATAACTACAACCCTCGAAAGCCAGATCCAAACCTCAGAAATGAGGAAGGTGGTTGAAGTAACAAGAAGAGACATAGTCCGCAACCAGATGATACGTTATGACCTAAAAACCCAACCCCTGCAGACCCAAGTAGAACAGTCCCAACTAAGATGGTTTGGCCATATCTGCAGAATGGGAGAAGATCGGCTACCACGACAAGTGTGGGAAACTAAGAGCCAGACCTCCAGGACGACCCAGAGTCCGCTGGGAGGACAACATTAGACAATCTCTGAAGGACTGAGGAATGGAATGGAACCAGGTCAGGAGGAAGACAGCCGATAAGATAGTATGGCGCTCTCTCTGGCAACCCTGTACACCACACAATAACAGGAGTTTCAAAGAATTGATCAAGATGTTTGTGGAAATTTTCAGAAAATGCTGACTTTATGTATGAACACTCATGGACACCATTTTGAATAATAAATAACTTTATAATTATTAGTAAATAATTTTAGTGTTCTGTCCTTAATACGGTGTATTTTATTTACATATACCATCACATATTAAAGCCACATGTTTTCTGCCACAAGGTAAGTGACTTTTGGCTGATACTTGAGATTCAATCAGAAAGAGGGATATAAATAAAGAAACCTACTTACAATCCTCATGCAATGAATTTCTCTTCTTTCAGAGGGAAACAAAGAAAAGCCACAGCTTCTATAGATGCAGCCTCATGCAACTTGGAGAGCACCCCTTCTCACATGTCAAAAACAGAAGATGTCATTGAGATTTCCAGCATTTTGGAAAGTGATGAAGAGAAGAACAGTGTTGTTGTCATAGAGCTTTCCAGCTCTGACGTTTCCAATTTTGGGCCAGCGACACCAGTATCTCAAGCATGTCCAGCATCTCTGTCTATCCTCACGCCGTCCTTCACTGGCCTAATCAGCAAACAGTCTTTCAGAACAACAGTGGCTTCAAAACCACTTCCACAACAGTCATCTTCAGTTACCACAGCTTTAACACAGAAAATAGCTGACAGCTCACCCAGTTCCTCTGTAAAACGAATAGTCCCCATTCCAATCTCAGAGTCACCTCAGAGAGATGTACATACTTCAGGTGGTATTGTTACAACAATAGCTGTTACTCCAGGATTACCTCCAAATGCAGCAACACCAGGAGGTCCTGGACCTAACGCAGTAAGTTTATTTGTGGGGAAGTTTAGGTTTGGTTGGTAATTAATAATTTTTTGTACAGGCTTCCTGAGGACTAGCTGAGTGGTAGCTGCATGCTCCATAAGGAGCAGAAAGGAAAATTTATGACTATATACATCTCTAGCAAAGTGTTAATTTCATGAGCGCACTTTGATATCAATCCAGAAACAATTTTCTCATTGGTCCTGATACACAAGGTTATGTAAGCTTTTGGAGATCTTGATCAATTGGAAGTCTTTTGACAATAGGAAATTTTAGGACATTAGGAGACTTTAGGCCACCTAAATGAACCATGCAGCTATGCCCTGTGACATTTACACACAAAGGAGTTTAAAAGGTGCAAAATGGGGAGACATTGTATTCTGCTGCAAAAGCTTGCGCTGAAAGAGCTGTTGTGAACAGTTCTTCTTACATCCTGGACTGACAGAGCAATCAGCAACCATCACGCCTAGTTGCATCTTATAGGGCAGCAACAAACTCTCTGCTTTGCTTGGTCTGTGGCTATCCTTGCAGTGGTTCTAGTGTAGTGCATCTTGGCCTTCACAGTTCTGCACCATCTTGTTTTTGGTTGGCCTCTCTTTCGTATGTGACCAGTTCTAGAATTCTTAATTTTCAACAAATTGCCATCAGTTTTTTTATTATGTCTGCTTTTGAAGATATCTTCATACACAGTATTAATTTGAGTCTTAGGGTATTTAAATAACCTTTAGAAGAAGTATTTCAAGAGGGCTTTAGAATTGTGGCTACAGACAGGAGAGAATGTTCAGATCTGAAGAGAGAATATTTGGGAACAACCAGTAAAAAATAATAATTTAAAAAAAAATTGTTTGATCACTTAGTAAAAATGGTTTTAGATTTACGTCAAAAAAATGTGAAGGTGTATTTATTATTTTAATTTATATTGACAGTACATGCAGATTAGCAGTGCTAATACACCATAGTTATTTATTTATTATTATTATTTTTCTTCAGTCACTAGCTTGTTTGTTTAAAAACAAAAAAACCTACTCATTTTTTATTATGATTGCATACTGTAAATGAATGCTGTTATGTTAACTTTATAATGTTGCATGCCTTTAAATTAATGCTTAAAGTAATATGTGGGAATAAAAGGATATAGTATGCAAGATTAATGAGAGTGAAAGGGCAGAATGTTAGACGGGCCTGCGCGCCCAATTCTTAACCCTTCGAAAATAAAGTTTGTTTGTTCGTTTGTTCGTTCCTTTGAATTAACACTATACAATCTCTTTCTGAATATTTGAAGTTCTCAGTGTAGAATCTGTTGTATTTCCTGTCGATATAGGTCAGGCTACTATGTTTGTATGGCTGACAGTAGTGTTATTTCAGTTGTAGCAAGCAATCTTTTGCAGCATCCATTCTTTATTTTTTCTGTATTATCTAGTTGCTAAGTTAACACTGGTTCAATGTAGCCTGATTCCTCCTTTTTAATCTTCTACTCAGCAGCAGCAGCAGACAACACAAAGCAGCATTCACCAAAGGAGCCCTCATCAGCAGAAATTAACATCGCAGCAAAAATCTGTCCCACCGCAGCATGTGGTAAATATACAGCAGCAAAAACAATCTCAGGAATTACAGAAGATAGCAAACCTACAGCAGAACAAGGCAGCAAGATCTTTATCTGTTCTGGTGAATAAGGATATACCTAATTTACCTCGGACTAATGTGAACTCATTTTTACCCACCAATAAGTCCATTAACCCGGTTGTTGCTATGAATCGCATTCCAGAAAATCCTGCTCAAAAACTTTCAGTGGGATCAAAGAACAGCCATACATTATTACAACAAAATCAGGTGCATTTACCTCAAAGCCAGCAGCAGGATAAACTGCTCAATAGCACTGTTTTAAAACCATATCAGGTGCATAAAAAACAGCAGCAGGAGTCTGGAACTATTACTTCCAGCAGTGTCGGTACCACTTCAGACACACAGCTCGTAAGCAAATCAGGAACATCACAGAATGTTATAATGTCTTCCAAACAGAATCCTCAGGACAAAACTGCTGTTCAGCAACATGAGGTTCAGCAGAAAGCTAGTAACCTTCCAAACCCACATTTAAAATCTGGACCAGTAGATACCTCCCCTAGTTCAACGCAAAAGTTGAGTCAGCAACATAGGCACATGAAGACATCTGCTGTTATAGGCGCAGGTTTATCATCTCAACTCACTATTCGCACTGCTGCAGATTTACCTACTTGGTCTCCTAAAATCAGTCCAGGAAGCGTGGAGCAGCCTTCACCTCCAGGGAAGCTAGCGCCCTCTGCTGCAGCATCACCACCATCTAGCATTTCAGTATCTTTATTAAACATTAGTTCCGCACCTTTGTCACGAAGCAACACCCCATCACCACAGAAGTCCCCAGAGGGAAAAACTGCCCTTTCCCTTTATGAACAGATCAAATCCCAAATATTTCTTCAAGAAGCAATGGAGGATCAAGCATTGAAAAATTTGGCACTGGCTCTTAAATTAATTACCGGTATTTTATGCAACAGCTGTTTGTCAGTGGAAGTATGAGTCTTCTTTTTTCACCTTTCAACTCCCAAATAAGCATAGGCCTTCAACAAACATATGCCAAGTCTTTGTGTCCTGTGCCATCAGCTCAAGGTCTTTCCATGTCTTCTTCACCCCCTTGATGTCTGTCTCCAGTTAAGTAAGAGGGTTCTTCAGTGATATATAGAGCCAGTCCTGACATACGGAAGTCAGTCATAGATAATTAGTAAATAAGTAGGCAAAGCGCTGGAGGCCACATACAGCTAAAAAGAAATAACGGAGATGTGCTGTAAGAGGCCAGTGTGCAAAGAAAGCTTTGTCCTCACATTAGAAGGAAATACTCCTCTTTCTTCAGACACACTATGAGAAAAAGAAATCTGGAATATATTGTGAAAATAGGAAGAATTGAGGACTACAAAGAAAGAAGATCCTGGACAGGTTGACATAGCATGGAAAGAAGTCAACAACAGAATTGATAAAGAGTACTGAAGATAGGAAGTTGTGGAGAGACATGATCATCTATGCCACCAGACATGGCACTCAAAGAAGAAGCAGAATAATAATGAAGTAATCAGCATTGTTCCTTGGTGTGAAGAGGAAAAAAAAATATTTTCAGTAAGACAGCTGGTATTGCCAGTGTTGTTGTTCTGTTTGCTTATTTTACTGTCTACTTGGGCCGTTAAATATTGTGGGTAGTAGCAGTTTCTGTTGAAAATTTTTGTGTGTCTTTATATTGTCTGTGAGGTTTTTCCTGGTGGGCATCCCTGAAGTGTTTTGTTGAGTGTATGAACAATTGTGACTATAACAACTGTCAGTAAATATAATGCAGGAAACAGAAACACGGCAAAAATTTTCATATCTCGATGAGGCTTTGCTGTGAAATAACTCTCCAAATTTTGTTTTAAAAAGATGAATACTAATGAGAATGGCAACACTAAATGTACTGAATGTATGAAGGTACTTATGTCTCTAACCACTGCTGAATGTCTCTATGCTTTACTTCTTCTTTCGTTCGCTTGAAATATATTGTCTATATCTGCAATGTTGTTTCTTGTATAAACTTCACTGTCTTTTGTAGTTGTCGTAGATTTCCGATAGGTGATTAAGAACAATGTTAGGTCCCTTCTAAATAGAACTGACAAAGGTGATCACTCAGTGCGAGATAAGGTAAACAGATAGATTTCACTAGTGAGTTGGTGAAAAGGTAGAGTCTGTCACTGGATTTGAGAAAAAAACTATCGGTTACTACTAAAATTTTGTTGTTCTGACAATTCCCTTTCTATATATTAATATATATATATATATCCACCACTCACATACACACACACAGATAAGTGACGACAATTAGACGCACAAACGTGAAAACTATACTACTGGAATGGGGATGTTGGGACGAGCTGACCAACACAGAAATTACAGTTTATGTAAATTTTATTTACCATAAAGAAACTTCACAACATATATATATATTATCATATATCGAATATAAAAAAATCATAGGGGTACAGAATTAATAAAGAAATAGACCCAGAAGTACTTCTCCCCCCCCCCTCCTCCCCCCCCACAACCCCCCGTCCCGGGCGCCCCCGCCCCCCCCCCCCCCCCCCCCCCCCCCCCCCCCCCCCCCCCCCCCCCCCCCCCCCTCCCCGTTGAGACAAGATCCCACAAAAGAGAAGTTAATTAACCCCCAAAAGTTCAAAAGATTAGCACTATGGTATAGAATTTGACTATACTGTAAAGAACAGAGTATTTACGTTATTCTATTTCTGAAAATTGAACAGTATTAGCAAAACACAGTAAGAAATATACAAAGTGAGTACATGGATTATACAATAAAAGAGTTACTCATTCCTTTCTTTCTTTCTTTCTTTCTTTCTTTCTTTCTTTCCATACAACCGTGGCCACGTTCATTCGTTCTTACCTAATACTTGATTTGCAACTTCTGGAACAATCTTTAGGACACACGCACACAGAAAATCCAGTGTTATTTTGGCAAAGAAAACCCCAGCTCCTCAAAGACAGATTAAATCCACTTCTCCGGGGAACGTTCACTTTGTTACTTTTATTTAGGATTTCTGTTTATGTCACATTAATTAGTCCAGGTAAGAAATTTAACAGTGCTCATAGTGTCAGTAGCTTGAGATTTCCAGTACATAGGAATGTCAGGTCGGTAACTTCTCTCAGTATAAAAATTCCTTGTCACACCACAAATGGTCAAACGTCGGGAAATGTTAATGTTGGTGATGTCGCCACAACAGGCTGAATGTAAATGAAATTGGGGAAAAAAAAAAGAAATCTGGATCTATAGGCCCAGTTACAAAATCACTCTTAATGTTCTTTGGGTTGGTACTCTGTCTCTTTCTGGGTGTAAACACAAAGCCAGACAGGTTCACCTTGAAGACCCAGTAACTAAGTAAGAATGTTCTATTGTATGGTTATTCTCAGATTTATATGGAAGCCGCTGGTAGGGTTTTGGGTTTGACCCAGTACTGTGTATAGGAAGGAAAAAAATACAAAATACTTAACCAATATAGTATTCTCAATCCTATTCTAACCCGCGAAAAAGATATTATTTATCCACTTCGGTTATTTTAACTTTAATTGAAACTACAAGCCTAGAGCTTATATGATCGTTTAAAAACTCCCGTGAAATAAATTCTAGTCATTTATAAAATTAATCATCATGAATTAGAAATAAATATATATTTCGTCAATACTCATAATGAACAGTGCATTTACTAGTCGATTAAATATCTTCTACTGGTTAAATCAGTTAGTTAGATTAACGCTACAGCCGGAACTATTTAGCTATAGATTATATTTAGTTCGCTAGTCAATAAGCACACAAAAAATCCTAGTGGAATAAAATGACGGACTTAACCATTAAATTACTCTACACAGAAAAATCTTAGTGAAATAAAATAACAGACAACAATTAAATCACTCAAACTTCTATAGTAATATTTACCGCAAACACAGAAATTGAACTACTCCAAATCGAAAATACTCAGAAATCCACTATAACAATGGTTTAGAAATCGAAGCTAGTAGGTTCTGGAAAAATCTGTGGGTACTGAATAATGGATTTTAAAAGCTGGAGTTAATATATTTAATTGGTAGAAAAGTCGCTGACCAGTGTTACACCTAACACATTTGGGGATTTCTGTGTTCAGATTCTGAAAGGAAAGGCAAATTTTCCACCTTTTCGCCGCCTGCTGGACTCTGGCAACGAGCGGACGGTCTTAGATCTTCGTCGTTCTGTAGCTTAGTTACGTTTCACGAACGAATGGATTCAGGGGTAGTAAATTGTAAATTATCTCTCTTTTCTTTCAGATTAAGTCCCCCTGACCAATGTCTACCGAAAACTACGTCTAACTACATTAGCTTACTTCCCCCTGAGAACGTGCACTAATAAACAGGGACGACTTTTTGAAATAGTCGCCCTTGTTTTCTACAAATCTACCACCGCGTCCCCTCTCTACGCGTTCCGTCTACCTGTACGACAGTAGAGAAAGCAAAAATAAGGCGTGGCAAAAATAAGAATGCAACAAACATTGAACAACCAGGGGTTCTGCATTAGCAAATAGGTCTGTTGGTAAACATTCCTAAAACAATAGAGAAAAGAAATTAAAATAGGCGTGCTAAATTAAGAAAGGGACAGATATCTGAGTATAGGAGGGTTTTACGTTAACAAACCATGCGTAACTAATAAGGAAGCAAGGTGACAGAAAAATGTAGATATATGAAATCTATTTTCATAATATCCTCTGTCACAGTAGTTCATACATTGGTCCATATAGTTTTGCTTCTAGTGTTGTTTCTCTGGGCCAGTGGGTTTGCCTCAATATATCATATTCGGGGCAATCTTGGAGTACGTGCTCCGCAGTCTGGGGTGCCTGTCCACATGGCTGAATTGCCAATCTTGAATTTTGTATACATGTGGTTGCGGAGTCGGTTGTGTCCTGTTCTGAGGCGCAGAATGACAATTTATTCTGATCTGTTTATAGCTTGGTAGTCATCCTGTGTTGGTGTTGGTGGCTTTCTGATTGATTTGATCATCTTTTTCTTCTGATGGTACGTAGCTGGTACATCCGGTTGCTCGTCTGCAGCACCTTCTTTGTCCAGTCCGTCCGCTCTCTCGTTTCCTGGTATTCCACAATGAGACGGTATCCATTGCATGGCGACCCTGCGCTGGTTGCACAGTTCAGAAAGTAGGGCTTGTGTACCTGGCAATTTTCTGGATTGCAGTGCTTGGAGTGCTAATCTTGCATCTGTCAGGAATACTACAGGCTGTGGACCGAGATTGGTGTTCAACAGTTTCTCAGTTGCCACCTTGATTTCTGCATCATAGTTGTTACAGAATTTCCCCGTTGGTACTCTGACCGTGGGCTTATGGAATTCCCAGCCGCATTGTTTCCATGATAAAAAGCCTCTATTCTAACTTTACGTGCAGTGTTGGATCGAGTAATGTAACTTTTGAAGTGAAAACAGGAGTACGACAGGGATGCCCCTTATCAACAACATTATTTTTGACAGTCATAGATTGGGTGATGCGCCAGACAACAGAGGGCAGTCCAAGAGGAATTAGATGGACAACGTTTTCTACACTGGAAGATTTGGAATATGCAGATGACATTGCACTACTCGCGCATTCACACCAACACATTCAAGACAAAATCGATAGACTGAATAAGTATGGCCAGCAGGTTGGCCTGAACATCAATTTGAAGAAGACAGAGGTCATGACACTAAATGTGGGCAATCCTGAGCCAATAACAGTAAGGAACCAGAAGTTAGAACAGACAGACACATTTACTTACCTAGGAAGCAAAGTAACACCTGACGGCGGAACAAGCAAGGACATTAACAACAGAATGAATAAAGCGAGAACAGCCTTGCTGTTCTCAACAACATTTGGAAGTCTTCCCAGTACAGCACAAACACCAAATTAAGACTGTATGAGAGCTGTGTACTTTCTGTGCTTCTCTATGGTGCGGAATGTTGGAGAGTAACAGAGAAGGAAATGTCGAAACTGTCCTCCTTCCACACAATCTGCCTAAGGAAAATTCTCCGAATCTTTTGGCCAAACACCATCAGCAACCAAGAACTACTTATTCGGAGTAACCAGGAGGACATGCACACCATCATAGCTGGCAGACGCTGGAGTTGGGTTGGCCATGTCCTCAGAAGGGACCCTGATACCATCGCAAGAACAGCTATGCTATGGACCCCCGAGGGAAAGCGAAAGAGAGGCCGACCAAAAACAACTTGGCGGAGAACTGGAAGCTGAGATGCAAAGAATGAACCACAGTTGGGGCACTGTACGAAGGATGGCCACCGACCGAGCAAAGTGGAATCAATTTGTTGCTGCCCTACAAGACGCCACCAGGCGTGATGGCCGCTGACTGCTTTGACGGTTGGCGGTTATGGATCAAAGAAGAAGACTCTGACCGTATCCCTAGTGTTGTTTGAGTATTCTATGTACACTCCTGCTCCTCCATTCTTTACTGCATTCTGTGCTGACCCATCCGTGTATACTCAGACACAGAGGTCCTGTGGGTATTCATCATCCAGGAAACTGAGAGTGACTGTCCTACGTTGCACGCTGTTCTGTTCATCCCTGTTGAATATTCCTTTCACTTTTGTCTGGATGTGTACTGGTAGTCCAGGCTCCTCTCTCCAAGGGGTTTGTTCTGGCACAGACTTTAGGGGGCTGTTAACTTCAGGCAGGTCTGAGGTTTGTCTACGAAATCGTTTGGCCTGGTGGATAAAGCTGCTTCTTTTCAATCGCCCCATTGCTAGGTTTTGTAATCTGTCCTGCATTAGATGGCTCGGCATACAGAGGAACTTTTCTGCCTGTGTTAGCACTTTCGTGTCTCTGCGTTCTCTCAGTGCTTGTATCCTCCCCATTTTCTCCATCTCCACTATAGGCGTTGATTTCATTGCCCCTGTGATGACCCTAAGCGCCTGGTTTTGCACCTTATGTAGCTCTTGTAATGTGGTGTTTGATGCTGGACACCACACAGCTGACCCATATTCCAGGTTTGGTCGTATGCCTTGCTGGTAAACTTTACTAAGTATTTTTCTGCTGGCTCCCCATGTGGTTCCACTTAGTTTTCTCAGGATGGCTAACTTCCTCCTGGCCTTTGTTGCTGCCTTGTTGATGTGCTGCTTCCATGTCAGCCTATCATCGAATGTAACTCCGAGACAGGTCGGTTGTTTATCTTCTCTCAGGAGCTCTTCGTTTATCTTGATGACACCAGCTTTTTGTTTGGGAAAGAGGGTGAAGAGCGTAGTGCTGCACTTGTCTGTGTTGATGCTGACACACCATCTATTTGCCCATGAGGTTAAGGCATCTATAGCTCTTTGTAGCAGTTTGGTGGCCACTGTTGCATGCTCATCTGTGCACCATATTACCAGGTCATCAGCGTACATTGCCACTTTCATTCCATGTGATAGTTCAGCAAGCAGGTCGTTGATGTAGACTAGAAAAAGTGTGGAGGACAGAACCCCTCCCTGAGGGACGCCATGATGCAGTAGAATTTTCTTACTCTTGAGGCCATCTAGTTGTACTCGGGCTCTTCTGTTATGCAAGTATGCTTTCACACATTTGTACATCCTACCATTCACTCTACAATTTCTCAGTTTCTTCAGAAGCCTTTCTTTCCAAACCTTGTCAAATGCTTTCCTTAGATCTATCCATGCTGCTAGTACCAGTTTCTTATCTTGGAACGCATCCTCAATCTCTTGGGAAAGGTAAGTGCCTGATCTTCGGTAGAGTAACACTGCCTAAAGCCCGCCTGCTGTGGTACAAGAAGGTTTTCACTTTCAAGGTACCACTGTAGCCTGAGGTTGATGATACGTTCCATTGTTTTGCAGAGACAGCTTGTTGTAGTAAAATCTGCGAGAATAATCGCTCATTTCAGTAAGATTTTAGTCATAAAATGATAATAAATAAACCCGCCCTATTGTGTCTGACGGTGATCCTCTCACACGCCAGCATAGCGCTGAATTTTGTGCAGTGCTAAAGCCTATAGAACGATCCCACGGTAAAAATCTAACACGCGTTTTAGTTTCAGTTTCAAAAACGTACTATCAATATTTAACATTTTGCCAGATCTGCTGCATACACAATGCAGCCTAGCCTTATAATTAACGCTTTTGCGGAAGTGTGCCGCAAAATAACTATCTGAATTAACGTAAAATTTTGACTTTAACGCTGGTAATAAGTAATAATCCTTACAAATTTGGTAGTGTAACACGAGACACTCCCAATATTTAACGCCTATTCTTAACCCGCCATGCAAAACCCCGCTTCGCTTGACACATTCTGCCATGCATATATACACGCTAGAGCAAAGCCAACAGAGGCAAACACGCAGACAATTTTATTGCCTCCTCGCGGTAATGTTTCTGACGTCACAAAAACAAGTTAGTTATTTGAAAATACATGCTGGCGAGATGAAAGAGAGGGAAAGATGGCGGTCTTGTGTAAAAATTTTATTTGACGATTGCCGGTGAGAAAATTGAAAATCTGAACCAATATGAAACTGACCATAAAAATCATATGGTAGTATAGCTTAGAGTTCACTGAGCAAGAATGTGTTTTAAATAATATGATAGCCCCAGTATTAGCCAAGTTATTGAGAAAATACAAAATGTCTACGGACGCACGACCAGACGGACTGCTGTTCCTGCTTGTTTTTCATAACGTTAGTGGGGACACCGGCTTAGAAGGGAGGCAGTGAGGTAAATTCAAATTCGCTTGGGTAACAAGAGTATAGGAGGAGAGGGGAGCGGTAGGAAAATTGTTACCAAAAACTAATATCGTTTTGTATTGGCATAACTAAAGCAGACTGGCCAATCGACTACCAGACGCAGAGTATGTTTGGAATTGTTTTTGTTTTTCAAAAACTGCATTTGAATTCTGGTAGTCGCAAGCTTTCGATTGGCCAGTGCTAGTAAATATTAGCAAAAAGCTTTCACTATTCATTGCCAGTTGAACAAAACTTTTATTCAGATACGCTGAGAACAGCTGTGATAAATTTAAAAGTAAATTAAATAACTAAATAAGTATTCACAGTCTGGACAGTTCAGAAGAAACGGAGGCCATTTCTTTGCAAGTCAGCGTCATTTGTTTATATTTCTTGATTTGTGGTAAGAATGCTTTATGAATTTAATATGTTTAATCCCATTACCAAAGTTAGATACTGCTATTGGGAAAAAGTGAAGGACGTGCCGGGAGCAGACATTGTTGAGTCCTCACATTGAAATGTATGTTGTCATGATTATGTTTGAATATTATTGTATTAGAGTATATTAGGAAGCCTCCGTGTTCCATGAACACTGTTCAACATGCCTGAAGCATTTATATTTAAAAAGAAAAAGAAGAGAAAAATATATAAAAGGAAATGTGGTTACCCCACATTATATAATTGAGGAAAACTATGTAAATGTACAGTGGCGTATCTGCCATAGGGACCTGGGGTGTGGTCACAGCAAGGTGGGAGTCATGAAAAACTAGGGGCGAGTGCACCTGAAATGCACGCGAGGCTGACCCCATATCTCCGTAGGGAAATAGATAATATCAAAAGTGATCAGATATAAAAGGCCAGGGTGTCCTTTTGTTGCAGAGGTTTTGTTTCCTGTTGCCAGCTGGTAACAGGAAACCTGAGGAGTGACGATAACGCCAAGAAGTCTCCGACAATTCATGTATGCTGTCAAGAGATAACAGCAGGAGCTTGGGCGTGTGATGTGATATCGATATTTCTGCAACTACACACTATCTTATCATCCAACAAGAAACCCCAGGTGATATGTTAAGGACCTGGGTATATCTGACAGTTTTGTTTTAAATAAACACTGGTATTTCAAATCATACTCAGGAAGTTGATGGGGTATGATGATAATACAGCCCCTCATACACAGTGACTCTCCCTCTTAGATGAATAAAGTGTAAGCTGTGAACATTCCAACAGGAAAGACAGATATTAACTTTATAGTTATTGGGCAGATTGTCCACACATTTTTAGTTAATCTTTTCTGTTAACTATCTTGTCCTCATTTTCAAAGACCTGTCCGAAAGATATGACTGGACAGGCAAAATAAATTGTACAAAAAATTATCAATTTTAAAGAAAAACTTAACCACAGGTTTTTATTCACTTCCTCATAGAAACTTAAAGTGTTTTTTGTGTTGTGTACCATCATTTCATTTCTCCCCTAGACACTAGGTACATCATACACCAGACACTAGAGCCAAAATAGTGACCGTGTGAGATCTAGGGAGGTAGCGTTAGGTTCCCTGCACATAATTCATCATCATCATTTCTAGAGTCAGGGGCCTACATGTGCTTGACCTCACACGGTAAATACATACACGGATTTCATTCTTCTAAGATGCCATCATAACCTCCCCAGCAAAATCTAACTTTGCTACACTTGTAAGGCTGATTGGTCTGTAGCTGGAGGCAGTGGAACTGTCTTTTCCTGGTTTTAGGAGTGGTATCATGATTGCTTCTCTCCAGGTCTGTGGAACTCTGCCTGAGTTCCAACAGATATTGAAGATCTGCAGCAGCTTTGTTTTTGCTGCGGTTCCCAAGTTCTTAATCATTTCATTGGACACTCCATCAACTCCTGGCGACTTTCTCATTTTCAATTTGAATATTGCAAGCTCCAGTTCTCTGAATGTGATTGGTGCCTCCATAACTTCAGGTATGGTTCTATCTCGTCCTGCGTATTGTTGTTTCTCACGAGTCTCCTGTTGCTTCTCTGGGCTAACTTCGATGTTGTTGTCTTTAGCAAAGGAGTCTGCAAAGTGATCAGCTGCCTGTTTTCCCATGAGGTCTGCAACTTGGCCCTTTGAAATTTGGCCTTAGCTTGCTGGTAGTTATTGTGGTGTTCTTCGCATGGACTGGTCTCTGCCTGCTTTCGAGATGTTTCCACGTCATTGTGCAGCTGCTCTAGTTCACTATTCCAGTATGGTTTGTAGTTCTTATGAGCCCCTCTAGGTATTGTTTCACAAGCACCCTGTAATATGCATTTGCTGAATTCATCGACTAGCTTATTGATGTCTTTATCTACAGTCAGATCTCTAGCCAGTATACTGGTACGATGCTGGTACATTATCCAGTCTGCCTTCTTGTAGTTCCACCTAGAGAGAGTGCTGCTCTCCTTGACAAGTTAATTTTCCACAATTAGGAAGACTGGCCGGTGGTCGCTGCCTCCAAGTTGTTTCCCTACAACGCGTGTGGTGTTCAACTCCAGGCCGGGTGAGTGGAATGCCAGGTCTGGTGTAGAGGTGGTGTGCCATGATCTCGAGTAGAAGGTTGGTGGGTCGATTGGCTGGTTAATCAGGATAAGCCCATTGTCATCCTGCCAGTTTTCAAGCTCCTCATCTCTCCTGTCCATATGATCAAAGCCCCAGCTCTGTGAGTGGCTGTTGAAGTCTCCGCATACAATCAGTCTTTCTTTTGCTGGGATTGTGTCTAGTGCCAGTGGGCGGTCACTCGGACAGTAGTAGTTGAGCAGGTGGAAATCTGTACTTTCTGTCCTGAGATGAAGCATCTGGTATTCCGCCCCCTCCATATATGTTTCAAGCTGACATGCACTGATGTTATTCCTCATGAGTGTCAGTATTGCACCCTTTCGCCTGTCTATTCGGTCAGATCAGTAGCACTGGTAGCCTCTGATTTTGAAGGCTATGGCCTTGTTGAGGTGGGTTTCTTGCAAGCTGCATACATTTACTTGCTCTTCATTCAAGATATTTTCGAGCTCTAATATTTTTGCTGTAGCCGTCTTTTTACTGTTGACGCCTTCAGCATTCCAGTGCATTATTTTAAGTGGTCTTTGCTTTGCTTGGCCAGTAGCTCTATTCTCTTGCCTCCTGGCTCCACAGGCAATTGAGAAGGACCCCCAGTAGTAGGGGTTGGGCCCTTTTGAGGCAGAGGGCCCGGCACTGCGCCTGCCTGGGTGTCCGTCACAGGGCGAATGCCATAACGTTTTGTAGATATAGGCATATTTCCATTACGTGTGTGCGTGGCATCCTGATTGCTGTGGTGCACCTCTGGGCTGGTTGCCTCCGTCTTCAGCACCTTGACTTGCTAGGGCAGACTGTGGTCTTGCTCGAGTGTAGGAGGGCCTAGCCAGTCTTGGTTTTTCAGTTGCTGGTGGCTGTACTTGAGCCCCATCTCCACGTCAAGGAGCTGGCCTCGGTGGGGTCTATGCTTTACTGAAAGTCTTAATGTCTCTTGGTTTGAAGAGGAAAGCAGCTTGTTACTTCCAACTTCTATAGTCATGTTTAAAGTAGGTGCCACTCGATTGAATTGTTTTATTCAGTAGGAAACCATTATGTGTATTTGGACTTGTAGACCTGTGCTTTAACATGCTTCCTGGATCCCCTCTAGGGCTGAGGACCATTCAACTTTTGGCATTGCACCACCTAACAGTTAGTGGGTCTGGTGTGACCTCCACCAGTGTTGAGCCTGCTGAGTTGGGGAAGTCCTCTGGGTTGCAAGAGAGCCCAGAAACCGGTCCCCAAATGCTGCAAAGGTAAAGAGTGAAAACTCAAATCCCTGGAGTTCGAACGAATGAACGAACATGTTTCCTGAGCACACTTAGTTCTAGTGTCTTTGGACATACTGAGTCTTGTCAAGTCAAACAAAGTATACCTTGTGTCCTAAATAATATTTCAATGTGGCATTGGTTTTCTTTGGTAGTGAAATTCTTTATTCAGACTGGCTCACCAGCCTTGGATGGTAGATTTATACCCATATGAAATAACTTTCTCTTCTGCTTTCGGCATTGTGAGCGCATAAGTGTATTCTTGATTGTTGCCTATGCAACACCTGAAATAGGAATGGGCGAACAACAGTTAAACTCTTGCATGATTTTTGTGCAAGTCTCCTCTTCTCCCCCCCCCCAGGCAAATATTTGTGCTGGTAGCCTCGAGTTCGGGCAGATCATTCAGATACTCCGTGTGATGCAGTATGGAAGGGAGCTGTGGTCAGGTGTTCTGCTTCATGTGACGTATACAGGGTGATTGACAAGTCACATCCTATTTTTAAATTGTTTTTTCTTCACTTATATTCAACTAATTTTTATGAAACAAATGTCAAAATAAAGAAGAATTAACTGCTATTTTATTACATAAAAGGCTATATCACATTAACATCACTGCTCAGTGTGAGATCCGGTCTATTTAACACATGATTTAATAGCGGGCAGCATTTTTTATGTCTCTTGTAAATTGGTCACTTTAAATTTTATTTTATTGTATTATTTTTCTGGGAATAAAAAAGTAAAATAAAACTTATTTGTCAAATAGTAGTTTGACATTTGTTTATCTATATCTAATAAATACAAGTCAGGATATAAAAATGTAAAAATAGGAAATGACTTTTCAGTCACCCTATAGAATCACCTGTCCCTTCTCTGTGTTTTGGTCCTAATGACAATAACGGCCGTCTTACAAGACTACATGGCATTGTGCCAAAGGGCGAGAGTCCAAGCGCTACTGGAGCAATAACAACAACAACAACCATGTTTTAGTGACTAATTAATCATCATCATCAGGTGCCATCTTCTCGTCGAAGTTTGGCTACAACGTATCTCCGTCTTCAGTCTATTGTCTTGATGGTGCACTCTGATAGACTCTTTCCTGTCCATCTCTTGATTTTATCTTCCTACTTATAGCGCTGTCTTCCTCTTGCGTGTTTGCTTTCAACTCTGCTTTCTATTATTGTCTTCAATAAGACTAATTAATAATAGATGACAATTTAGCTCGATCGGAACTGGTGTACCCTGCTAGTTGGCAGTCTTTAATGTGATAGAACATGGCAGCACAGTTAATATCTCATCTACCTGATATATCATTAATAACTCTTTTTTCTTTACTGTTTCTTATTTAGGTCAAGGTGGTGATGGTAGCAGCCAGCCAGGTATGCAGTTTTGCTTGTTTTATTATTTACTTATTTGTTTGTCATTGAATCATAAATCATTAAACCGTAACAAACTTTCTGCTGCCAGACAAATATCATCTTCCATTTTTTTTTCAGATACGTGTTAGTTACGTCTTCTTCTTCTTTGATCCTTAGCCGCTGACTAATAGCGGTCAGTGACCATCACTCCTGGTGGCGTCTTGTAGGGCAGCTACAAACTGTTATTTAGCTACTTAAATAACCCTAATTGGTATTGAGATTTTGGAGAATTTTCAGAATCACAAAATTGTAACATCTGGACACTTACAAGTTTTTAATGCATGCCAGAAGTGTCGTTCCCAGGAGTCAGTGATGAGACAAGAAAGAATAAGACCTACTACTCCCTCAGGTGTGTCGTACAAGGTGACTAATTTAAGGTTGTGTATGAGGCTGGCAACACCATCATGTCAAACAAATAGCCACAAAAAGCACTGATGCAAGAGCTTATGAATGCAGGCTTCTAGCAAAGGACCAGCTGCAGTGGTGGTTCCATGCTCTATAGGGAGCAAAACGGAGAATGAGAGATGAGAAGTGTAATGCTAGTTAGTATCATCAGCACCTTGACCTTATTTGCTTACTCTGAATTTTTTATTTTTCAGGTGGCCTGTGAAAGCTTAGGTTGGTGCTCTAGAGAGTGCAGGTCACTCAAACGACTTGAGCCAGTCATCAATGTTCTAGTGTAATAATTCATTGATACTTTATTTCAAATTTTGAAATCTTCAGTTTTTTCTGTAACAGTGTGACAACTGATTTTGACCATTCTTCATAGATACAGTAGTACCCCGCATAGCACTAAGTATACATTCCTAGAAAACATAGAGCTAAGGGTACATTTCTTGAAAACAGAGCGCAGGAAGACGTTTAAAATGTCGAACTGAATAAAAATCAAGAATCTGAAAAAACTTTCCATAGATTCTCCAAAGACATTAGGTTTAACGACTTTCCTCTTTTATTGAGACATAAGAATTTCATGAATTACACACACAATGCTCCAACATATATTTTTAACAATAAGTTATTGGTACAAGTCGATTCCTTCGATATATCGTCTCAACACAATTCCAACGATTCTATAATTTTCGTTCTGATACTTACTTACTTAGTCGTTCCCCTTCTACCGTGAGGTGTAGAGGTTTGGAAGAGAGAGCGCCAGACTATCCTATCGGCTGTCTTCCTCCTGGCCTGGTTCCATTCTAGTCCTCGATCCTTCAAAGATTGTCTAATGTTGTCCTCCCAGCGGACTCTGGGTCGTCCTCGGGGTCTGGATCCTTGGCTCTTTGTTTCCCATGCTTGTCGTGGTATCCGATCTTCTCCCATTCTGCAGACATGGCCAAACCATCTTAATTGGGACTGTTCTACTTGGGTCTGCAGGGGGTAGGATTTAAGGCCTTGACGTATCGTCTGGTTGCGTACCATGTCTCTTCTTGTTACTTCAACCACCTTCCTCAGATACCTCATTTCTGAGGTTTGGATCTGGCTTTTATGGGTTGTAGTCATTGCCCATGACTCGCATCCGTATGTCAAGACTGGGACATAGGTGGAGCGGTATACAGCCATCTTCGTTTTCTTACCAACCTCTCTCTTGCTGAGGAATCCTCGATTTATGGCCTGAAAAAGTCTCCCAGCTGCTGCTTTTCGAGTGGCCAACTCTTCTTTGATGCCTCCCTTTCGGTCTATAATAGCTCCGAGGTATTTAAAGTGGTCGACCTGCTCCAGGACCTGTTCTCCCAACTTAATCTGATGTTTTCTTTCTTCTCGTGATATCACCATGGATTTTGTTTTAGAGCTGCTTATGACCATCCCTCTCTTCTCCAGCTCTTCCTTCCAGACTTGCAGGTTGGATTGGAGATGTGCCTCTGATTTAGCAATCAGGGCAACATCATCAGCAAATGCCAGCTCCGAAATATAGACCTGTCTCATCTTCCAGTACCCCACTGAATACTTTCTTGTTCTCTCCTTACATGCCTTGATGACATCGTCCATAAGGAGTATGAAGAGGTAAGGTGATAGGATATCACCTTGTCTTACACCAGTGGTGGTCCTGAACTCTTCTGACTTACGGTTTGCTGTCCTCACATAATTTCTGCAAGACTTGTAGAAGCTCTGTATAGCATGAATCAGAGGTGCTGGAATATTCTTCCTTGCCAAACAGTCCCAAAGTTTGCTCCAGGGGACCCTGTCAAACGCCTTTTCCAGATCTATGAAACAAAGATGCATCTCACTCTTATACTCAAGGGCCTTTTCACTCAGCTGTCTGAGTGTGAAGATTAGGTCTTGAGTACTTCGGTTTGCTCGGAATCCGCACTGGACCTCATCCAATTGTGGCTCAGCTAGGCGTCGGAGTCTCTGCTCTAGGATTCTAGAGTAGATTTTACCAGGGACACTGAGAAGGGATATGCCTCTATGGTTTCCACACTGTCGATTGTCACCCTTTTTGAAAATTGGTGTTATGATGGCAATCTCCCAATCCTTTGGTATGGTCTTGTTGTACCACGCTGCCTGTAAAACCCTTAAGAGTAATAGGTCGCCTGATGCTCCCATGAACTTAACCATTTCTGGTGTTATACCATCATGCCCTGCTGCTTTGCCCATCTTGATTTTCTCCAGTGCTGCCTTCAGTTCTTCCATCTTTATGTCATCTTCACCATCATTGGTTTCCTCTTCTGTGCTAGTGTTTATCATTTCTGATGCTTCACCGTGCTCACCATCCAGGAGTTCTGAGAAATATTCTTTCCATCTTCCCATTACTTCCTTCGGGGCAGTAAGCAATTTGCCTTGCTTGTCCTTTATAAATTTGAGAGGGCATTGTTTTTCCTTCCTCATGTTCTTTAGGGTCTTATAGAACAATTTCTGGTTTTCTTGTGCATCTTTTTCTAGCTTTTCTCCAAATTCTTCCCAGGACTTCTGTTTTGCTGCTAGCACTTTGTTCTTTGCTTCTGTTCTGAGTGTCACATATTCTCTATATTTTTTTCCATTTGTCCTGTTGTGTTTTTTTAGCTCCTAAGTATTGTTTCCATGCCATTTTCTTCTCTCTTATTTTCTCTTTGACTTCCTCTGTCCACCAAGGTGTCCTCTTTCTCTTGTTCCCAAGTCGGACTTCACCGCATGCTTCTGCAGCAGCTGTCTTTATGATATCCTTGAATTTAATCCAGAGGGTTTCCAAGTCATCAGGTCGTTCTTCTGTGTTGCTCACCGCTGCAGCAATAAGCCCCTGATATCTGGTCTTAATTTCTGGCTCTCTCAGCTTGTAGGTCCTAATGCTCATTTCTCCTGCTCGTTTACTTGGTTTCTTGCGTGATGTTGGACAGTTCCTAGGCTGAGCAACTCTTTCAGTTGTTCTTTTGATTGTTAGCAGGTAGTGATCACTTCCAATCTCTGGCCCCCTCCAGACTTTAGCATCTCTGACATATTTGAATGAGCTTCTCCTCTCCATATCTTCCGATAACTCCACCCCATCTAGCATGGTCATTTCCAACTCTGGCATTAAAATCTCCGAGCATGATAACTTCATCTAGGCAGTCATCCACTGTCCTTTGAAGCAGCTCGAAGAATTCCTCCTTGACCTCTGCTCTCTCATCCTCATTTGGCCCATACACTATGACCAGGTTGACTATGGTTTCTCCTTCTTTTAGTTTAACAACCATAATGCGCTCCGAGACAAAGTTCCATCCCTTGATACTATCTTTTTGATTTTGGGCCACAATGCAACCCACGCCCCCTTTAGCTCTTTCAGACATGGGTACACCACTGTAGAGCAGCGTGTTGCCATCGAGATCCATGACTCCTTGTCCTTTTTTCTTTGTTTCCGTTATAGCTAGGATTTCTAGTTTTGCTTTCCTCATCTCTTCCACCAGCTCCTCTTCCTTCCCATTTATACTTCTTGTGTTCCAAGTTCCATAAGCCGTAGTCCGTTCCAGTTCGTCGCCTTTAGAATCAGTCCAGTTTTCTCTCTTGTGTTGCTAGTAATCATGATTTAAAGCAAACAGGTGATTGGCCTGTTGTGCCTTTGCATGATGGAGGGGCTGCCTCCTTACGGCCTCCATGCAGGCCGCCCTCCTCCTTTTTCATCCGGGCTTGGGACCGGCATTGGCGGAGTTTTCGTTCTGATACTCGTAATAATATTCTTGTGCTTTTCTTACACACTTATTTCTTAGTCTGCTGACTTTGTTCTTTCATAGTCCTTATTGACACCTTAATTTCTACATCAAATCTGTAATATTACAGTTCTGTGCTTTCTTGCACTTTTATTTCTTTGTCCGCTCAAATATATTCTCTTATAATTCTTTCCGACATATTGTAATTTTTCACAAAATTGTTTATGCCTATATTCATAGGTTGTACTAACCTTGGAAAGTCTTTCAATATATACTTCTGGCCATCTTGCCTATTCCATACTATGGATTCAACATCTCCTGGCGAAGTAGGATTTACCACATTGAATTATAATTACACGTCTGATTTCGAGTCGAATCTAGACTCATTTTCACTTTTTGTAAGTAGATTCTTCTACACATCTTTTGTGGACCAAGCCACATATGCAGACACTTCTGAATGCTACAAAGCGTAGCCACGGACTCCTGTCGTCATGCTTATTAGCTGCGATGCTTAGTCATAGCCAACGACGTTAGTTTTGGTGAGGCTCAGCATGGTGCGCAACAATCCCTCTAAATATACCTTTATCAAGATTGCTTCGCCCCATTATGTGCTCTCAACAGTAATGACTGTTAAATTTAGCACCTGTGTGTTCAGCTTGACAATGCAAAAGTGAAATGAACTTATTAGTAGAAGTTGGGTTATGTATCAGTAATAATGCATGACTTTTTACTCTCAAAATGTTGGGGGGGGGGGGGGGGGGTTAGGCTTTTCCAGGTATTTGATGGCAGTGTAACTACTGTAAATAACGTTCAAATCTCAACTTAAGAAACAAATACTGCAACCTCTTAAATAAATAAAAAAAATTTCAACATGATTGGTAATTTCTGTGTATTCAGCCACATTAAAATTATAAATGTGGCATGAAAGCTGTAACTGGTCAGCAAATATATTTTATTAAAAACACACCTATTGTGCTACTGGTATATGTGTAATGTCAGCATTTTCCAGAGTTCATAGACAAGACCAGGGAACAGGTCTTCGGTAAAAAACATTGTCCTTTAGACATGCCTGGATCATGCAAATGGATAGATCGATCTCAGCTCTAGCACATTTTATTTTGCAGAATCAAGCAAAGATAATACATAGCAAATGCCAGTTAAGCACAATAACATCTGGCGAACCCTCACAAACAGGAGTTTGCACACCGGTAAATAGAAATTATCCAAGCTTATGCAACGCTGGAGAACTGAATCCCCTTTCATTCAAATCGCTGATATCACCGAAATCTGTTACTGTCTATATCACACAACTGTTTCCTTTCAAAACCAACTCTCTACCTGAAGATCTTTCATCCTGAATGACCATCCCCAAACTCTCACACCTAAAACACGAGAAAAGTTAACAGTTTTCTCTTTGCCAAACATCACACCAGTGAACACAAGAATGTCAAAAGCTTATTACAGTAAGCATAGCACATGCCTTCGCATTCTCTTCCAACTCTCTTTCAGCCACTCCTGTCATGCGTCAACACCAAAACAGCAGTTAATTTAATTAACAGTATTTGATTTGAGATTTTTATATTTTATAAAACTCCAACCCCTTTGCGTTCAAACGTGCTCATGACACATTTGAAATATTTATATGTATACATTTTACACATCAGAAATGATCTTAAATCAGTGGATATGAATCTTTTCACAATCCGTGAAACATCACTGACGAAAAAAAATATGTTTTCATAATTTTACTTTTCAAACGTCTTTTTTTTTCAACAGATTTTTATTTTCACAAATATTTTTCCACATCAGTGTATGTCCTTGAAATTTCTTGTGATACTAGGATCTCAGTGTGTTAAAATGCTGACTTATTATCAGTTTTGTGGCATCATGTTACATACGTCACACTGCTCAGAAAAACTGTCTTGCATCAGTATTCATGTGTACAAATATTTTCCCTCTCTGTTGTGTATTTATCTTTGGACTTAGATGACATATATTTATAGACATTAAAGATAGACTGGACGTCATCATCATCATCCTTCAGTCTCCTAAGGAGCATAGGCCTTCAACTAATTCTTGCCAGGTTCTCCTGTCTTGTGCCATTTGCTCAGGGTCTTTCCATGTTTTCTTTATCCCTTTCATCCACAAAAGGGGAGCAAAGAATAGTAACACTGTACCCTGCCTGGCATGTCATAAAAAGGGACTAAGAATGGTTGGGCATGGGGCTGGTTACAACTCCTGTAAAAAAAAGTTTTTACCACAAAAACTCCAACAACTAATATGGATACATCAAGCATGGGGGAACAAGAGATGAGAAGAAGACACTGGTGATGACACACATGGAAACCTGTTGATGGCATTACAAGACAGTTCTTGTTCTGGAATCCCCAGGGAAAGAGAGGCAGAGGTAGGCCAAATAAACAAAAAAACACACAGAAGAGAACTGAGACAGAAATGAAAATAATGAGGAAGTTGTGGAAAGAATTTGAGCTGATGGCACGTGACAGGAAAACTTGGCATATTTATGTTTAAGGCCTATGCTCCTTGTGGAACTAAGAGGATTGATTGATTTCATCTAGATCATAGAATGTGAGTCAACAGCCCAAACTCCTTTCTTCTTTCTCCGTGCTGCATCATAAGTCTCTTTAGTAGAGGACTCATCTTCCATCTTGGATGACCAAGTGAATTTAAATTATTTACTTTGGTTGACCTGTCCACATTTTTTTGGGCTTATGGTTTCTACAGGATGTGGGTAGCTGGTCTCATGCCTAACCCTCCTTGGTCGTCATTCATGAAATGCTTGGTAGGTTACAGTGTTACTTGTCTTTGTTCCCCTTGCATGCCCCGGTAACATACGGGCTGGACATAAATAATTAGTGTAATATAAACATGTCTGTTATAAAAGAATAAGGAGAAAAAGAAATGTTTGATCACCCTTCAGCTACTCAAGTAGCATAGATCTTCTACACGCAAGTAGCATAGATCTTCTACACTCAAGTAGCATAGATCTTCTACATGTCAGGCACTTGGCAGTGCCATCTGCTCATCTTTATCCCTTTAATTTCTGTCTCTAGTTCATGCACTGAGGCATATCTAGAGTCATCCTTATATGACCATGACCACCAGCTATACACAATGGTGCAATATACATATGTGGAGTCATCTTTATATGACCACCAGCTATACACAATGGTACAATATACATATGTGGAAGTGAACCTCTGTCTGTGAGGCTAATTACACCCTCATTGACTTAAAATCATCCTCACACTTCCAGGGATTCTTCCCCGTGGTAAAACTTGTTGAGAACCCAGCATTGCACACAAAGCTAGGAGAGATCACTTGAGCCCCGGAATTAATTCTTTCATCTGGTTGACTGTATTCGGGGGGAATCTCACTATGGACCTAGTGATAGGCAGGGGGAGCTGAGAAGTGGCTCAGTTCAGGAAGTGACAATTCCTTGGGAGAGCCCAGAACAGAGTACAATATTTTAGCTCTGCATAGTTGGAGAGCCAACTTGGATGGTGGGGAATGCACAGTATGCCACATGCTTCTTACTCCTAGTTTGGGACCCCTGTGTAACGATCCTTTGAATGCAAGCCAAGCTGGAGAAACTGGAGCTCATAACTTCAACTCAGCACATTTTCGAATGGCAGAAAAGTCACAGGAGAAGCCTAGTTCTGCAGTGTAGATAATGCCAAGGAGTCTTCAACTTGGCTTGGCTGCAAAAGAGCAAGAAGCTCAGTAGCCCTGCAACAACAACAACAAACAACTACCTCCAGTTCTCTTCTTCGTATGTTTTTTTGTCTCCCTCTAACTCTTACCCTGGGATTCCAGAACAACTCCTGTCTTGTAATGCTATCATTAACTTTCCTCATTGTTTGTCCTATCCATCACCAGCATCTTTTCATCTACTGTTCCACTTGGCACTTGTCAGGATTTTATCATCAACTCTACAGAAAGAAGTTTCAATAAAATATATGGTTTATAATCAAGATTAACTACATTCTTAACCAGGTGCTTGCATTTTTTTTATGTTGGAAAAAAATATATACATTTGTAGCAGCATTTACCATTCAGGGAATAATGAACCTGGAGATCAGGGAGGTTATACAGACAGTTGTAAGTGAAGATTTTTTTTTTTAAAAGACCAGAAAGAGGTGGGAGAGGAAGAGAACAAATGAAAATATGCATGTATTTTAACCTTCTTGCATTTCTTTCCTGCACTAAGAATAGTCTTTTCACAAGTTGTTAGAGTTTGCTGCATATCTGGTTTTTCACAGTTTGTCTGTGGGCTGTTTACTATTGTTATCTGCTTTTCTCTTTACAGTTTTCTCAAACCACTTTCTGTTCTGTCCCATGATGTTAGGCCAGTGTCTGTGCTGTTTCATACTTTCAGGCCAATTTCTGTGCTATACCATTCTTTCAGACCAATTTATGTCCTGTCCCATTCTTTTAGAGAAATTTCTGTGCTGTCCATTCTTTTAGACAAATTCTCAGCTTTTTCATACTTTCAGACACATTTCTGTGCTGTCTCATTTCTTTGTTATCAAAGATTTTCGTGGATTCTGGTGACACGGATCTAGGGTTTTTTCTGTCGCAAACAAAAATAAAACCTAGCCTGCACACTGCGTGGCGACTTGACTCAGGTAATAAGTCTTGTTGCAGAAGTAGACAGTTTCAAGTCATCAGTCCTCGGCAGTGGTGGTAATGGGGAAAAAAATCTTAGGTTCTCTCTCCTGCTCAGTATAATTTAAAATGTTACCAAACAACTTTTGCTTGGTGACGGATGTAAACTGTTGTGCTACATGTTAAATAAAAACAAAAATAGTGATTTACTTTTGATTAGCAGCTTAGGCTTGTGATTACATTTGATTGTCAGCTTTTGCTTTGATTTTTAGCTCTTAAGATTATTTTTGATTTGATTTTTAGCTCTTAAGATTGCGTTTGATTATAAACCCCAAATTTGAGAAATGTGTGATTCAAAATTGATTTCATGGTTGTTGTTGATTATAATGAACATCATACCACACATTGTTACGTATTAATACATTTCAGTGATGTTAGCATAATCATATGTTATCATAATAAAAATATATATGGCATAAGGTAGGCAGACAGTTGGCATATATGCTACTTTTGTTATTACTGATCTTAGCAAACGATCATTATGTTATTGTAACAACTATATAGGGTACAAGATAATTGGCTTATATGCTACTTTTGTTATTACTGATCTTAGCAAACGATCGTTATGTTATTGTAACAACTATATAGGGTACAAGATAATTGGCTTATATGCTACTTTTTGTTTTTAGTTAGTGTAGTATATAGTCTATATGACAGTTGGCTTCTGTGCTACTTTTATCATTTATATTCATACCCTGTGACATTTGCTGAGGGAGAATGCTCCTTTGGGTTTGCCCAGAGTGCAATGACGTCAACTCTGATCAACAATAAGACGATCTTAGCCATTATATGCTAATTTTTTTCATAGGGATCTTTCAAACTGGACAGTAGCCTTCCTAGTGAAGAATTAAAAATAAATTACCCACTGTGTACATAACAGTTACAATATGGGTGTCTTGCTGATATTTATTAATGCAAGTCTAAAACCGAAATATTCTGAAAACCAAAAGTTTCTTTGGGCCATTTTTCTATCCCAATTTGGACGATTTCTGATTATTTTGGGCTATTTTGTTTCAAAACACATTTTGCGTGGTTTGGGCTATTTTTCAAACGTGATTAGGGCGACATCTGAAAACCGAAAAAATCTGGTTTCCGGAACAAAGCTGTCTCTGAGGATTTTGGATAAAAGATTACAGACCTGTATACGTGAAGATGAGAAATGTTCCTTCAGGCAGTACTCCAGAAAGACCTGCAAGAGGTGATTGATATGTTAATGACAGACGGTGAAGATTAACACCTTTGCCTTGCTAGCAAGAAGAAGTAACTTTTTCTTTAATTTATGAAGAATAATATCTTGCTCAAATTTTGATTGGTTATAATTAGGATATAGATAGTGCCTCTAAGTCCAGATGATATTGCAGATACCTGATCGTAACATCATTCCGGTTCATGGGTTCAGTAATTGGAAATAGAGTAAATTAAAGTTTTCAAATTGTGTAGGTGTGTATGCGTGTGTTTTTTCTATATTTATATTCTAAAATGATAGTCAATTCCTACTTCTCAGGGTGTTTAAAAAAAAAGAAGGGAAGGGTGTGTGTGTAAAAAAGCCTACGGTGTTCAGGATGATATTTAAGACTAATTGTTTGTCATTATCAATGTATATTACTAGTACCTCACTAGACCTTCATTTTCCCACCATATCCTCACCATCCTCATATTAATTTTTGTTCTGGTTATATACTGTTTTTACTATACATTTCACACTAAACTTGGCGGAGTTCCTTGAATCCCAGGTATAACTCTGGTTTTTCACCTGGTTGGCTGCTGCATTTAGGATTTCACAATGAATAAATTTGCAGTTGAGGGGAGCTGGGTGGTGGCTCTGTGCAGGATGGGATGATTCCTCTGTAAAGCCACGGACCAGAGCACAGTATTGTAGCCACACTTTCCTCCCTTCCAGCTTGAAATCAACGTTAGGATCCTTTAATGTATTCTGAGCCAAGACAATACCTGTGAAAGAAAAATCATGACTCAGCTCAGCAAGTTTTGAAATGGCAGAAAAGCCAAAGGACTGGCTAAGTGGCTAGAGCGCTGGTCTCTTGCGGCAAAGTTATCGAGTTCTGTTATTGAAGCCAGGTAGCGTCACACTGTAGCCTACCCAGCTTTAAATGGGTACCTGGCTGCTCTTGAGTTTGAGAAAGCAAAGGCAGCAATTAGGGAGACTGGTAACCCCACCTCGTAAAGCTAGACCTAGAATAGTGAGCTCTAACACTTCACTTCTCTCCAGCAGTATATGCTATTGAACTGCCGATTCCCTTTCAATTAACTTTTATATCATTGTCTGTTCTCCCGTTGTGTCTATAATGCTGCCAAGACAAAGTCCATCTTGTAGTGATGTCTCCAAATATAATCTTGCTATCATTTGTGCATTTATTATCATAACCTTTGCTGTCCTTTCCCTGTGGGTTTTCATACCAAACAGGTAGTCTTATTTTCTCTTGGATCTGACTGTGGTTATGCATTAAAATATTTTGTATTAATAATATTTCATAGCAGATGTTATTGTTTATAAATGAAGTTCTGATCTTCGTATAGTTAATTTTTTGTTTTTAAGAATTGGACAAATATATCCTGTTCAGCGTCTCATGGGTTGTAATTAGAATATACAATCTATAATTTTAGATAGTATATTTCATAGATGAGTAATATTCAGTTGATGGATAGTATATTTCATAGCTGAGTAATATTCAGTTGATGGATAGTTGGTATTATCCCTCATTATCATTTATTGTATATAGGGCAAATAAAAATATATAACTGTGTGTGTGTCATAACTGAACCAGATGCAAGACAAAATGAAAAGACTTGATGAGAGGTCACAGCACGTGGGTCTGAAAACACACTGGGAGAAAACAAAGATAATGAGAATAAGTGCAGGAATCATACATTTTTCATGGCAGCAATATAAACAAAGTTGAAGGGACAGACAGTGGTATCACAATAAGAATTTGAAAGGCTAGATGAGCTTTCATTGCATTGGGAAATTTATGATTATGAAGAGAAATCAAGTCCAACACAAACATACAAATCATCAACTCAAATGTCTTGTTAGTCCTATTGTATGGCTCTGAAACATGGAGAACAGCAAAAACAACAACAAAAAAACTACAGACTTTCATAAATGGGTGCTTGTGTAGATCGGAAGGATTTAAATGGTGTGACAAGATCATTAATGTACAACAGATGACAGTAGTGGTAATGTACAACAGATGACAGTAGTGGAAGTAGAACAAGTGATGAAAAGCACTGCTGGTGATGGATAGGAAACACATTAATGAAACTTGTTGATAGCCATTAACACTAGGCAATCCTTGCTGTGGAATCTCATGGGTAAGACTAAGAGAGGTGAAGGGAGGACAAATGGAGAAGAGAACTGGAGACAGTTATGAAGGACCTACAGCTGATGATGGTACAGGACAGGTCAACTTGACATATGTTTGTTGAAGGCCTATACACCTGAGGGATGTTGATAATGAATTGTGTGTATGTTTTAAAAAAAAACTAAATTGGACATTCTTCATGATTTTCATGTTTATTTTTTTATATATTTTGACGAAAAAGGGGTCGGGGGGGGGGGTGGGGGGGGGGGCTGCCTGTTTTGTTTTTGTGTTTGTGCGGGTGGATGGGGGGGGCTGGTCTTTCCCTGCCCCCTGTGTGTTGTTTGGTGTAGTACTGTTGTTGTTTGTCCTCGGGCGGGGGGGCTTGTTTTGTTTCTGGGGGGGGGTGGGGGGGGGGGCGGGGGGGGGGGGGGGTGGTGGGGGGGGGCTTGTTTTGTCTGTTATTTGGGTGATGTTTCCTTTCTGTTGTTCTCCTTGTGTTCTGTTGGGGGGGGGGGGGGCTCTCTGTTGTTTGATGTACTGTTTGTCTATCTCTTCGTTGTTCTGTTGTTGACTGTGCTGGGGGGGGGGGGGGGGGGGAGTTGGGGGGGGGGGGGCCTGAGGGGCTGTTGGGGGCTGTCTTGTTTCCTGTTGTATGTGAAAACTGGGAGTAAGTGAGTTCATATTTAATTTCATTTTTCTCAAAAATCACCACTGCTAGAGTTTTCACAGGACTCTTGAGTCTGGCCCCTCGCATGGAGGCCCTGTAGTAGTGGTGGTCTGATGTTACGCAAGGAATGAAAACGGATAGGATGGATAGAATTATATTACTTAGTTTGATATTGGTTATAAATCTTTATTAGGCTATTACATTCTTACTATACTTTTACTAACCATTATATATAAATTTTTGTTCTGGCTAAATGCCATAATCTGTATGACTCATCTTATCAGTTGTCAAGTTTTAATCTTCTCTTTTATTTTCATCAGTATACTTCTTTTTATGTATTTGAAGGCAGGATTTAAAGTTGAAATTAACATACACAGCTGTTATGTGGTGTGAATTATTGATTATGAAGCTTACTGTAGTAGTAATGAAATATCCAAAACATTGCTTGTACTGTGGAAGTATTAAATTCTTTAACATGTCATGTATTAAAAAGACGAAAAATGTAACTCCTGTGAAAAGTGTTTTCTGTATGTCATGAATCTGTAAGTTTCATTAGTATCTGTTTAGAACTAGACATGCATTCTATCTTCTTCAAGTACCATGAACGGTAGCAGAGACATCCCTAAAGTACTTTGCACCCGGGGCGGATGTTATCTGTGACACCACCATGTCCCAATAAAGAAACACACTAGTAAGTAACACTTTAATAGTAAGTACTATATTAATAGTGTCCGAATGGCACCCCCTTCCTCGCATCCCCCTTAGTACGCCACTGCCCGGTAGCATAGGTGATCATGTCTCTCCACAACTTCCTGTCTCCAGTACTGTTGATCAGTTCTCCACGCTATGTTATGTCACAGGAGCAGTGACATACAAGTTAATATGACGTAAAGTAGAGAAATATGAACCGACGGTAAGAAGTAAATAAATACTCTCGATGCGAGTTACGGAAAAAGGAAAGGAATTTGAGAGACTGCTACGTCATATTACAACAACGACGTCAGAACACAGAGACGGAATCCATCAAGATGCAACGGAGAAGAAGACCCAACCCACGGACTGAGAATGTCTTTCTGGTCCAATGAATGACAAACGATTGAAAGGGAGATGTTAGCTCCCAGTAATACAAGACAGATTCCTGAAAGGTAAAGTGAGTACCAAGGGGTTACGCTTCCAACAGCAAGTCAACATCATGAAAAGGAAGACAACAAAATAATGAAGGTCGTCAGGATAGAGCCCCACCGATCAGTGTACAACAAAGGACGGAAGAATCCTTCAAGGTTGGTCGAGTTATTAGACCTCTTTTATTTCATTCCTTGGTAGAAAGGAAAGACGTTGTTAAGAGATTACGTCGAGGAAGGGATTAACGGAGAACCTGAGGATGGAGATTTAGTAACGGCTGAACTTGAACATAAGGTCATAGGTTCATTACTTAGGTTGCCCTCTTTATTAACTAACATCTGTAGTTAGAAACTATGGGAATTGAAATGTTATATTGACGTAAGACTGATGTCCAAGCCACCAAGAAATCCATTAAATTAATTCAGTTATAATTGGCCTAAGACTTATATTGTGATAGTTGAGAAAAGGTTGTGAGTTCATTGACATTCAGATTGTCCTAGTTGTTGAGTTGACTGATTCAGATACTCTATAAATGGGTTGTTAGGAACTGATGATTGATTCCAAATAAAGAACTAATTAGGAGAACACTTATCATGAGAAACGAAGAGAATCTAAAATAAGAAGAGATAAGAAAAGACATAGCAAATAAACTTCCAAACTGAACAGAGTACGTTGAGGAGCCATTATCGTAAATGAATATACATTCTCCCCCCCCCCCCCCCCCATTGTCCAGCGAATTGTACACCACTAACGTTCAGATAAACTAAATAGAAACGGCCTACAAACCATAACGAGAAGTACACAATGAGAGACAACATAAGAGAAAAGGAAAGTAACGACCAGGCTGTGACAGTTAAACTGTCCATTGTCTTTTCTCTTTGTCATCCTTGATCTGTTTATCCTTCAGTCTTCCCTGTTGTCACAATATACAGTTTTTCAGCTTTCTTCTTCTCATAACATGCCCAAAGAAAGTAGCTGTTCCTTCTAAAATGAGAAATAAGGTTCCCTTGTGCATTGGCCTGTTTCAGGACTTCCCCATAACTCTTGTTAGCTGTCCCTGATATGTTTAACATTCTTCTGTAAAGCCACATCTCTTTGGCCGCTTATACTTATCCTAGTTGTTTAGTAATTGTCAGTGACTCACTTCCATAAGTCAGGATTGGTTCTACATAACACTGAATAACTGTTTCTTACTTCCATTGACAAAGAGGGTAAAAGGTAAAGGATCCCGTTACACGCCCATTAAGGCATATTGGGAATATGGTGTTAGGCCCATATTTTCTTGACCATCAGCACACTAGGGGTGATGTGGTCAGCATCACGCCGGCTGCCTTAACCTTCCCAGAAGTTGCTCTGGTACCCAATTCATGAGGCTGAGTCAACCCCGGAGCCGTTTGCTGTCTAAAAAAATCCCACTTCAACTGGGGATCGAACCACGGACCACCGAGCTAGGAAACCAGTGCCCTAACCACTGTGCTACTGCGGCTCTATTGACAAAGAGTTGTTGCATAAAATACTTTTCATTACAGAATGCTACTTTTGCCTGGGCTATTCTGCTTTTCATTTCTGAGATTGCATTTTCCATCTGATGTTAACTTACCACCTGCTAAGGTATTTGGATCTATTGACTTGTTTTAGAACTGTTACATTTACTGTGATAGTGCATTCTGGAGAGGTCACTTTTCTTCGAGATGACCGTAGTCTATATCTTAAGTAAAAGATTTATGTATCCGTTGTGTCCTGTGCTATCTGTTAACATTTCTGTCAATTCTCCATTTAACTTTTCCATGTGTGTGTGGGTTTGTTTTTTTTTGTGTTGCTGGAAAAGTTTCAGTGGCCTTGCGCTTTTTTGTCAAAACAAAAAACACACTCACTCAAAGTTTGTTCCTCTGCTGTTATCACACCCCTCCACCTACCTATTTTTATTTACCCCTCTCAGGATTGAATCAAAAATAGCGGACACGCGCCACCACATCGACCAACTCGCGATCGATGAGTCACCAAAGTCGGTCTGTGCACATGTCTGCAAGTGTATTTGTTTGCGGAAATGCTGAAACTATGTTTCGGGCCTGCTTTTAGAGGCGTCATTATCACCTGTCCAATTACTGTAAATGTAGCAGGGTTTCTTAACTAGCGGTCCACGTACCTCGGGAAATGGATTCTAGGGGTCCGTGTACATAACCTAAAATTGTTAATGTTTTTTTTTTTTAACTACACTTTTATGCTAATTTTTTTTTTTTTTTAAACGAGTTCATAACCTCCATCGGACAATTAAAGGGGTAAGTAGCCTTCATGGGCAGGATTAGCAAAAAACAGCTGTTCCGTTATTCTCGTTTTTAAGTCCTTGCATTGCTCAAACTGAAAGGGAATCTGGTGTTAAGAGATTTATATTGCCGCCATCTGTGCAGTGAAAATTGATGTGAGTTCTTTGATGTTATAGTGGTCGTCCACATATGACGTCATGCATTTTTGTCATGTTTAACCCTTCTCCCTACCAACGGGCTGATCACCCGTTTGCCAGACACTTCGATTACGGAAACAACGGCAAATGGGTTGATTTGCCATTGCCCTAAAGACGCCACTAGGCGTGATGGGAAACAATGGCAAAGAAAACCTATCTGCTGTTGCCCTAAGACGCCACTAGGCGTAATGGCCACTGACTGCTTTGACGGTCGGTGGCTAAGGACAGAAGAAGAAGAAGAAGAACCCTTCTCCCGTCCCCCCACCACAAGTCACATTTGTCACAAAAAAACCAGACCTACCTGAGTGTGACCTCACAGATCTCTCAAATCCCCCTCTCCCCTTTTTTGTAATACTGAAAAGAAACAAGGTCATCGAATGTAAATGAGTTAACGAACCATCATCATCACCTGTCAGTTCCCTAAGGAGCAAATGTTTGATACCAAGTGTCACGTGCCATCAGCTCATGGTCTTTCAATATCTTCTTCATGTCTGTTTCCAGTTCTCTTCTCCGTGTGTTCCTTGGACTACCTCTGTCTCTCTTATCCTGGGGATTCCAGAACAAGGACGGCCTAGTAACGCTATCAGCAGGTTTTCTCAGTGTGTGTCCTATCCATCTCCAACGTCTTCTTCACGGGTCTTGTTTCTGTCACATGTCTGGTTCGTGTCATCTCTTGTTCCACTGGCACTTGTCTGGTTCGTGTCATCAGTTCCACATTAGTGATCTTGTGTCATACGACTACAATCCTTCTATTTTCCTGCCATCACCCATTAATGAGAGCGTCCGTGGTTTGAGTGCAAACTTCTCGCGGCAAAGGTAGCGGGTCAGAAACACGTTGGCGATACGCTACGGTCTACCCAGCTGTAAATAGATACATGACTCTGCTTTTTGGGTTAGGAAAGACAAAGATAGCGAGGAGGAGAACTGGTTGCCCTACCTCTGGAAGCTCGACCCAGTATTGTGAAGTCTCTAACACTTCACTCCTCTAGGGCAGTATCTGCTATGAGGCTACCTTCTTTTTTATCCATTTATTAAAGTCTGAGGTTTTATGGTTGTTGCTTTTGTTGTTCTCCATACAATAGAACTGACTTGACTTTAGAATTCTGCCATCACCGGGTGTCAATACCTTGTCGAGGTATGGTGGCTTGTGCTCCCTGATTACCACCGGAGCTATGCCACTGGGAGTTTTACTCCTGGAAGGTTCTACCAAGCTGGACATGTCTGCGCGGGTAGGGGTCAGACTAAAGCAGACACCCTGGTCCCAGGGCCGTAGATACGAAGGGAGCCCCCCTTAGGGGGCAAATTATACTGTACCGGTACCAAAATAGTGTATTAATATGTTTTTTATTAACCCCCCCCCCCCCCTTTAATAAAGTCCTATCTACGGCCCTGCCTGGTCCTCCAGGTTGGGGGTTTTAGCATAGGGCTGACACCCCCTGTCTATGTAAAAAGAAACGAAGTTACGGAAACGACAACAAATGAACAAACTTTGCAGCGGGACGGACATCCGGAGTGATGCTCGTATGGCTGTCAGTAGTGCCCTGTATATAGATAGAGAGTAACGCCAACTAAGGTTTGGCCGAAAATGGCGGCCAAACCCGTATCGCTGGAAAAAGGACCCAATCGCGACTTTCAAAATTAGCTACAAATACAGTAGCACATATTTGTATCTAAGGTCCTTTTTCCAGCGATACGGGTGCTGAACTCTTGCAGCACATAGTTACAAGATTAAATTAAATAGAATTCAGCACCAAGCATTATGTACATTTGCAGGTGCAATCGGATCAACACCGAGGGGTGGCCTTGGGAGTCCTCCCTTTGGAACTTCAGAGAAAAGAACTAAGACTAAATTACATGACTAAAGTTATGTTGGACAAGACTCATCAAGCTTTCCCAGAATTTACTAGGTATCAGGGGCAAAGTCTTTACAGACAGGGGGTATGATGTGCTGGTGTTGTGGGTGTTGGGTTCCCCCCTTGCTTCACCCTAGGCCTAGTGAATTCTTGTTCATGAAAGGAGCGACCATTGCGGTGTTAGTCTCTTGGCCTAGCAAAACCTCTCATACCCCAAGATCGTTGTGCGTGGTGAAGAGCCACACCCTCCTCGAGGTAGTCCTGGTAACTGAGGGTGCGAATCCTCAGGCTAAACACAACGGATCTAGAGGAGCAAACCTCGATAATTTTTTTTTTTTTTTTTCGTTCGCCCGCTAATACTCGAGGCGAAATCTCAGGTTATTATTTTTTATGTCTAACCTGACATTGATTTTTACGTGAGTATCCCATTATTTCTTGTACAGAGACAGGTGTCCCTCGCCATTCAGGCAAATACTCGCCGATTTCGGAGGTACCCATTGCAGCTGGGTCGGCTCAGGAGCCGCCAGTCCCTGGTCGACGACACTCCTTCAAATGTTCTCGACAGGTCTCGAGTTAATCCAGTCCAAATCCCGGTCGACGAAAAATCCTCAAATGCCGTCGCCCGGGTTTGATCCTGTATCACCCGGTCGCCAGAGCGGTGTTGTAACCACTACGCTAGCGCGGCTCCCACCTCGATAATAAAACCGGTGCACTACACCGTACACGCCCTCTTTGGGTGGGAAGGAGCCAGATGGATACTGAACAAGTCTTGGGAGTGGGAACGAGCATGGACTGCTCCCTGAAGATCGGAACCCATCGTACAGGCACAGAGACTCAGGACTTGACGATCCTATTGCCTTCAACTCTTGGTCACATGCCTAGAGCCTCGGAGAACTCGGCGTAACCAGCAGGCAATTTGGTGGCGGGGAAAGAGCACTGTGAGCCCTACCTTGGCTACGTATCACAAGGAGACGCAGAAACACCCCCTTTATCTCCCCCAGAGCTGGCACAGTACACTTCTGGCTTCTACCCGGGGCGGTAGGAAATCCACATCAAACCTGGCAGAGCAAGTCCTCCATCAGATGCGGCCGATGCTGGGCCCACTGGCGCGTGGACACGTCCCGATCCCCATCGAGACTTCCCGGGGAGCCCACCCCGGCTCAAAAAAGCAGAGAAGGCCACTCTCCAAACCTCCGATGTCTTGCGGGCAGTGTTAGGATGTGCAAGAACATGGACAGGAAGACTCCACAACTTCCCCACTGAAGACACGCCCACGGCGACCGTTGCTTCAATTGGCTGTGTGTGGTGTACCCGGAAACGGGGCCTCCCAGTACTGAGGCACAGTTAAGTCCCCGATGTCACTTATCGGTGCAGAGTTGAGAGAGATGGCTGAGCATCACAATCCCCCTGTGTTGCAGCATGATGAGAACCCAGCATTGCACACTGAGCTTGGGGGGATCACTTGGGCACCAGACTTAATACTGGCTCTTGACTGGATGGCCGCATGCAGGAGATTTCTACAATGGAGGGTTGGCAGGTGGTGGGTATCTGGAAGTGGCTCTGTGCAGGACGTGAGGATTCCTTGGGAGAGCCCAGAACCAGAGCACAGCATTGTGCAAGCTCTGCATAGTTGGAGAGCCCCCTGGATGACGGGGAATGCACAGTGTGCTACCCCACCTATCCCCAACTGCTAACTTAGAACCAGAAGTGGGGTCCTTTGTATGCGTGCCAGGCCAGGATAAAATGCCTGGGAAAGAGACTGGAGCTCAGAACTCCCTAACTCAAAGTTGCAGGATGGCAGAAAAGCCATGGGAAAGACAGGGCTATTTTGAAGATAACGCAACCATATTTTCACCATACGAGCTCGGACGCCGCCTCGGTAAACAAGGTCCGCGCAGAGCAGTGACACCCCCAGGCTGCTTGCGAATAGTCTACTACTGGGAACATAAACAGATTAGGGATGAGCCCACTCTCCCGTTGAACAGGTGCTAAAGTCATAGATACTGGGCCAGAAGGCGCACCGGAAACCACAGTATCACGCAACTCGCTTTTTTTTTTTTTTTCTATGGAGAGTACACTAGGTATCAATTAACAACAATAATAAGAATACAAAAAGCAAGAGGAGCTTTCATTGCATTGGGAAATATATGGAGATCAAGAGAAATCGGATCCAACACGAAAATAAGAATCTTCAACTCAAATGTGAAGTCAGTGCTATTGTATGGCTCTGAGACATGGAGAACAACAAAGACAACAACCAAAAAGCTACAGACTTTCATAAATGGGTGCTTGCGTAGAATAGAGGGATTAAAATGGTAAGACAAGGTTACCAACGTGGAACTGAGGACAAGAACCAGGGAACTGAGGACAAGAACTAGACAAGTGCCAGTGGAACAAGAGATGAGAAGAAAACGATGGTGATTGATAGGACACACACTAAGGAAACCTGTTGATAGCATTAAAAGGCAGTCCTTGTTCTGGAACCCCCAGGGCAAGAGAGGCAGAGGTAGACCAAGAAGCACATGGAGAAGAGAGCTGGAAACAGAGGTGAAAATGATGAGAACGTGGAAAGGACTTGAGATGATGGCACGTGACAGGAGGACTTGACATGTGTTTGCTGAAGGCCTATGCTCCTTTGGGAGTGGAGGGTTATGAATGAATTAACAACAAATCAGAACAGGTTCATGAATATCTGTAGATACTCGACAGGTTGGAAATGTATTGAGGAAATAGTACACTTGGATGCCCTAACTGCATCAATTAATACCACCACGGGAGCTCAAGAAACCAGATACAGACTTCCGCTTGGCAGAAAAGACAGTATTACAGTGTACACAGATGGATCTAAAGAAGTTCATAACAAATTGGGGATAGGAATTTATGTTCCCATGTGGCAAATGGTGAAAGGATATAGTATAACAGATAATACATCTATCTTCACAGCAGAGATGTTGCAATTCTGAAAGTTCTGGAAATCTTCTCTAACAACCCTCCTCATAAATTGACAGACTCACTTTCGGCTGTTCAGGCAATAAGAAACTTTCGAGAATGCAACAGAACTGATAAAGCAGAAGAGATATTACTGGCAAATACTTACCTATGCTCCAGAGGATGTTTTGTTCTAATAGCTAGGATACCTTCACATGTAGGCATAGAAGGAAATGAAATGGCGGATAAAGAAGCTAAGAAAAAATAGAAATAATAGAAACCAAATAAATGTAAGGATGAGTAAAACAGAGATCAAAAACCTAATTAAAAGAATAATAACTGACGAATGGACAGTTGAGTGGGAATAAAGTCTGAAAGGCAGACATGCATATACATTGTTCTAGACTCCAACAAGAACGTGTCACGCATCTAGAACTAAAAATTCATAGCAATAAGAAACTTCCTAGACTGCAACTAAGAATGGGCTATTTTAGAATAGAAGAACCTTACTGTGCAGAGTGTCTATAAAAAATAATATAGAGCATTTCATACTAAAATATAGGAAGTATGCTAGATTATTTACAGGCATGCAATCATCCATAACTGTGGAGCAGGTGTTGAGAATAGATAGACCTAGACAATTGCACAATATAGTAAACAGTATATAACAAGAACTAAAATTAATATATAAGAATCAACTGATGGTGTGAGGATAAAGGGAAGTCTAATGTGGTTTTCGTGCTGATGATGGCAGATAATTGGTGGATTTGGTTTAATCTCAAACACCCCTTGGCTTTCTCACTGCTTTTTACCTAGTTAACAACAGGGCAGTTATGCGAGACTTTACTTTGGGCATATTTACTTGCAGTTATTGCGTTACGTCCCTTCATATTATGTGCGTAAAATTCAGTGAGGTTCATTCCGATATTACCTTACTTTGTTTGGATTGTTTTTTCCCATTTCTTTTGTTTTTTGATTGTTTGTTTGTTTCTTGGAAAGGGTAGGTCACACACACTTTTGGTTTACTATATTTGGACTGGAAGGGGGTAGAAGTTACTACATTGTCTTGAATTAATTACACTATATATCCTAATTATAACTCATCGAGGGTTGAACGCGATAATAATAATAATAAATTCTTTAAGCACCAAATACGGCGCATAAGGCAGAAACCAGTGCTCTCCAGGTTGTTCGTTGTGACGCCACTCCTCTTAACTCTTGCACATTATTTAGGCCCAACGTTCTTCCTCTCTTATTATTGTTCTTCTGAGTGTTTCTTTTGGTCTTCCTTTTTTCCTCTTACCCTCAGGAACCCAAGTGAGCGCCTGTAGTGGTATTCTGTTGTTTTGCATTCGTAGGACATGACCGATATATGACCATCGTCTTTTCCTTATATAGTCGGAGACATTATTTCTGCCTAGAGTCTTCTCTTATTTGTCGATTAGTCTTGAATTCTTTCCAACTGATGTTCATGAGTTTTCTAAGACATTTGTTCTCGAATGTATTCAGCTTGTTCTCCAATGATTTTGTTATTTTCCAACTCTCACAGCCGTATGTTAACACTGAGATAACATTTGAATTAAACAGACGAAGCTTGGTACTTTATACAAATTAAAATTTTCTACAGCCCACCCCTTTCCCTTATCGTCACAAAATGTTGACCACCCCCCCCAATGCCCGTACTGCTTGACGTCATATATGGACAACCCTAATTATCCTATTACCCATCTATTAGTGATCATATCATATATTATACTGTACCATGTTTATCCAATTTTGCCCTAACACCCATACCGGAAGTGACCTCTATCGATCTAACCCTTTAATTTGACACACGTCTGCTTCGAAAGAAATTAGGCAGCACAATATGCTAAGGATCAAAGAAGAAGAAGAAGAAGAATATGCTGAAGGTAGGATAGTTTATTTATCACCGGAATTAGATTTATCTATCTGGTTAAATAAAACAGATCGACATTTGACGGTTGTGCAAACATTAAACGACATCGGCCTTATTTAAAACAGTAGAAGTTGGAAGTGGAATATAACCTGATCAGGTGACGTCTGGTCACATTGTTATGGTAACCATCATTTACCTTTAGCGCAATTTACGGAGCAAAGAGCCACCACTTTAGCTGGTCCCTATGTAGGAAGCTTTCACCAAGCATTCACATACTTCTGTAGCAATGGTTTTTGTGGCAATTTGTTTTATGTGTTTTTACTCGCCTTGTACAACATGAGTGTGCGCACAGTAATCCTTTTGAAGGTTCAGTAATTCTAATCTTTCTTATCTCTTCAGAGACCTCAGGAACTACAGGGGGCTGAATTTTATATATATATATATATATATATATATATATATATATATATATATATATATATATATATATATATATATATATATATATATATATATATATATATATATATATAGGCCTATATATATATATATATATATATATATATATATATATATATATATATATATATATATATATATATATATATATATATAAACATACACATGTATATGAGTATACACACACATGCACAGTGACGTGTACTTAATTCGAATCTCAGGGTGCATTATCAAGGGTTTATAATTCACAAACATTCAAATTATATACATGAATGGTACTTTGCACTGTGCCTGTTAACTTTATTCAACCAGTTTAAACTCTTGAAGAAACGGATGCCTAGTGACCACATCTGCAAGTTTTTGAAAGTTTCTGCTTTGGTTTTCTTAAAAATCCCCCATGTTCTTACATATCCAATATTGTCTTATAGTTTTTTTGGTTTAAACCACAACAAAATCCCTGATTCGAAACAGAAATCAAGAAGAGAATAGGAATGGCCAAAGCTACATTCAACAACATGAGACAGATACATACTAGCATCTAAACAGCTAATTCACAAATTGAAACTGAGAATCATCAAATATTATATATATTCATCATTACTGTGTATAAACATAGACAATGAGCAAGCAATTAAAAGAAAGAATTGAGACCTTTGAGATGTAGATATATAGAAGAATGGTGCACATCTCATGGAAAGAGAAGAAAACAAAAAAAGTGGTCCTAAAAAACCTAGGAACAAAAAGAGAATTAATGAAGGAGATCAAAATTAGATAGCTAAAATATTTTGGCAATGTAAAAAAGACATAACACCGTGGAAGGTCATAATAGAAAGTAGAGTTGAAGGCAAATGTGCAAGAGGTAGGCAGCGCTATAAGTGGAAATATAACATCAAGAGATGGGCAGGAAAGAGTCTATCAGAGTGCACCATCAAGATAAGAGACAGAAGATGGACATCCATTGCAGCCGACCTTTGATGTGAAGATGATGTTTTTTTTTTCTTTTTTGCTCTATTCAGTACATTAGATGGCGCTGTACTTTTCCTGCAAAATCTTTGTTTTGTAAATGCTTCTATAAATGGTTTTAATAACTATTTTTGTTACCAGCCTTTTAAAAAATGTGAACATATATTAATGTAATAAATCTGCCGCCAGTTATGGCAGGGTCAGCATCTCCAGTAGAGCTGAGCAAAGGGCAACAATGTTTGAAATCTTATATTGTAAATAAACTTTGTTCACTTCATAGAAATAGTGTTTTACCGGGCTTAAGAAGAACGAATGAACAAACTTTATTTTCAGATGGTTAAGAATCGAGCACGTAGACCACTCTAACATCCATCAGTGTGAATATCAATGAGACTGGATGTGACAAAACTATTTTTCATTAGTTACTGACAGGGACAGTGGACAGCACTTCGAATTAAGATGTAACAAACTGATGGCAGGAGCAGTTTGTGTCATAAGCTTTGTCATTAATTCAAACTTTGAATTAAAAACATATTTTAGGATACACAAATAGAGCTAATGCTTTGAATTTCCAGTTTAGTCTTACTTCAAATTAAGTGCACTTCACTGTATACATATAACATGCCCCATTTATTTTGAGGGAGTTTCTAAGGAGACAGAATAAAAATAGGACTTCTGCTAACTCATGCATGTCTTAAGAAGCAACTAATATTATGATGTGCCTGGGGCTGGCAACCTCATCATTTAAAAACAGCACAGTTTTATTTGTGAAATTGCACTATTTACCACAGCTGTTGTTGATTAGGATAGGAAACACATTACTACTGCAAATTAGCAAGTGACCTATGTCTTGTTTGGGGAGACGTGGTAGCGCAGTGGTTAGTGCACTGGTTTCCTAGCCCGGTGGTCCATGGTTCAATCTCCAGTTAAGTAGGACTTTTCCCAATATGCCTCAGCGAGCGTGTAACAGGATCCTTTACCTATGACCTGTTTGCCACACAGCAGATTAATTGAGTTAAGCAATTGAAAACTTCACCTTTCAGTTTAGAAAGAATACAATTAAACTGCAACATCCAATTCATGAATTTAAAACATTCATTAGTGTGCTTTGCATACATTATTTATAACCAACTGTTATTTAATGATTGGTGGGTCACTGTACTGTTCGCTCCAATCTTTTGTCAGTTTTCATTTATCATCATCTTGATCATCACTACCCTTTAGCTGCTGAAGGAGCATAGGCCCTCAGGAAATTTAATTTTATATACCTTACAGCTTCCTGTGGAGCACAGGCTTTCAAACTTTGATGTTTGACATCTTGTAGGGACATTTCTCCAATTGCGGCATGGTTAACGCTTGTCAGATTTATTCTCAAATTTTTTCTCAGTATATTTTCAGACACATTGCTGTGACCTTTCTTCAGATATTCTCATTTTCTCTTGCAACTGGTTATGATTATTGGATAGAAGAGCCAGGTAATCTGCAAAATCTAAAACTTCAAGCATGGTCAGAGTCCACTGAATTCCATTATTGTTAGTTTTTTGGAAAAAAAATTTTTTAAATCCAATTTGTAGCAGTAAGAAGAGCAGTGGTGATAAGAGGCGTCGCTATAACACTTCTTTTCTTATTTCCAAGGGCTCAGTTGTCTTTCATGGAAAATTCTACATTTTATTTCAAATGTTTTCTTTATTTGGTTAAAAATCTGTAGGTGGACTCTGTAATGCCTTATCCAGTGATTCTGTGTCTAAAATGTAAAATACATGTTCATAGTCCTCAGTTTTAATGTAAAGTGTTGAATTTATTTGCAAGCTGTTCAACTGTTATGCGCAGTGTGGCCATCTGGTCTGTACATCATCAATTTTGCTGTTCTTCTCTCAGCTTTATGTCTGGCTCCGTTTAATCTCTCAGGGATGATCATGTTCAGTATTTTTTCCTGAAAAACATTTGTTACAGAAACTGTAAACAGTTTAGGAAATAAATAAAAGCCAGAGTCAGGAAGAACCCTCGCAAGAGGGACGTGTGGCGCAGAGACCTGATGAAAGCCAGTCAATGAAAGTCAGGCTGCTGACACCGATTCTAACAATGAAGGCAAAAATTAGAATAGGCACCTGGAACATATGGACAATGCAGGAGGCCGGAAGGACAGCACAGGTAGCTGGAGAGATGAGACGATATGGAATAAAACTCTTAGGACTAGCAGAAATGAGAATAAATGGAACTGGTGAATTCATAACCAATACAGGGGAAAATGTCATATTTTCAGGACATGAGGATGAAGACAACACACACAGAGAAGGGGTTGCTATTATGATGTCCCAGGAAGCCAGAAAAGCACTAATAGAATGGGAATCAATATCACCCTGGATAATAATGGCAAGATTCTAGGGAAAAGGAAGAAAAATCACCATTATTCAATATTATCCCCTTACAAACAATGCAGATGAAGATATTGTGGTATTCTATCTTAGTCCTCTAAATGAAATGATACTAGACTCTTGTCGTTCTTAACATTTATTACACATAGAGATACAAACGTGTCTAACATCTCATAACGGCCATTATTCCCAAGTCCCGTAACTCTTCCTCATATCTAAATATAGGACACTACAGATATGAAGCACGATTTCTATGATGAACTCCAAGGAACATTGGACAAAACACAGGAGAGACATTAAGATAGTGTTGGGAGATTTAAATGCAAAAGTAGGACAACAAATCAAGTAGACAACAAAAACTGTGAACTAATCATGGTTAAGAATGGCATAGGAAACAGAAATGAAAATGGAGAACTCTGCAAACTTTTGTGATTTTAATGACCTGGTCATTAGAGGGATTATCTTCCCACACAAAGCCATACACAAGACCACCTGGAACTCCCCAGATGGGCACACACAAAATCAAATAGACCACTTCACCATAGAAAGAAAATGGGGATGCTGCCTACAAGATAGAGTAAAGAGAGGAACTGACGTAGCGTCAGACCACCACCTTCTCCTAGCATCACTGAGGATAAAATTGAGGGCGCACAAAGACAGAGCAGAAGCAAGCCCGAAATATAATACCCAGTACCTTATGAACAAAGAGTTCAGTTCAACCTAAAGATCAGAAATAGATTTGAAGCACTGGAGAACCTGAAGAGGAAAGTATAGATAATCATTGGTGCACAATTCATGAAACATACAGGAATACATGTGAAGAAGTTCTTGGCAAAAGAAATAAACAACAGAAGGAATGGCTCACAGAAAACACACGGAACCTCATAAGAGAAAGAAGAGACATCAAACAACAAGTAAACAACTATAAAGATGCAGAACAGAAAACACAACTGCTCACAATATATTGGGAGCCAAACAGGAAAGTAGTGCCAGGCAAGAAAAAAGATAATTTATTGAAAAACTAACAGAGGAAGCCGAGATTGTGACAAAAAAAGGAGATTTAAAAACATTATATAATATTACTAGAACTTTATCTAAGAAACAGTTAAACCACAATACAACAGTGAAGAGCAGAGAAGGACAAAACATTAGCAATGAAGAGAAACAAAGGGCCAGATGGGCTGAATATGTTAAGGAAATCCTAAACCGAAACCAACCAATACAGCAACCCACCATAGAACCAGCAGAAGAGCCACTACAGTGCAACATAAACCCACCCACTAAACAAGAGATCTCTCGGGCAATAAAACAGCTAAAAAATGGGAAGGCTGCAGGACCAGATGGAATACCACCAGAAGCCCTGAAGGCAGATGATATACCATACACTACAGAGCTGTTACACCAGCTCTTGAAGAAAATCTGGGAAAAAGAGGCCATCTCAAAGAGCTGGAAGGAAGGCCACATTATCAAGCTATCAAAGAAAGGAAACATGACATGTGGTAATTGGAGTGGTATAACACTGCTAGCAGTGGCTGGAAAAATTTTGACAAGAGTTTTATTGGACTGTATTAAGAAGGCAGTGGATGACAAATCAGAGAAGAACAGGCAGGATTTCTTGCAGGAAGATTATGTACAGACCTGATAGCAACACTCAGAATCATCTTAGAACAATCAAACGAATGGCAGAACCCCTTATTATAAATTTTGTGGACTTCGAAAGGGCTTTCGATAATATAGACTGTATTGTGATATGGAAAATCCTGAGACATTATGGAATTCCAGAGAAATTCATTAAAATCATCCAAGATTTTTACCAGGAGGCCTCATGCAAAGTAGTGCACAAAGGAAAACTATCAGAGCCCTTTACAGTACACAGCAGGGTCAGACAGGGATGTCTGCTATCACCAACAATTTATCTCATGGTCATATACTGGGTTATGAGACAAACAACAGAAGGAGAGAAAACAGGAATACAGCGGACATTCAAGAAACAGCTGGAGGATCTTGACTTTGCAGACGATTTGTGCCTTCTATCACATAGCCAGCAAGATATGCAGGAGAAAACAAATAGATCAATGACAGAAGCAGCAAAGATGGGACTACACATAAATGTAAATAAAACAAAGGAAGTGAGGATAAATAACAGGCAGATGGACTCGATGAAGATCAATGGTCAAGTTATTGAAGAAGTAGAAAGCTTTACATATCTGGGGAATAACATTGACAAAGGAGAGGGAACTGATGGTGACGTCTGTTCTAAGATAAATAAAGCCAGATGCGCTTTTAATGCCCTTCGGCCAATATAGAACTCCTCAGCTATATCCAGAGAGAACAAAATCAGAATCTTTAACTCAGATGTAAAGTCAGTTTTGCTGTATGGCTCAGAGACATGGCATATTTGTAAATAGATGTCTCCGACGGATCCTCCGTATAAGATGGCCAGATGTAATAACAAATACAGGGCTAAGGAAAAAATGCAGGCAACAGCCAATACAAAGTGAAATTAAGGTAAGAAGGTGGGGATGGATAGGACATACACTCAGAAGAGAACAATCAAGCATAGTCAGAGGTGCCCTTGGCTGGAACCCACAAGGGAAAAGAAGAGTGGGGAGGCCAAGAAGAACAGTGGAAGAGGAGGCTAAGGAAATTGGAATGACTTGGGCACAGCTGAAAAAGACAGCTCAGAATAGAAATTGATGGAGAGCAACCGTTTCAGCCCTATGTTCCATGGGGAATGGAAAGGAGTGATGATGATGAATTTGTCCACTGATGCAATTTAACTTTCTTTGGCAACTGGAACTGATATCTTTCCTTCCATTCTGCTTGTATTTCTTCTCTCCACTTAAGCTAGTAATTTACATGTCCCTGTATATGTGTCATTGTCTGCTTTGATGGTCTTTGCTGGGACATCATCTGGGCCAGCTGCTTTTCCATCTCTTAGAAGCTTTATGGTTCCAAGTAGAGGGAATATAATTTATGGAAATATTTTTCAGAACCAGTGGTCCTATTGATGTCATTCCCCCCCCCCCCCCACTGTTTTCCTGGGTAGTTAGATCCAATGCCTAGCATTTTCGGATAAGGCGAAAAAATAGGAGGTCCCGTGTGCAAATTGTGGACATTAAAAATCCCACAGCAGTGGGAAATTGTAAAGAGTAGGCCATAAGGCCACTGCCCTGGCAAAATTTAAAAAATTAGAAACCTACCTACCACAACAAAATATTTATAGAATGTGTGATTCCTACATACACACATTACGATTCTTGCCGTAGTTGGTGCACTGTGCTGAGATCCTCCTTGTGTGATCTATGGGAGGAGTTCGGAGCACTGATGGAGTTGTCCGTGGGCAATGAAGATAGTCCTCAAAACAGTTAACATGTAACTCTTTTTCTGCCTGCTGTTATTTGAAATGTAAAACTCATAAAATAAAGAGTGAATCTCTCGTGATAACTGTCAATTATTTTAGTTAACATTTTCTACCTTGTTAAAAAAGTAAATAAAATTAGCTTTAATTATAATAAATTTTATTTTCTACAGACATTAAACAGCTGTAAAATCATGAAAGATACTGTTAGGAGATAACAACATTTCTGAATACCCTAACACAAAATGGCTGAAGAAAAAGAAACTTCATCTTTACTTCGAGAATCTCCAAGTATTGAAAGACTCGTGTACACTAAAAGTGCATCAGTTAACGATGGCAGGAAGCTGAAAGAAGAAACCACTTCTGTATCTGGCTTTAGCAGCTTGGTTAATGTTGCTGAGGACAGTATTATGGTCTGCCCAACTGGTGGGGTACTGGAAGAGGCAGAAAGAGTACTTAATGGTTACCAAACATCAGATTCCCATCAGCAGCTTGTGATTTCAGATAGATCACTTGCTGAGACCACAACAACGTATGTCTTCTGTAACCATATGTGCACTGTGTAATATTATGTGTATTATGTAATATTATATGCATCATAATGCATACATTTGATAATCTTGCACACATTCATGAATAATTTATGTTTATATATTTATGAGTAATAAGACTTGTATTCTCTAATAATATGTTTACTGTCACATGTATGTATTCTCTAGTAATGCTGTAAGGGAAAGAATTAAATGGTGCTGGACATTCAATCCATCAGGGAAAGAAAACTCAAAAAGCCTGTTTCCTGCTTGTGACTGGTTGAAGAAGGGAAAACCCACAACTGTCATATGTTTCCAATGTGCATGTCGGTAGCCTAGAATATGAACACCCGAAAACCAAAATATTTCCAAAAACAAGTTTTTTTTCGGCTGATTTTGGATGAGTTTTGAACTGATTTTGGGTCGACTTGGGCTGTTTTTTGGGTGACTTGGGTTACTTTAGACAGATTTTTGGGCTACTTTGGGCAAAATTCTAGAATTGTGTTTTAAACAAAAAATCTGAAAAGCAAAACATGGCCATCTCCGAGCATTTCAGATTCTGGGTTACCAGCCTGTATTGTTAATTTGTGATATAGGCTCCAATGCCATTTTTCATTTTTTTAAAAACTTTTTTCTGTGCCATGTGTTAAAGTTTCTTTTCAATATTTCTCCTCTCCTTTCTGTGTATGCCTCCAGTTCTCCTCTCATTGTTTTTGGGTTTCCCTCTGTGTCTTTTACCCAGGTGATTCCAAAACAAGGACTGTTGTGTGATGCCACCAACAGATGTCCTCAGTGTTTGTGTTATCCACTGTCAGCATAACTTTCCTCACTCCTTGTTCACCTGGGTATCTGTCTGTCTGTCTGGCTGGTTTTGTCATGTCCATATTGGTGATTATGTCATACCAGTATATTCTTATTAACGTGGAGGTACAACCAATTACATGTTATATTTTGCTTGATATAATTACAGTAATAGAGACTATATACACAATATATTATGATATATGTAGAAGTACAAATTGCATGTTTTATGTAATTGTAATACTATTTTAAGGAGGACAGCAGAAAAGACAGTTCAACACCAACTATTATAATATATGTGGAGGTAAAAATTGCTGGTTATATATTGTTTTATATTTTTTAAACAAGTGGGACACCAGAAAAAACTATAAGACAATAGTGATTGAAAAAATAGGTAATAGGGAAAGTATTAACCGGACGCAGGAAAAACACAGCCAAAGAAATGCAACCATGAGGTCCTCCATTTCGGGGACAGGATATATGAAAACACTGTGGAAATAAAATGTTATCTAAACTACAATAAGAGAAGTTTTAAAGAAAGGATATCATCAAAGCCTGATCTCCATATAACTGCCTAAGCTCGCCCCCTGGAGAGGACATAAATCCAGCAACCTGAGAGAATGAAGCTGACGATCACATCAAGTGGCGGTGCTCCTTACGGCACCACCTCAGATTGGGCGAAAAGCTCTCACTACGTGCAGAAATGAACACCAGGCCAAAAAAAAAGCCAGCTGAGGGCTATCACCTATGGGGTGCATTCCCATAGTCAGTTTTAACTGAAGGGGCTGCAACTACTAGTCAAAGCCCATGTCAGACTTACAATTTGTGATAACATTAGCATCTCGCAGTGGACTGATAGGGGCTTTGATTCCTGTCTCAAAGACCTCATGGTAAAAACGTGAGCATGAGCTGTATTTTTCCCTTGTGTCAGTAAGACTTTTCCTTTTACCTATTTCGATTCAGCCAGTTGTATTAAGCTGCAGTAGTATTTGACTGCTACATAGCAACCATTTTTTTCCTGGCCAGGAATATGCAGACTTTGATGCATCTGATCAAAGGTAATGTTGGAACTGGTATCCTAGCCCTGCCAGTGGCTGTCAAGCATGCTGGATTATGGGTAAAGAATTTGTTATTTGAAAGCATGGTGCACTGTGTTTGTTCACATAATTTGTGTTACATAATGGAAGGATTATGTATGAGATTCTGCTGAGGTTCAGATATGTGTGGAAGAGAGACATGAGGGCACTGGACATAAATCCAGCAACCTGGGAGGATGAAGCTGCCGATCGCACCATGTGACAATGCTATCTGCGGCGCCACCTCAGTTTGAGCGAAAAGAAGCTCACACAACAAGCAGAAGAGAGGAGAAAACATCGAAAGGAACACCAGGAAAATAAGCAGCTGAGGGCTGTCACCTCAGGGGTGCATTACCATAGTCAGTTATAACTGAAGGGGCTATTATTATAATTATAATGGAAGGATGTTCACGCACACAGTTCTTGTCTGATGTTCAAATGATGGAATGATGTTCATGCACATAATTCTTGTCTCTTTAAGTGCTAAAATGATGAACATATTTTTATGCACATAATTCTTGTCTGATATCACTGACAAACAACATTTTTCTTTCTTATATAAGAATAAGTGTTCCTAGGTCAGTTTCTTGCGCTGATTTCAAATCTGAAATCCGTTTATCTCTATCACGTCGGGTTCTTAAGATATTTGTGAATAAATATATTTTTGGGAAACCGTTATTTGCTCCGTTTCATTTTTACTATATAACTTATTAAAAATTAATAAAAAGCAACATAATTCTACTTTTTATACTGCTAAAAGATGCATGACATATGTTACGCGATTTTTCAAATAGTTACTGTATTTTGAAATAATTCTGAGCAAAATATGGCTTCTAGAAGTTGTAGAAATTCGGCTGATCTGTTCTGTTACGTGTGCGGATATTTTACCGATCGTGTTGACCAGAAAAACTTTATACCATTACTAAAGAAAGCATATGAACTTTATCTCGATTCGAAAGTTGATGATGCAAATAAATCTTGGAAGCCAAATGCAGTTTGTTCGATACATTGGCAGGTTGGTTACGAAAATCGCCGAAGCATAAGTCGATGCCTTTTGGAGTGCCAGTAATATGGCGTGAACATACAAATCACACTACTGATTGTTACTTCTGCTTGACAAATATCCATGGTTTCACTTTTGAAACTAGAAAGTCTGTGGTTTATCCAAATATTGAATCGGTTTCGAAACCAGTGCCTCATGATCCAATCACGTGTCTGATCCAAGTACCACCAAAACAATATCCGTTGGACGTAAATGAACCATCAGAAAGTGATAGTTTACCTGCTTTAGAAACTAATTCTGACTCAGATTACATACCGGGGAATGATGGTGTTTACTTAATTAACCATTCAGAACTTTCAGATCTAATACGTGATCTCGCTCTTACCAAAGGACAAGCGGAATTACTCGGTTCGCGACTCAAAGAATGGAATCTTTTAGCGCCCAATACTCCGATATCTAAATTTCGTCATAAACACAGAGAACTTGTTCAATACTTTGAGATGGATGATGACATTTGCTATTGCAAAGATGTAAACGGTCATGAGCACATAGTCAACGAATGGCGATTTTTCATCGATTCTTCCAAGACTAGTCTAAAAGCCATGTTATTGCATAACATAAATTTTTTTTCATCAATTCCAGTCGCCTACTCTGTTCATATGAAAGAAACTTATGACAATATGGCTATACGTTTGGAAAAAAATAAAGTACAATGACTACCAATGGCGGATTTGTGGAGACCTAAAGGTCATTGCAATTCTCACGGGCATGCAGACTGGGTATACTAAATTTTGTTGCTTCCGATGTGAATGGGACAGCCGCAACAGACAGGAACATTATGCAAGAAAGGTGTGGCCTATCCAGGATCGTATGCAGCTCGGGCATAAAAATGTAATACGCGAGCCATTAGTTAACAAAGACAGCTTCATTTTACCACTGTTACATATAAAGTTGGGGCCCATGAAGAATTTTGTAAAAACGTTAGATAAAACGAGCAAAGCTTTCACTTATCTTCGAGAAAAGTTTCCGCAAGTTAGCGATGCAAAGATAAAGGAAGGTATCTTTGTAGGACCTCAGATTAGGAAAGTTATTGCAGACAAACAAATCGAGAACTTGTTACATGGTAGTGAACTTCGCGCATGGATGGCATTCAAATCGATCGTCGATAACTTTCTGGAAAATCACAAATCTGTCGACTATGTTGCATATTGTTAAGCAGTGCATAGATGCATACAGAATTATGGGCTGTAAGATGTCCCTCAAAATCCATTTCCCTGACAACCTTGGCGAAGTCAGCGATGAACATGGAGAACGATTCCATCAAGATATCGCCGTAATGGAGTCACGTTATCAAGGACGGTGGAGTGTGACCATGCTTGCCGATTATTGTTGGATGCTTCATCGCGATGTACCACATGCCATTCACCGACGAAAGTCGACTGCAAAGAAATTCAAGCCTACATAACTGTTATACTTCTTGTACGAATGATGTTGTAATACTGTATGTGTTGTTAAAAAACTTCAATTGCGTATTTCTAGAGATCCTGACCTGATAGAGAAAAACGGTTTGCAGATTTAAAAACAGCGCATTAAAATTGACCAGAAAAATATAGAAATGTTAGAGAAAGAAAAAAAAAGTTTTTTTTTGTTAGTCAGTGTATTCAGAGGGTGGAAGGATGTTCACGTGCAGATTTCTTGTCTGATATTAAAATGCTCAAATGATCGAAGTATGTTTATGCAGATTTCATGACTTATGTTCAAAGGATGGATGGATGTTTATGCACAGAATTCTTGTCCAGTGTTTGAATTCTCAAGTGATGGAAGTATGTTCTTCTTCGTTCACTATCAGATGTCAGCTTGAATATGTTCAAAGAACGCAGTCATTATCTTGAGGTTGTTTGTATCTCCGTAAAGTTTTTCCAGCAATTCCACTGGTGATGGCCATATGCGCTTTCTCTTCTTTTTTGGTCCTTGGCCGCTGACTGACAAAGCAGTCAATGACAATCTCTCTTGGTGGCATCTTTTAGGGCAGCAACAAACTGTCTTCACTTTGCTCGGTTGACAGCTATCCTTCATGTGATGCCCCAGCTCTGGTTCATGCTTAGCATCTCTGGCTCCACAGTTCTCCGCTATGTGGCTTTTGGCTGTCCTTGCTTTCACTTTTCTTCTGGAGTCCATAGCATGGCAGCTCTGGTGATGGTGTCAAGGTCTCTTCTGAGGATGTGACCAACCCCATTCTGGCATCTACCTGCTATGATGGTGCACATGTCTTCTTGGTTGGTGATGGTGTTCAGCCAGAAAATTCAAGGAATTTTCCTTAGGTAAGTTGTGTCTGACTCTTCAGCATTACAGTTACTGACAGCGCATCTGTGAAGAGAGCTACTTGTCTCTCTGAGCTTTCTTCTGTCATTAAGACTTCTGCTGCAGTTTTTATGATCTCTGCTCTGAAGTTACTCGAGAATTTTCCTGTTGCGACTGACAGCTTTTTTAGTGTGCCATTGCTTAAGCGCAGAAAGACTCCAGAAAAAAGATGGAAAACTTGTAACCTACAGGATCAGAAAAGTCAAAGTTGTAATTTGTTGTGATGGAAGCATGTTCTTGAAGTGAATTTTTATAAAGTGATTCAGAAACATTTATGTAAAAAATATTGCATAATCATTATTGTATTGTAGTCTTTAGTCTAATGCTCGTGTTGCATCTTTTCCCAGTAGCTTCTGAACCAAAATACATTATTTGCAAATACACACTTTGGCATCAATTATTACTTCAAACATTGACCATGATGAATGTTCATTTCAGTGTAGACAATGAAAATTGGCACTGAATCATTCAAGTTCATATTTTTTAATGACTTTTTAATGAACAGCACTCTGACAGCAAAGTAACTCTAGCTGTGCTATAAACAGTGATTATTTCTGTTTACTCCAGTGTTGTCAACTTGTATAATCGGTGCTGTGTTAAAATTGTATCAGTGGTTTTTATGCCTTGTCTGTGGTTCGGCCTTGCTGTATTGGTTTATGCTGTGGTGGTTTATTTAGCAAGAATCATATACTTCGAGTGACATGACCTGTGATGGGATGTAAAAATGTAACTTTCTGTGTGATATCTGACAATACTGTTGGAGGATGGACAGTGATAGCAAATTAAGAATTCAGTGGGCAAGAGAGGCTTTCACTGCAATGGGAAATATATGGAACTCAAAAGAAATCCAGTCAAAACAGAAAAAAGAAGAATTTTCTACCCAAATGATAATGCAGTCTTATTATATGGCTCTGAAACACTGGAAATCACAACACAAAAAACTGAGATGGTGATGAAATGCATAAATAGTGGCTTGAGCAAATTAGGATTAAAATGCTATAACAATTTCAATACTGTGGGACTGAAGGAAAGCATCAGACAAATACCAATGGAACAAGAGATGAGAAAATACAACTGGTTTTAATATTACAAACTCTGATGAAACCAGCTGAAAGCATTACAAGACAGTCCTTGTTCTTGAATCCTAAAGATGAAAGAAATAACGAGAGACCTAAATATACATGGAGGAGGCGATTGGAGATGGATTTTAATAGGATAAAAAAGACATTGAAAGAACTTGAACACATGGCAGAAAGGATTGTCATGAACTGATTGAACTTCTGTGCTCCACAGGGAGCTCAAGGTTAATGAATAAATCAGACAGTTTGGGCTGTACTTTGTTCACTTTGTCTTATATGTAAAGTGAAACATTTGTTCACTACCAGGTATGAGAGAAGAAGAAAGGAAGATTTGTTTGAACATTTAATCAATAGGAAGTGCGAGAAGTAATATTTCACAATTCACAATATTTGTTCACTAACAGCTGAGAAAAGTTGAGCACAATACCAACCGGACATCATGACATGATAAACGAACCTTGAGGATACATCAGGATCTTTGATCTTTTTTTAAAAAAATAGAATTTTTCATCGTATTTCCCTCGTTCAGCTTTAGACACAGGGTCCGTTAGATATATTAGGGCGCATGTCCAAATATAAAAGACCATGTGGTCTCGTTATTGTATAAATTATCTCATGTTAGTTTAAAGCAAGGATACTTAGTCTCTTTCCCATCCCTCTTTTGTCGGATTTCAGATTCAGGAGGTTAATAGCAGTGTTTTAATATCTTAACATTACATTCCACTTCCTTAATCTTTGTTTCAGACTGGCTTTGCCGGAATTTTGTGTATTGGAGTTATAGCAGTCCATTGTATGCACATGCTTGTCAACTGCAGTCACAAATTATGTCAGAGGTGAGCATATTTTTACTACTGCATGTGTTTCAGATTGCTGCATTTAATTATCAGTTTTCTGTTCAGTATATTTATTGCTGCCTGGCGTGCTGTCATGTTGTATTTCTTTGATTAAGGCTTTGTCTTTTTAAAAAAAAAAATTAATAATTAAAAAAAAAAAAAAAAGTTACAGACTTTCATAAAGTAGATTTCTTGTCTGATGTTGAAAGGATACGTTTGAGATAACACTGCAGTGAATCTCCAGTGTGGAGACATTACTTGATCTTCTCTAATACAACTGCATGCTTTTGCAATGTAGCTTGTCTGAACTCAAAAGCTGAAAAGACTATGGCTATTTCATAAAGAATCTCAATATTTAGACTAATTTGACAGACCAAACTCGTGACTAAATATTTAACTATTAAAGGTTTATTCTGACTTCTGCTCTATTTTGAAACCCTCCAGGACTGGGAGTATATCTTTAGACTATGCAGATGTGATGGAGGTTTGTCTGAAAACGGGGCCTCGGGCAGGATGGAGGTTTTCTAAATTGGCCAGGTAACGGAAACAACTGCTTCTTTTCTTCATTAATGGAAAATAACTGAGTACAACATTTAAAAAAAAAAACAGATTTATTGATTATTACTTACAACCACAACTTCCTTCTGTTCTTTAATCATCTTCTTGTTGCATCTTCTCTTTCTACTTATTCCTTTAAAATTGGCTTTGCTAATACAGATTTATGTGTGTTACTATTTGTTTTGTTGTTGATACATCTGGTCTTTTTTAAAAAAAACGTTTAGGCATGTTGTGAATGCCCTGCTGATTTTTACACAGCTTGGATTTTGCTGCGTGTACATAGTCTTTGTTGCCACCAATATTGAAACTGTAAGTATGCCTGTGTATCATGCACACAAATTCTTGCTTTCATTCTGTGTAATTGTTCATTTACTGAAGATCTGTCCTGAATTATCTGCATATCATTTCAAGAGTCTTCTCTGTATGGACTGTTGACTGCTGTAAATCTTCAAAGTGGTTCTGTCTCGTGCCTTCATTATACAGTCCCAGCATTTGTTTTCTCATTCATAACTTGATGTTTCATTTCCCCCTTGAAATTGCTATCATTGCATTGTTAAATTCCCTTCACCATGTCCTTCAAATATTATTTCTTTTGACATATTTCATTACTCTTTCCTCATTCTTAGTTTTCCAGAACCACTTTATTTGTTGTTTGTTTGTTTATTTACATGTCCCATATGTAGGTCACTTTTCTTCCACTAGCTTCTTCACTGTCATTGTTTATGCACCGTAGAGTAATAACAATAGTCCATTCTTCATAACCCTCCACTCCCAAAGGAGCATAGGCCTTCAACAAACACATGCCAAGTCCTCCTGTCCCGTGCCATCATCTCAAGTTCTTTCCATGTTCTCCTCATCATTTTCACCTCTGTTTCCAACTCTCTTCTCCATGTACTTCTTGGTCTTCCTCTGCCTCTCTTGCCCTGGGGGTTCCAGAACAAGGACTGCCTTGTAATGCTATCAACAGGTTTCCTCAGTGTGTGTCCTATCCATCGCCATCGTCTTCTTCTCATCTCTTGTTCCACTGGCACTTGTCCAGTTCTTGTCATCAGTTCCACATTGGTAACCTTGTCATACCATTTTAATCCCTCTATTCTACGCAAGCACCCATTTATGAAAGTCTGTAGCTTTTTGGTTGTTGTCTTTGTTGTTCTCCATGTCTCCGAGCCATACAATAGGACTGACTTCACATTTGAGTTGAAGATTCTTATTTTCGTGTTGGATCCTATTTCTCTTGATCTCCATATATTTCCCAATGCAATGAAAGCTCCTCTTGCTTTTTGTATTCTTATTTTGATATCGCTGTCTGTCCCTCCAACTTTATCTATATTACTGCCAAGATATGTGTATGATTCTACATCTTGTATTGGCGTTTCTTCAAGTTCAACCCTGTTTTCATTACCTGCATTTATTCGCATTATTTTTTTGTCTTTTCCCTGTGTATTTTCAGACCCAATTGCTGTGACCTCTCATCGAGTGTTTTCAATTTGTCCTGCATCTGATTACGGTTATGGGACAGGAGAGCCAAATCATCAGCAAAATCCAGATCATCCAACTGCTTAGTCAGAGTCCACTGGATTCCATTTCTGTTGTGTGTTGTCGATGATCTCATAACCCAATCTATTGCCAGCAAGAAAAGAAATGGAGACAAGAGGCATCCCTGTCCATTCCTGTTCTTATCCCAAATGGTTCTGTAAGCTGTCCTTCATGAAGAACTCTGCACGTCATGTCTTCATAGGTTTTCTTTATTAAATTAATGATCTTCAGGGGAACGCCATAATGCTTCATCAATTTCCAAAGTGATTCTCTGTCCACACTGTCAAATGCTTTTTCGTAGTCCACAAATCTGATGTATAGTGGTGAATTCCATTCCAGACTTTGTTCAACTATTATTCTCAAAGTGGCTATCTGGTCTGTACATGATCTGTTTTGTCGAAAACCTGCTTGTTCATCTCTCAATTTCTTGTCTATGGACTCCTTTAATCTCTCAAGGATAATCCTGTTCAATACCTTTCCGGACACTGATAGTAACATTATTCCTCTATAATTTGTGCACTCTTGTAGATTTCCCTTCTTAGGCAACTTAACCAGATATCCTTCCTTCCATTCTGCTGGTATCTCTTCTTTTCCCAGACTTTACCAAGTAATTTATATAACATCTCTGTAGCCGTGTCGATATCTGCTTTGATGGCCTCTGCTGGAATGCCATCAGGTCCAGACGCTTTTCCATCTCTTAGAAGCTTTATGGCTTTCTTTATTTCTTCCTTCGTTGGTCTTTCACCGTTAATTTGTAGCTCTTCTTCTGCTGGCTGGATGTCCGGCGGGTTTTTGTGGAGCTGGTCTATTGAGAAGGTCCCCAAAATATTCTGTCCACCTCTTCATTTGCTCTTGTATATTGCTGAGCAGTTTCCCATTCTTATCTTTTATGAGGCAACTTGTTTGCTTGTATTTCCCTGTTAGCTTCTTTGTGCTGCTATACAGTTCTCTCATATTTCCTTTGGCTGCAGCATCTTCTGCCTCTCTTGCCAACTCCTCAATATACTTCCTCTTGTCTCTTTTTGATACTTCTTTTTACTTCTTTGTTTGCTTCTGTGTACACTTCTTGAGCCTTGGCTTTGGAACTTCTGGTTTTGCTTGTGTTTAACTCTGCTTTCTTGTTTTTTCTATCTTTTATCTTATTGATGGTTTCTGTTGTTATCCATGCTTTTTGTTGTCTTTCCCTTTTCCCCAGTATTTCTTCACATGTCTCCTTCCATACCGTTTTGACCTGCTGCCAATAGTCTTCTGTATTCTCTACATCTTCCAACTGTTGGAGCACTTGGAATGTGTTGGATACTGTGACCGCAAATTTGTCTCTTGTTTCTTGATTTCTTAGCTGTCCTACATTAAACTGTTGTCTATAATTTTGCATTGTTGCATATCTCTTGAGTTTCATTTTTACTTTGGCTATCAGAAGATGGTGATCTGATGCCACATCTGCTCCTCTATATACCTTTACATCCTGCAATGATGATCTAAACTTCTTCTTTATGCATATATGATCGATCTGATTTTCTGTTCTATGGTCTGGTGATATCCATGTTGCCTTGTGTATTCTCTTATGTGGAAACATGCTTCCTCCTATAGCCAGTTGATTTGAAGCACAGAAGTTTGCGAATAGTTCTCCATTTTCATTCATTACTCCTAGCCCATGTTTTCCCATGACTTCTTCAAATCCGGTATTGACTGTACCTATCTTTGCATTCATGTCACCCATCCAAATTGTGATGTCTCTTCTTTTTACTTTATCCATAATTTCCTGTAGTTTAGTATAAAATGCTTCTTTCACAGACTCTTCTTTGTCATTAGTTGGTGCATAACATTGGATGACATTGACATGAATTTTCTTTTTAGCTGTTTTGAAAATAGCTGTTATTATTCTGGGTCCCACAGCTTCCCATTCAATGAGTGCTTTCTGTGCTTCTTTAGATAACATAAGAGCTACCCCTTCACTGTGGTGTGAACTTTCGTCTTCGTGTCCTGAGGACAGCACCAATTCACCTGTGATGAGTTTCTTCCTGTCTACCCCCTTCCACTTTGTTTCACACATTCCCAGAACCTCGATTTTGTATTCCCTCATTTCTGCTGCTACTTGTGCCACTTTCCCTTGTTCGTTCAATGTCCGAACATTCCAGGTGCCAAATCTGGAAGTTCTCCTAGAAGAAAGAAGGTTAGTCAGCAACACAGACTCCTTTCGGCTTTCTCTGTGTTGCATCATACGCCTCCCCGCGAGAGGACCTTCCCCTGTCTTGGATGGCTGTGTTTTATTTTCTTTATTTGACTTGTCCATATTTGTTGAAGTTTTTTGTGGTTTAAATTTTTTTTTACAGGATGGGGTAACCGGCCCCATGCCCAACCCTCCTTAGTCGCCTTCTACGACATGCTTGGCAGGGGACAGTGTTACTATTCTTTGCTCCCCTTTCGGGCCCCGGTAAAACAATAGTCCATACCTTTTGATTATTGTCATCTAAAAAAAAAAAATGTTTTTAAAGGTTTTTTTATGTTGTTGTTTGTACATGGTGCATGTTTATCTTATATTACACCCACATTTTATAGTTTCTGTTCTCTTTAGTACTGTTCTTTAATGTTCATCTTTGTTTCAAAATAAAAACTTCACTAGCTCCAAATACCGATTCATTTATGCTTATATTCATTATTGGCATCTATTTTGTTAATGACGTTAACGGGACCTAAATCTTAACTTTGTGGTAAAATAATGTGTATTTTTTCACTTGTTTACACATCTTTAATATTTCACTTTGACGATCATCTAATGTTTATTCTACACAAGTTTCTTTTCTATCTTGCTTTTATTTCATTGTTGTTCATGCTACAGGTGATGCTCTTTTTCTTCTTTTATTTTCTGTCTGTCCCACTTCACTAGTTACCTTATTTTTCAGCATCAGAACTTTCTTTTAGAAGAAGCTTACAGACAGTCATAAATGGGTGTCTGCTGAGAATAGAAAGATTGAAATGATATGATAAGATCACTAATGAGAACTGGTGACATGACCCAGACTAGTGCCTGTGGCGATGGAGAGAACACTCATTGAAATAAACCTGTTGGTAGCATTACATAGCAGTCCTTGCTCTGGAACTCCCATGGTAAGAGAGGTAGAGGGAAACCAAAGAACACATGGAGAAGATAACTGAAAACAGACATGACATGGATGATGAAGACATGGAAAGATCTTGAGCTGATGGCACAGGACAGGAGGACTTTGTGTACATTTTTTGAAGGCCCATGCTCCTTGGGGAGCTGAAAGGTGGTGAATGAACATGCTGCTCATCCTCATTTGATCCTTTTTATTATGTTGGATAATAATATAATATTATATAAATCTTTAATGGACCTACTACTCATCCTCATTTGAGACTTGGCTAGCCCTGGAAGCAACTCTATATATCACATCAATCCTGTGTCATAATTCATTCTGTGCAGTTTCATTTGCATGGACATTCTTGGAATCTTCCAGACTAATTCCTTTTGCCTTTCACTTCCTATGGAGTATGGAGCCATGACTGCACCTGGTCCCCTTGCATGAAGCCTGCACCAAAGCATTCTTGGAGCAGTTTGTTTTACATGATGGGGTTGTCAGCCCCCATGTACAACCTCATAAGTCACTTCCTCTGGCCTGAGGGAGTTGTAGACATAATCTTACTATATTTCCTTACAACCCCGGTGAACTATATGGCACTTGGAATCTTTCTAGTTATTTCTTTTCTCATAATTATTATTAGCTTCGTTTACTTTGATTTTTATTAGTTTCTTTGACTTTATTCATTTATATTATACTGCTGGTGAAGGATTATTTTGCTTAAATGTTCAGTTTTTAATGATTTTGTTGGTGCTAAGCTAAACATTTTTCCTTTATTTTTGTTTTCGAGCATCTGAATGGTTAGAGCACTTTCTTCTCAAGGCACAGGGACTCAGTTTGAAACCAGGTTGTGTCACATTCAAGTCTGCTGAGCTACAAAAATGGGTACCTGACTGCTCTTGTTTAGGATGACAAGGGTGGTGAGGAAGGGAGCTGGTCACCCCACCTAAAAAAACTGAAACCTAGTATAGGTGAAGTCTCTAACACTTCACTCACTCCTCTACAGTAGTATCTGCTATGGACTATCTGTACTTTTTTTTTGAAAGAGGAGAGAAAGTTTGTTAGAAGTGAAGGATGGATGGATACAAGAGAGTGGTGGTGAGACTAATGAATGGAAGTGAGTTTTCACTGACTGCACACTCAGCAAAGACAAGGGCATTAATTGCTTTACTAATTTTGATTGTAGGCTTTTGTTCTTCCAGCATTAGTTACCCATTTGTTTTATGATACGTTATCAGACTGTTTTTGCCATTGCCATCAGTATATCCTCACTGTTCTTCTGTGGGGGCAATGAAAATAGTTAATGCATGTCTTACTGGGACAAAGGGAAAAAAATGGCCTATGTTGAAAACACACGGTCTTCATTAGAGTCAAACAAATCAAAGCAGTAGAGAAGAGAGAGAGAATATATTCTAAATGCAAAAAAAGATTGATAAAAATAAAATGTGTATACATTTAGGTAAGCTCTTTTCTTTACTGTTTTTCTTGTTTGTCTCATGCAGACATCTTGAGGTCGCAGCATAGATCATTTCATTGCCTTTAGTCCTAGTAAGACACATGACCTGTTTTTGTTAACCCACCATTGTACTGCACTTCTCCTAAATTTTCTAATTACACCAATGTGTTATTTAACAGTTTTTAGTAGTAATTTTCTTCTCCTTCTTCTCATAATAATTCTTAGTAATATTTTGACCATGTGGTTCATAAGATCATTGACTGTCATAAGAATGAGTGTGTTGTACTCTTCATACATTGTTAGTGTAGTTGCTGGGGACATTTAAGGAGATAACAGAAAGAATAGTACCACTGCTTCCTCAGTCTTGTCACAAGAAGCAACTAATACAAGGTTGTGTATAGGGCTGGCAACTTCATCATGTCTATAAGATTGATACAGAAACCACTGCTGCAAGAGCTCATGAATGTTTTGGTTCTGGCTTCCTGCAAGAGGACCATCTGAAGCAGTAGCTTCATGCTCCACAGGGAATGGACAGATAAATGACTGCCCATAAATGATGGTTCCAGACGTCTATGGCCAAGTTATGAATATGAATTTTAGTAGATTATCGGGTATGTGTCTACTCTAACAGATGTCATTGAAATCTTTGTTAACTACTTCATTTCCTGAGTCACCAAGAGACTCATATTCTTAGTTCTGAATACATTCATAAATTTATAGATTTGTGAACATCATATAAATAACTAGTGTCATAAAAGTACTTTATGGACAGTCTGTCAACACGCAGGAAAATCCCTGGAAGCCACAGAGATGTGGTCTTACACAAGAATGTTAAGAACACCATAGAAAACTAAGAAAGAGCAATGAAGATGTCTTGAAAGGAGCCAGTGGCCCAAAAGAAAGTTATTACATACACTAGTTGGAAGTCTTTATGATTTTTATGAGTAGAAAAAAGCTGGAACATATTGTGACAATGGAATAGATTCTAGGAAAAAAGACATAGATGACAACAAACAAGAAGATGCTGAACAGTTTGGAGTCATGGCATGGAGAGAAGTCATGACCAGAATTAATAAACAGTTATGAAGAGTTGTGATCACCTATGCCAGCAGGCGTGATGCTTGATGATAATACAAATAGCCCTATAGTTCTACTTGTTAAATTGATCCTCAACCACCATTGTATATGAAGGCTTATAATAATCAAGAACTTCTACTGTCCATAAAAGTTTGCTGTTGTATGCTGAGCTATAACACATCTTTATCACTGTTTTGTTATTGTCTGAATTTTGTTTTCTTACCCAGGTGATCAGCCATTTCCACAAAGATGGACCAAGTTTACGTATCTATGAGGTTATTGTTACTGTTGCACTCATTCCATACATTTGTGTCAGGGACCTCAAGTCACTTGCACCTTTCTCTGCCTTTGCAAATATTCTAACATTTACAGGTAAATGCAAAAAAATCTTTTCCTCTGTTAATGTATTTATATCAGTGGTCTTCATCCTTTTTTTATTCTTGCAACCTTACACCAGGCTTTGAGAAACTAGTGCATCGAAGAAGTCTTAGTGCCCTTCATGGCACACTTAATTTACATTTTTAAAATTGTCCACTTCTTGTAACAAATGTAGAGCACAATTGCTAGCCTGAAATTGTGTCAGAACAGATGCAAGACAGCCCACATGCCACTTTCTATAATCGTTGGCAGGTTAGCTTAAATCAGCTATGTTTTTATTTTAAAACCATGAAATTAATCATATATTTTAAAGTGAATTGAAGATATTACGTTCATGATTTTCGGAGGATTTATTACTTGACCCCATGGAATTCCCAAGTGGTCTCTGAGGAGGCAAAGAATAGAACTACTACCTCATCAGGCATGTCATAAGAGACTACTAGAATGAGGTTGTGCATGGGGTTGGCAACCTCATCATGTAAACCATAATGATAGAGAAACAACCACTGCAAGAGCATGTGAATGATTTGGGGCAGGCTTCCTGCAAGGGGACCACCTGCATCGATGGCGTCATGCTCCGTAAGGAGTGAAAGGCAAAATGATGATTACTTCATACATATATATTTTTTTGTACAATATTTATTTGTACAACGCAGCTAAATACACAATTTTTTCACCATGCACCCTTCTATGCATCCCTCTGATAGCATGAACCCTTTTAAATTCATGCACTCTGGTTGACTACCACAGATTTATACTATTAATCCCCTAACTTAAAGTTGTGTACAAGCTTTCATGGACATGTTTAACAAAGATGGCTTATGTGTTCATTACTATCATTACCATACTTATGTGTTTCCTGGTGAGTGTCAGAGTTTTTAGAGCACTTGCTTCTCAAAGCAGAGTGGTGAGGTTTGAAACCAGACTGTCATGACACAGTCCACCCAGCAGTTAAAGTGGTTACCTGACTGCTCTTGAGCCCAAATCAATCAAAAAAATTACAAGGAATGGTAAAAATATGGAAAATTAAAGCGAATGACAGTCAAAAGGGTCGACATTGAAAGCACTGTGCAGGGCTTAGGGACTAACACAAGGGTCAAAGTTCAGTACGAGCAGCTATCTTCCTGGTCAGACATCAGGTGCTGGGTGCCTCTAAATTCAAGCATATGGATGTCCCCAACTCAGATAAACAGGATTCAAGTTGCTGGAAATCCTCCTATCCTGGAGCAACCCATCCCATGTACACTGGTTGAGGATATCAAAGACCTCTCCACGTACACATAATAACAGTGACAATATTAATAATAACAATGGTAATACTATTTAAGAAAGAGAAATCAAGCCAATAATAATTAATAAACAAAAACTATCACACCATTTAAAAAATAAAGAACCACACATTTACAAATGGAAAAAAAAACTACTGACTACTCATAATATAAGGAAAAACAATGAAAAAAAAAAAAACACGAATTGAAAACAAAAAATTCTAATATAAATTGACACCATGAATAGCAATCAATTGCAAAGGACAATAGGAATTTGAATATAACAATCAATCATCAATAACCTTTAGCTTCCCGAGGAGCATAGGCCTTCAACAAACCCATGCCAAGTCTTTCTGTCCCGTGCCATTCGCTCAAGTTCTTAACATGTTTTCCTCATCATTTTCACCTCTGCATCCAGCTCTCTTCTCCATGTGTTTTTTGGTCTACCTCTGCCTCTCTTTCCCTGTGGATTCCAGAACAAGGACTGCCTTGTAATGCTATCAACAGGTTTCCTCATCAATTTGAATATAACACAAAACTAAAAATAAAATGAACTTTAAATACCTTAATTATAACCAGCAGTTAGGTTCAACATGGTAGAACAAGATGGTGGACGAGCAGAGGCAATGAAGTTCAGCTGATGCTAGCCCGCTCTCTTCCCATAACCTTTCATACCTGTCAACCTCCTGAGACAAAAACCTGTACGCCGGACCAAAAAAATCCTTACAAACACCAAAAAATCCTTACGCAAAAAATATATTAATAAATTATACACAATACAGTTTTAAAATGAGAATTGACACATACAGATCTATTAGCATTTGAATTAGTGTGATATTAAACATGCTAATAGTCTCATGCTGTTCTTTACATATAAAAAACTTAGTGATCGTGAGGTACTATCTTTTGATGCACAGTGTTTTGTATTATAATCAACACATGCACTTTTAGCACTTTGCAGAATTGCATTTGTGGGCTTAAAGTCTGCACAGCATGTATCAATGTTAATCTTACACTGTATAAAAGATGTGAGTGTGCCTGCATTCATGTACCTCCTGCAGTCGTTGTGGATTTTTTAATTGAAAAATAAAGTAGCGAAGTTTACGCAAACAAACTTTTTTTTAGTTATGTAGGGCCGACACAGAATATTATGGCATTAATTTATTGGAAATATTTAAATGATCAAAATATAACTGGAAAGATTAAGAGAACGACAAAAATAAAATACAACGAAGCAAAGCAAACAGCTAACAGCAAAAAATAAAAAAATTAACCAAATTATGAACAGAATATCAAATCTAGGAAGAAAAAAGTGGCACCAAAAATTTACAAAATTATTTAAGAGTTGGTAGCTAGACCAGTGATAATAGATTGCCACTTTATTAAAAAAATAAAGCGGCAAATCTCGACCGCTAGAATAAAGTAGGTAGACCTACTCAATGCAAATAAACTTTTTTTTCTACTTTTGTAGAGCCTACACAAAATTTTATGATATTAATTTATTGGAAATATTTAAATGGTCAAAATGTAACTGGAAAGATTAAGAGAACGACAAAAATAAAATACAACGAAGCAAAGCAAACAGATAACCGCAAAAAATAAAAAATTAACCAAATTATGAACAGAATATCAAATTTAGGAAGAATAAAACGTACTACCAAAAATTTACAAAATTATTATTTAAAAGTTGGTAGCCTAGACCAGTGATAATAGATCGCCACTTTATTAAAAATCTTAAGCAGTGAATCTCAACCGCTGGAATAAAGTAGGCCTGCTCAACGCAAACAAACTTTTTTTTTCTAGTTATGTAGGGCCTACACAGAATATTATGACATTAATTTATCAGAAATATACTGAAGGGCAAGATATAACTGGAAAGATTAACTCTTAAAGGCCGGAACGACGCTGGTAGCGTACATCCACAAAACCCCTAGAAGCCGAAACGACGTCGGGAACGTCACTTTTGTGTTCTGTGAAATTTGTTCCGTATTTTCATTATGACTCATAACTGAATACTATATGTAGAATATCACTAAAAATCCTTCATATTCTAATTCTACATTCATTTATCTTTACTGTGATGTATAATATGTGTGTCTTTGTTGTGTAATAACTCAGAAACTTTAGAATTTATAAAGGTACTGCTTTAAGGTACAAAAATAATTCTGGCAAAACTGATGAAAAAATTCCGGCCTGCAAGAGTTAAGACAGCAATTAAATTGCAACAAAGCAAAACAACAGCAATATTTAACAAAGTTATAAGTACTTAGCTTTTTTAAACAAAATGGCGTCGAAGTGTCTTGACAAGCGTGGCTGATAACAGGTAACTTTAAAAATACGTCATGTCACGCTGAAAACCGAAAGTGTTTGAGGCTGAATTCAAAGTTTTTGCCGAATTGTTGTGTATAAAAGGATTTGATTGGTTGCTGGGAGAGACCTCAGTTTAAAAACAGACGCCGAGATTCCTGAAATAAAAAATTGGTTTAAAAAAACCTGGGCTAGAAAATATTTTCTGATTTAAAATTTTAAAAAAACTTGTGTTGGAAAATATTTTTAGAATTTAAAAAAAAAAATTTCGATTTTTTTTGGGGGGAGGGGAGGAAAATTCGTACAACGAGCCTGTACGGCTGCACACTGCTAAAAGTATCAAAAATACATACATTGTACGAAAAATTTGTACAGGTTGACAGGTATGATCCTTTATTAAAATAAAAAAATCTTAAGTTGTGGAAGGCAAATGCAGGGAGCTGGTCACCCTATCTCATTATGCAGAGACCTAGTATAGGTGAAGTTTGTAACACTTCCCTAAGGCAGTATGTGTAATGGGATGACCTTTACAATGTTGTGTATTTGAATGCTTTTGCCAAAGTAATTAAGAAAAGATGGTGCTTGATTCATTCATTTACCATGTTTCTCCTTATGGAGCATGTAGCCACCATTGCAGCTATCCCCCTCAGAAAGTATCTACCAAAACATGCATGTACTCTTGTAGTATCTGTGGTTTCTGTAACAGTTTGTTGTACATGGTGTATTCACCAACCCCATGCACAACTTCATATTAGTTATCTTTTGTGACATACCTGAGAGATCAGCAGTCCTGTTCTTTTTTTGTCTCCTCAGAGATCCATGGGAGCTACATAAGTTTTGATGATGATTAGGGCATACATATATACATACCATACATACCTACTATACATACCTACCATACATACATACCTTGCCATACATAACATACATACCAAACCATACATACTGTTGTAGAATTAGAATGTTATAAAATACAGTCAGTCAAACTTATAGAGCTGATCATGCTATGAACACGAATGCATATGGGCAGTTACTGAGGAACAAAACTTGATAGACAAAACAAGAGCCGGCAAGTTGGCAGGTTCCACAGCAAACATGGTGACATTTGTTTTCATCAAAATTGGCTTCATCAGTCAACAACATGTGGCATAGAAGCATGTTTCAATAGTGTAGTTCTTCACAACAAATCATCTTCGGTCGATACATCACAATTATAGGCTTCATAATATGTGGCAGGGTAATAAAATACAATTATCTTTCACTCCTTCAATTCTGGCCGTTGTGTCTTGAGGTTCGTGTAGATCACGAGAACCCAAGCAGTGCGGCAGAAATTACTTAGATTCATTATTCGTAATAAAAATACTCCCTGGACGTGGTAGTAACTTCTGGGCAAGTTAAGGTATCATCCGGCATAATACAAAATACGTGGCAGCCTCCGAGATAACAATGCCACAAAAATGTTAGAATCGAGGTCTCCACAATCTTGGGAGCTTGAAAAAATGTACGTCTACTCCGGACGACTTCAAAAATATGAAAGGCCAAGACGGCTGACCGTTAGGATGCAAAACACATGATATATTACGTCATTAGTGACTGGTGACGTAGCAAAATATGCTGCGTTCAATATAAGTGAAAAAAAGTACATAAAAAATGACTCACTACAGACAGCTATATCTCCTCAAATCAGTGGATATATGCCTGCGTGTAGCAACATATAACATATTAATTCTATCCTTAACACATACATACCATACATACCAAACCATACATACATACCACACCATACATACATATCATACAATACATACATATAGTATATGACAATAAGTGAGGAGGCTGCTGTAAAATTTTAATTTATAATTCATACATACATACATACTACCATACCATACATATATACCATACCATACATAATACATACCACACCATACATACATACCACACGTACATACCATACATACATACCATACATGAAAATATTCTTAAATGGGTACCATTGACGCAAAATACTTCAGAGAAATGAGGAAAGCATTTTAATATTTTGTGCCGGAGAAGCCCAGTGTAGTTCATAGGGGCTCCTGAAGAGACAAAGAAAGGAGACTAGCTGCATTAATGTCTCTGAGCTCTATAGTGAGCAAAAAGGGAATTGATGATGATGTGCTGCAGAAGAGGGGAGATGATGAAGGCAGTTAGAGAAAGAAATGGTTAAGTCATCTGATAAGAATGAATTTGGAATATTCACTGTCTAATGATTACCTGGCCTCCAAACTTACCAGTGACCAATACCAATATATCTGCCTAATTATAATATACCTGGCAATAAAGGTGTTACCAGACTGGCAGGGGAGGTTTAAAAACTCATTCAAACCAAAGCAGGCATACTATGTCAAGAGATGAACAGGCTTCGGCTTATCAGGAGCAGATGCAAAATCTGGCAGTAGACAGAACATCCAAGCCACCAGAAACATGAAGCATATTACCATATCAGCAGATGAGAACAGCCCCATACAGATCATAATAGATTGGGATACCACATGTTCAGTAAGCTAAAGATTGTTATTGTTGATCAGAATCAACATCATTGCATTCCAGGCAGACCCTTAGCAATTGTTGAAGGGTATGAATGCTAATTGTTCCTGTAGCATGCTGGTTATATACACCCTGAATGCATCCTTGCATACATCCACCCCTGCTAGTCTTACATTTGATTCAAAATTCCAGCAATCTTAGCCTTATTGATTGCAGAGTCATTCTCTAACAGGTGATCATTAATTGTCCTTAGTATCTTTCCCTTTTCCTTATCCAATATCCCTCACTATGGGTGCTATCAAAGCATCAAAAGCTAAAGATGAGAACTATTGAGTGTACCTTGGCACTGATAAATCAACCAGTCAAAATCTACTGCATAAATGGCTGGTATATGAAGAAAGAGCATATGGCATTATACTTTTGCTGACCACTGCTTTCTTCAACGTTTACTTTTACTTACCTTGGGGGGTATAGAGCTTAGCCAGAGAGAGAACCATGCTGTCCTATCAGCTGTTTTACTTTTGGCATGATTCTAGTATAGGTCTTGGTCTTTTAGAGATTGTCTGATGTTGTCTTCCCAGGGAACTTTGGGTCATCCTGGAGATCTGGATCCCTGACTGTTGACTTTCCATTTTTGTCAAGTTAGCAGGTTTTTTCCCTAATCTGCACACTTGGCCGAACTATTGCAACTGGGATCATTTCACTCATGTCTGCAGGGGCTAGATTTCAAATCGATGGCATATCATCTGGTTGCAGACCTTGTCTCTTATTGTTGTCTGGACAGCCTTTCTTGATAACCTTGTTTTTTTTTAAGGGATTTCCTCAAACATATTCAAATTAGTGTCTGTGTAAAATTAATCACCCAATAAAACTAATGGACAAACATGGTGATTCAGAGATAAGAAGAAAGGTTTTATATTGCTGTTTTTCCAGGTATGGTAATCATCATCCAGTACATAGTTCAGGGGCTACCAGATGTCTCAGAAAGACCAGTTTTTAGTTCATTTGAACAAATCCCTCTCTTTTTTGGCACAGCCTTTTTTGCTGTTGAGGGCATCAGCTTGGTAAGTTTAATAATTCTAATTTAGTTTTGCTCATTCCACATGGCGAGTTTCATAGCTAAATTTTGGTCAGATTACTTTAGCACGGTAAATTGAAAAAAAAAATGTTTCCTTATCTGTGTGAATTTATTATTTTATGTGTCTTTTCTTTATATCATGTTAGAGTCAGATGGGCTAAGCAGTTAGAGCACTTTCCTGTCATGGCAAAGTTACTAAGTTCCGGGATTGAAAACTGTTAGCACTATGCACCAGTTTATCCAGTTTTAAATGGGTACTTAACTCTACTCATGTGTTAGGCAAAGGCACCAAGGAAGGGAACTGGTCACCCCACCTCGTAAAGATGGACCTGGTATCATGAAGTCTCTAACAATTCACTCCCCTATGGCAGTATCTGCTGTTGGACTACCTTGACCTTATCATGTAACATATATTATGGGCAACTACTTACAATTAATGTTTTTCTTCAGCTTTCTCTTTGTTACGGTTCTTAACAAACTGTTTTCTAATGTCCAGTATATTGCATTTGTTTAATTGTAATTCTCTTCACTGTTACTTTTTCTGGTTTTCATTATTTGTTTTCTTCTGTTTCCATAAGATGCATCCCATTTTTCTATTTATCCACATTTTGAGGATCTCAGTTCTTTCTTCCAGCTGTCAATTAATTGTCTATGTTCCTGTGCCATAGAGTAATGAAGAGCAGATACTAATGTTAATAGCCTGCTCCAGACATAACTGACTATGGGAATGATGTGCCCTTGATGTGATAGCCCTCAGCTCCTTTTTTTTTTTTTTTTTGGTCTGATGTTCCTTTCATTGTGTTCATTTTCCTTTTGCTTGTTATAAGAGCTTCTTTTTCGCCCAATCTGAGGTGGTGCCTTAGGGAGCATTGCCACTTTGAGTGATCGACAGCTTCATCCTCCCAGGTTGCTAGATTTATGTTCAGTGCCTTCATGTCTCTCTCGCACACATGTTTGAACCTCAGCTGTGGTCGCCCAGCCATTCTTTTGCCATCTGTTTCGGGATGCAACCATCTTCCATGTGGCAGCCATGACCAAACCAGCATAGTCTGCGCTGTCTAAGCAGTGTATACATGCTGGGAAGGCCAGCATGTGATAAGGCCTCAACATTTATCACTTTGTCCTTCCATGAATTACCAAGGATGTGGCATAGACACTGTAGATGGAAGGCATTGCACCTTTTTTCTTGCTCAGCATAGTTTGTCAATGTCTCATTACCATATAAAAGTGGTGAGGCAGGCATTATATACCACTAAAGCAGTGGTCTTCATTGTGAGTTTGAAGTTTCCCCAAACACGCATTGTGAGGCGGACAAAGATAGTTGGAGCTTTGCCAATGCAGCTGTCAGTTTCTGTATCCACAGAGAGTGTGTCATTGATGGTCGACTCTTTATATCTGAAGTGATGCACCACTGCCAATTCAAAGCTATCAATAGTAATAACTAGTGCAACATCCACATCTTGACCAAGCACATTTGTTTTCTTTAGACATTGTGAGGCCCATGTCCTTGTACGCTTGCAATTTATCTAGTTCTGGAGTTCCTGTTGACTTTGAGAGTGACGATTCCTGTGCCATCGGCAAACAACAAGTCTCTTACAGTGACCCTTTTGATTCAATTTTTTGCCTTCAGCTTTGGGAGGTTAAATAGTTGGCCATCTCACCTAGTGTGAAAGTATATTCCTTTGGTTGACAGCAGACATAATACTAACATTTTTAATTTTTTTTATTTTGGATGTTAATAAATGTCTTATGTTGAATATAGTTCGACCATTCTTATTCTGTTCTCGACTTACATTTCACATCTACCATCATCTTTTATTGTGTGTCCAATTGTAAAAACATTTCACTTCTTTCAGTATCTTTACATTTATTCTTATATTTAAAGATGGCTTCTCATCTGTTTTGCTAATTATCATAAATATATATATTTAAAAATGTTATGTATATGTGTGTAATTGTATGTGTATATATGTTGTAGCAACAATGAGTTAGGGTAAAAACAAGTGCATAAGTGCAACAGAGCAGTTAGTATGTGTAAAAGAATTATGAAAAGACCATTTGTATTATTTGTTTTATTTTTGCATTTAGATTAGTTCTGACTTTCTTTTCTTCACTGTCTTTACTTGTTTGTCCCTGACGAAGACCTTGTGGTTATAACTTGGGCCATTTCTATGACCTTTATCTAAGTAAGATACAACCTATATCTTCTTTCAGCCCTACCATTTTTGAAAAGGCCCTGTGAAAAGATGCAACAAAATACTGAACGGCAATCCTTTTTCTATTTAATTTTTTCTTATTCAATGTTAGATTCTGCCCTTAGAGAACAGCATGCAAAACCCTGAAGATTTTGGTGGTTGGGCTGGAATTTTGAACCTGGGTATGGTTGGCACAGTCTGCCTGTATGCAGCCATTGGCTTCTATGGTTATCTTCGATTTGGAGAGGACATACAGGACAGTGTGACGCTTAGTCTGCCTGATGATAAGTGGTAATGTGTGCAGTGTTTGACACTTTGTGGAGTACTGCTTATAGTGCTGTGTGGGCTTGAAACTGTGATACAGAAAATGAAATTGGGGTACAGGAAGTGGCATATATTTTAATGTTGTATGGGCCTGAAACTGTGAAACAGAAAATAAAATTGTGGTAAAGAAAGTGGCAAATATTGTAATGTTGTATGGGCCCGAAACTGATACAGAAAATGAAATTGTGGTACAGGAAGTGTCAGATACTGTGATACACATATAAATTACTGTTGCTTATGCAGACCTCTGAATTTGTTGACCTATATCCAGAAGGTTGCCCACTACTTCTGCTAACCTGAGAGGTTGAAATTATAATCACCATTTTCATTTTTGCTCACTATGGAGCATGTAACCACAGATGCAGTTGACCCCTTTGCATGAAGCCTGCTCAACAAACAGTCACATGTTGTGGTAGTTTCTGTAGCTAATTTTTTTACATGATTAAGTTGCCAGCCTCCATAAGCAACCTCATATTACTTGCCTGAGGGAGTAGTGGTCTTATTCTTATATATTAGCAGCAGTCATATTGAAGTAAGACATACATCCTGGTATCTTTCTGAAAATTATTGGAGAGGTTGACATATTTGATCACTTTTCATGGACTGTCTCAAACACACAGGCACAGAGAGAGAGAGAAAGATGCTTAGAATGTCGGGGAGATCTTGAAGTTCCAGTATAGCAGGTTATTTATCATTCGTAGGTTTCAGTCAAAGGGAAATAGTTGCGTTATGTTTCTAGGGGTTATTTAAATTTGTATTTTTTCTGGGTGGAGGGAAGAGAGAATTAAATTGGAATGATCTTGAAACCACTGATGGTGGGGAAAATCTTTATTTATCATGAGAAGTAGTGAACTTCTTTTGGGGCTTTACGTTTCTACAAGTTGTTTGAAACCATGGAAAGGTGAGTTTTGGAAGTTGTAGACAGATCTTGAAAATAGTCTAGTTTAACACAGTTTCATTTTAGCTGATGGCGAGTAAAGATCTGTTTTGATGAAGCGCTATAGCCAATGACCTTTCTATGGTGTATCATGAGAGAGAGAGAGAGAGAAGAGCAGTCTTATTGAAGTTTAATATATTTGAACCAGTATGTAGTCTGTTAAGGAGCCGCGGTAGCATAGTGGTTGGTGCACTGGCTTCCTAGCGCAGTGGTCTATGGTTCGATCCCCAGATGAGGCGGAAAAATTTTTAGGCCACAAACGGCTCCTGGGTCGACCCAGCCCCGAATGGGTACCAGAGCTACTCTGGGAAGGTTAAGGCGGCCGGCGTGATGCCGACCACATCACCCCTCGTGTGCCGACGGTCAAGATAATATGAGCCTAACACCATATTCCCAATATGCCTCAATGGGCGTGTAACGGGTTCCTTTACCTTTTTTACCTTATGTAGTCTGTTAATTTGTCAAAGTTTATACTGATGGATTGATAGTGAGATAATCAGGTTCATCATTTTATTGTGTTCTGTATTCCTGATGAGTGAGAATTTGATAATTATTAAATTATTATATTTATTATTTATCAAATTATTGTTATTGTCAACAAGACAGTAAAATAGCTCATTTCCTACTAAATTGTAAAAAAGTATGAACAACAAAGAGTACCAATATTAGATTATTTATAGGCATGCAATTCACCCATAACTGTAGAACAGGTTTTGGGAATAGGCAGACCAAGAGAACTACACAATATAGTAAAACAGTATGTAACAAGAATAAAAATTAATATCTAATCATTTAATGATTAGTGAGGGTATGGCAGGAAACTCAAGGTCTGGTGAGGTTTTGGTAATACGTATTGATATTAACAAAACAAGTGACTTGGGTATCATCCTAAACACCCCAGACTCTCATACCCTCCTCCCCCTTATGAATACCATGACAGATATGAGGAGGCTACCATTTTAGGACAAAGGGATTTTTAAAAAACACATCCAAACAATTTGACACTTTTAATTTTATCCTATTTACAGTAATTGGAAAGAAGAAATGATACCATGATCAGGTATAGGCGGTTGAGAATATTATCTAGAATTATAGACACTGTATATCCTAATTATAACCCATTAGAGGTTGAATGGGATATATTTTTCTTCATAAATAAAAAAAAATTGTATAGTTTTCTTCATAAATAAAAAAAAAAATTGATGATGAGTGAGAAGGTTAATTGTTTGAGTTTTCCCCCCAAGATGACTTTATTTACCAAGTATTGAGATAATTATCTAGCACAGTAACCACGGGAAAAGTCAGTAGTGTGTAAAACAGTTATGTTGCGAGAATGATTGTGTTTTTTCATCTAACAGTAAAAAAAAAAATAATTATACAAAAAACACACAAATAGTAATAAGCAGTTGGATGATCTGGATTTTGCTGATGACTTAGCTCTTCTGTCTCATAACCGTAATCAGATGCAGGACAAATTGAAAACACTCGATGAGAGGTCACAGCAATTGGGTCGGAAAATACACAGGGAAAAGACAAAGATAATGAGAATAAATGCAGGTAATGATAACAGGGTTGAACTTGAAGATACACCAGTACAAGATGTAGAATCGTACTCATATTTTGGTAGCAATATAGACAAAGTTGGAGGGACAGACAGTGATATCAAAATAAGAATACAAAAAGCAAGAGGAGCTTTCATTGCATTGGGAAATATATGGAGATCAAGAGAAATCGGATCCAACACGAAAATAAGAATCTTCAACTCAAATGTGAAGTCAGTCCTATTGTATGGCTCTGAGACATGGAGAACAACAAAGACAACAACCAAAAGCTACAGACTTTCATAAATGGGTGCTTGCATAGAATATAGGGATTAAAATGGTATGACAAGGTTACCAACGTGGAACTGATGACAAGAACTGGACAAGTGCCAGTGGAACAAGAGATGAGAAGAAGACGATGGCAATGGATAGGACACACACTCAGGAAACCTGTTGATAGTATTACAAGGAAGTCCTTGTTCTGGAACCCCCAGGGCAAGAGAAGCAGAGGTAGACCAAGAAGCACATGGAGAAGAGAGCTGGAAACAGAGGTGAAAATGATAAGGAGAACGTGGAAAGAACTTGAGATGATGGCACGTGACAGGAGGACTTGGCATGTGTTTGTTGAAGACCTATGCTCCTTTGGGAGTGGAGGGTTACGAATGAATGAACACAAATAGTAATACGTCTTACAAAGAGAAAGGACAAGAAAAACCTCCGTTGCGGCTGCAAGGCCTTCGTCAAGGACAGACAAACAAGAATTGCTAAATAACATTACCAGTTCAGCTTAGGCATTGTGAAAAGGACATCTTTTTTGGAACTTTTTCAGACACACAGTTTTTAAGAAATCATTCATTAGCTTGACGTTGTTGGCATCACCACAGAACTTGTCCAAGGCTGAAACTTGAGACACCTAAATGCCTTTCTTCCATTCCTCTTGTGCTGCAGCAGAGGTTAAAACATTATGACTTCTGCAGCAATTTTCAGGACATCTACCATTGTCTTTCATTGGTTAGCACTCATGCTGCTTGGCAGAATTTCATGGATTAGCACCATTTTGTTAAAATTTTACTTATCCATCATTGTTGGATGAGCTACATTGAGCTGCTCACCCAATTCTTAACCCTTTGAAAATAAAGTTCATTTGTTTGTTCTTTCATTTTGCTTTATTAGACCCATGGCCCAGTCATCATCATTATCACTACCCTTCAGCTGTCCAAGGAGCATAGGCTTTCAACAAACTTGCGATATCCCTTATTTGGGGGTATCAGCTCATGGCTTGTCTTGTATATAATAATAATAATAAATTCTTTAAGCACCAAACACGGCGCATAAGGCAGAAACCAGTGCTCTCCAGGTTGTTCGTTGTGACGCCACTCCTCTTAGCTCTTGCACATTATTTAGGCCCAACGTTCTTCCTTCTCTTATTATTGTTCTTTTGAGTGTTTCTTTTCTCTTCTTCTTCTTCCGTCCTTAGCCAACGACCGGCAAAGCAGTCAGTGGCCATTACGCCTAGTGGCGTCTTAAGGGCAACAGCGAATAGATTTTCTTTGCCGTTGTTCCCATCACGCCTAATGGCGTCTTTAGGGCAACGACAAATCAATCCGTTTGCCGTTGTTTCCGTAATCAAAGTGACTGGCAAACGGGTGATCAGCCCGTTGGAAGTGTTTCTTTTGGTCTTCCTTTTTTTCCTCTTACCCTCAGGAACCCAAGTGAGCGCCTGTAGTGGTATTCTGTTGTTTTGCATTCGTAGGACATGACCGATATATGACCATCGTCTTTTCCTTATATAGTCGGAGACATATTTCTGCCTAGAGTCTTCTCTTATTTGTCGATTAGTCTTGAATTCTTTCCAACTGATGTTCATGAGTTTTCTAAGACATTTGTTCTCGAATGTATTCAGTTTGTTCTCCAATGATTTTGTTACTTTCCAACTTTCACAACCGTATGTTAACACTGAGATAACATTTGAATTAAACAGACGAAGCTTGGTATGTATATTCAGTGATCGTAATTTCCAAATGTTAGATAATCTATTGAAGGCGCTAGCTGCCAAAGCAATTCTAGTATGAATTTCTGTTGTTGTGTCACCATCATGAGTCATTTTACTGCCTAAATAATTGAAACTTTCAACTTTCTGTAGTTTTTCCCCGTTCAAGATGATATCAAAGGTCTCGTTAGAAAAGTTCATAGCTTTGGTTTTAGAGGCATTTATTTGGAGACCTATTTTAACCGAGAGATGACACAAATTATTTACTGCTTCTTGGGATTGTCTGGGTGTTGAACTTAAGAATGCTAAATCATCTGCGAAATCCAGGTCCCCCAGGAATTTTCCATTTGTCCATTTTATACCTAATTGGGAAAACCATAGATTGTAAGTATCTTCCACAATGATGGGCGGTGTAGACTATCAAAGGCTTTTTGAAAATCGACAAAGGTGATAATAAGTGGCGATTGCATTTCCACTGATTCTTCTATAATTGTTCTTAGTGTGAATATTTGATCAATACATGATCGTTTCGGCCTGAAACCCGCTTGTTCTGCTCTGATCTTTTCGTCAGCATGCAATTTAAGTCTTTCTAACATCATGCAACATAATAATTTTCCAGGTACTGATAGTAGAGATATACCACGCCAGTTATTACAGTCTGATAGATCACCTTTCTTCGGTAACTTTACAATAATACTGTCTTTCCATTGTTGTGGTGGTTGTTCTTCTCTCCATACTTCATTTATAATATCTAAAATTTTCAAGAGGTTGTTGTCATTAACTGCTTTAATCATTTCCCCTGAAATTTAGTCAACTCCAGCAGCTTTAAAATTTTTAAATCTTTTAACGGCTTGTTTGATCTCGTCCAGCGTGAATTCATCGCAAGTTATTGGCAAGGTGGTTGTGGGTGTTTCATTATTAAAATCAGGTCTTACTGTTGGTGGTGGTCTGTTTAGTACCTCCATGAAGTGCTCAGCCCATCTCTTCATTTGTTCTTTTTCTGTTGGTATTGAATTCCCTAATTTACCTTTAACAGGTCTTGTATGGCTGAGTGAAATTATTGTCTTAAGTTGACTTGTCCATGTTGTTATTGACGTTTTGGGGGCTTAACGTTTCTACAGGATGGGGTAGCAGATCTCATGCCGAACCCTCCTTGGTTGTCCTTTATGACATGCTTGGTGGGTTACAGTGTTGTTATTGTTTGCTCCACTTTCTGGCTGCAGTAGCACACTGACCAATGCATATAATTTAAACAAGCATTGTTGTCGGGTTTGCCTTCATTAGCAAGTGTCTGGCCCCAGCTTGATTTGCAAGGCAGAAAGTTAGCTTTTCTCTTAGCCTGCACTCTACCCTATGAACTCTCCAGCTTTAGAGGCCCCCCCCCCCCCCCCACCCCCCAGTAGCTGTAGCTTGGAGAGATGCTAGCTCCTCCAGCATTGTCAAGGTAGGGACATCCTTAAGAGAGTTCACGAATGACAGTTGTACGTCACTTGTGTTTGGGAGTCTCTTGGGAGGCAGAAAATAGGACTATTGCTACCTCAGACATGTGGTAAGAGGCGACTGGCAGCGACTAATCTGAGGTTGTACATGGGGCATGCAACCTCATCATTTAAAACAAATTGGTAGAGAAACAACATGTGCAAGAGTACATGAATAATTGGTATTGGATTGGGGCTGCTCATATTAACGAATAAAAATTTGAAGCAGACAGTTTTGTTATAACACATATGCCGCCAGTTAGCTCACTGGTTGGCCAGTAAGAACATGCTTGCCCATGGGCAGCTCTAATCCATATTCCATTTTTCCCCCCAAGGCTGTACTTGTCAGTGAGGCTGATGTTTGCTTTAGCCATCTTCATTTCCTACAATGTCCAGTTTTATGTGCCAATAGCCATTATGTGGCCACAAATCAAACGGTGCCTGAAAAGTAAATTTTTACGCAGCTACGGAGAATACTTTTTTCGTTTAGTATTGGTCCTAGTGACATGTGAGTATATATAATAGGTGTTTTGTCATCAGTGTTATCACAATCATCACACTTTGTCATGTGTAACAAGCCACCTTAAAATCTCATCATATCTCTGTCATATTTGCAATAAAAGGTTGCCATCAAGCAAAGAAAGAATATGATGACTGCTCCCTCAGGTATGTTGTAAGATGTGACTAATATGTGAGGTTGTGTATGGGGTTTAGTAGCCTCATTATGTCAAACAAACTGATACAGAAACTGTTGCAGCAAGAGGACATGAATAATTTGGTGTAGGCTTCCTCATTGTCCAGATACAATTGTGCCTCCGAGCTACAAAGGAGAAATACAGATGATGATGATCACTAGAATATCTGTTTCATCGTTGAGAAATAAAATGAAGATAAATGACATCTTTTAGGGGACAAGACATCCTTACTTTGAATTGCATATTTATAATTTTGAGTTTCGCTCTTTATTGTTATTAATTTCTAGTTTTTATTGTTACTTTCATATATTTTATTACAGTAGAACTCCATTTATCCGAACCCCAATTATCCGAACACCCAATTATCCGAACACTTTTTCCAGAAAAAAAAAATCGGGCGCCACCAGTCACGTTAGACTATATTTCTGAATATTTTGATGCGGCAAGCTTCAAATGTGTGCAAACAATTTGTAGAGGATGGGATGGGCTAATGGTCGGTCGTTTATGTATAGGAAGTCAGTTAGATCATAAAGTCAGTTAATATCTGGTTTACCAATCCAGTGTACGTGTGCGTTCTAGGCAGAACACTGGCTAAACAGACAGTTCAACTTAAAATAATTGTGTCTGCTACTACAGCAGAATAATTTTGGTGTACAAGTATTTCTCTGTGCGATATGCCATCTTCCAGTAGGCCTAAAGCATATAAAAGGAACCGCAATGTTTTGTCAGTTGAAACGAAAACAGAAATTATCAAGAGACTAGGAAAAGGTGAAACTGTGTCTTCACTTGCAAGGATTTTCAATGTTGGGAAAGCTACCGTCTCTGACATCAAAAGTAACAAGGATAAAATTATGAGTTTTGCATCGAAATTGGATAGTGAAAATGGGTCGAAGAAACGTAAAACCACGAGAAATGCGAAAGATTTGAAATTGGAAGAGGCTTTGTATATATGGTTTGTGCAAAGAAGAAGCAAAGGGGAACCTATCTCTGGCTTTCTATTGTGTGAAAAGGCACTACAGTTCAACAAACAACTTGACGGTCCTCCTGACTTTAAGGCTAGCCAGGGATGGTTAAGAAACTTTAAATCTCGTCATGGCATACGAGAATTGGAGATTCAAGGGGAATCTTTATCTAGCGATGCAACTGCCACTGAAAATTTTAAAGAAACATTCTTGGCTTTTTTGGAAGAAGAAGGTTATTCACTCGATGATATGTATAATGCCGATGAGACTGGCTTATACTGGAAATCATTGCCTCAAAAATCACTTGCATCTCAGCGCGAAGCAGCTGCCCCTTGGTTTAAAAAGTGCAAAGAGAGAGTAACAATTTTGATAGCCGCGAATGCCAGTGGAAGTCATCATTTACCTGTGCTAATGATCGGCAAAGCCAAAAAAAAACCACGTTGTTTAAAGAATGTGACATGTCTCCCATTGTGCCACAAAGCACAGAAGAGTGCTTGGATGAATAATGAAATATTTCTTGATTGGTGAAGAGGTCGAGAGAACAAGAAAAGAAAACTGGAAAAGTAATTCTTCTACTGGACAATGCACCATCTCATCCAGAGACGGATACATTGAATGCAGTTGATGCAAATTTTAAAGTAATTTTTCTACCTCCCAATGTAACAACACTGATTTAACCAATGAATCAGGGTGTTATAGCAAAGCTTAAAAAGATGCACAAGAAGGAAGTCCTGCGTCGTTTCTTGTTGGCTGAAGATGAAGAAAGTGTGGTGGCGTTTTCCTAAAAGCTTAATCTCAAAGACTGCTGCTATATGTTAGCTGATGCTTGGACAAGATAACCTCAACAAGGCTAGGAATAGATTGCTTGGGAAAAAAGGAGGCAATGAAACTACTGCAGTGGACACAAATGATGATTGTATAAATGAAGTTGTGGAACTGTTTCAAGCAATGCCCAGATTTTCGGACTGTGACAAAGATGATGCACCCTTGTGGCTAGAAGATGATAATGATTTTGGTTTTCAGTTTTTGAATGACGAAGAAATGTTGTCTTTTGTGCAAGAAGAAAACCAAATACATGTAGTGACCGATGATGAAGACTCCCCAGAAGTACATGATGTACTTGTAAATTATGAAGATAACCCAAAACGTCGACCAAGTCCTGAAGAAGCCTTTATAGTACTAGAAACAACGATGGCTTGGTACGAGCAAGAAGATGACAGCTGTCCTACACAGCTTCTGCTGTTGAAGAGAATGCGGGACTTAGCAGCCAAAAGGAGACTATCCAGTTTGGTGCAAAAGAGGATTCCTCATTATTTTAAATAGTGGGTTACATCTGTGCAAGTACATGTATACGTAAGTTGTGCCTGGTTTTGAATCGTTTGTAATGTTATTTTGAAAATATTTCTCTTTATAAAAAAAAACATAAATAATACTGTACAAGTAGTACATGCACTGCAGTGTAATGAAAGATTTTGGTGATAACAGTGATCTAATACAGTGTGGGTATTATTATTACAGTACAAGTAAATATGTTTTATAGTGTATTTTCCTTGTGATGGTTAATTATTTTTAGAAATATGTGTACATGTACTCGATACATTATGTAATCCAATTATCCGAACATTTGATTATCCGAATGATGCTCGGTCCCATGGGGTTCGGATAAATGGAGTTCTACTGTACTTAATTTCAGTTTCTTGTTTCACTGTTTATTTTTTTTTAAATTTAATGATTGTGTAATTTAAATGTCATATTAGCTATACAATTTTTTTTATCAGCATTTAGGTTGACTGATGTCAGCTTAGTGTTCTAATTCTGAACGCCTGTCAACTATCAGCATTTAGGTTGACTGATGTCAGCTTAGTATTCTAATTCTGAACGCCTGTCAACTATCAGCATTTAGGTTGACTGATGTCATCTTAGGATTCTAATTCTGAACGCCTGTCAACTATCAGCATTTAGGTTGACTGATGTCAGCTTAGTATTCTAGTTCTGAACACCTGTCAACTATCAGCATTTAGGTTGACTGATGTCAGCTTAGTATTCTAGTTCTGAACGCCTGTCAACTATCAGCATTTAGGTTGACTGATGTCAGCTTAGTATTCTAATTCTGAACGCCTGTCAACTATCAGCATTTAGGTTGACTGATGTCATCTTAGTATTCTAATTCTGAACGCCTGTCAACTATCAGCATTTAGGTTGACTGATGTCAGCTTAGTGTTCTAATTCTGAACGCCTGTCAACTATCAGCATTTAGGTTGACTGATGTCAGCTTAGTATTCTAGTTCTGAACGCCTGTCAACTATCAGCATTTAGGTTGACTGATGTCAGCTTAGTATTCTAATTCTGAACGCCTGTCAACTATCAGCATTTAGGTTGACTGATGTCATCTTAGGATTCTAATTCTGAACTCCTGTCAACTATCAGCATTTAGGTTGACTGATGTCAGCTTAGTATTCTAATTCTGAACGCCTGTCAACTATCAGCATTTAGGTTGACTGATGTCAGCTTAGTATTCTAGTTCTGAACACCTGTCAACTATCAGCATTTAGGTTGACTGATGTCAGCTTAGTATTCTAATTCTGGACGCCAACTATCAGCATTTAGGTTGACTGATGTCATCTTAGTATTCTAATTCTGAATGCCTGTCAGCTATCAGCATTTAGGTTGACTGATGTCAGCTTAGTATTCTAGTTCTGAACACCTGTCAACTATCAGCATTTAGGTTGACTGATGTCAGCTTAGTATTCTAATTCTGGACGTCAACTATCAGCATTTAGGTTGACTGATGTCATCTTAGTATTCTAATTCTGAATGCCTGTCAGCTATCAGCATTTAGGTTGACTGATGTCAGCTCAGTATTCTAATTCTTAATGCCAGTCAGCTATCAGCATTTAGGTTGACTGATGTCAGCTCAGTATTCTAATTCTGAATACCTGTCAGCTTTCAGCATTTAGGTTGACTGATGTCAGCTCAGGATTCTAATTCTGAATGCCAGTCAGCTATCAGCATTCAAGCTGTACGTTATATTTTACCACCTACAAATATTCTAGCAGTTAATTGTCTTTTGCATGTTGTCATTTATCAATCTTCTGTCTGTAAATTGTTTACTGTCAGTGTTCTAGTTGTAAACTGTATCTTGTTAGCTAGTGGTGTTCTAGTTCTGGCTGTAATTTGTATGTTGTCAGCTCAGTATTCTAACTGTAAACTATATGTTGTCAGCTAAAAGGTTAGTTGTCATCAGTATTGTAGCTGTAAATTATATGCTCTTAGCCACCAAATTATAGGAGACTATGCAAAGTATTATTTTTATAGTTAATATTGATCAGATTCGATATCACTACACTCCAAGCAAACCTATAGGTGCTTAGTTTCCCTCAGCAAACGTTGAGGAGTGTTGCAACATGGGGCAATCTGATCTTCAGAAGTGAGTCCGATTGCCTCTTGTTGTAAGGCTTTGAGTTGTCATCAACACTGCAGCTGTACATTATGTGTTCTTAGCCAGTAATATTTTAGCTGTAAATTGTATGTTGTCAGCTTTTAATAGTCTTGATGTAAATTGTTTGTTGTCAGCTATTGATAGTCTTGATGTAAATTGTATGTTATCAGCTATTAGTAGTCTTGATGTAAATTTTGTGTTGTCAGCTATTAGTAGTCTTGATGTAAATTGTATGTTATCAGCTATTAGTAGTCTTGATGTAAATTGTATGTTGTCAGCTATTAGTAGTCTTGATATAAATTGTATGTTGTTAGCTATTGATAGCCTTGATATAAATTGTTATGTTGTCAGCTATTAGTAGTCGTGATATAAATTGTATGTTGTCAGCTATTAGCAGTCTTGATATAAATTGTGTGTTGTCAGCTATCGAAAGCCGTAATATAAATTGAATGTTGTCAGCTATTAGTAGTCTTGATGTAAATTGTATGCTGTCAGCTATTAGTAATCTTGATGTAAATTGTATGTTGTCAGCTATTGATAGTCTTGATATAAATTGTATGTTGTCAGCTATTGATAGTCTTGATATAAATTGTATGGTGTCAGCTATTGAAAGCCTTAATATAAATTGAATGTTGTTAGCCATTAGTAGTCTTGATATAAATTGTATGTTGTCAGCTATTAGTAGTCTTGATGTAAATTGTATGTTGTTAGCTATTGATAGTCTTGATATAAATTGTATGGTGTCAGCTGTTAGTAGTCTTGATGTAAATTGTATGTTGTCAGCTATTGATAGCCTTGATATAAATTGTACGTTGTCAGCTATTAGTAGTCTTGATGTAAATTGTATGTTGTCAACTGTTAGTAGTCTTGATATAAATTGTAATGTTCTCAGCTATTGATAGCCTTGATGTAAGTTGAATGCTGTCAGCTATTGATAGTCTTGATGTAAATTGTATGCTGTCAGCTATTGATAGTCTGGATGTAAATTGTTTGTTGTCAGCTATTAGTAGTCTTGATGTAAATTGTTTGTTGTCTGCTATTGATAGTCTTTATGTAAATTGTATGTTGTCAACTATTGATAGTCTTGATGTAAATTGTATGTAATCAGCTATTAGTAGTCTTGATGTAAATTGTTTGTTGTCAGCTATTAGTAGCGTTGATGTAAATTGTATGTGGTCAGCTTCTAATGTTTTAGTTGTAAATGTAATGTTTTCAGCTGTTAATATTCAGTCAGTAAACTGTTTATTGTTTTGTTAGAGCTGTTCAGTGAGTTATTGTTCTTAGTATATATTTATCTCAAAATGTATGTACCACCATCCATTTTGTGACTAGTTTCCTGTGGCATTAGTGAAAGTTCTCAGAAAATGTTCTGGACTCAAAACACAATATACACGTTTCCTCCCTAAACCATCAAAGACAATCAGACATTAGTAATTCAATTATACAGCACCGAACAGTTACATAATAAGTGTTTACAAAGTATTTTCCTTTGTTTTCATCGCATCAGCATAATTTCAGAGAAGTGTTCAGTGCCTACAAATATACCAGCTTTACATTGTATATTGTCTACTGTCAATATTATAACTATTATATTTTCATTTTTGCAGTTGGTTTTGCTGCGGCCATTCCACATCTGGATCTCCTGATCTCACTCATAGGCGCTTTTGCCAGTTCCTCACTGGCTGTCATTTTACCAGTCATTATAGAAATAGTTACTCTCTCAGCGGAAGGAGAACGTTTGCCTGTGTACATTATTGTAAAGGACATTTTAATATTTCTCTTTGGTGTATTTGGTTGTGTTATAGGTACATATACATCTCTTAAGGCAATAGTTGAGGGCTTTTGAAGTTGTGGGGGGGTGTAGATTGTTTTGCACTTGTGTGAATGGCAGATAGAGTGCAAGTTTATGTAGATCTGTATGTAGTATTTTTTTGTGTGATTATCCCATGGGTGGAGCGTTTGATTGGTAGAGTGTTTAGAACACTGGCCTCTCGCAGCGAAGGTACTGGATTTAAAACACGATGGCGTCTAGTTCCAGCTCTAAATGAGCACCTGACTATGCTCTTGAGTTAGGGAAGATATGCAGCAAGGAACTGCCATCACCGGTGCCAATACCTTGTCGAAGTATGGCGGCTTGCGTACCCTGATTACTCCCAGAGCTATGCCAGCGGGAGTTTTACTCCTGGAAGGTTCTACAAGCTGCACAGGTTTGCGCGGCCAGGGGTCAGACTAAAGCAGATACCCTGGTCCTCCAGGTTGGGGGTTTTAGCATAGGGCTGATACCCCTGTCTATATTTAAAAAAATGGAAGTTACGGAAACAACAACGAATAAACAAACTTTGCTGCGGGATGGACATCCGGAGTCTGAGGCTCGTATGACTGTCAGTGGTGAAAGCCGAAAGGAAGCCACTGACATGAGAATGGACGTTCTGACCGCAAAACATGATACAAGAATAGGATTTTGGAATGTCAGGACAATGAATGAGACGGGTATTGTGGAGGCTGAGATGCAAAGAATGAACCAGAGTTGGGGCACTGTATGAAGGATGGCCGCCAACCGAGCAAAGTGAAATCAATTTGTTGTTGCCCTACAAGATGCCACTAGGCATGATGGCCACTGACTGCTTTGACGGTCGGCGGCTAAGGATCAAAGAAAGAAAGAAGCAGCAAGGAAGGGAACTAGTCACCCCACCTGTCAAAGCTGGAACTAGTATGGTGAAGTCTCTAACACTCCACGCTCCTACAGCACTATCTGCTAAGGGACTACCTTGACCTTTTATGTGTAGAAGGCAAGCTTAGCATAATGCTTTCTATGAAAGTATTTAGGCTAGTGTATGAAATGGTATGTTTCTAACATTACTCTTGTAAACAGGCATAATATATTTTTTTTTAATTTGTAATGGCCTAAATGAAATTTACTGTATGAATGATTGACACTTTCCATTTAAATTGTATATGATCAGTGATATTTTTCATCATGTGGTCCAGTTATGTGTACATTCCTTACTGTTATTGTTAAATCTACTTTATTGTGTTTTCAGCAGAAATGGCTGTTCTTTGCTGTGATTCATTTGCTCGTCACTGTTATTGTGTAGAAATTTTTTCTTCTTCTTTTCTTATAGATTGTGGTGTGTCTGAAACTTTTGGTCCATTATTAGTTAGAAAATTTTTTTGCCCTGACACCTAAAAGTTGTCATTTCACTTTACTCATTGCAAAGAAAATAAATAAATATGGTATCTTATTGAAAATAAAAAATATGGAGAGGGAAGTGAATGAGTATAAGTAAAGAAAATGGGGTTTAAAAAAAAAACAAACAAACAAGATCGAAAGGGGGTCATAGAAAAAGAGTGGAAACAGTAGCCTCAGATAAAGGAATGTTGAGTGTTAAGACCCTCTGGTTTGAGGTACCCCAAACGATGAATGAGGCATTCAAACTGGACCTGATTATCAGTGTCAGGAGGAGGATCTAATTGTAGTGACCTGAATGTCCATAGGACCATGGTGGTCCAGGCCATGTAGGTGAATGGCTACTGGCATGGATTCCAGCTGTGAAACGCCTCAGAGTTGCTGGCAGACTCTGTCCCCACGTCGTTTACCTGTCTGACCAGTTTATGTTTTACTGCAACATTTGCATATTATGGTATAGATGTTGTTGCATGACCGATGAAACAAAGGTAATTTTACAAATATCTTCAGCACTTGGTTAAAATTTAAAAAATCCCTCCAGGAACAAATAATTTTGCCAATAGATTGGGCACTGTAATTAAATTTTGAGGTTTGAATCAAATGTTAAACTATATTTGCTAATTAGTCAGCCAATCTTGTTTGTGGCAGACTGGAAATATGAGCTCCAAGTACATTTCATGTCTTGTCCCTTATGGGGAACATGTTGATGGCTGTTTGTTTACAATGTTTGTATATAGTTTTTAATGGGGTGAGCCAGCCAAAAGCTTCATGGTGTACATGTTGGAAGTAGGGTCATAATTACATTGGGCTACTGATAGTGACAGATATGGTAAGAAATATATGGTAAGAAATATTCATGTATTAATTATTTGTTGTTGTTTCCCAGTGAGCCTGGAGCCACCACTCCAGCTGGTACCATTGCAGGAAGCTTGCGTCAAATGTACTCTTGTAGGAGTGGTTTCTGTGGCATTACCTCATATTACTCTTGTAGGAGTGGTTTCTGTGGCATTACCTCATATTACTCTTGTAGGAGTGGTTTCTGTGGCATTACCTCATATTACTCTTGTAGGAGGGGTTTCTGTGGCATTACCTCATATTACTCTGTAGGAGTGGTTTCTGTGGCATTACCTCATATTACTCTTGTAGGAGTGGTTTCTGTGGCATTACCTCGTATTACTCTTGTAGGAGTGGTTTCTGTGGCATTACCTCATATTACTCTTGTCTTATCATATGCATGAGGAAGCAGTGTGCCCATTTCTTCTTTGTCTCCTCAGAGACACACCGGGACTTACATTCATTAATTCGTTCTTTACCCTTCAGCTTCCCAAGGAGTATATTCCCTCAACAGATTCATGCCACGTCCTCGTGCCCTTTGCCATCTGGTCAAGATCTTTCAGTGTCTTATTTTTCCCTTTCATGCCTGTGTGTATTTTCCTTATCCCTGTGTTTTTCATCCTCCTCCTGTTTCTCTTTCCTTGCGGTTTCAAGAACAAAGACTCTTCTACGTCTATAGACTGATTTCATCATTTTTTTCAACATTCTGATCCTACAAGCCTTTGTTGTCTCATTCTTTTAACTAGTTCCACATTGGTGATCTTAATATTTCAATCCTTCTAATTTGCGCAAGCTCACATTTATGAAAGTTTAACTTCTTGGTTTTTGTAGTTTTCCACGTTTCATGACATTGCATGGGACAGAGGAAATATGGTAATGGGTACATGGCTGGCATTGAGACTGTGTGTCAGAGACCACTAATGCCATTTAAAGCATGTGTATGGGGTTTCCAGTTGTCATCACAGCACAGATGCAGATTTACTAAACCCCTTAAGTGTTGGAACATTCACTGTAACTTTTGGTTAACCCTTTATACATATAGCATTTTTTTTTACCTTGGGCTTTCTCATCTGTATTAATATGAGCCAGTACTTTATATTATCTCTTTGAAGTTTGTGTGTTAAATAGAACAGAAACAAGTGTACAGCTAAAACCTATTAAAAAATGGATATAAAATGATGCATAAATTCTGTGAACTAGTCTGGACAAGAAAACTACTGTTATTTTACAAATAGAGTGATTATAATAATTTTTTTTTTGGGTCTCACTGCTGCATTTTTATCCTTATGCATACAATGGTATTGTATCTGTTTTATGTAAGGCTTAACTCTTTCCTTCCCAAGTGCCGTATAGTAAGACCTTAGATAATAGTATAATGTTTTTATGTATGCTTGGTACTCAATATAAAACAAACTTAATTGCTGTTGACAACACTTCAAAATACTGTCCAGCAAATTTACAATGATTTTATATCTATTACGAGATTATTTCTCTTAAACATAAATACTTGTTTTAAAACATATGAAAAAGATGGCTACCATTTAGGTACATGGTTAAAGCCTAATATACGCATGGGTCTGAAAGAGTTAATTGTACATTTATTTTTTTACTTAAAAAAAAGAAAATTGTGAAATTCTGTAACTCAGTTATCTTTAACATTGTCTTCATATGTGTGGTCAGCTCGGGCAACATATGTAACTTGTCAGCATATCTAATTTTGAGAGGGGGGGGGGGGGCGGCCTTTGATTTGGTCAAGTGTAACAGTATTGAGATCCTTATATATTATTAAACTTGAGATTCTCTGCTATCAAATTATTTAAGGTTACATTTGTCAAAAATGAAAGAGACATTTAAGATACACTTGAAAACAGTGACCCATTTAAAAAATCAGTGTGGCACCACCACTGTTAAGCTCAGTGTTCTTGTAATAAAATCTGACATCTTGAGGTATATTATCTTATATGCAGATAACTTTTCAATAAATTTTCTTCTTTCAGTATTCATTTTTCATCATAACAAAGGTCTTTGTAAGATGTTTCATGTAATAGCAAAATTTCAGTTGATAGCAGTTGCTCAGTTGACAGCCATATCTCATTATCTCAGCATGCCAACATGTTACCAACTTTATGACATCGTGACACATATTTGTACATACACTGTTACTTTGTTACATTTTAAATATTCATGTGTAGATGCAGGGTGATGAGAAAGTCTTGCATAAAGGCAAATTGTTTATCGATGCACTTCATTATCACTCCTTTCCGTTCCCCGTGGAACATATGGCTAAAACAGTTGCTCTCCATCAATTTCTATTCTGGGCTGTCTTTTTCAGCTGTGCCCAAGTCATTCCAGTTTCCTTAGCCCTCCTCTTCCACAGTTCTTCTCCAAGTTCTCCTTGGCCTCCCCACTCTTCTTTTCCCTTGTGGGTTCCAGTCAAGGTCTAACCGTGGTGACTGGTTACGGCATCAAATAAACTATGTCGCCGCTGGGAACGGCTCCAAACAACTTATGTAACCGTTACTGCAATCTATCAAAGTTATATGCCAAACCTTCACACCATGCAGACCTTTCATCACAGGTGGTACATATTTTCTTCTGAGTTCATTGATATTGAATTTCCTAGTGATCGTAGTGGTTACTGGTTTACTGATATATCTTATGGGTGGTAACTGGCGACTGCCAGAGGTGGGGTTACCCAAATGAATGTTGGTTCAAGACCAGGTCCTTTCTACTCACTGCAGGTTGTCATGTGAACAGTTGTATCCCATTAGGGCTTTCGTACTCAACATACATGATGAAGTAATAGTTCTTTATCATGGAAAACTGTTTATTAGTAGACTAAAAGGCAATGTTCATTACACAACTCAATACCCTGGCTATCAGCGGCCAGAACGCTTGGTTACATAAATCGTGAGGTCTCTGCACAAGGACATCATCATAATAACATGTCTGCTTGACTCTTGTAAAATGTCGATAGGCTTTTGCCTAGAGTCTCAATATACATTTCTTAGCAGACTAATCGTTCTAATAGGAAAAATGGTTATCATACAAACTGTGTGAACACATCCCACAAAACTGGAAAACACAGTCTCCTCGAATAACATACTTATGAAAACATTGAATCTTTCAGTGGTCAGGTATTTTCTTGCCCAGAGGTTAATCACACAACCTTTTAAAAAAACATGGGGCCGCACTAAGGTTTTCAACCTTCTCCTGTGCTCACGTCTGCCTACCTGAACAATGAACCCTGTGACTGAACTATGTTCTGACCACGGTGGTCAAAAATAGCTATCGACGATTTCATTGGTCAAGCTCAACCAGTGATGTTTTGTTAGCAACTAGTCTTGCTCAAGCTCTTTTACTAAACTTATAACTACTGTTTCGATTACGGAAACAACAGCAGATGGATTGATTTGCCGTTGCCCTAAAGACGCCAATAGGCGTGATGGGAAACAATGGCAAAGAAAACCTATCTGCTGTTGCCCTAAGACGCCACTAGGCGTAATGACCACTGACTGCTTTGACGGTCGGTGGCTAAGGACGGAAGAAGAAGAAGATAACTACTGTTACAATTACGGTTAACGTGCTAGCTAGCGTTAACACAGGCCATCCGGTGACAAAGGGCACATCTGGCTATGCTTGATTGTTCTCTTCTGAGTGTATGTCCTATCCATCCCACCTTCTTACCTTAATTTCCATTTGTATTGGCTGTTGCCCGCATCTTTTCCTTAGCTCTACATTTGTTATTACATCTGGCCATCTTATACATCTATTTACAAAAACGGTATCTGTAGTTTGGAGGTGATACTCTTTGAGACATGCCATGTCTCTGAGCCATACAGAAAGACTGACTTTACATTTGAGTTAAAGATTCTGATTTTGTTCTCTCTCGATATAGCTGAGGAGTTCCATATTGGTTGGAGGGCATTAAAAGCGTATCTGGCTTTATTTATCTTAGCACAGACGTCCCCATTGGTTCCCCCTCCTTTGTCTGATGTACTTACTTACTTAGTCGTTCCTCTTCTACCATGAGGTGTAGAGGTTTGGAAGATAGAGTGCCATACTATCCTGTCGGCTGTCTTCCACCTGGCCTGGTTCCAGTCTAGTCTTTGGTCCATCAGAGGTTGTTTAATTTTGTCCTCCCAGCAGACTCTGGGTCATCCTGGAGATCTGGCTTTTAGTTTCTCATACTTGTCGTGGTAAAGTTAAACTTGTTACCTCAGCTGATGATGGAACTTGCTCTATCAGTGTTGGTATCTCAGTCAGGGAGCAAGTTTTATATCTCACTCAGGCATTCCTGTCAGCTTGCACAGGAAAAGGATAATTTGCACAGGAATTTGTCATTTTTGTCAGTGTACAGCTGTGCAAGCAGTTTGTACAGGTGTTTTTGAAGTGCTTTTTTTCCCTCTTTGATATTACTTTTTTTTTTTTTTAACTGCTCATCTTCAGTATTACAAATACTTTTGTGTAAAGTTTTTTTTCTGTACTTTTAAGGTTTTTATTGGTATACAGGTTTTTTAACTGCGAACAGGTTTTATCTCAGGAGGTTGACAGGTATGCTCAGGGATCAAATTTGCTATGGAAGTCTAGAGTTAAAATTTTCTAATTCGAGGTTGAAATCTGTGTACAGCATACAATTTGGTATGTTATCCATGAGTGAATCCTGTTACTTCATTCTAGACAAAATCTAGAGTGCCACCAAGTGTACATTTTTTTTTCTTAATTTTGTGTGTTTAAAATAAAAATAAGTTTATGAATTGTATACACACAGAGGTCCATGATATTTATTAATAAACAAAATTAAATTTCTATTTAATTTGATATTAGTATATAAAATTCTTTTATCACCCTCCCCAAGGGAGGTTAGACCTTCAACAAATTCATATCATGTTCTCTTTTTCTCAGGGACACTGTGTCTTCCCTATTCCATTCACTTCTGTTCACAGCCCATTTCTCCTTTTGTGTTTGTTTTTATTTTTATAGTTGTGTCTCTCTCTACCTGTCTTACCTTGGGGATTCCAGATCTTCTTTGTACACCTTCAGACATGAACTTGAATATGTTTAATGAATGCAGTTGTTGTTGGTTTCTGCAGGAATGGTGCTGGCCGTATGTGCTTTCTCTGTTTCTCATGTATTGGCCACCTTTGTAGCAAATGTTCAGCAGTCAACTTATCAGTACCTCAGTTACATTCATCCGTAGTTCCTAGCTTTATCTTTTTGAATTGATGGCATCTAAGTCTGTTGTGGCCTGTGCTAAATATTACCACGTGTTCACTTCTGCTAAACTGGTAATGTGCATCATTTTTCTGGTGACCTGGATGCTCTGCTTTCTGCATGTTCCTGATCTGCTTCTAATAAAAATCTTGACCTCTTCATAAGTTATATCAAGTTGAGGAAGCTTCTACATTCCTTTGCCAGTCTGTTGTTCTCTTCATTGCCAAGGATGTTGCAAGGAGATGGGATCCACTGTTTCACAACTCTTTTGAATCTTTTCCTGGTGACTTCTGTTTCAGTAGTGATCACATTGCTTCTTATTTTCCCATTGTTAACTTTGCCATCTTGTACTCTTCTGGTGCTATCTTTGTGCTGTCACAACTAATTTTTTCATCAATGATGACTTACTTTTTGTCTGTCAGGACATCAATGTGATTTGCTCTCGCATAGTGTTCCCTAAGTGCAATTATAGCTTTTTTTTTCTTATGAGTATGTTGTCACCTTGTTTGTTTGTTATAAGATCCTTCATTATTCAAGGATGAAAATAACTTCATTACTTTTATTCCCTTATTTTTCTAAATTGAGATTTATTTTTTGTTCCCAGCTGTCTCATGTTGTTTGATTAAATGTTCTTTAGTATTTTTCACTTCTGTCTCCTGTTTTCTTTTCCATGTGTTTTTCAGACTACATCTGCTTCTTTTACCTTGAGGATTCCAGAATAAGGAATACCTTAGGATGCTGTCAACAGGTTTCCTCAGTGTGTATCCTTTCAATTGTCGGTGTCTTCCTCTCATTTCTGGTTCCACTGGCATCTATCTGGTTCTTGCCATTAGTTCTACATTGGTGATCTTGTCACACCATTTCAATCCTTCTGTTCTACGCTAAGCATCATTTAGAAAAGTCTGTAGCTTTTATGATTGTTGTTTTAGTTCTCCATGCTTCACAGCCATTTAATACTATTGTATTCAATAAAATACTCATCTGAGTAGTTATATGAAATGGGTACTAATAAATATAAGTATATGCTGTGATTGACTGAAACTCACTGTATTATTAATAGAGAATGGCTGAAACTGGCAATATTTTATACAGATTGAATGATACTCATACATGTCACATGCTATGGTTTACCCATAATCTGTACAAGGTGTTTGCGTTTTCAGATGTGTACACCCTGTACATAATTTCTGTACAGGTTTTCTAACCCATTCCCCTTATTACTGTGTCTCAGAGTTCTTTTATAAGGTCCTATTGAATACAGGATTTCCCAGTCTGTTAGTGATAATTAAGCACAGAAATAGACTAAATGATGACACCATCACATTATTATTACAGTGTAAAATAAACTCAGACATTTATTGTTTGGGTTTTAAAATAAGTGAAGACCTGCTTTAAAAGGCAAAGTCCCCCGTGCCTCATTAATAATGCAGCCCACTATAATTGAAAATATTTTTACACGAATTAACTCTTTTGATATGTTTTTTTCAGTCTTTGTACAGGTTTTGCGGGTCTTTGTACAGGGTTTTGGATTTTTTAAACAGGTTTTTCATCTCCGTGGTGTGGCATGTATGGATACTATTGTTTAATACATTGCAGTCTGTGACATTAAAAGCATCCTATCTCATTATGTCATTGTAAATAATTTGAATAATGTCTTTTATTGTTTTGATTAAACCTGTCAGTTCTGAGTGTGGCTGATTCTATTATCAAATGGGAAACAACTTCTACTACAAAATAAAAAAAGTAGTATTTCACCAGTGTGAAATTGATGGAAAAAACCAAATATCTGGAATAAGTGATGAAGAAAAGATGCTGGTACTCGATAGGATTTTTCACTGAGGGAACCACGCATTAGCATTACAATGCAGTCCTTGAACCTGGGATTCCCAAGGTAAGAATAAAAAACAGTAAAATGTTGTTTTGTGCCTTCTGGAAAAGTGTGAAAAAGTGAATTAGTAATACAGGGGTCCTGGATATAGTTGTAGATATGTTCCTAAAAAAGCACGACTTATAACGAAATGACGTACATCAAACATTGATTCCCCATTGAACTAATGCATTTTGTGGGAGAGACGTTCCAGAGAAACTAATAAATTTGAATTTATATGGAAGTATATAGGCATATGAATAGGAAATAGTTATTTTATTGTTCACTAAACTGTAATACAGTATAATTTATTGTAAATGCTAAATAATAATTAGAAAATGTACTATGAAAGACGGAGTCTAACTTCATATGCTTACCACCATGAGTCTTTGCGCCATAAATCTCCAAAAGCAAGACAAACTATCATTTATGAGTCGTGTTACCTTAGCAGAAAAATCAGGCAGGTGATCACAGCTCTGCAGAATGCTTGTTAATTCATCAGCAAGGTTAAAAACACGCCTTCTATTCTTTGTTTAAAAGCTGTTTTCTTCTGTTGGGCCTGTGTCTTCATCTTCGATTGTCTCTTAATTTTATATACAGTATGTAATTGTGAATTTAAATACAGAAGGAAAAAGAGAAGAATCAAGGGAAATATACATGTATGTTCCTGTTCAAAAGACGTAAGTATATACGATGTATATCGAGTTTGCGAAATGACATATACCGGCGTATATCAAGGACCCTTTGTATACTTTAACTGTGCAAACGAATGTGTTGACAACAAAAGAAAACTTGCCCCGTATTGTTCCCAGATATCTCTGAAGAGACAAAAAAGGGAATCGGACAACTGCAACCTCTGGCATGTCGTACAGAGTGACTAATATGAGGATATGCATGGGGCTTGTAGTCTCATCATGTGACAAAAGTCTCACAGAAATCATCGCTGAGGGGAGGGGGGGGGGGAGTATTACATCATTAGAAACCACTGGTTCTGAAACAATTTCCATCAGTTATATTCCCTGTACTGGGAATGAACCCGGTACCTTTAGAATTAGAGGCGGACGCCATACCTTTTAGCCACTCCGACACCCAATCTGTTATTGAGACTTCCAAAAAGGTTGGTAAAATAAGAATCTTGACTAAAATAGGAAGCTGTATTATCTGACAGAAGTTTTAACAGTCAAGTACTGATAGAAATGAAGCTGGGATTTTGACATGTTATATTGTAGCATTCATTAGAATGTATTTTATTTTGATGGCCTTTATAAAGTGTAAAGAATACATATTTTATTCTGTTCAAAAATAGAGTGTAGTAGCATTTGAACACGAAACAGCTGTATATCGGAACTGGGGTCGTTTGTAAAAATAAAAGCCTGTGTCCGAGAAGAGGGTTGGTTCTATAAACTGGTTACAGAAAAAGAGATGTCCATTCCTGGAAACCTTTGTGGCAGGGCTGTGCTGCTGCACCCTCTGGAAGGTTGGCCACATTTTGCTTACGTGATCTAAAGTGCAAGGTTCTAGTCCTCGATGTGATGGGGACGCTGATAATGATGATTACACATAACACATGAATAAACGAGCTAGCTAGTCTTGACTACTGACTGCAAGGCGCGTGCTGTTTATGAACGTTTAATAAACATATTAACACGGGGCTCAAATGAAGAAATGTCAAAATACAGTTCTGCAGGGCATATTATCCTGCTAACAACAATATTCTCATACATCACAATGTTCTTGTTGGTCATGGAAGCTTCTTCACTATATCTGCTAGCTCTTCTCTATAAGAGTAATTGGCTCTTCAGTCTGTTAATTTTACTCTGGACATCTCTGCTCTTGATCTATGCAGCTATTTCAGGTTATGGCTGAAATAACCTCCAGGTTGTGTTAATTTTGTCTGCAGGTTGCTGTCTCTCTATTAAATACTTAGATCTATTCTCGTTATTAAATGTCCCTGGCCCACAGCACATGCCCTCACCTGATCACGAGCTAACTATACTTCTCCGCGTGGCTACACATTTTTTGATGTAACTCTACGCACCAGCATCCTTTTCTGAATTTCTTGATCACAACTTGGTGATTCAGTCAGAGTTGTCACAATCTGAGATGTGGGTTATTTGACTCTCTGCTGAAATTTGTTGTCTCAGTCTAGATTTAAACTTGTTACCTCAGCTGGTGGTAGTAGAATTCTTTATCACGATCTAGAGTTAGATTTGGGATTTCAGTCAGCTGTCGAATTTGCTATGTCAGTACTGAGTGAAAAAGAGTTGCATGAAATAAGTGAAACAATAGTGGCAGACAGTAACAATACAAGCCTTAGCCTTAATAACAAATAGATAGAAGTTATGGTCATATTGAAAAAAATGACTTCTCCAGAATGCACTATAAAGTAAATGGAACAGTTTTAAAATGAGTCACTAGATTAAAATACTTAGGCATGTTAATAACAGCGGATGGAAGATGCATTTCAGAAATGAAAAGTAGATAAGCCCAGGCAAAAACAGCATTCTATAAAATAAAAAGTATTTTATGCAACAACTCTTTGTCATTGGAAGTAAGAAAGACATTCTTCGATGTTATATAGAACCAACCCTGACATACGGAAGTCAGTCGTGATTATTAGTAAACAAGTAGGAAAAGCACTAGAGGCCACAGAGATGTGGTTTTACAGAATAATGTTAAAAATACCATGGACAGCTAAAAAGAGTAATGAGGAGTCCTCAACGAGGCCAAAGCACAAAGGACGCTTACTCCTCATGTTAGAAAGAAGTAATGAGGAGTCCTCAATGAGGCCAAAGCACAAAGGACGCTTACTCCTCATGTTAGAAAGAAGTAATGAGGAGTCCTCAATGAGGCCAAAGCACAAAGGAAGCTTACTCCTCATGTTAGAAAGAAGTAATCCACTTTCTTTGGGCACGTTATGAGAATATAAAAGCTGGAGTACATCATGACAACAGGAAAGATTGAAGGAAATAAGAGATAGAGGAAGACATAGATGGAAGATGCTGGACAGCTTGACAAATTGGCATTAAAGGAAGATAGCAACAGAACTGATTAATAATAATAATAATAAATTCTTTAAGCACTAAACACGGCGCATAAGGCAGAAACCAGTGCTCTCCAGGTTGTTCGTTGTGACGCCACTCCTCTTAGCTCTTGCACATTATTTAGGTCCAACGTTCTTCCTTCTCTTATTATTGTTCTTCTAAGTGTTTCTTTTGGTCTTCCTTTTTTCCTCTTACCCTCAGGAACCCAAGTGAGCGCCTGTAGTGGTATTTTGTTGTTTTGCATTCGTAGGACATGACCAATATATGACCATCGTCTTCTCCTTATATAGTCGGAGACATATTTCTGCTTAGAGTCTTCTCTTATTTGTCGATTAGTCTTGAATTCTTTCCAACTGATAAATAGCACTAGAGAAAAGAAGTTGTGAAGCGACATGATCGCCTAAGCCACCAGGCATGGTACTTGAAGAAGAAGAAAGAGTCTGGAGTTAAAATTATCTCATTGAAGCTTGAAATCTCAATATAGCTATTACACTTTGGTTCATCATTCACAAACAAATATTGTTACTTCCCTTGTAGAGATAATGTATACCTAAGCCAATAGCAAAAACCTTTATTTTTCTCTCTTTGAACATGTACACACAAATCCATGATAGTCAATTTAATAAAACGGTTAATTTCAATTTAGTTGATATTTGTTATTGTTAATCAGAATCGACCTCACTGCACTCCGGGCAAACCCATAGGTGCTCAGTCTCCCTCAGCAAATGTCAAAGAGTATGAATGTTGATATTTGTAGTTATATGATATTTTTAGCTATATGAGTCCGCTGGGAGGACAACATTAGACAATCTTTGAAGGACCGAGGACTAGAATGGAACCAGGCCAAAAGGAAGACAGCCGATAGAATAGTCTGGCGCTCTCTCTTCCAAACCTCTACACCTCACGGTAGAAGGGGAACGACTAAGTAAGTAAGTAAGATATTTATTCATTACCAATTAGCTCCCGAGGGAGCTTTGACCTTACAAAAATTCGTGTTGTGTTGTTCTATCTTGAGCGTCTTTCCATGTGTTTCCTATCCCTTAAATTAATGTTTACATTTCCTCCTTTATGTGTTTGTGGTCTCTCTTTATATCTCACCCTAGGGGTTCTACAAGAAGGATTGCCTTATAATGCTATCATCAGGTTTACTTTATGTGTGTCCTATCCATCGGCAGAGTCTTCATCTCAACCCATGTTCCACTAGCACCTGTCTGGTTCTTGTCATTAGTTCCACATGAGTGCTCCTTGTCATACCATCTCTAGCCTTCTACTCTACTCAAGCGATCATGTATGAAAGTCTGCAGTCTCTTTGTTGTCATTTTTGTTGCTCTCCATGTTTCAGAGCCATACAATAGGACTGACTTGGCTTCTGAGTAGTTATATGATAATGGTCACTGTTAAATACAACTATTGGTTGTGACTGACTTAAACTGACTGTGTTTATATACACATTGATCAAATGGGACATAACTTACTGCAGTGCTTTCTGCCACAAAATGAAAACATAATGACAAGATCAGCAATATTGAACTGATGGAAGAAACCACACAAATACATGTGGAATAAGAGATGAAGACAAGACAACAGCACTGGATAGGATACACACTGAGGAAACCAGTCGACAGAAGGTACAAGTTAGTCCTTATATCTGGGATTCCCAAGGTAAGAAAAATAAAGGATGAGCGAAAAACACTTAGAGAAGGGACCTGAGACTGACTTAATAAGGGATATAGAAGATATGGATAGAATTAAAAAGTATAGCACAGGGCAGGAAAGTTCCTTGTCAACTTGTTAAAGGCCCTTGCTCCACGTGGAGCTGAAGTGGAAGATAGTAAATGTAATAATGACCTAAACTTCTTATTTATGAAAATTTGATCGATCTGATTCTCAGTTCTGTGGTCTGGTGATATTCATGTTGCTTTATGTATTCTTTTATGTGCAAATATGTTTCCTTCTATAGTTAGTTGATTTGAAGCACAGAAGTTTGTTAATAGTTCTCCTTTTTCGTTCATCGTACCTAATCCATGTTTTCCCATGATTTCTTCTAAGCCAGTGCTGTCTGTTCCTATTTTTGCGTTTAGGTCCTCCATCAAAATTGTGATGTCCTTTCTTCTCTTTTTATCCAAGACATTTTGTAGTCTGGTGTAAAATTCTTCTTTCACAGGCTCTTCTTTATCATTGGTTGGTGCATAACTGGATGATGCTTATATTTATTTTCGTTTTGGCTGTTTAAATAATTCGTGGTCCAACTGCTTCCCATTCTATAAGTGCCATCTGTGCTTCCCTAGACTGCATTAGAGCCACCCCTTTATTGTGGTGGCCACTTTCCTCCTCATGTCCTGAGGACACCATTTCTCCCATGATCAATTTCTTCATCTCTGTTCCTTTCCACCGTGTCTCGCAGAGACCTTGGACATCAATCCGGTAATTCTCGTTTCTGCTGCTATCTGTGCAGTTTTCCCTTGTTCTTGTCGAGTGCGAACATTCCAGGTGCCAATCCTGGAGATTTTTCTTGACGAAAAAATGTTATTTGGCAACACAGACTCCTTTCGGCTTTCTCTGAGTTGCTTCATGAGTCTTCTGCCTTGAGCGGCTGAGTTGATTTATTGTATATATTCGCCTTATCCATAATGCTTGAACTTTTTGTGGTAAAAAGTTTTTTACGGGATGGAGTAACCAGTCCCATGCCCAACCCTCCTTAGTCGCTTTTTACGACGTGCCTGGTAGGGTACAGTGTTACTATTCTTTGCTCCCCTTTCGGGACCCGGTAACGCACGAGTGGAATACCCTAGTTATAATAGAAAATTAAGTTCACAAGAATAGACTACGACCAGATGGTGTATGAGCAAAAGCAAATAAAACTCACTTCATGCTAGTTCGCCTTCCAACAGTTAATTTTTTATGGCTTATTTTCAATGGAAACCATTTCGTGTTATAATTAATGCCATTTGTGTAATGAGGTTAAAGATTCATACAAGTAACCCCCAGCAGACACCGTCTTCCCAGCTTTCAGAGAGTAAACCTGCACACCCCTGAATGTTTTTAAGTAACTGTCGTTCACCATGTTCGTGAGGTGCTCCTAGCTCTAATTTTTCACGCCTCATAAATTTTTGTCTTTTTAGAAAAGAATTAACAGTTATGTCTTGATCTGAAGGTCTCCGCATCTATTCACTGTCCTTTGCGACATCTACAAATCTCGTTTGATTATTACTAAATTTCTTCTGTGAAAGTCCTATTTAACGTTGAAGTTGTACAATTAATCACATACCCTTTAAATGTGTTTTTTCCGTGGCGCGCTGGTACACCGAGATTCCATTTTATTGTTGGAAATTTTCACCAAAACGGAAAAAGACATGCATTTACTGAATCACATATCTAGTGTTCGCTATATCATTGGCTGAGTTGGTGAACCTCGAATTATCAAACATTTGTTGAGGCATTCGGCGAAAAACTCGCTGACTGTGACAAGAAATGGACGAGATCACGCCAGGGCAATATTCGTGTAGTGCAAGATCTGAGGAGATTCCAAGCACATCTTCGGTACCAGCGTGTTTTTTATCACGTGAAGAAATGTGATTTTCCACGTGATCATCTTGATTACTCGCATGCGCTGCTGGGACAGAGCAGTCGTTTTCTAAATAACTTTCCAGGCGTGGCTGAAATTTATTTTGAGACCTCAAGTTGTGAATTTCATCAGGAAAATCAGAATAACACAAGCGGCTTTCAACTGACGGCATAACCATATTTTCTGTGAAATTCTCGGAAACATCAGGAGATAATTCAGAAGCGACATTATCACTTGTAGTTATTGGGGTTGTCGGATTTTCCTGCTCATATTTAGCTACGGCCAAGGTACCTGTTAATGTTGTGACACCAACAGCACGCGATCTGCAGCTGTATGACCTAGTCAGACCTGTCAGATCTGCCAGTGATAGAAGGTCAGAGTGGGTTAATAGCCGCTGTTCAATAAGGAAAGAACTGAGTCTGGAAACTACTTCTTGGTTGTCTCCCTTTGTTACTGTCTTCAGCTGTTCAAACATGTGACGAATGTTATTTTGGTTGTTTTCTTCAGCTGCCACTATCTTCTTGCTTACGCTGCTTCTTGACAGTCTAGTCTTAAAGATGCTCGGAGACCACGTGTTATACCGGCCTAATTTATTCTTGACGCTGAAAGGTCTAAATGTCCGGGTTAGCTTAGTATTCTGTTCCGCGACTTTCTCTAAATCGTTGATGTCGAGACCTTCAGCCTGGGGCGTGACGCTAAAAATAGGACCAGCAACTCTGTGGTAACGGAGAGTGTAGTACTGAGATGTCCGACGCCGTTGTTGCAAAAATCTTCTGTGATGCAGCGAAAATGAAATCACTAAAAATATCACCATCGCCAAGGCTAGCAGAACAGCGAGTAGCCAAGGCGCCATGACTGGATGCGATTCATCGCCATCATTTTGTACTTCAAGTTGAATATTTTTGTCAAGGACGGTTTTGTTTCTCATCCAAACTCTCCGCTCACTTTGGAAGCCCATCTTTTTTTAAGATTAATTGATTGTTATCTGAAATATTTAAATGATAATGTAGTCCAGCAACATATACATCAAAATACTTTCAGAATATGAATAAATTTGTCATCAAATTCCTACACTTGGGAAAGCACACAACGTTTGTAAGAAGAGCTATCAAATTTAGTACTGGCAACTGATAGCCTGAATGTAATCTGAGAAACACCCCTTCAAGTTGTGGACTCGAATAAGCATCGTGGAAGTAATATCAACAACGTTGGAGGGACAGATAATTGTGTCAAAACAAGAATACAAAAAGCTAGAGAATCTTTCAATGCACTGAGAAATATATGGAAAGTGCAAAAAAATAAAGATCGTTCAACACAAAAATCAGAATGTGCAACTCAATTATCAAGTCACTGCTAATGTATGGCTCTGAAGCACGGAGGAAAAAAAAAAAAAAAAAAAAAACAACAGGCCAGAAATGACAGGTTTTCACAAATGGGTGGTGAGTAGAATAGAAGGATTGAAATGGTAAGGTAAGATCACCGGCGGGGAACCGGTGATAAGAACTAGACAGGGGCCAGTTTAACAAGAGATGATAAGTGTGACGAAATGGACAACCTCTTCACGATCTTTGGGTCTCTCCGGCAGTATCGGTACATTTGTGGGACTGATTATATTGTGTGCTGTCAATTATCGCACTTTTCTTTCTCTCTTTCTTTCTTTCCTAGTTATTTTTCTGCTAAGCAGCAGATATTTGATTTTATCAAATCACATTTGCTTGGCGCTACCCAGATTTATTGGTTATAGGCGCGGTAGATTAACACGTACATCGGCCATCGCTTCGGCTTAATCACCGATAAGACACTGAGTTTGCGTACTCATACGACAGATAACGAAACTACTGTCTGTGTGACACATGTGGGCAGATAAGTGTGATATAATCGTTTCCGGTCACTTGGTTAAAAGTAATCATGGATTTATTACATTTTAGACAATATAAACCAACGGGCTGATCACCCGTTTGCCAGTCACTTCGATTACGGAAACAACAGCAGATGGATTGATTTGCCGTTGCCCTAAAGACGCCAATAGGCGTGATGGGAAACAATGGCAAAGAAAACCTATCTGCTGTTGCCCTAAGACGCCACTAGGTGTAATGGCCACTGACTGCTTTGACGGTCGGTGGCTAAGGACGGAAGAAGAAAGAAGAAGACAATATAAGTCTACAAATGTGTTTGTGAGAGTGTATGCAAGGCATCAGATGTCCATATATGGAAATACGTGACCTTTGCAGGCACGCACCTTATTTCACGTGGGACTATTTTGAAATATAACACCCTATCTGCATGATTTAAAATGATTGGATCTTTCTGATTAGATTCATAACAAAATTGAGATAGAAATATAGGCTGACAATTTCGCAGTTTTATTTCACTGTGAATTTCAAGCTCGCCGAGACAACCTCAGACCTCGCCAGAGTGAAGACTAGCTTCATAATTCCTTTTTATTAACCGGACCTTTTATTGAAGAACCAGATAAGACTTAAAAAAGCACAGGAAATCTCTTTAGAATGTTAATAAGGAATCCAGGGACTAGGAAACTGAAAAAACACGGAGTTAGAGGGGAATCTATTGCAAAATTAAAGACGTCCCAGACGTGTGTAAGAGAACGATTCGTCTCTCTTATTCCTCTGAGCCAACAACGTATGTAGCCAAGATTGGCGTAAGTAGTGCATTTTCATTCTATGTTTTATTACTAACATGTGAACTAACACACACACACACACACACACACACACACACACACACACACACACACACACACACACACACACACACACACACACACACACACACACACACACACAAATATATATATTTTCTTCTTCCGTCCTTAGCCACCGACCGTCAAAGCAGTCAGTGGCCATTACGCCTAGTGGCATCTTAGGGCAACAGCAGATAGGTTTTCTTTGCCATTGTTTCCCATCACGCCTAGTGGCGTCTTTAGGGCAACGGCAAATCAACCCATTTGCTGTTGTTTCCGTAATCGAAGTGACTGGCAAACGGGTGATCAGCCCGTTCATATATATATATATATATATATATATATATATATATATATATATATATATATATATATATATATATATATATATATATATATATATATATATATATATATATATATATATATATATATATATATATATATATATATCTTCTTCTTTGATCCTTAGCCGCCGACCGTCAAAGCAGTCAGTGGCCATTACGCCTGGTGGCGTCTTGTAGGGCAACAACAAATTGATTCCACTTTGCTCGGTCAGCGGCCATCCTTCGTACAGTGCCCCAACTCTGGTTCATTCTTTGCATCTCAGCCTCCACAGTCCTCCGCCAAGTTGTTTTTGGTCGGCCTCTCTTTCGTTTTCCTTCAGGGGTCCATAGCATAGCTGTTCTTGTGATGGCATCGGGGTCTCTTCTGATGACATGGCCAACCCAGCTCCAGCGTCTGCCAGCTATGATGGCGTGCATGTCCTCTTGCTTACTCCGAGTAAGCAGATCTTGGTTGGTGATGATATTCGGCCAAAAGATTCGGAGATTATTTCTTAGGCATGCTGTGTGAAAAGAGGACAATTTCGACATTTCCTTCTCTGTAACTCTCCAGCTCTCCGCGCCATAGAGAAGCACAGAAAGCACACAGCTCTGATATAATCCTAATTTTGTGCTTGTGCTGTACTGAGAGGACTTCCAAATGTTGTTTAGACTAAAAAAGGCTATTCTTGCTTTGTTCATTCTGATGTTGATGTCTTTGCTTGCTCCGCCGTCTGGTGTTACTATGCATCCTAGGTATGTGAAGGCATCTGTCTGTTCCAGTTACTGATTCCTTACTGATATGGGCTCAGGGTTGCTCACATTGAGCGCCATGACCTCTGTCTTCTTTAGGTTGATGTTCAAGCCCACCTGCTGGCTATACTTATTAAGTCTATCCGTTTTTTCCTGGATGTGTTGACGTGAATGTGCTAGCAGTGCAATGTCATCTGCATATTCCAGATCTTCCAATGTAGAAAATGTAGTCCATCTTATTCCTCTTGGATTGCCCTCTGTTGTCTGGCTGCCAACAATGGTACCTACACCTTGTAGCGGTATGGAAGCTTGTGTACCCTGACAATCCCCAGAGCTATGCCAGTGGGAGATTTACTCCTGGTAGGTTCAACCAAGCTGGACTGGTCTGCGTGGGTAGGGGTCAGACAAAAGCTGGTACTCTGGTCCTCCAGGTTGGGGGTTTTAGCACAGGGCCGACACCCCTGTCTATGTAAAAAAATCGCACGTTACGGAAACAACAATATATATATATATATATATATATATATATATATATATATATATATATATATATATATATATATATGTATATGTATATGTATATTACCATGTGAAGTTTAATGTGTGAAACTCGCTATTGGATGTTGTCGTAAAGTCTGGATCATAATTCGCAATTCCTATCAAAACGGGACACCGTACAATTAAAAGTGTATTCTAGACTGACCAATGAAATGGCATCCTTATTCACGTATGTTTACAAAATTATTAGGCATCTAACATGGCCGGACTCCAAATCTGTGTTACCGAGTTGGGTTTGGAAATAAACTATAGGATTATGAGCAAAGTACCGCATGGAAGAGGTCAGAAATTCGATAACGGGACTGTTCCTTTATAAGGATGTGCAAAGATTTCCACGAAAAGTGTTATACTAGCGGAGAAATTCTGAGTTGAATGCATCGATACATCAGGCATGTCGTAAATTTTGCTGTTTAGGCTGCGCCTATGAAAAAATGGACGAAGTAAGGTAAAAGACAATTATCTAGATAGAAAAAGAATAAGTCAGGACGTACTTTAAGCCTAAGATGAAGGAAATAGGTCCAGGAATAAAGAAGATATGAATTTTTTAAATTGTCCATAAATGCACAACTTGACACAATTCTGCCTGCATTTGAGGATGCGAAAATACTTCAGTCTTATTGCCTCGGAGACATTCGGCCATGACCTATATAAGGACGTCTAGCAAGTAAACGCTTGCCACAAACTACAGCGAGAGAGCCAGTTCTGTCAATGAGACTCCGTTGCCTTCTGCATCTGAGAGCAGACTGAATAGCCATTAACAGCTCGACTGTATGTACTTAAGGGTAAGAAAGAATGTATAAATTTATACATTTCTAATTAATTAATCAAATTGTGCCTTAGGAAGTGTATAAGTGTGTTATAAACCACTGTGTAATTATTGGGAGCAATCCAAGCCTGTGTTTATTCAAACAAATTGGGAATGGAAGAGGAAAGAGTGTTAGTAGTTTTAGAAAAGTATTAAAGAATTATTTCTGGAAGGAATGGATTACACATAAGGAACGAAGGAAAGAATGAATGTAATTGAGTTATTGTATTGATTAAGGTATTATATAGTGTTTTTCCACAAGGTCTAATAACTGTATAGAAGTGGATCATGGACAGATAGCTGTAACAAAGGAATTGGTGAAAGATTGTCTTCACAGTAAAATAAATTATGTTATTGATGATTAATTATGGCCGGTGCGTCTACCTGCACGTTGTCTGAAACTGCCTCTCATCACCTACATCTTTTATAGGAAGATGGAGATAGACAATACAGTGGTTAACAAATTATATTTCGGGTCACATCCTGTATCTGAAATTGTACCTCTAAAGAGCCATACTCAACTGGAGGAACTATTGCTGTCAGCTCCCTATAAAGTGCAGAGGGACATCAACATAGTCACCTTTACTACTGGTAGAACCTCATCTGACGGTTTCTCCCCAGGACACTGTTGTTACAGACTCCAGGTAAAGATATTGAAGATAAGTGGCCCCTAGATGGCTACTGAACAGTGAACAAAAATTGTTACCTTACTTACTTACTTAGTCGTTCCCCTTCTACCGTGAGGTGTAGAGGTTTGGAAGAGAGAGCGCCAGACCATCCTATCGGCTGTCTTCCTCCTGGCCTAGTTCCATTCTAGTCCTCGGTCCTTCAAAGATTGTCTGATGTTGTCCTCCCAGCGGACTCTGGGTCGTCCTGGGGGTCTGGATCCCTGGCTATTTGTTTCTCATGCTTGTCGTGGTAGCCGATCTTCTCCCATTCTGCAGACATGGCCAAACCATCTTAGTTGGGACTGTTCTACTTGGGTCTGCAGGGGGTGGGATTTAAGGCCTTGACGTATCGTCTGGTTGCGTACCATGTCTCTTCTTGTTACTTCAACCACCTTCCTCAGATACCTAATTTCTGAGGTTTGGATCTGGCTTTTGTGGGTTGTAGTCATTGCCCATGACTCGCATCCATATGTCAAGACTGGGACATAGGTGGAGCGGTATACAGCCATCTTCGTTTTCTTACCAACCTCTCTCTTGCTGAGGAATCCTCGGTTTATGGCCTGAAAAAGTCTCCCAGCTGCTGCTTTTCGAGTGGCCAACTCTTCTTTATGCCTTACTTTCGGTCTATAATAGCTCCGAGGTATTTAAAGTGGTCGACCTGCTCCAGGACCTGTTCTCCCAGCTTAATCTGATGTCTTCTTTCTTCTCGTGATATCACCATGGATTTTTTTTTAGAGCTGCTTATGACCATCCCTCTCTTCTCCAGCTCCTCCTTCCAGACTTGCAGGTTGGATTGGAGATGTGTCTCTGATTTAGCAATCAGGGCAACATCATCAGCAAATGCCAGCTCTGAAATACAGACCTGTCTCATCTTCCAGTACCCCACTGAATACTTTCTTGTTCTCTCCTTACATGCCTTAATGACATCGTCCATGAGGAGTATGAAAAGGTAAGGTGACAGGATATCACCTTGTCTTACACCAATGGTGGTCCTGAACTCTTCTGACTTATGGTTTGCTGTCCTCACATAATTTCTGCAAGACCTGTAAAAGCTCTGTATAGCATGAATCAGAGGTGCTGGAATGTTCTTCCTTGCCAAACAGTCCCAAAGTTTGCTCCAGGGGACACTGTCAAACGCCTTTTCCAGATCTATGAAACAAAGATGGATCTCACTCTTATACTCAAGGGCCTTTTCACTCAGCTGTCTGAGTGTGAAGATTAGGTCTTGAGTACTTCGGTTTGCTCGGAATCCGCACTGGACCTCATCCAGTTGTGGCTCAGCTAGGCATCGGAGTCTCTGCTCTAGGATTCTAGAGTAGATTTTTACCAGGGACACTGAGAAGGGATATGCCTCTATGGTTTCCACACTGTCGATTGTCACCCTTTTTGAAAATTGGTGTTATGATGGCAATCTCCCAGTCCTTTGGTATGGTCTTGTTGTACCACGCTGCCTGTAGAACCCTTAAGAGTAATAGGTCGCCTGATGCTCCCATGTACTTAACCATTTCTGGTGTTATACCATCATGCCCTGCTGCTTTGCCCATCTTGATTTTCTCCAGTGCTGCCTTCAGTTCTTCAAAAATTGTTACCACAAACCTAAAAGTCAGACATTTAATTATGAGAATCATGTGCAATTAGTATAGGCATATCCAAAATCAGTGAATGACTTTAGCTGTTGTTAACTGTTAACTATGAAGAATTCCTACTGATACAATTAAAAACTGTCTAACCTAGATCAAGATCACAAAGGAAAGGAGAACTGTCCTAATAAATTTTTAAGACTGGATATATATAGTTGTGAATTAATAACAAGTGATTCTTATTTTATTATCAAATCAATTTGAGTCCCAGTGAAATTTCATAACTTTCAAAAAGAAAACTTGTACAAAATAAATTGTAAATTTAACCAATAAACTTACTTGAATTATTTAAGTTCAGTTATAGTTCTTGTTGGTTAATTAGTTAATACCCCTAGCAGAGCCATAACACCTTATAAACACAGGAGGATCTTGAGAGGAGCATTTAGGAACCTAGGATAATACACTATCATCATACCTAGGAACTTATACAGCTTGATCTTACCTTTGATGTCCATACACCCTTACTCTTTTCAGAGAGGGGGTATTGCTTGTAAGACCAGTCTCTTATCTGGCACTATCCTGGTATCACCTGATACAACTTTGTGTCCAGGATATCTTTCATCTAAAACTATAGTAACCTCTCGTGACAGATGTCAAAGTCATTTGAGGCTGGCAACCTCAGTATCTAAAATGATGATTCATGAACCACCACTGCAAGGGCTGGTGATTGCTTTATTGATAGTTTCGTAAAGAGAACTAAAAGCATAAAGTAGTTCCAGGTTCCCTATAGAGCAGGGAGGGAAAGATGAAAGAAGTGATGTACATTCTAAGAAAATACTTACATTTTCAAAGCAGTGTAAATGTCCCTATAAACATATTAATTTAAAATTAATGTAAGTTTTCAAGCTTTAAACCAGTGTAAATGTCTATGTGAAAATATTCATTTTATTTAATAGAAGTTTCAAACTTTTCCACAAGTGTAAATGTAAATGAAACATAAATGAAGTTATATTCTGAACACTTTTCAAACGGTGGAGATGTAAATGTAAAACATATTATATCTGTACGTTTAACCTTTTCATTTAAATGTAATGTAAAGCTAAAGCTATTCAGTTTAAATGTAAAGGAAGTTTTATCCCGAGGGATTAAATTTAATTCTCATCGAGGGTAAATTCTGACATGGGATAGTAGAATAGAAGAGGGGGGCACATAACTGTGTTGGAAAACGCCATACTCAGAAGAGCGTTTCGTTTCCATTTCTATTACCAGTTATTGGTGGTACCAGCAGAAAGTACTATCTCTGGAACCAAGTGAAGGTAGAAGTGGACTGACGTTGTGAGAGACGCCATCATAAGAGGGTCTTATAGACAGACGCAGAACCAACTTATCCGTTACTCCTTGACGTTCTGGGAACGTGCGGCGCCAGAACTTTGACCAGAGACGAACGAGAGCAGAGTGAAAGGAACTAACTCAGCGGGAGAAGAAACTGCCATTGGCAGCTAAGTGAAAATATCCGCTGCCAAAAGTGACCTCCTTTATTCAGTTAAATCCCATTCAAGTGATGAAATCCTTTTCATAACTATTCAAATTATTTCTTTTAAACTGTTAAACGTAAAGTAATTATTAAATTTTGTTATTTGTAATGTTACAAATTTAACTTCGATTCAATCTTTTTAAATGTACTACGTTTGTCTCAGTCAAAGGTACTAAACACACACTCTAAACAGAGCTATAAATTATAATAATAATTCCACTGATTGACTCAGGGATGGGGGCTTAACGAGCTAGAAGAAACCATTGCTTAAATTCTTCATAAAAGTGTCGGCAGATTATAGAATTAACTTGCTTAGCGACAGCCAGCATTGTTTTCGCTTATCTGAATATCTTGTGAAGACTCCCATGTGATAGAAGCTTTACTACTCTCCTATCTACATTTCTGCCAAGAGTAATCTTGTGTAAAGATAGACTCCATTGAAGCCTATAGGAGTATAATAGATACTCTTGAGGTTTGGCCACTGTTGGACCACTACTGCAAAGTAGAGGAGGCAATACCGTCACAATAAGAAGACTGGCGATGGATAGGACACACATTGATCAAACATATTGATAGCATTACAAGACAATCCTTATTATAGAATACCGAGAGTAATAGACGTACAGGGAGACAGGAAAAAAACAAAACAATTTGAAATGAAATAGAGACAGGAATGAAAGGGATAAAGAAGATAATGAAAGATCTTGAGCAGACGGCACAGGTTAGGAGCACGTGACACGAAAGAAATTATTGAAGGCTTAAGCTGCTTGTAGAGCTGAAGTTTGATGAATTCACTCGTTCTGTGCCAGGAAGTTTTTTTTACATTTTACCGAGACACCAAGGTGCATGCTAAATTTGATTTCAGCTGATGTGTTTAATAAGTCGCAAACATAAATATTTGTGAGAAAATATCTCATAGTTTACATAAAATCGTTGTCAGTTGGCTGAAAAATAAAGTCAAGCGTTGTAAGTCTTATTTACAACAATACTTTTATTTTATCTTGTAAGATGCAGACAAGAACAAATCCGACTATAACCATACGGGCACACTAGACGACTCTTGGATGTATTATATGCTATATCTTGGCGCACCGTTCGCCTTTTGTGGGAGAAAGAGTTTTAACTAAATGGTGTCTTTTTTTCTTTCTAATTGTTTAAAATCAGGAATACATCTCATCAATATGAACATTCCTCTTTGATTTAAGATTATTTCTCTTAATGAGTTCATAATTACAACTTTCCTCTCAAGAAAGGTTAATAACTAATTTCCCTCCCCCACACACACACATCATGCTATTACCTCTAATCTATGAAATAACTTACGAACGCCCTTTATTACAGAACAAAAATAGATGTTCTTGTAAAAAATAGAAACAGTTAATTCCAAATATCTTTTGGTTACCTTCAGAACTCCTGTATTAAACACAACAACACCAATAAGAAAACAATATATAAATACTAATAAAAATTTTGTGCACAAGTTTTAAAGGATAGTGCTATGTAATACCACTACCACATTTTAGCGCGTTAAACGAAATGATTTGAGCAAAGTTGAAATTTATTGTCTAATCTAAGGTATAGAAATAAGCAACACTTCACAGTTAATCTTTGCTGGAAGTTACGGAATTAAGAGTGAACAAAACTATTTGTAGAACTATAGAGAAAAAGACACGTCGGATAAGAAATTTGGCTGTGATGAAGAGTGTAAAACAATCGTTGAAGAGAAATTCCATTTGTACTAAGCAGGAGTATTGTATTGCACGTGTTCACATATATCTCGTATTAAAAACAGCCCACACACTGCGTCGGATCGATTATTATACTATTAACGTAGCAGCTATAAGGCATTGTATTCGAGTGCATCGAAGATAGCATCCAACAGAGTGTACGGCATCGGATTGAAAACGTCCGGACGGGGAAGTGCACATTATATCTCATCGCCTTGTATGTAACATCAATGTTCGTCTATTGACTTCCAGGGGCGTGTACATCTTGTCACTATTTTTGCAGCGACGTTTATTTACTGCTACTTTTGGTAATTTTGATGATGATGCAACACATAAAGAAAGATTTTTTAAAAGCGTGTTTTTGCCTCATTTTCGCGAAGCCCGCTGCGTTCAACTTAGACTCAAGGTCCGTCGGTTATATAGAGGCGCATATCCAAGTATGAACAAAAAATCGAGTCTGGTGAGACCAACTCAAGATTAAAAGATATATGATAAGGTTGCCAGGCACAAGCACAATCTCTTATTAGTCACCTCTTGCGGCTCATCTAAGGAAGCCATTGTCTCATCAAGACACCCGGTAACCACTCATTTTATAGTTTCTGTTGGACTTCTACCTTTGTTTGATTCTATTTCCGTAATATGAGCCCCACTGCTGCGTAGTCCTCAGTATATGAACCTCAACAACTGCTTGTTTCTTCATGTTTCTGCACCTTAAAGTTGTTGTTGTTTAACTCTTGCTGCTGAGTTCGTTGCTATCTCACAACCAATGCCAAATTGAAGAAGTTGTATGTGTTCTGTAGAATGTTTGTAATTGTTGGGGAGCCCGGCAATACCTTTCTTCTTTCTATGTCGAGTCTTGGGGATGTGAGCAGCACATGTTGAAACTTCTTGTGTAGATGGGTACAGTTGCAACAATTACGGCTCATGTGAGTGGTTTAATTTAAGTGTTTACTGAGTATGGTGTATTATACTCTTGGAACACTGTGTTGTGCTCCATGCAAAGCAATTTGTTGATGTTGCCATATTTGTCTGGGTGGGTTATTTTCCAAGATCTATAATGCACCTTATAGTAATGAAGAGCATTTATAATACTTCCAGGTTATCGTTTTTAAACTTTGTCGGAAAGACCGGGCAACTAAGAAATATATAGATAAATGGGGAACGAAGAAATAAAACGGAGAGGATACTACATCATGTTCTAGAATTCAAGAGACGCTTAAAAAAAAAAAAAAATTAGCGTCGGAACTACTCTTAACGGGAACAGCGGAAGAATAACGAAGGGAAAAATAATGAGAATGGAACACCGTACGGAGATCGATGTACAGTTACATAACTACGCCTATGGTTTCTTCCACAAGTGGCCTGCATTAGGAAAATGAGATTGTATAGACAAGCTTACTCTGTCTGGTCTGGCTAGTCTCTGACTCCCTTTGGATTTCATATTGTGTCAAGCCTGATTAGTGTACGTTCACCATTGTCTCCCTTGGGACTCTCTGGCAAAGGCAGGGGCGTGATGTAAATTGAAAAATTGTGGAAGTCTAGGTTCGTGTACAGTAGGCGTGAAGTACTTTGTGCCAGCGAAAATGAGAGAAAAGCGGATGAAACGACAAAAGCTCTGTGTTGTAGTAATAATATAGCGCCAAGAGAGAGAAAGACACGTGCATTGACGGGGCCCGAAAGGTGAGAAAAGGATAGTAGCACTGTAACTACCAAAGGAGATGGAAAAGGTTAACTAAGGAGGGTTGGGCGTGGGACGAGATACTCTAATATGCGATGACGTTATGCCAGAAAAAAAAGTCATTGAGGAAAACTGTAGATAGCATTGCAATGCAGTCTTTTTTTCTGGAATCACCTGGGTAAGAGAGGAAGAAGGAGAAAGAGAAACACGCGGAGAAGAGAGCTGGAGACAGAAATGAAAGACACGAGGAAGACAATAGGACTTGGACACACATTGAGCTGATGACACGGAACAATACTACATGGACACACATTGAGCTAATGACACAGGACAATAAGACATGGCCACACATTGAGCTGATCACACAGGACAATAGGACTTGGGACACACATTGAGCTGATGAGACAGGACAATAGGACATGGACACACATTGAGCTGATGACACAGGATATTGGACACGGACACACATTGAGCTGATGACACAGGACAATAGGACTTGGACACACATTGAGCTGATGACGCAGGACAATAGGACATGCACACACATTGAGCTGATGACACAGGACAATAGGACTTGGACACACATTGAGCTGATGACACAGGACAATTAGGACATGGACACACATTGAGCTGATGACACAGGACAATAGGACATGGACACACATTGAGCTGATGACACAGGACAATAGGACATGGACACACACTGAGCTGATGACACAGGACAATAGGACATGGACACACATTGAGCTGATGACACAGAATAATAAGACTTGGACACACATTGAGCTGATGACACAGGACAATAGGACATGGACACACATTGAACTGATGACACAGGACAATAGGACAGACACTCATTGAGCTGATGACACAGGACAACAGGACATGGACACACATTGAGCTGATGACACGGAACAATACTACAAGGACACACATTGAGCTAATGACACAGGAAAATAAGACATGGACACATATTGAGCTGATGACACAGGACAATAGGACATGGACACACATTGAGCTGATGACACAGGACAATAGGACATGGACACACATTGAGCTGATGACACAGGACAGTAGGACATGGACACACATTGAGCTGATGACACAGGACAAAAGGACATGGACACACATTGAGCTGATGACACAGGACAATAGGACATGGACACACATTAAGCTGATGGCACAGGAAAATAGGACTTGGACACACATTGAACTGATGAGACAGGACAATAGGACATGGACACACATTGAGCTGATGACAGGACAATAGGCCTTGGACACACATTTAGCTGATGTCATAGGACAATAGGATGTGGACACACATTGAGCTGATGACACGAGACAATAGGACTTGGACACACGTTGAGCTGATGACACGGGAAAATAGGACTTGGACACACATTGAGCTTATGACACAGGACAATAGGACATGGACACACATAGAGCTGATGACACAGGACAATAGGACTTAGACACACATTGAGCTGATGACACAGGACAATAGGACATGGACAGACATTGAGCTGATGACACAGAATATTGGACATGGACACACATTGAGTTGATGACACAGGACAATAGGACTTGGACACACATTGAGCTGATCACACAGGACAATAGGACATGGACACACATTGAGCTGATGACACAGGACAATAGGACATGGACACACATTGAGCTGATGACACAGGACAATAGGACTTGGACACACATTGAGCTGATGACACAGGACAATAGGACATGGACACACACTGAGCTGATGACACAGGACAATGGAACATGGACAACATTGAGCTGATGACACAGGACAATAGAACTTAGACACACATTGAGCTGATGACACAGGACAATAGGACTTGGACACACATTGAGCTGATAACACAGGACAATAGGACATGGAAACACATTGAGCTAATGACACAGGACAATAAGACATGGACACACATTGAGCTGATGACACAGGACAATAGGACATGGACACACATTGAGCTGATGACACAGGACAATAGATATGGACACACATTGAGCTGATGACACAGGACAATAGGACTTGGACACACATTGAGCTGATGACACAGGACAATAAGACATGGACACACACTGAGCTGATGACACAGGACAATGGAACATGGACAACATTGAGCTGATGACACAGGACAATAGAACTTAGACACACATTGAGCTGATGACACAGGACAATAGGACTTGGACACACATTGAGCTGATAACACAGGACAATAGGACATGGAAACACATTGAGCTAATGACACAGGACAATAGGACATGGACACACATTGAGCTGATGACACAGGACAATAGGACATGGACACACACTGAGCTGATGACACAGGACAATGGAACATGGACAACATTGAGCTGATGACACAGGACAATAGAACTTAGACACACATTGAGCTGATGACACAGGACAATAGGACTTGGACACACATTGAGCTGATAACACAGGACAATAGGACATGGAAACACATTGAGCTAATGACACAGGACAATAAGACATGGACACACATTGAGCTGATGACACAGGACAATAGGACATGGACACACATTGAGCTGATGACACAGGACAATAGATATGGACACACATTGAGCTGATGACACAGGACAATAGGACTTGGACACACATTGAGCTGATGACACAGGACAATAAGACATGGACACATTGAGCTGATGACACAGGACAATAGGACATGGAAACACATTGAGCTGATAACACGGGACAATAGGACATGGACACACATTGAGCTGATGACACAGGACAATAGGACTTGGACACACATTGAGCTGATGACACGGGACAATAGGACATGGACACACATTGAGCTGATGACACAGGACAATAGAACATGGACACACATTTAGATGATGACACACGACAATAGGACATGGACACACATTGAGCTGATGACACAGGACAAAAGGTCATGGACACACATTGAGCTGATGACACAGGACAATAGGACTGGGACACACATTAAGCTGATGACACAGGACAATAGGACATGGGCACACATTGAGCTGATGATACAGGACAATAGGACTTGGACACACATTGAAGTGATGACACAGGACAATACTACATGGACACACATTGAGCTGATGACACAGGACAATAAGACATGGACATACATTGAGCTGATGACACAGGACAAAAGGTCATGGACACACATTGAGCTAATGACACAAGACAATAGGACTGGGACACACATTGAGCTGATGACACAGGACAATATGACATGGGCACACATTGAGCTGATGACACAGGACAATAGGACTTGGACACGCATTGAGCTAATGACACAGGACAATAGCACATGGACACACATTGCGCTGATGACACAGGACAATAAGACATGGACGCACATTAAGCTGATGACACAGGACAATAGGACTTGGACACACATTGAGCTGATGACACAGGACTATCGGACATGGACACACATTGAGCTGATGACACATGACAATAGGACTTGGACACAAATTGAGCTGATGACACAGGACAATAGGACATGGAAACACATTGAGCTGATGACACAGGACAATAGGACATACACTCATTGAGCTGATGACACAGGACAATAGGACATGGACACACATTGAGCTGATGACACGGAACAATACTACATGGACACACATTGAGCTAATGACACGCGACAATAAGACATGGACGCACATTGAGCTGATGACACAGGACAATAGGACATGGATATACATTGAGCTGATGACACAGTACAGTAGGACATGGACACACATTGAGCTGATAACACAGGACAATAGGACGTGGACACACATTGAGCTGACGACACAGGACAATAGGACTGGGACACACATTGAGCTGATGACACAGGACAATAGGACTTGGACATACATTGAGCTGATGACACAGGACAATAGGACATGGACACACATTGAGCTGATGACACAGGACAATAGGACATAGACACACTTTGAGCTGATGACACAAGACAATAGGACTTGGACACGTTGAGCTGATGACACAGGACAATAGGACATGGACACACATTGAGCTGATGACACGGGACAATAGGGCATGGACACACATTGAGCTGATGACACAGAACAATAGGACATGGACACACATTGAGCTGATGACACAGGACAATAGGACATGGACACACATTGAGCTGATGACAAGGACAAAAGGTCATGGACACACATTGAGCTGACGACACAGGACAATAGGACTGGGACACACATTGAGCTGATGACACAGGACAATAGGACATGGGCACACATTGAGCTGATGACACAGGACAATAGGACTTGGACACACATTGAGCTGATGACACAGGACAATAGACATGGACACACATTGCGCTGATGACACAGGACAATAGGACGTGGACACATTGAGCTGATGACACAGGACAATAGGACTTGGACACACATTTAGCTGATGACACAGGACAATAGGACATGGACACATTGACCTAATGACACAGGACAATAGGACATGGACACACATTGAGCTGATGACACAGGACAATAGGACATGGATACATATTGACCTGATGACACAGGACAATAAGACATGGACACACATTTAGCTGATGACACTTGACAATAAGACATGGACACACATTGAGCTGATGACACAGGACAATAGGACATGAACACACATTGAGCTGATGACACAGGACAATAGGACATTGACACTCATTGAGCTGATGACACAGGACAATAGGACATGGACACACATTGAGCTGATGACACGGGACAATAGGACTTGGACACACATTGAGCTGATGACACGAGACAATAAGACTTGTCATCAGTCTGTGTAAGACCTTTGCTCCGTTGGGAGCGTATGTAAAGTGACGATGTTGTAGAGAGAGAAATATTAAAGTTCGTAATTTTTCTTAACGTTCCCTATGGAGAATGGGACCATTACTACAACTGCCCACTTTGGAGGAAGGCTGCCTCAAAGCCCTCGTGTTTTTTTAATGAAGGGTTCTGTATCAATTAGTTTTACATGATCAGATTTCCCACCCTATGCACAACCTTATATTAGTTGTGGGACCCAAAGACGCAGCAATAGAGAACGCAGTCAGCGACTCATAGCTTGACTGCCTGCGTCAGGACCAGCGAATCAGAGCTGGTCAAGATCGCACTCCACCTCCACGTGGTGGTCCTGGAAACAGTCTGCAGCAGTGCAGACTGGCTGAGCGAGTGTGGATCGCAATGGGAAAGCAAACCCGGTCCTAAAAAATGCCGTGCAGAAGTCGGATGTGTCGATCGAAAGGTGCAGATATCACAGCTTAGGCGAAAACAGACACAACGCAACCACCGTCCTTTTCAGGACGAACGAGGAAGAAGAAGAAGAAGATATTAGTTGTCTCTTACGACATGCCTGAGGGAATACTATTCTTTCCTTCCCTACTCAGAGAACCCACGGTAATAGTAGTTTAATAATCATTGACGCAGTGATATATAGGGTTACCAACCACAATATCAACGTCACCGTAGTGAGTTTACAGTACGGGACAGTAACATGGGCACATCTAAACTAGGGGACCACGTATTTGATGACGTGTCTAATGAGAAGAGGGAAAACTTAAGTACCTTCTATCCCTTTTATTCCGAATTATACAGCATGGCCTAATAATAGCATGAGTGGACTAAATAAATGACTGCTACCATAGTACATATCCCTGAAAACAGATTCTAACTAGCGATTAAGATTTAGATTGTGACTAGAGATGGAGATTTAGATTCTAACTAGGGACTGAGGTTTATATTCTAACTAGAGATTGAGATTTAGATTTGAATAAGAAGTGGAGAGTTTGACCTCAACTAGAGATTTAAATTTAGATTGTAGCAAGCTACTGACAATTACACCCTAGCACAATATTGAAACCAAGTGTCATGCCCCAAATTCTCCACACGTTTTCTACGCTCTTTTTTTTTGGCTTTAGAATGCCAATAACTGACTTTAAAATAGTTGCCCCAACGGATTTCAGATGGTCAGATCTCTTCACTTCTCATCGCTCCCGTCATTAAAGCTGGAGACGAGAACATGAGGTAGAAATAAGAAGACATTGAGAGAACTTGACCAAGAGGACGTGGCATGTGTTTCTTGAAGGCCTATGCTCATTAGGGAACTAACCGTATTGATTAATTGATTGTCATGAGTGATTGTGGTGAGTTTTCCTTCTAAGCTACCTGTGTATGGTATTGTAAAACTCACATAACTAACTCTCATTACTACTATTTAAACTGGACTAAAGTTTTTATGAGGCTAGTTAAATTAGGAAATGCAGAAGTATATGCTTACTTTTTGTCGATTCAAATTTGTACACGGTATTTCTGTACCAAGAAAAAAAATAAAGAATACACGCAATGCTCAATTTTATCTTGTATTAAAGTAGCAGGATCTGTAAACGTCATTTTTAAAAATTTATGTCATAATTTATCAAGTTTTAACACAATATAGTTTAAATTATTAGGCTATAACCAACTGTCATCTATCGTGACATATCATTCAGTCCGATTTTTCAACATACAGTTAACCCTTTCTCAGGGCCGGCCCTAGGAATTTTGCCGCCCTGTGCAATACCATACCTTGCCGTCCCAGCTCAACCTCAAATTAACGTTTGAAATTTTTAAAACCATTATGTTATTAAACAAGCTTCAACATTAATTTCATGACCATTAGCCTAATTTTAAATAGTACCATTAATAATAATGTATTGATAAATTGATGAAAATACTGTATAGTCATAAAATAAACCATTGACTTTATTAGAGACAATTATATGAAATAAATGTAGTTACATTACTTACACATAGGGGATGCTCTTCTCATGTGGAACGATGAACTGTTGAGTCACAAACACTTAACTATAGTAAGTACATGTTATAGTTTTTAGCACTATTTTCCCATTATTTGAATTTATATTGTTTGAAGTATGTACTGCTTAAAAAGACACTTTTCTTGCTTTCATATTTGCAAAAGCAGAAATAAGGTCTGCGTAGTCTAATTTTTGACCGATTTCATGTTCAATTGAAATCATGGCAAGTCCTTCCAATCTAGTTTCGGTCATTGTTAAACGTAAATAAGTTTTAATAAGTTTCAGTTTTGAAAAAAAAAAACTACGCTCACCACTTGCTACCGTTACAGGCAAAGTTAGTAATATTTTTAAGGCTATAGCGACATTAGGAGCAATGTTATTTTCAATAATATAACGAAGAACTTAAATTGGCGGTGTATTTTCTGGTACTAATTTGGATACTACTTTCAGTTCATCACATAGCTCAATGGCATCAATGTCTCTATTTTCTTGATGTGTTAAAACGCCTTCTAAGTTTTTACATTTGTTTAAGAGCTCATTTGTCGTCTCAGATTTCAATTTAGGGATACTATATAAAAAGGAAAAATGTGAACTGTGATGTTCCAATTGCTCGAACCTTTCTTCAATAGAATTAGTTGCAACATCAATAATAAAAAAGAAAAATTCAATTTTGAATTTAGTTTTGGGATCCAAAATAGGTTCATCTCTTGCTTCATAGTTGTATTGCTTTTTCTGCCGACGCACTCTAGTACATTCAAACGTTGGTATCAAATCAGGATCAGCTTCAACTTTCTCAGCTAATGTTGTAGCATCAACAAGAAAATTTTGAAATGATTCATCATTTCTGAGATTCTTAAGGCTTTGGAGAACATTTCTCAAAGTTGTTATGGCACTAGTCAATTCCATTTTTATGCTTTGCAACAGTTTACTAGCAACATTAATTTCGTTTAAAACATAGTGCCATATAACCAGACAACATAAAAATTTAAAATCTCTGAGTTTTAGGGCAAGGGTTTCAGCTTCATGTCTCGCCATTTTGTCTACTGACTTGTCATCAGCAATTTCTATCAATGCATCATAAAATTCCTCAATATAGTATCTTAAAGGACGAATGGCCTCGATTCTAGATTCCCAGCTAGTAGTACTTAGTGGCTTGGACGTTAGTGTTGTAATATGTTTCTTAAGGATTCCCCAACGCTGAGAAAAATACATACAATTTCTGAACCGTTTCAAAAAATAAGACCCCTTCTCTAGATGACATCGCGGCATCATTGACCACCAAGTTGAGAGAATGAGAACAGCAAGGGATATAAAAAGCTCTCGGGTTCAAGTCCCTAATACGTTGTTGAACTCCTGAATGTTTTCCTTTTATATTTGATCCATTGTCATAACCCTGGCCACGCATGTTTGCGATTGGAGTATCCATGTCTGAAAATTTTCTTAGAATGCATTCGGTTAACGCTGAGCCTGTAGTGGCTTCTACAGCAATGAAACCAAGAAAATGCTCATGAATGTTGATATCATCTGGATTCGTATTAACAAATCTTACAATTAGTGTTAATTTTTCAATGTGACTTACATCGGGGGTACAGTCTGCAACTATGCTATAATATTTAGCTTTCTCCACCATAGAAATTATTTTTTTTTAATGGTTCCAGAGAGAAGAGCAATCAGTTCATATTGAATGTTTTCCCCAAGGTAATGTTGGGTCGATCCACGAGCTACTCTCATTAAATGTTCACACATAGCACAATCAAATCTAGCATTCAGTTCAACAAGCTTTAAAAAATTTCCATTGTTAGGGTCATTTAATTCATCAGATGTTTCACGAAATGGCAAGCATTGTTGGCTCAAGAACTGGACAATAGCAATTAGGCGTTCTATTATGCTCCTCCAGTGTCGACCTTCTGAATTTAATAACTTTTTTGCATTGAATCAATTGTCTGTACTGATTTAAGCCTGGACGATAATTCAATCCACTTTGTATGGGACTCCAAGTGGTTTTTAGAATTTTTGTGTTCATTAAGATACACATACAAATGACCCCAATCATTATAGCCATCAGTAGTGAGTGACATTTTATTATAGGAAAACAACTTACAGCAGAAACACAATACAGAATCTTTTTCTTTTGAATACACTAACCATGATCGATTAATATGTTCTCCGTTGCTTAGCTCCCTAGTGTAAAAATTTAGTGAAAATTTCCGACCATTAGAGCTGCGCGGAAAAATGAACTCATTTTTTGATCTCTCTGGCAGGCCTTTTTTTTAAGATTTCCAGTCTTTCGGTATCGCTTAAAGAAGGATTCCATCTTGCCGAATCAGTGTACCTCTCAAGTTCATCAGTTAAATATCTGGAATTGGAAACGGTCAAATCAGTCTCATTTTCGACATTGTTAGTAATATCTACGTTACTTGGGGTCCGAGTTAGAAGTACTGCCATGAGCTCAGAATCATTTGTTTCGGTACATTTGCTTATTTTCTTCTGTCCTACATCAGCTGTTTCAGTTTTTAGATATTTATGTAAAGCCCCGCTATGTTTTTTAATATCGCGTTCTTTTTCCAGTTTCCGTTTCCGATATTCGGCACCGGATAGTTTTTTTTCTTTTATTAGACATTATATCTATTTGAATATTAAAACTGTTTTAATAAACCCTACAATAAAATGTATTATTTAGTAATGAATGGAGGCTGAAGTACTGTACTAATTTCCATAAAACGTTTAAAAAACTTATTTATCACTGTAACACATAGCACACTAACACTGAGCAAAATTAACTTCCTTGAATGCACACTCGAAAACAACTGAAACATTCGAGCCGCCAACATAGAACGGTCGATAAAAAAATAAATTCCTGATTCCCACGCCAAGTTAATTAATTCCCGTCTCTCGTTCAGCCATGCCGGAAGATTTATCGTGCCGGTCTTCAGTTGACCACTGAACACGGAAATATAATCCTCTAGGAACCACTGTAGTTTCGACCAAGCGAATAAATTGTACTGACGTCCCTAAAGAAATACCTTTTAGTGCCTTTGTAGGAGAAGAAAGCATTAGGATCGTATGGCAGAACTATTAGTGAAGACTTGAAAAACAGCTAAAGAACAGACCGCAGGTGCAAATATTTCGTAGAGAAAACCGACAAAATGGGAAGGAATAGAAAAGTAAGGAATTTTAAAATAATCTAGACGAAACCTTCGAACACTCCGTGACACCATCCACAGAGGGTTTATTTCAGGAGCCGTTCTGGTTATTCAGTCAAAACCCCGGTCGATGACACTCCTACAAATGCCCGCTCCCGGGCTTGAACCTTGAACACCTGATCGCTAGTGCAGTGTGGTAACCATTACACAAGCGCGGCTCCCAGGCGGAATGGCAGGATTGTAAAAATAAGTAAAAAGATTGTTTGCCGCCCCCAAAGCTTGTCGCCCCGTGCAAATGCACGTGTTGCACCGCCGGTAGAGCCGGCCCCGCCCTTTCTTTTACTGTCGACATTTTCAATCAGTTACAGGATCTAAAAAAAAAGAAAATTCAAAACTCAAAACCAATAACACTAACATTTTTAAAACTACATAAATTATGCATTTATACGATGTTTATAGTGTGCTTCTGTCATTATATAGATTCAAAGGTATTACAATCTCTCTCTCTCTCTCTCTCTCTCTCTCTCTCTCTCTCTCTATATATATATATATATATATATATATATATATATATATATACATACATATCCTCACTTAAACACGTGCTCCCAGCTTGCAAGGTGTCATTAGGGCAAGGGCGATACACATGGCGCCACAACAAAGTGCTAAATGAGCTGGCTGCGACAATAGATCTGGCAAGGATGAAGGCGAATAGCAATGTCAGGCCAAACACCGCAAACACATACTTTCTGAGAGCAGGAAAGTCAGCACACCCAAAACCGAGTAAATCAGGTAGCAGTGTACCATCTCTCCTTGACTGTGCAAATGACTGGGAAATGGCGGTAGACCTACCTGGACGAGGGGCATATCCAGAGTATCAGGAAATCTCGAAGACGGCCAGATATTGTGCTGCATTCTTCATCATCGCACCTGGTTATATTGATTGAACTGACTGTGGTGGATTTGGTGTTATAGATGTTATTATTTAATATTATTTATCTACCAAGTGAGGTCAGCTGTGTAGGCCCCTGAGTTTAGTAGTTGATGGTTAAGTATTTTTAGGGCACCTAGCTGCTACCACCCTATGATCTCACTTGGCTCTAGATTTTTATTTATTAGTTATGTGACTACGTCTAAGTGTCTAGGGTAATGAAGATATAATGCAGTGTAAGACAAATCAATACAAATACACTTTAATTCTATCACATAAATAGGACTGGGTCAATACAACAACCACATACAGACTAACACTCTATGATATATCTTATAGAAATATGTGGCTGAATATTATGTAATAGACTATATTACAATTTTTATTTGCCCTGATTCAGAATTTTCTGAGTCAGGACCAACAACAAAATGAAAATTATGGTTTTATTTACATAAAATTAAATACCACAATGGATCTTCTGTCCATATAAAGCAATATTACAATCTAATTATATTTAGGTATTACTATAGACTAAGTTAACACTGGTAATTAATGGTGGGTTGGGGTATTTTCATCACACCCTCTCTTTTCTCTATCTCTTGTGGAATGTTTATTCAACAGTAAATTATTTTATTTATTAAGTTTTAATACAAGTGGATGAACTCTTAGTGCCGACACAATGGCCCTTATCTTCCGTTGGTAGTAGTTACGATGCTGACAATCTCCTATATTTCATGGGTTGATTCGTGGTAGACAGCGTATACCAGCAAAAATTTCAGCCGAATGACCAATCTGACACAGTCCATGGTGTAGTGTGGTAGACAGCGTGTACCAGCAAAAATTTCAATTTTTCTCACGAAGATAAAATACACCTGGGTTCTGGCACTAGCTTAGTACCAGAACAAAAACCCCGAAACCAGGATATGATTCTTTATAACACAGCTACAATATCATTCCACAAGTAATACATGGTATAATTCAATAAAAAGAAAAGGGTCAAATCCCTCTGACCACCCCATTTCAACCATTTTCATCTGAGATAACAACTCATACCAGTGCTCCTATTCTTCTCCCTAATGGCTACAACGCCTCTGACACTTCAACAATGATCCTCTCCCATAGGATAATGTGGGTTAGCCTTCCCACTGGTAACTGTGGAAATCATTTGAAGTTATACAACTCATGTAAGTTTTACTGCGTGTGAGCAACCCCATAGGCCCTGCATAAGTCTGCTAGGGGATCTATGTACTTAGTCGCAAAACATTTCCAATAAAGCAGTATCTTATACACCAAATTTTTGTAATAACAAGGTTAATAAATTTCGTTCTTACCACAATTCAATGGAGATATCACAAACATACGTTGACTGGAATTAGCATTAATATATATATATATATATATATATATATATATATATATATATATATATATATATATATATATGTTCAGCTTTGCCCCCGTCCAGACTGCCAAGGTTTTTTATTTTATTTCCCTCTTAGCACTGCTGTTCTCAACGCAGATTGCATATTAACAATTATGTATCAAATGGCGACAAGCCTTGGAAGCTTTTTGCCAATATCACTAGACTGGTCCAATCACAGCGAGGGTCTAGCTATTCAATTCAAATTTGAAAAAAAAAAACTCCAAACATACTAGGAGTGAGTCTGCAAAAATATATTTAGCTTTTGGGCCAACCAATACCCCCCTTCCTATACTCCTATACTAACCAATCGGATCTGAATCACTCTAATGCCTTTTTTTTTAAACTTGCGTTCCCAAATAATGTTATAAATAGAATGAGCAAAAACAACAGTCTTATCGTTCGTAGATATATAGTATTATTTCAATATCTTGGTTAATAATTGGGCTACTATGTATTTTAAAACATATTATTGCTCAGGAGACTCTAAGCTATCCTTATATATGATTTTTATGGCTATATTCATTGTCGTTTGGATTTTCATATTCGTCACTGTTAGTCGTCAATTATATACTTTTCCACAGGTCGGCCATCTTTCCCCCCTTCTCTATCATTTTTATTCAAAATAAAACAACTTGTTTGGGTTACTAGACAGGAAATGAGAGCTGACTGTGTGTGTGTACATACATTTCAACTGCGAGAATATAATACGATGCATGCATGGCTTTGCGTCTTGTTTTTCAAATCTGCTAAAGGCAATACTGTCACGCTTTCATTACAATTTGGCGTTTCAAAATCCAAACGCGTGACAATGGTAGCATTTCTTCTGTCGCTCCTTCATCCACCTCCCTTCTTCTCTCTCTCGGTCGTGGAACAAATACTCCTTGACCCTGCAAAATGTTATTTTTAATTCTCAAGGACGAACTAGGAAAGCGTGTAAGATTTGACGGCGAGATCATTTTCTGAGCATTACCACTGCACAAAATTCAGCTCTCTACTGGCGTAGAGACGACGATAGGCAACCACCCACGGGCGGGTTTATTTATTATCATAGGAGTAAAATCTTACTGAATTTAGCGATTATCTCACAGATTTCGCTACACTGACCGTGCCATTTGAATCCAGATTGGAAGAGCAACATTTGTTCAAAGCGGCCAAGTATAGTGATCTGGCCGCGGATCTGAGACACGATGGGCTCACTGCAAGGGTCATGGCTGTTGATGTGGGTGCAAGAGGGCTCGTGGCTGCATCAGTGTATAATTTATTGAAACTGTTGGGGCTGAGGGAACAGTCGAGAACAAATGCACTGAAGAGGCTTAGTGAAACTGCGGAAAAGACATCATGCTGGCTGTGGAACAACCGCAATGGGCTATGGAACTACGACAGTAAACTCTGTGGTACAGAAAACATCAGGAATATTTCTAAGTCCACAATACGTTGAGTTTTTCGGTGTACTGGTGAAAGGGCTGTGACTGACGGGCAACACGCGGCGTATATTATAAGAGGTGTTGGGCACAGAATTTCAGTTGCTAGCGCGCAGTGTCTAGCCTCGTCGGCTTTGCGCAGGTGTGTCAGTGTCTGTCCCTAATCGTGGTGTGCGGCGGAACGAACGGAATAATTTTTCTTCTCTTTGTTACTTTCACAGTTGCCTCCACGGCTGGCGGAGTTGTGGATTTTAAAGTTTCTACCAAAGTGAAATGGGTTCATTTTCGATACAAGACAACAGGAGGCTGAGACACTTGGAAGTCATGACATATATATATATATATATATATATATATATATATATATATATATATATATATATATATGTATATGTATATATATATATATATATATATATGTATATATATATATATAGATCTATAGATCTATATACATATACATATATATATATATATATATATATGTATATGTATATTCGTTGAAAGAATATTTTCAATTCATATGCAACAATAAGTATGTTTTATATCGTGTATAGTGCAGACAAGATTTGACCTGTCTAATAATCAATTGTCGTATCAAGCGGTGCTTCTTCTTCTTCTTTGATCCTTAGTCGCCGACTGTCAAAGCAGTCAGTGGCCATCAAGTCTGTTGGCGTCTTGTAGGGCAGCTCCAAACTACTTCCACATTGCTTGGTCGGGGGCCATCCTTTGTGCAGGGCCACAGTTCTGGGTCATTCTGTACATCTCGGCTTCCACAGTTCTCTGCCAAGTTGGGTTTTTTTTGTCGCCCTCTCTTTCGTTTTCCTTCCGGGGTCCATAGCATAGTTGTTCTTGTGATGGCATCAGGGTCTCTTCTGAGGACGTGGCCAACCCAACTCCAATGTCTGCCAGCTATGATTCTTGGTTTGTGATGGTATTCGGCCAAAAGATTCGGAGAATTTTCGTTAGGCAGATTGTGTAGAAAGAGGACAGTTTCAACATTTTTGTCTCTGTTACTCTCCAGCATTCCTCACCATAGAGAAGCACAGAAAGTACACATCTCTCATATAATCTTAATGTTGTGCTTGTGATGTAATGGGAAGACTTCCAGATGTTGTTGAGACTAGCACAGTCTGTTCTCGCTTTATTCATTCTATCGTTGATGTCTTGCTTGTTCCGCTGTCTGGTGTTACTATGCATCCTAGGTAAGTAAATGTGTCAGTCTGTTCTAGCTTCTGGTTCCTTATGGTTATGGGTCCAGGATTGCTCACTTTGAGTGTCATAACTTCTATATTCTTTAGGTTGGTGTTCAGACCCACCTGTTGCCTATACATATTCAGTCCGTTTTTTCTTGGATATGTTGATGTGAATGTGCGAGAAGTGCAATGCCATCTACATTAACCAGATCTTTCAACGTAGAGAATGTTGTCCATCTTATTCTTCTTGAACTGACCTCTGTTGTCTGGAGCATCACCCAGTCTATGACTATTAAAAAATAAAGTGGTTGACAAGGGGCATCCCTGTCGTACTCCTGTTTTCACCTAAAAAATTAGGTTGCACTGCCCATCACTACATGTAAAGTTAGCATAGAAGCAACTGATGATGAAAACAATGCAGCTGGGAATTCCATAAGCCCTCAGTATTTTCTATAGACTGTCCATGTGTATGCTGTCAAAAGCCTTTTCAAAATCAACAAAGTTAATGTATAGTTGTCTCTGCGATTCTGAGCACTGCTCTATTATGATGCTGATCTGCACATCTTCTGTTCTTTCTAAATATTGCGTGTTCCTTCCTCAGTTTATGGTCCACTGTTTTTGAAATTATCTGGATAATTATCATGCCTAGTATTTAACTGGAAACTGAGAAGAGAGTAATTCCTCCCCAGTTGTTGCAGCCTGCAAGATCGCACTTATTTTTGGCAATTTGACAATTATTCCTTTATTCCACTCCATTAGGGTTGTCTCTGTTTGTCAGACTTGTGCAAATAGTGATTATAATAGTTCTGTTGCTAGTTCAGGATTTGTCTTAAATAGCCCTGCATTTAAATTGTTGTGACCAGGAGCGTTTCCATTCTTTAACCCTTTGATATCTGTGATGAATTCTTCCCTTCGTGGTATGTCTGTATGTACTTCTTGATCATTTTCAGCCTCAGGAACATTCAGCTGCGTCTCTGGTGGTTCCTTTTTTAGTATTTCTATGAATTGCTCTGTCCATCTTGTTTTCTGCCCCTGTGCTGATGAGATTTCCTTGCTTCTCTCTGACAAGTGTACCATTGTTTGCACCCCGTTTTCCGCTGACGGTTTTAGTTATTCTATATACTGTGCTTTGTTCATTTCTCAGTGCTGCCTTTTCTGCCTGTCTTGCAAGATCGTCTAGGAATTTCCTTTTGTTGGCTCGGGTTTGACGTTTTACTTCCTTGTCCAGCTGACTGTACTGTTTGCTATACATTTCCTGTAACCAGGAGGGAATTCGCTTCTACATTTCTTTCTTTTAATTTCTTTTCTCATCGCTATGGTGTTTAATGTTTCTGGTGGGATCCAATCTTGTCTCTACCTTTCATTGAATCCCAAGTATTTCTTTTTTCCTGCTTTTGTTTAGTTACAATTGGTCCAGCAATTCAGAGTCTCACCTTCAGTCTTCCTACTAGTGATCGCTTCCCACTTCAGCACTTCTTCTTATTTTCACATCTTGTAATGAATGCCTCAATCTACTGTAACCGCGCCATCTTGTCATCCCCATTGTCTCCGTGGTTCACTGCCTTTTTACCACAACATCTTCAAGAGGAAGATATATTACTAGGCCACAATAAAGCCTAGAAATAGTTGTGTGTTATATTTGTGTTTTTGGCTCCTTCTAGAGCATCTAAGGCGAGTGTTATTTAAGTGACCCAATTACTGCGCGTGCACTACTCTTGTAAGTGGTTAAGCTTAGCGCCTATATAAAGAATGCGATGGCCAGCAGCGGCCCTTTTTGAAGATCAGTCCAGAAAAGAGAAAACGAAACGAGGCGCCCTGTGTGGGTAGCAGATGGACAAAGAAACCAGAGCACGTGAGCTATAATTGTTAGCGTATTTTGTAGAAATTAGCTGTAGTGTTCTGTAGTTTTATTATTAGTATTCAGCGTGGCACAAAATAGACAGATGTGTTTCCAAAGGAGATTTCGTCCAGGACATTATAATTTAGTCTTGAAATGATAGATGAGTGAAAATAATGTGTGGATATATTTTACTAGTGTTAGGTCCAAATCACAGCTGTGAGAGTTTAGTAGTTATTATTTCATTCGTGAGGCCGGGCAGAAAAGAAGTCTACTACCTATATTAACTGTTGGCAAGACAGCAGCCAGACGAAGCAAAATCTCATTGTTCCACAGGTGGCGCCAGTGAGTCGACATAACATGTTTAGTTACCACGTGTTGGGGGGATATGCCTATTTATTATTTGAGAGCGCAGTGAGCTTATTATAACGTTTGCTAGTTTTGTTAAGTCAAGAGTAATTTTATTTTATTCTTTAATGTAAGGGTAATTTAGTGTATTTCACGATAATTGATTATAATTCTACTGTGAGATTAGTTTAATTACATCTTTTGTGTACACAGTTTTGTAGTGTTAAAGTTCCCTTTGAGAAGATGAATTTAGCTTTAGGTATTTAGATTTCTGGTGAGCGCAAGGCCACTACTTGGTGCGTAAGGCACTTTGAGACAGAGGTGTTTCTCTGTTTGCTCCTTGCGGAGCATGGAACTCCAATGCGACTGGTGTCCATTACAGGCCCACAAGAAGCATGTTTATGCTATTGCAGTGGTTGTTTCGGTAACGATGCGTTTCATATGATGAGATTCCCAGTCTCATCAGTGGTCATATACGACACGCTTGTTGCCAGGCGCACCAGTCGTCACTTACCACATGCATCAGAGTGCAGAACGAATATTGATGTGGATCGGTTGCGAATGAGTAGCTTATTCTCATTATTGAGAGTATTCGTTGTACATATAGTTGAATATTAGTCTATGTCCTTTTTATTATTATTTAATTATTGTTATGTGTAGAACGAACGAACGAACGAACGAACGAACTTTATTTTCAAAGGGTTGAGAATTGGGCACGCAGGCCCGTCTGACATTCTGCCCTTCCTTTCTCTCATCTTTTATACTGATTTCATTTATTCTCACATACATTTTACCCATCAGTTCAAGGAATTCAACGTTATAAAGGTAAAATAATAGCATACTCACATTCACAGTATCTAATTAGAATGGTTTGTGAGAGCACGTTGGCTCACTTGGAGATATATATTTCTCTTCTCGCTCCTTATGGAGCATGGGGCCACCAATTTGGCTGGCATCCACATGAAGCACTCACAAAGTATTCATATGCTCGTTCAGTAGTGGTTTCGGTAGCAATCTGAGTTACATGGTGAGATTGCCAGCCTCATGCACAACACCATACTAGTCTCATTGGACGACATGCATGAGTGTGTATGTGTGATAGTTGAGTGTGTCAGGTGGCGTGGAAAGACTGTTTGGCAGGTGAGAGTATCGTTTCTCATTATTTAACTATTATGATTTTAACTAGCCAGTGCTTTGTTTTTGTTTCAGATTAGCAATAGAGCACTGGCTGGGTGTTTTGTTTTGTTTGCTTTTTTTTTATTTGTTTAATGTTTGCTTCATACGCTTGGTCACTGACTAGGTTGTATGAATAAATACAGCCCCTGCCTTAAGAACCAGAGTTTTATTGTTGATCGGGTCGGTTGCGAATGTGCAAGAAGGTGATCACATATCACAACATCATCATCATCATCTCGCCCACCCTATCACACTACCATTGATCATAATGTGGTCTATCTCGTTTTCTGTCCCGGCCATTTGGCGATTCCCATGTTAATTTGTAGATTTCTTTGTGTAGAAAAAACGTTCCTCTTATGACCAAGTTGTTAATGCTATAGAAGCTTATTAGTTTATCCCCATTCTCGTTTGCTCTTCCGCTACCGCATATCCCTATTACTCTTTCATTGTTTGTATTGTGTGTTCAAACTTTGGCATTGAGGTCTCCCATTACTATGACACGATCATATCTTGGTGCGGTTTCCATTTCCTTTTGTAGCTCTGGATAGAATTCGTCCGTGACCTCTTCGTTGCTGTCATTTTTTGGCGCATAGCATTGTACGTATTATTGTGGTGTTGGTGAATCTCTCTCTCAGTCTTGTTCTTATCAGTCTGTTGTTGATTGGTTTCAATTCCAGTAGGGTCCTTTCTTTAGGATAATGATTACACCTTCATACTGCAGTCCATCCTCTCTTTCAGAGTAAAGTACTGTTTCTCCTGTTGTTGCTTTTACTCTCCATCTGCTCTCATTTATTCCCAGGATATATAATCTGTAGTTTCTAATTTCTGTTGTCATCTGCCTCAGTTTTCCTGCCTCATTCATATTTCTGACGTTCGAGAATCCAATTCTGGTTTTGTGTTTAGCGATCAGGGCATCCGTTTTCATGTCAATGGCTTCCTTTTGGCTTTCTCCGCTGTCAGTCATATGATCCTCAGATTCTGGAAGTCCGTCCTGCATCAAAGCTTTTTCATCTGTTGCTGTTTCCACAATGTGATTGTTTTCCTTAATTTTTTTTTTTTAAAACACAGATACTATTACATTATCACAGCATGTGCAATACTTGAACACCAACGCCTTTTTCAATTATGCATACTGTGACGGTATTGCCTCCCCTGCTTTGCAGTAGTGGTCCAACAGTGGCCAAAACTCAAGAGTATCTAATATAGGCTTCCATGGAGTCTATCTTTACACAAGATTACTCTTGGCAGAAATGTAGATAGAAGAGCAGTAAAGCTTCTATCACATGGGAGTCTTCACAAGATATTCAGATAAGCGAAAACAATGCTGGCTGTCGCTGAGCACGTTAATTCTGTAATCTGCCGACACTTTTATGAAGAATTTAAGCAATGGTTATTCTAGCTCGTTAAGCCCCCTCCCCTGATTTAATCAGTGGGATTATTATTATACTGTATATATGCTCTGTTTAGAGTGTGTGTTTAGTAAATTTGACTAAGACAAACATGTAGTACATTTAAAAGGATTAAATCGAAGTTAAATTTGTAACATTACAAATAACAAAATTTAATTATCACTTTAAGTTTAACGGTTTAAAAGAAATAATTTGAATAGTTATGAAAAGGATTTCATCACTTGAATGGGATTTAACTGAATAAAGGAGGTCACTTTTGGCAGCGGATATTTTCACTTAGCTGCCAATGGCAGTTTTTTCTCCCGCTGGGTTAGTTCCTTTCACTCTGCTCTCGCTCGTCTCTGGTCAAAGTTCAGGCGCCGCACGTTCCCAGAACGTCAAGGAGTAACGGCCAAGTTGATTCTGCGTCTGTCTATAAGACCCTCTTATGATGGCGTCTCTCACAACGTCAGTCCACTTCTACCTTCACTTGGTTCCAGAGATAGTACTTTCTGCTGGTACCACCAATAACTGGTAATAGAAATAGAAACGAAACGCTCTTCTGAGTATGGCGTTTTCCGACACAGTTATGTGCCTCCTTCTTCTATTCTACCATCCCATGTCAGAATCTACCCTCGATGAGAATTAAATTTAATCCCTCGGATTAAACTTCCTTCTCATTTAAACTGAATAGCTTTAGCTTTATATTACTTTTAAATGAAAAGGTTAAACGTACAGATATAATATGTTTTACATTTACATCTCCACTGTTTGAAAAGTGTTCACAATATAAATTGATTTATGTATAATTTATATTTACACTTATGGAAAAGTTTGAAACTTCTATTAATTTAAAATGAATATTTTCCCATAGACATTTACACTGGTTTAAAGCTTGAAAACGTACATTAATTTTAAAGTGAATATGTTTATATGGACATTTACATTGCTTTAAAAATGTAGGTATTATACTTAGAATGTACACTATTTTTTCATATTTCCCTCCCTGCTCCAGAGGGAATTTGGAACTACTTTATGCTTTTAGTTCTCTTAACAAAATTATCAATAAAGCAATCACCAGCCCGTGCAGTACTGGTTCATGAATCATCCTTCTATACGCTGAGGTTGCCAGCCTCAAATGACTTTGACATCCAATAGCAGTTTCACACATTAAAATTCACATGGTAATATATGCATATATATATATATATATATATATATATATATATATATATATATATATATATATATATATATATATATATGTATATATATATATATATATATATATATATATATATATGTTAGTTCCCATGTTAGTAGTTAAAACATAGAATGAAAATGCACTACTGACGCCAATCTTGGGCACAGACGTTTTTTGCTCAGAGGAATAAAAGAAACGAATCGTTCTCTTACACGCTTCTGGGATGTCTTTAATTTTAACCATATATTACCCCTCTGACTCCGTGTTTCTTCAGTTTCCTAGTCCCGGGGTTCCTTATTAAAATTTGAAAGAGATGTCCTGTGCTTTGTAAGTCTTATCTGGTTCTCCAATAAAAGGTCCGGTTAACAAAAAAGAATTATGACGCTAGTGTTCACTCTGGCGAGGTCTAATGTTGTCTTGGCGAGCGGGAAATTCACAGCAAAATAAAACTGCGAAATGGTCAGCCTTTATTCCTATTTTCCCAAGCGTTGTTGTTATGAATCTAATCAGAAAGATCCAATAATTTCAAATCATGCAGATAGGGTGTTATGTTTCAAAATAGTCCCACGTGAAATAATGTGCGTGCCTGCAAAGGTCACGTATTACCATATATGGATATCTGATGCCTTGCATACACTCTCACAAACACATTTGTAGACTCATATTGTCTCAAATGTAATAAATCCATGATTACTTTTAACCAAGTGACCGGAAACGATTATATCACACTTGTCTGCCCACATGTATCACACAGACAGTAATCTCGTTATCTGTCGTATGAGTACGCAAACTCCGTGTCTTATCGGTGATTAAGCCGAAGCGATGGCCGATGTACGTGTTAATCTGCCGCGCCTATAACCAACAAATCTGGGTAGCGCCAAGCAAATGTGATGTATCATATCAGCCGCTCCTTGCAAATATGATATTTCTCACCTACTGGGGGATTTGATAAAATCAAATATCTGCTACTTAGCAGAAAAATAACGAGGAAAGAAAGAAAGAAAAGTGCGATAAATGACAGCACATAATAAAAATCAGCACCACAAATGTACCGATACTGCCGAAGAGAACCAAAGATCGTTAAGATGTCGTCCATTTCGTCACACATACATTATGTGGTTTGTTTTTGTTTTTGGTGGGTCTTTTAAGAGAAGTAGCAGTCTCTGCGACAGATCTACTATCGTACTACAGAGATTACCAACGATATTTATTATTCCCCCTATCAAACCACGTGATTTGCTTTATTTTAAATTCATTCCTATCTCCTTCCCTGTCTGACTCCACAAGGAGGATTGTTCTACCACACAGTTAACCTCCATGTAGGAAGTTGCAAGGAAATATATATGCTATTACAGTGCTGGCTTCTGCAAATAAATAATAAAAAACGGTTCAGCTATTGGTCCTCGCTAGAAATAAATAAAGTAAGAAAGAAAAAAAAAACAAAAAACAAATAAAAAAACAAAAAAGAAAAAGAAAGAACGAATGAAAGAGAAAAGAAAGAAAGCAAGCAAAAAAAGAAGAAAAAAAAGAAAAGAAAGAAGTAAAGAAGGAGGACACTATACAACACTCAAGAACAAGAAGCTGTAGGTAGTCCGGAGATTTAATCCAGGTCCATCCAACTGATGCGATAGCTTAGCTAAGAGACGCGAACGTGCTAAGACATACGACCACATAAGCAAAAAACTGCTGGTACGAGTATGGTACTTTTCACGCCACAACTTCTCTGTTTTTCTCTGTTCGCTCATTATGGAATATGCAGCTGTCACTACAACTGTCACCCTTGTAGGATACCTCCAACATATCATTCATGTACCATTGCTCCTTGGGGTGGGGCTGATTAGAGATGAATAAATTATGAAAGGTCGTAATCCTCGTGTTTAGTAGATCGTACAGCACCTATCTATGACTGATATAGCACTGGTTTTGTTGTTGTTCATACTGAGGACAGGCCACCCTTTATGTGCAATGTCACATTACGCAATGCCTGATGGGTAAAAATTGCGAAATCACTTTTCAAGGGTCTTTTTTGTTTTGTGAAGTTATTCAGTTCAGGTTTTCTACCTGCTTTGCTTTTATGTCAGAAGGTAGTAAAAATGTCTTCTTCTCTACTTCTGTTTGCCAATCTTTTATTCCCTAAGGAGCATTGAGCCAGAACTGTAGTTGACTCCCCCAGAACTAAGTCTGCGACAAATGACGTCTTGAGCTCTAACAGAGGCTTTTTTGTAGAAATTTTTAAATACTAAATAAGACTGCACTGATAGGAAACTCTGTACAAGCTTTACAACCAGAGAGACTCTGATCATCAGAAGTGGTATTCCCGTCGGACAAGTGTTCGGTCCTTTCATATTCTTTACACTATAAGGGAGCGGGCCCGTTTGGTTCATGATTTCCACGTGCCAGCCCCCTATTGTCCTTTTCCCTGCCTGCGCTGGGAAATGAACCCACTCCACCTTGGTTGCGACTTTCAGCTTCACTCCTGGTCTTATCGATGCTGGCAGCTTAAGGCAATTGTGAAAGAAAATATTCGTTGTCTATAAACTACTACCTCAATTCCATAGCCCGTTTCGGTAACTCCACAGCCAACACGATGCCCTGTCCACAGTTTCGCCGAGCCTGTTATGTGCCCTCGTTCTGGACCGTCCTTCCACACCCAATAGTTTCTGTAGATCCGACACTGAGACAGCCACTAGCGCTCTTGTACCTACCCATACAGGTAGCAGCGGCGGACAGAGCATCGTTTTGGTTGTGAAGTACCAGCAACGAGTTATGGAATTTAGAACAATAATTTATTTACAACATAATGGTTATTTTCACAACTGTCTCAAGCTGGAGATGGATAGGACACAAATTGTTGAGACGTGTAGATAGCATAACCAGGGAGTCCTTGTTCTGGATTCCCCATGGTAAGAGAGATAGAGGATAACCAAGGAACACACGGATAAGACAGCAGCAGACAGTCATGACAGATAAGACAGCAGCAGACAGTCATGACAGATAAGACAGCAGCAGACAGTCATGACAGATAAGAGAGCAGCAGCCAGTCATGACAGATAAGACAGCAGCAGACAGTCATGACAGATAAGACAGCAGCAGACAGTCATGACAGATAAGAGAGCAGCAGACAGTCATGACAGATAAGAGAGCAGCAGACAGTCATGACAGATAAGACAGCAGCAGACAGTCATGACAGATAAGACAGCAGCAGACAGTCATGACAGATAAGACAGCAATAGAAGGTCATGACAGATAAGACAGCAGCAGACAGTCATGACAGATAAGACAGCAGCAGGCAGTCATGACAGATAAGACAGCAACAGACAGTCATAACAGATAAGAGAGCAACAGACAGTCATGACAGATAAGACAGCAGCAGACAGTCATGACAGATAAGACAGCAGCAGACAGTCATGACAGATAAGAGAGCAGCAGACAGTCATGACAGATAAGACAGCAGCAGACAGTCATGACAGATAAGACAGCAGCAGACAGTCATGACAGATAAGACAGCAGCAGACAGTCATGAAATCTTGAAGAAGACATTTTTGGTAATATCGGAATGAAGTTCGCCGAACGCTCAGCAGTGAATATATGTATAATGTGTATTTTCGTACCATTTAGAGAGGGTTAGGCTTAGGGTTAACCCTAACCCTAATCCTAACCCTAACCCTAATCCTAACCCTAATACTAACCCGAACCCTAACTCTAAATGGTACGAAAATACACATATTATACACATATTCACTGCTGAGCGTTTGGCGAACTTCATTCCGATATTACCACATTTTATTTATTTATTTTTTTAATAAAATTATTCCTCGTTTTGGCGAGGCGCGTCCCGTTCAACCTAGTCGGTTATATTAGGGCGCATGTCCAAATATAAAAGACCTTTAGGAATGGATGTTTTATAATGTATATAAAGAAGACTCAGAAAGACCTTGAGCTGATGGCACAGGACAGGAAGACTTGGCATGTCTGTTGAAGTCCTATGCTCCTTGGGGAGCTAAAGATGATGATCATGATAACACTGAATAACCTTTTTTCTTGAGTTCAGTGACAAAGTTATTTCATAGGATATTTCTCATTTTATATAGTAGAGCAATGTCATGTTTCTGTTTGGCATATTCAGTTCATAACCTCGGGGATACATTTTCGATATGATGTCATTATTTTGCCGACATATTTTAAAACAGTAGACAGATTCTCAAAAACCTGATAATGTTTGGTTCCTTTCAGGTCACACAAGCCGCACAAGTTAATTATCCTAGACTCACACCCTGCAATGACGAAAGAAAATAAACTCAACAACCCTGTTTCTGCTGTTGGTCGCATCAATGTTAATGCCGGCAAAAATATCGTCCATCCAGCTGGGGAAATGCTTGGGGAGAGCCGTGCCAGTTACGAAATCTCTGACTCACAGGATATTGAAGTGGAAGCAGACGGAGTCGAGTCGGTCACCTCAATAAAGTATGTATGTTATGTTTCCTCGACTTTTACTACTACTACTACTACTACTACTACTACTACTACTACTACTACTACTACTACTACTACTACTACTACTACTACTACTACTACTACTACTACTACTACTACTACTAATAATAATAATAATAATAATAATAATAATAACCTCTACACCTGACGGTAGAAGGGGAACGACTAAGTAAGTAAGTATAATAATAATAATAACAACCATCGTCATCATCATCATCGTCATCATCATCATCGTCATCATCATCATCGTCATTACTCTACTTAGTCATTTCTCCTCTATCCTGGGGTGTAGAAGTTTGCTAGAGAGAGCGCCATACTATCCTATCCCCCGTCTTCCTCCTGGCCTAGTTCCAGTCTAGTCCTTCAGAGATTGTCTAATGTTGTCCTCCCAGCCAACTCAGGGTCGTCCTGGAGGTCTGGATTCCTGGCTCATACTTTCCAATATTTATCATCGCCATAATAATCACCATTATAGCCATGACCTGATTTGCCTGGTTACGTCTGTCTCCAGAATTTACTGAGCCGAGTGTCATTGGTTCATCGATGGATACAACTTTGACATAAGGTCACACATCTTTTGTTTTGTTTTAAAAGAATCCAGTATTCTTGGCTATGTTATTGCATTTGGTTTCAGTGTCTTGATACTTCTTTCTTGTTTAGCAATTTTTTAACGATAATTATTTATTCATTTTATACATGTTTCTGCTGCGCTTTTTGTCATTATCTCATAACTTTTCTGTGTTTCTCACCTTTGTTTTCTGTTTGTGACAGTGGCTGAGGACAAGGAATCTTGAAGCATTACGTTGTCCTAGTGTATTGTTCAATTGTCAAACTGGCTGCAGTACCACGTTTCTTTTTTCTTTTTTAAACATCCAGGACTGTCTAAAAGGCTGGCTCTATATTTAGCATATGTTGTTATTCTCTTAAAACGTTTGGAATGTACATGTTCTATATTCAAGAATGTAATGTCATGTTAAAAATTCACATATGTAGTATTAGTGCTTAAAATAATATGTATATTATTATTTTCATTTTTACTTAGATATGTCTTTTTACACTTATGCTTATTTTTTTCACATTTTCTAGCATGGTGATTTAAAAAAAAATAAACATTCAAACATTCTATGGAGAACATATAAATGCCATATTACTTGGCATAGTTCTAAAGCTAGAAAATTCAAACGTATGGTAAGCGTGTTCGGAGAGATGGTGTACAGGATAGACAAATAAAAAGACGATGCTGGAGAAAAAGACTATACATTGTCTTAAAAACTTAACGTGTTTGCTAAGTTGACCAAAACATCTCTTACTTTGTTTACTTAGTCGTTTCTCTTCTACCGTGGGGTGTAGAGGTTCCCCACAGAGAGAGAGAGAGAGAGAGAGAGAGAGAGAGAGAGAGAGAGAGAGAGAGAGAGAGAGATAGAGCATGCTATCACATTGACTGTCTTCCTTTTGACGTGGCTCCAGTCCGGTCTTCGATCCTTCAGAGATTGTCTCATGTTGTCCTCTCAGCGAACTCTGAGTCGTGTTGAAGGTCTGGATCCCTGGTTCTTGGTTTTCACTATTTGTCTTGCTAGCTGACCTTCTCCCATTCCGTAGACATGGTCAAACCGCCGTAACTGAAACTGTTTCACTCGGGTCTTCAAGGGTTTCGTTTCGAGGCAATGACCCCGAACATCTCCTTGGAGACAAAATGGTAGCTGAGTAGTAACGTAGCATACTCTACCATCTTTTTCCTATCGTTGTCAAGCATGGTCATTATGTAAAAACCACGAGGGGAAGATCATTTTTACATGTGAGATGGGTTGTTAGAGAACAGCTGCAGATCGAGGGAGACCAAATAATTTACACACCAGAAGGGCATCAGACACAGACATGCAGGAGATAAAGCAGACACTGAGCTGACGGTACGGGACAAGAAGACTTGCCGTATATCTGTTAAAGGGCTGTTCTGACCAGGGAACTGGAAGATCAAGAGTTCATGTCAGTCACTCATGACTTTTTAGCCCTTCGAGGAGCACAGGCCTTCAAGAAACAAGTGCCAAGTCTTCCTGTCGCGTGCCATCAACTCAAATTCTGTCCATGTCTTCCGTATGTCATTTATGTCTCCAGTTCTCTTCACCAAGTATTTCTTTCGGTGTACCTCGGTTTCTCGTACTCTGGCAATTCCAGAACATGGACTGCATGTTAATGCTATCAACGCGAAGAAGTAATGAAAATAATTACATTTACAGTAAATGTTATAGAGAATACTTTAAGTAGACACGAATTCTGAAGTCACTTCTCGTTTTCCTCCACAGCAACATACAGACCCTTATGCACATTTTTAAAGGCAATATTGGAACAGGCATCCTGGCTCTACCGATCGCTGTGAAAAATGCTGGTCTCTGGGTAAGGTTACTTTTTGTTTGGAAATTAGTGAGAGCTCAGTGTCTTTAAAGACGCGCCGTGTGGTTCTCATGCGTCTTTCATGAGACAAAGAAAGAAAAGCACCACTGTCGTAAAAGGATCTGATAGAAGGTTGTGTATAGGGTTGGAAACTTCATAGTGTAACAAGTGCATTTTTGTCTTTATGGGAATTTTTTTTATTTTTAAACTGGAATCGCGGACAAAATATCTTAAATCATGGGGGATAACGCGCTTTGAAATACGTTCAGAAGAGGGTTACTCTGAAATTTCACAAGCTCAATAATTCTTTCTTTCTCTCCCCCCTCCCACACAATTCACCTAGAGATCTAGCAAATCACCCGTTGTGAGCTGCTGGTAGATCGTGCTCGACCAGTTTCCGACCTCTGGTTTAGACTCGAACTCATTCTTTCCCCTCCAACCACCTGACGTTTTACGAAATGGATTGAGAAATAAAGAATAACAATTTACAAAAGGCGATTATTTTCAATTCATCGGTGTTGTTTATGTTCACATGTGCATTTACATAACCTAAAAACAAAACAACAAACTTTGTGTAAGTAAGTCTTAAAAAGTTAACATCTGTGGTAATCATTGTCATAATCAATTGAACATTTGCCTGACCTTTGACTGATAACCGATGTGAAACACTGACATAGCATATCGGCAGCGTACTTGTATGTACAGTCGGGTGAGATAACAACACGCAATAGACAATACAACAACAAGCAAAAACTAAACAAAACAATGCACCTATTACAAGAATCGATCTACGAATACAAAAAAAAAAAGCAATACAATTATTACCAGACATAAATGTTAGATTCTAGATATATACAGGGTGTCCGAAAAGTTACTGTGCACTTGAATATACGGCAGACTAGAGTAGCGGTTTTGATGTGAGAGTTGTCCGTTCTACCCTAGGCGTGACCTTGACAACAGACGAGAGCTATATGAAGAAGAGTGACACCCTGTATATATCATGTAGTTTCCAGGCATTCTACACCTCACGGTAGAAGGTGAACGACTAAGTAAGTAAGTAGTTTCCAGGCATTCTACACCTCACGGTAGAAGGGGAACGACTAAGTAAGTAAGTAGTTTCCAGGCATTCTACACCTCACGGTAGAAGGTGAACGACTAAGTAAGTAAGTAGTTTCCAGGCATTCTACACCTCACGGTAGAAGGTGAACGACTAAGTAAGTAAGTAGTTTCCAGGCATTCTACACCTCACGGTAGAAGGTGAACTACTAAGTAAGTAAGTAGTTTCCAGGCATTCTACACCTCACGGTAGAAGGTGAACGACTAAGTAAGTAAGTAGTTTCCAGGCATTCTACACCTCACGGTAGAAGGTGAACGACTAAGTAAGTATGGTGGACATTTCCAACAACATCTGCTGTAAGTAGTTTCCAGGCATTCTACACCTCACGTTAGAAGGTGAACGACTAAGTAAGTAAGTAGTTTCCAGGCATTCTACCCCTCACGGTAGAAGGTGAACGACTAAGTAAGTAAGTAGTTTCCAGGCATTCTACACCTCACGGTAGAAGGTGAACGACTAAGTAAGTAAGTAGTTTCCAGGCATTCTACAACCCACGGTAGAAGGAGGAACGACTAAGTAAGTAATTAGTTTCCAGGGATCTTTGAAAAGATAAAGGATAGGATTACTGTACAATCAGACAACTAATATAAGGTTGTTTATGGGGTTGTGTATGAGGTTGTGCATGAGGTTGTGTATGAGGTTGTGTATGAGGTTGTGTATGAGGTTGTGTATGAGGTTGTGCATGAGGTTGTGCATGAGGTTGTGCATGATGTTGTGTATGAGGTTGTGTATGAGGTTGTGCATGAGGTTGTGCATGAGGTTGTGCATGAGGTTGTGCATGAGGCTGGCAACCTCATCATGTATGTCACAAGATAGATTTTGGTGCGTCCTCTTTCCGATCTCTCTTTCATTACGGCATTATCAGTTATATTTTTGTACTGATTTTATTGCGATTGTTTCCGAGTCGCACCCTTTTCTTTCTGTTTGCTATGTAGCAGAGAGTTTGTTTGTTCAAACATCTGACACCCCTTGTTGGTGATAATACATCGCTTTTGCCAGGGTGCGGCAAAGCTTTGCTACGATTAGGCCATGGTGGCGCGACAGATAAGAGATTAATCGTCTGTGCGACACATTCTGGACAGCCAAGCATCACATAATCGTTTCCGGTACACCTTGTTACAAAGATATTACTTTACATGAAAGTAATAATTTGTTACATCTTACACACATTGTCGTGTGAGGTTACCGATGCGTTTGTGAGTTGGTACACAGGGCAATCGGCTGTTTACAGCCCATTTTCAGAAAAGTAATGTTTGAAATTTTTCACTAGATGAGTCATGCAAAAAATATTCTAATAAGATTGGCCGATCATTTGAGATACATAACAAACAGAGCGGGGTAGGACAGTGAATATAACCTGACGCTTCAGTCAGTCTAGTTCACTGTGAAGATTTACTGTGAAGATCGCTTGCCACGACGACACCAGACTTGCCAGTAGTTAGAATTCAGAATTTCCATTTATCAGACCGCACACCTTTTATTGCAGTATTCATCAGGACTTACAATTCAGTCCAGGAAATCTCTAACATTTTAAATAAGGAAAACAGGAATATCCGAGGAAACTGAAACACACGGAGTCATAGAGGGAATTGTCTTATTAAAGAAACGACACCCCAGACGCGTGTAAGAGGCCGATTCAAGTCACTTATATTCATCTGAGCAGAAAAGTTTGTGAGCCAGGATTGGCGTAGGTTGTCATTTTACATTTTATATTACTAACATGTGAACTAACACACACACATATATATATATATATATATATTACCATGTGAATATTAATATGTGAAAATCGCTTGTGGATATTCTAGTTATTTGAGGCTGGCAACCTCGGCGTATAAAATGATGTTTTCATGAACCACCACTGCCAAGGTCTAGTGATTGCGTTATTGCTAGTTTCGTAAAGAGGACTAAAAGCATAATGTAGTTCCAGGTTCCATATGGAGCAGGGAGGAAACGATGAAGAAATGATGTACATTCTAATTATAATACTTACAGTTTCAAACCAGTGTAAATGTCGATGTTAACATATGCACTTTAAAATTAATGGAAGTTTCAAACTTTTAAAATCAGTGTAAACATAAATGAAAACATATTCAATTTATATTGTGAACACTTTTCAATCAGTGAAAATGTAAATGTAAACATATTCTATCTGTACTATTAATCTTTTCATTTAAATGTAATGTAAAGCTAAAGCTATTCAATTTAAATGTAAAGAAAGCTTTATCCCGAGGGATTACATTTAATTCTCATCGAGGGTAAATTCGGAGATAAATGGGATGGTAGAATAGAAGAAAGGGGACACATAAGTATGTGTCAGGAAACGCAATACTCAGAAGAGCGTGTCGTTTCTATTCTTTAGCATAGTTATTGGTGGTACCAGCAGAAAGTACTATCTCTGAAACAAGAAGGGACAAGTGGCCTACGCTTTAAGACGAGGGACCAACTTTGTAGACTCTCCTTGACATTTCTAGGAAACGAGCTACACCCTACAACCTTGACCAGCGACGAGCGAGAGCAGTGTAAAAAGAACCCATCAGCGGGAGCAGAAACTACTATTGGCAGCTAAATGCAAAATATACGCTGCAAAGTGAACTTTTTTCATCGTCTCTATTATCAATCAATGATGAAACTTTTCTTGTAAACTATTCAATTGTGTTCAAACTGTTAAAACTTAAGTGATTATTAAATTTTGTTATTTGTAATTTTACAAATTTAACTTCAATTTAATCCTTTTAAATGTACTGCATATTTGTCTCAGTCAATTTACTACACATACTCTAAACAGAGCTGTACCAGACTAATAAGAATTCCAATGAGTAAATCAGAAGTGGGGGCTTAACCAGCTAAAATTACTTACTTAGTCGTTCCCCTTCTACCATGAGGTGCAGAGGTTTGAAAGAGAGAGCGCCAGACTATCCTATCGGCTGTCTTCCTCCTGGCCTGGTTCCATTCTAGTCCTCGGTCCTTCAGAGATTGTCTAATGTTGTCCTCCCAGCGGACTCTGGGTCGTCCTCGGGGTCTGGATCCTTGGCTCTTTGTTTCCAGTGCTTGTCGTGGTATCTGTTGGGAGTAGAAAATGCATTAATTTTAACGCCGAGTTTGGCCCTTTGCCACTTTACCCAAATAGCCACTCTATGTCACGTGATGAGACTGGCTGGGGAAGTTTTGCTAACAAGGCAGGTAAAAAAACGAGAGAGAGTTAGCGAAGTGGGCATTGAGTGACCAGCCGTTAGGCGATTCCTGTTTTTACATGGAAGTATTATAATGTATGGCATATTTAACATTCATAATTGTTCATGAAAATGAGTGACTTTTATTATTATTATTAATCTGGATTATGTTCTTATTGCCTGACCACATCAATGGGTCTAATGTGAAGTTCGTCGTCATGTGTAATAAAGTTACAAACCGTCATTCAGTTATTATTACTTTCGTTGGAGAAAGAGATGTGTGCACCAAGTTATCTAAAATGCATTTGCATCAATTGAACTATAACATGATTGAACATAAAACAGGAGTTCAGATGCACTTTTAAGGCAACGTGTTTTAAGCTATTTGGAAGTGCTGCGCTGTATAACAATGACTTTTTGTTCGTGTAAATAAACTTTCGTGCAAACTAACCCTTTTGCAAAAACTGCGGTGAAACCAGCCATCGCGCAAATGAACTTCCCGTACAAAGCGAAACTTTTCGACGCACTGCTGCAAATTAGCCACGCCCCGTGACCTTTAACGGCAGCAGGAATTTACGTCAACAAACACGCATGATTTCTGTTGATGGAATATTTTAAAGACAAACGAAGTACCTATTTTTCCAAAAACATTGAAGGCTTTCAGGGACCATACGTGTAGTAACATTTATAAATCTATAAAAGAAACTTTACGGACCTTATTATTAAGAAATAAATAGAATAGTTCGACCAGACGACATATTATAAAACAAGTTTTCAGAACTATAGTTTCTATTTTGACTTAGTGTTCCTGATTCATGCGAGACAGTATAAACTAAATTACGCCGTGTTCAGACCAAAACACTTTAGTCTGCATTTTACGATACGTTTAGCTTCATTTTAAAAGCTTGTTTAACACATTAACTACCGCAAGCCGCTGTCAGCGGCTCACAAAATAATCACATTTGGACCGCAAGCCGCTCAGAGCGCCAATCTAATTTTAGTAATAAAACGGATGATAAATGTACTGAAACACTCTTTGATCTGGTTCGATATTTTAAGTTGCCACCGGAAAACAAATTCCCAAAGCATTGTTGTTGTAGAACACTGGAAATTTGATATTATGTTCATATTTTTCAGCGTTTTGGGTTAGTTACCAAATCGTGTAAAACTGTTTACCGTGGCAACTAGTGATAGGACTACAAAAAATGCGTGTACATCTCGTCTAACGGCTGAATAGGATAGAAACGTGTTTAAACAATTGACTGATAGATCTAGCGACGAGGACAAGAGTGAAAACGGTGTGCACATTGATTGAAATTGTGATTTTGATAGAGATGGGGGGCAAGCAGTTATAATTGTGAAAATATTGCAAGTCCTCGGCCATAGGAAGGCCGTTAAATAGCAACAACCTCTATTAGAGTTACAACCGGTGTTTATTGTAATAGTACATTCATTTATCTTTAAAATGACGTGTAATTCATAAAAATCTGTAAATAATTGCGAAAACTACAGCTTACTTTGTGCAAACACCTACAGGATGAAAATGGGAAACAAATTTTATTCGGCCACAGTGTGTTTTTAAATTCGGTAGTTAATGTGTTAAAACATCTTGTGCTTTAATAGCGTGCTCCATCTTTGCTATTTTTCTTTTTTTCTATTCTATATGTTCAGTGTTGCCAATTTTTTTTTTTTTAGGTATCATTTTTTTTCATTCATCTTCGGAAGTATGATGAAAGGTGATTTTCTATAGGTTTATGTGAGGTTTGCATTTAAGGAATTTTAGCGCTTTGACGCATTCATACTGATAGTCCTTTTTTGCATTGCGAACATTTCATTTTTGTTTAGATGTGGCGTTAGGTATCACGTTTTGTTATTGTTTCGTATATATGTCTCACATTGTCAGTTGTTGTAATAGTGCTTTCTATACCTTCTTCTCCTTAGTTGTTAATGTGACGGTTGTTTCGTTTTAGTTGTGAATTATTTGTAGTGTCTAATAATAATATTTTTTTTAAACATGTTAATATAGAATATTGTTTTTGTTGTCTTATTTTAGTTAATTTTAATTTGGTTTTGTGTGTGTTGTATTTCAATATACCATCATCATCATCATTGTCATTGACATCATTGCCTTCATCTTTTCGTTGTACATTTGTCTGGACCCATTGATATACATGGCATAATTTTGTATATTTTTTTTCTTTTATTATAACATGTATTGAGCACTACAGTGTTCATTAACAATATCACCACAATTTAACACATTCTAATTATGTCCTTGGTGGGTTTGTACGACTTACATAGTTATTGAGTCTTGTATTGTTCATCATTATAACAAATCGACTGCGTCGATAGTTTCTTACAACGTTTTGAGCTCAAGGTCAGCGCATTGAAGATCCCCAAGGGTCAATGGAGTGCAACATTATGCGATTTTTTTACAGCGGACGCTCTACGGGCTTATTTTGCTCTGGACAGCGGTAGTAGAGAAGACTACGATGTTGTCAAGGAGACATTGCTACGTAAATTTCAGCTTACAGAAGCAGGATTCCGTGATAAATTTCATTCCTGTCTGCCTAGCGGGAAAGCTGACTTTGGAGAATTTATCTCATTAATAAAATTATATTCTAAAAGATGGATAGAATTGTCCGGAATTGATAAGACCTTCACTGGCTTACTTGATCTAATGTTACGTGACAAGGTGTTGTCGGCATGTAGCACCGATCTTGCCTCATTTTTTCAAGAAAGAAAATCGAAAGACCTTGAGGCAATGGAGATACTTGGGAGACAATATATGACAGCTCACCCAGATAAAGAGGTTCACAAACCAACTATAAAGGACGCACTCCCAGTATGTGTGGCTCGTCATGACTTTAGAGATGGTGGTCATAGACCTCGATCACAGAGTGTGGACAGCAGAGTAAGGCAAAGTTATAGATCCAACTACCGAGGAAAATATAACTTCCCAAGGCAGAGGTCACCATCTAACTTCCCACAGAGGCGAGACTATGGTTATTCAAACCAAGGTCAGTGGCGGCAGAATTCTAGCCGTAATGAGGAAATGCATCACAAACGGATGGATCATAGACCCACACAAGACAATGCATCCTACAGTGGTAATAGGAATAATGGCAGATGTTGGTCATGTGCTAGGAATAGAACTTATAAGAAATATTATGGAAACAGCACTAACAAACACTGTGGGCATAATGACAATAGCAATCATGAGAAGGGTAATGCATGTGTAACTGCAAAGAAGAATGATGAGAAGGGAGCCGACCATGCCAATGCATGTATTGTTAGCTCACTTAAAGATGAAAATTGTTATGGATGCAAATCTTTATTCCAACCTGGTTCACAGCCCAGATTGATCTGCGGGCATGCTCTACCTGCTATGTCATCCTGTGAGAACGTGGGACGCCTCACGTTATATACTAGTTTTCTGTATAACAGGCATGTAAGTGTCCTTCGTGATTCTGGCTGTACCACTGTCGGAGTCCGTAGATCGCTAATTGATGAATCTGCCTTTACTGGTAAAACAGTGAAGTGCGTAACATTTGGTGGGAGTATAGAGTGTTACCCAGTGGCAGAAATAGATATTGCCACACCCTTCTTTACAGGTAAGGTAAGAGCATGTGTCCTTGATGAACCAGTATCAGACATTATCCTTAGTAATATACCAGGTATTAAGGATTGCTCCCCAGATGAGATACATAAATGGGTTGAATCTCACCCAATGTTGGCTAACGCTGTAGTCACTAGGGCCCAGCATGCTGCTGAATCCAAGGCAGAGCCAGCTATACCATTTAGTGAGAGAGCAACTCTTCAGAATGTTCAGAATGTTTCCCCCCAGTCGTTCGCTGCCAAACAGCGCGAAGATGTTGCTTTGCAATCATTGTTTGCTCTAGCAGAGAGCAAGCATGTGAAGAAGACAAAAACTTCACGTTACTGGTTTGAATTTAAGAACTCAGTACTGACTAGATGCTTTGACAACTATGTTTTAGTCAGGAGACAGGTAGTTATTCCAAAGAGTTTTAGACCTATTGTATTGAATACTGCCCATGACTCGCTTTTAGCTGGTCATATGGGGATTAAGCGTACTCTGTTTCGTGTCACCTCAAATTTTTATTGGCCCTGTGTTAACAAAGATGTAAAGCTATACTGCAGGTCATGTACAACTTGTCAAAAGGTAGCACGTAGGGGCAAGCACCACGCTGCACCCTTACAAGTCACTGATGTGCCATTACGGCCTTTCACCAAGATTGCAATTGACATAGTTGGTCCTATGTCAGTCATGTCAGATAGAGGATATCGATATATCCTAACGTGTATAGACTTATGTACACGTTGGCCGGAGGCCATACCATTGAAGACTATCACCTCAGCAGCTGTCTCTGATGCTTTATTTGTTATTTTTTGTCGCATAGGATTTCCTGATGAAATCTTATCAGATCGTGGTACTCAATTTATGTCTCAAATGATGAAAGATATTGAGAACATGTTAGCAATTAAGCATTCGTTCACAAGCCCATACCATCCGGAAAGCAATGGCGTTTGCGAGCGTTTCAATGGCTCGTTGAAGCAGATGTTAGGCAAAGTCACCGAGACATGTCCTCGTGACTGGGACCGAATGTTACCAGCAGTCTTATTTGCTTACAGAGAAGTGCCCCATGAGAGCACTGGACTTTTCGCCATTTGAGTTGGTATATGGTGCCAACCCTAGAGGTCCTATGCACATACTCAAGGATTTGTTGTTAGGATCAGTGGAGGATGTTACTGTCCGTACCAGCTATGAACTGGTCATTGATCTCAGACAAAGCCTTGTAGATGCATGTACTTATGCATCAGGTATGATACGTAATGCTTCACAGAGGTCGAGAGTGCGCTGCAACCAATCTCGAAAATTACGTTCGTTCCTACCAGGAGAACAAGTATGGCTACTTCTTCCAACCAAGGAAAATAAACTGCTAATTTCCTGGCAGGGCCCTTTTAAGGTGGTTGAGAAGAAAACTGATGTAGATTATGCCATTGACATAAGGGGCAAAGTTAAAACATTTCACATTAATATGTTAAAATTGTATGTGGAGCGCCCTGCAGAATTAGAACCTATCTTAGACAGTATTTCTGATGAACCAGTTCGACAGACTTTGTCAGCTGTTGTGGAATCTGATGTTTCTACAGCGAGCGATATTTCTTTTAATTTTCCTCTGCTGCCTTTAACATCTTCCGAATCTTGGAGAGATGTAACTGTATCAGGTGATTTAGAGTCTAGTTATCGAGAACAGGCTCTTGCTGTTTTAGAATCTTTCTCTGATGTGCTGACTGAACTTCCAGGTCGCACTGATGTTATCTCTCATGATATTACATTGACTGATGATCACCCTATCAAACTCAGACCGTATACTATACCCTTACACTACAGATCTCAGGTGGATAGTGAACTTAAGGATATGCTACGCATGGGCATCATTTCTCCTTCTGAATCATCCTATTCTTTTCCTATGGTTCTAGTTAGAAAGAAGGACAAATCTCTTCGCATCTGCATTGATTTTAGACGTCTTAACAGTGTCACTCTCACAGATGCCGAGCCCATGCCTGTTTTGGAGGATCTCTTATCACAACTATCCCAGGCTACATACTTTAGCAAACTAGATCTTTCCAAGGGATATTGGCAGATCCCTTTAACTGATAAAGCCAAACCACTAACCGCATTTATGACTCCATATGGTTTATTCCAATGGAATTATATGTGTTTTGGCCTTGTCAATGCTCCTGCGACTTTTGTGCGCATGATGCGGAGACTCTTAGGAGATAGATCTGATGTCATCACATACATAGACGACATCTGTTTATTCCATAGTTCTTGGCAAGAACATATCACAGGATTAAAATCTTTATTAATGCTACTCAGAAAGCATGGTTTGACAGTTAGACCTTCAAAGGTTCAGATTGGTTGTCGAGAAATTTCATTTCTTGGTCACCGTGTTGGTAACCACATGTTATACCCTGATGAGCACACTGTCAAACGCATATTAGAATTAGATATCCCTCGGACAAAGAAACAGGTTAGGAGCATGTTAGGACTCATTAACTTCTATCACAAGTTCATTCCGAACTTTTCATCTATTTCTTCTGTCCTGTCATCTTTGACTAAAAAGGGAGCTCCTAATAAAATTGTTTGGTCCGATACTTGCAGTGGAGCTTTGAACAAAATTAAAACTGTATTGTCCAAGGCACCTATTTTGATGTTACCTAATATCACTATGCCATTTCTTCTGAGGACTGATGCTTCTCAGACTGGCATTGGTGGTTGCCTGTTGCAATGGTTCAATGATACTCCACATCCATGCTTGTATGTAAGCAGAAAGTTGCTACCAGCAGAAACTCGGTATTCCACCAGTGAAAGAGAACTCTTGTCCATTATTTGGTGTATGGGCAAGTTATCACGCTATTTACTTGGCGCACACTTCTACCTCCAGACGGATCACCGTCCACTAACATCCCTAAATCAAAAAACTACGACAAACAGTAGATTACACAGATGGTTCTTGCTTATCCAAGAATATAGATATACAATTATCCCCATCAAGGGATCAGAAAACTTTCTGGCAGACTTATTGTCAAGGAATGTAACTGGAAAGTGAAATTGTTTGTGCCAGATGTTGACATTGTCTGATCTTGTTTTGTTTTCAGGTGATATACTATTGAAACACTCATGTTACGACTTTAATTGCATTTTTTGAAAGATTGGATTACATTTTGTCTAAACTGTTTAAATATATATGTTTTCATGTCATTTGGTACTACAATTACTATTTCATATATATTATTCTAAGCAGTATGATTTTTTTTCTTTCCTAATAGATTAATAGTTCTTGGGCTAACTATCCACTGTTCTCAAGCAAAAACCCTTGGTTTCCGCTCGAGAACAGGGGGGCAATGTTGGGAGTAGAAAATGCATTAATTTTAACGCCGAGTTTGGCACTTTGCCACTTCACCCAAATAGCCACTCTATGTCACGTGATGAGACTGGCTGGGGAAGTTTTGCTAACAAGGCAGGTAAAAAACGAGAGAGAGTTAGCGAATTGGCATTGAGTGACCAGCCGGTAGGCGGCACAGATGTGTGTGTGGGCATGTGTGGATAACCCTAATGTATATTCCTGTTTTTACATGGAAGTATTATAATGTATGGCATATTTAACATTCATAATTGTTCATGAAAATGAGTGACTTTTATTATTATTATTAATCTGGATTATGTTCTTATTGCCTGACCACATCAATGGGTCTAATGTGAAGTTCGTCGTCATGTGTAATAAAGTTACAAACCGTCATTCAGTTATTATTACTTTCGTTGGAGAAAGAGATGTGTGCACAAAGTAAGTTAATACTAAGTGTTACGCACAAATAATTACTTTTTTCCAAAGTCTTTGTATAATTATTTTTCGTATGTATGATCATTTTTTGACTGAAATGTGTATTATGTTTTTTACAGTCAAAGGGACATAACCCGAGATATTGAGACTACACATTTTTTGGAGTTTGCCTTCTCTTGTATCGAGACACGTTCGGTCTATAATTTCTTGAACGAAGCGTGACCACATCTCCTTATTTGGTAGTATCAGTCAACTGTTGTAGATGTCTGAAACCTGTCTTAACGCTTCTGTTCATGACCATAAAAGGCGCGACTGTGTAAGACTTTTATCTCGAATGTTCTTAGAATCGTCTTATGTGAACGGCGACTCAGATATTGGAGTCCTGCGCATGTCAAAACTGGTAGTTCGTTTGGTGTGTTCCGCCCAGCTGGGGGAGTTTAGAAATGGTCTGAGTAGCGAGCGGACGCAATCTGCGTCTTGTGATTTTCTGAGGGAAATACGTTGTCTTTGTGAGTTAGTTAGCTAACTAGACTATTTCCCAGTATTATTCAAGCCTGCCTGGAGGCATATGTTCGTGGTTGATTTCCGAAGAAAGGTAATTCCTCTTGTATCGAACTTTTTGCTATCATCTAGAAGTTCGTCATTTTGTCGCTCCTTGCTCGCCTGTGTGATTCAAAAGGGAGAGGTACTTTGACTAGGATTTTCGCCACCGGTATCTTTATACCTGAACTAGTTATATATATATGAGTCGCTCTAGACCAACAAGACTATTGTCTGTGTTCCAGGATTCGTTATATCAGAGATCACGTCCAAGTCAGATGGTTAGACTTAGGAATGTTATAAGGGTCGGTTTGACCGGTATTCCATGTATGCTATTCACGTGCAGACAGTAAACGGACTTATTGTATACATCTGATCTGCTAGCATCAGGAAGGGAGCATTTATTATTGTCTATGAACATTGATGATCTGCAGCTGACACTGTTGCAGAAGTTATATGTATGAACTGTAGGCACCCAGATCTGTGCTATATAAATATATATATATATATTATTTATACAGCTTCACGAACCAGAACTTTATGATATCGAATATACAGAAGCTATCTGTTTACAATACAACTATTGAGTATTGAATCCTACATGACTATCAGCTAATATGATTTTGAATGCTGCATTCGTTGAACTATGTTGGTGATGACATAAATATGATGACTGTTTTGTGGCGTGCAATAAATGGTATAAACCTAAAGCGAAGTTACCATTTCTATGACTCTACACGTCATGTTGCCTGTGTTGTACCCTGTGAACTGTTCTACTGCAACATACACAGCAACATCCTAAATCAGAAAAGACACCTACATCTTGCACTTTAATACCAGGTGTCGATAGGGGTGGCAAGTGGTCGTCAATCTAAATCCATTTTGAATGGCCAGACATTCGTTGAACTGTAGTGTGTTATAACGGAGCTAACGTACCTGGCATTTTTTGGCGCACCATTATCATTTTGGTTAAATCCACCCTTATCACTAAGAATTAATGTTTATTCGCCAGGCACATAAAGAGAGAACCCTGGACATCGCATTCCTTTCTATATGGGATACAAACAAACAGTCGTGCAAACGCAAAAGGCAGGAATAAGCACGAAAAATATAAATAAACACTCACCCCTCAATAGATGGGGCTCAACAGTATCCGATCTTCTCCCATTCTGCAGACATGGCCAAACCATCTTAATTGGGACTGTTCTACTTGGGTCTGCAGGGGGTAGGATTTAAGGCCTTGACGTATCGTCTGGTTGCGTAGCATGTCTCTTCTTGTTACTTCAACCACCTTCCTCAGATACCTAATTTCTGAGGTTTTAGCTAAAATTAACCATTGCTTAATTCTACTCAAACGTGGTCTGCATATTCTAGAATTAACGTGCACAAGGAAAGCAGCATAGTTTTCGCTTATCTGAATATCTTGATAATACCCCCTTTGTGATAGAAGTGTCATTACCCTTCTATCTACATCTGTGCCAAAAGTAATCTTGTGCAAAGGTAGACACATTTGAAGTCCATATTAGATACTCTTGAGTTTTGGCCACTGTTGGACCACTACTGCAAAGCAAGGGAGGCAATACCGTCACAATGTAAAACAAATTGCTTCAGAAATAAATTCTGTAAGGGCATATGAATGCTTGGTGCAGGCTGCGTGTAAGGGGTTCATCATACATACTGTCGCAAAATTGGTTTCAAGTCATTGCAAACGGGATCAGTTAGATTTATAAACCCGTCTACGATCGAACGACCGCTTTCAAAATGGCGGCGTATCAGCGAAATGTGTATCGGACAGAGGAAATCGCCAACGATAAATAAAAACAGAAGGGAATCCGTATGAAAAGGATTTTACATTTCAGTACAGGGAAGGATGGTGTATAACTGCATATAAGATGGAACGGTAGGAAGTTCTCATTTACGGAGATATATGCGTATTTCGGCTGCCCACAGTTACGCTAAAAGCATGTAAACCCACTTCTGTTCTAAATATTAAAATCAACAAATAACAGTTTGGGAAATTACATGGATAGGAAAGTTTTATCAGCTGTATAAAACTAGATAAGATGGAACTATATGGATATTATATATGCCGAGAATGATAAAGGCAAAATTTCAGTCGACGCACAGTTCGGCCGAAATCACTGTTCGGGAAGGATTTTTCAGGCTTAGGTTTAAGCTGTGACGTCGGTACTCTCCGATACGTCCGCGCTATACGTATTTAAAGCGTATCGGTAAACTGAGCTAGAGACAACGAAAGAGGGTTCAGACAGACTGGAGGCAGAGTTTCGCCACGACCCATGAATTGTGAGCGGATCGCCAGAAACATTTTTAAGTCCAGTATCTGAAGTCTGAGGGTTCCATGAAATAACTCAAACCAGACTGTCCAGTATCAGAAGCCGGTGTAGTTCATCCGAGGCAATCCCACCAAAGTGCAGGACCCCAAAGAGTGAACTTCAACTGGTCATTGGCATCCCTACTGTTGGGCCTACCAAGTCTGATATCAGCAAAGGACAGTTTAAGCAGTATCAAGTTGGAAAGATAAGTGTCCTGTTTGACACTGACCACCTATACATGTGAAACCGCCAATAGTTGAAAACAATAAGTAACCATACAGAAACTCAGTCAACTGATGACAGTTATCCTTAAATTCAAAGGACTAATAACAGTGATTTCAGTAACTTTATTATTTAAGATCTTGAAGTATAAACAGACCATAATAGTAATTGTGTGAATACTTTTATATATGTATATATGTATATGCTCTTTTCCAACTAGTAGAAATAGAATATTAGTGTAATTATTAAACTATTTTAACTGTACCTGAGGATTTATTCACTTCTTCCATTTGTGGTTTCAGTGAATGTACATTTTACTTATCCCCTAGAATATAAGTAATCATAAGATAGTCATAGGGAGGAGACACCTTAAATCCTGGTACTACTTCTTACCAACTGGGCCAGGGTTTTTACAGTCTGACCATTTTTATGATAACAATACACCAGTGCTTATTTCTAAGACTGGGGTATTACTTGTAAGGTCAGAACTCTTTACTGGCATACTCTTACATATAAATAATTTTAAATAACCTCCCGCTACAGTGGGGGCTCGTCCGGGATATATCTTTGATATTCCTGAGCCAACTTTCCATTTCTGCTGTGTAGAAAATTTTGTTTGTAAAATTTTTTGAAAGAGTAACATAGTAGGAAATAATTATATTTTTAGGAGTACCATTGAGTACAGATAAAGAAAGCTGTTTCATATATGGTGAAGTCAGTTTAATTAACTTTAATTTTAACTAAGTTAATTATATTGTAGTAAATTAGTTGGAGTAAGATCGCTTGCCCTACTAAACTACAGATACATCATGGCTGACTTGGTCAAATTTAGGTCGGCTACACTGCAGGTGGGAAAAGAGCTTGGCATGGATGGTGACGCTCTGATCCGGTATGTCACGACGGAATGTGAAAAGTACACCGAGAGAGAAGCAAAGCAATTAGAAGCAGAGAGAGAAACAAAGAAATTAGAAGCAGAGAGAGAAGCCAAGAAATTAGAAGCAGAGAGAGAAGCCAAGAAATTAGAAGCAGAGAGAGAAGCCAAGAAATTAGAATTAGAAGCAGAGAGAGAAGCCAAGAAATTAGAAGCGGAGAGAGAAGCCAAGAAATTAGAAGCTGAGAGAGAAGAAAGGAGGTTACAAGCAGAGAGAGACCATGAGCTGAAAATGAGACAGCTTGATCTTGAACTTCAGGCTGGGACTATCACCCATGGTAATAGCTCACCTCATTCTGCGAATAGCTCTTTTCAGAACACAGCAAATGGGGCCATGAACTTCCACCTAGATCCATTTGTTGAAAAGGAGGACGCAATTGAGTCGTACCTGGATAGGTATGAAAGGCTAGCCTCTACATATGGACTGGAAAAGGAAAAATGGAGTCTAAAGTTATCTCAAGGATTGAGAGGTATTGCATATGATGTGTTCCTGAAACTCCCCAAAGAAGATCAGGAGAATTATGAAATCCTAAAACAAGCCTTACTTATTCGGTATGAAAAGAACTCAGAGGCATATAGGAAGAAATTTAGAACTTCTAAACCTCTACCTGGAGAAACATATAACCAGTTCTCAGCTAGGCTAGAAACGTATTTGTTGAAATGGAGTAGTTTAGGTAAGTATCAGAAAACCTACGAGGATCTGAAAGAAATGGTTATGTTAGAGCAAGTGAAAGATTCCATGTCTCAAGAAATGAGGAAATTCCTTATGGAACAAGGAGCAGAGAGGCTGGAAGACATTTTGAAATGTGCAGAGAGATACCAAGCAGCTCAAGCTGAATTGGTAGGAACAAAAAGGAAGCAGGTAGAAGGATATAAGCCACCACCGCAGAATACCGATTTTGACCAGATGGATCAACCATACAGATACAAGCAAAGATTTGATAATAAGGACAAGAACCCCCAGACTCAGGAAAATAAACCCTATAAACAGGGAGCTAAGTGGTGCAAATTTTGTAAGATGAGCAACCACAACACGGATGAATGTGGGAGGAAAAAAAACCCCTTCATCATGCTGCATGTCTACAGGTGAGGACTTCTGATAGGAAGGAACTGACTGTGAGTCAGAATAGCCTCCATCACCCACCTACACAGGAGATAGTGACTGTGAATGGCAAACCAGTCACAGGAATGTATGACACAGGTTTGTCCTATGACGCAGTCGTGTGTGCATCTCTGGTGAGCCCTGAACAAATCACCACAGAAACAGTAGACATTCAAGGGCCACTAAAAGGAACATCACCCCTTACTTTACCCATAGCAAAGATTCATGTCAGTTGTCGCTATGTGGAAGGGGAGATAAATGCAGCTGTGATAGATGATCCCTTTTACCCCCTAATGTTGGGGCGTAAATATGTTTTCTTGGGAGACCCTGTAAAACCTATGGTTATGGCAGAAACCCAGACCAGGTCTGACTCCAGGAACATAGAGAGGGACACCAACTTAAAATTTCATTCGACTGAAATGAAACGGGCTCAAGAAGCAGACAGCACATTGAAGCCTTGTTTTGGAAAATTGTCTAAAAACTCATAACGCTCCAAGGAAAGGACATTTCTATATGGAACATGGACTCTTGTACAGGAAAGCTGGCAGAGGGACGAAAAGTCATGGTCAAATTGTGGTACCATCCACCTATAGAAATAAAGTTATGGGTTGGGGGCACATAACAACTTTGAGTGAACACCTGGGTAATGGTGCCACAAAACAAAGAGTAGCCACCCAGTACTACTGGCCGGGCATTACGGAAGACATAAATCAGTATGTAAATTCCTGTCCAGAGTGCACCTATGTAGATTCAGAAAGTCGACGGAAGAGTCTTCATCAAAAATCTACAAGCAAACCAGCAATCAGGGGTACTCCCGAGATTTGCACGGGAGGGGAAAGGAAACATCCCACACAGGTTCAATTGCAGTCTGAACCCCATGCGCGGGAAAAAAGGAACAAATCACGTAGCGAAAATCAAACACCTACGGATTTGCGAGGGAAAACCACATCCAACTATCAACGAAAAGAGGGCGGTAAACTTCATGGGAAACCTACCGACCCGGTTTCACCAGCAGTAAGAGCCTGGATGAAAAGCCGAACAGGAAGGAGAGAGATAGTAAAGGATGAATATATTCTTGGAAAACAGAATGTGGACGCAGATTTTCTTAGTCGTCATCCCACAGAGCTTGAGGAGGATAGAAGGAAGGAAAACTAACCTCGGAATGGTCGTTTTGCAATTGTCTTGTACCCAATAGTTAAGCTAGATATCATCCAGCTTAAAATATGGGGGAGCTATGTCGCAAAATTGGTTTCAAGTCATTGCAAACGGGATCAGTTAGATTTATAAAACCCGTCTACGATCGAACGACCGCTTTCAAAATGGCGGCGTATCAGCGAAATGTGTATCGGACAGAGGAAATCGCCAACGATAAATAAAAACAGAAGGGAATCCGTATGAAAAGGATTTTACATTTCAGTACAGGGAAGGATGGTGTATAACTGCATATAAGATGGAACGGTAGGAAGTTCTCATTTACGGAGATATATGCGTATTTCGGCTGCCCACAGTTACGCTAAAAGCATGTAAACCCACTTCTGTTCTAAATATTAAAATCAACAAATAACAGTTTGGGAAATTACATGGATAGGAAGATAGAGTTTTATCAGCTGTATAAAACTAGATAAGATGGAACTATATGGATATTATATATGCCGAGAATGATAAAGGCAAAATTTCAGTCGACGCACAGTTCGGCCGAAATCACTGTTCGGGATGGATTTTTCAGGCTTAGGTTTAAGCTGTGACGTCGGTACTCTCCGATACGTCCGCGCTATACGTATTTAAAGCGTATCGGTAAACTGAGCTAGAGACAACGAAAGAGGGTTCAGACAGACTGGAGGCAGAGTTTCGCCACGACCCATGAATTGTGAGCGGATCGCCAGAAACATTTTTAAGTCCAGTATCTGAAGTCTGAGGGTTCCATGAAATAACTCAAACCAGACTGTCCAGTATCAGAAGCCGGTGTAGTTCATCCGAGGCAATCCCACCAAAGTGCAGGACCCCAAAGAGTGAACTTCAACTGGTCATTGGCATCCCTACTGTTGGGCCTACCAAGTCTGATATCAGCAAAGGACAGTTTCAGCAGTATCAAGTTGGAAAGATAAGTGTCCTGTTTGACACTGACCACCTATACATGTGAAACAGCCAATAGTTGAAAACAATAAGTAACCATACAGAAACTCAGTCAACTGATGACAGTTATCCTTAAATTCAAAGGACTAATAACAGTGATTTCAGTAACTTTATTATTTAAGATCTTGAAGTATAAACAGACCATAATAGTAATTGTGTGAATACTTTTATATATATGTATATGCTCTTTTCCAACTAGTAGAAATAGAATATTAGTGTAATTATTAAACTATTTTAACTGTACCTGAGGATTTATTCACTTCTTCCATTACACATACAGTGAAGCGCACTTAATTCGAAGCAGGATAATTTGTAGTTGGACTTAATTCGAAGGTTGAAACATACCCAGTGCAACAGCTAAATTTATGAGGAATAGGTGTGATTATAAGTGAGAAACCTGAGACAGACCACCACATTTATGAGAGGATTAGGTGTGATTAATTGTGTGTAGCCTGAGGGATTTATGAGAGAAATAAGTATGCTTACACGAGAGAAGCCAGAGACAAACACATTTATGAGAGTAATGTGAATATTTGAGAGAAGCCCGAGAAAGACCACCAAATTGATGAGAAAAGTAGGTGTGATTATATGAGAGAAGCCCATGACAGACCACCAAATTGATGAGAGAAATACAATTGTAATATGAGGCCGAACGAATAAGAAGAGGACGAATATAATTTCATTAAATTTTCTCCTCCGGACCCTGGTATCTGTAAAGTAATTTATGGGTCAAGTATGGCTGGCCTACCTGTACATTTTTTTCAAACTATTATTGCATAGTCACTGCGTTATCAGCTTACATTTTTGTTGTTGTTACCAATATCTTCATTACGCTTTGCACTAACGTGTTCTTTGACCCATGACACAGTCTTTGATTAGTTGTTGCAAAATTTTCAAACACTGCTAGGTTTTACAGTAATTAAACACAGGAAATTTTCATTTGACATTTTGAAAGTGCAAGTGCTTGAATTCCCTGGCCCATTGTGACCGGCTTCTGTTAATCCTGGGGACACCGAATCACAATGTAAGAGGCCGCCGGGCGCAAATTAAGTGGGGGCCCTCCTTTTATAACGGGCTCAACATCTATAATCAACTGACGGTAAATCTGTTGACAAATGTATCTACGTCATAATCATCATTAGTTGTTGGCTTCATAAGGAACATAAGACTTCAACGAATTGAAGTCAGGTTCTCCTGTCCTGTATCAGGTCCTCCTGTCCTGTGTCAGGTCCTCCTGTCCTGTGTCAGGTCCTACTGTCCTGTGATAGGTCCTACTGTCCTGTGTCAGGTCCTCCTGTCCTGTGTCAGGTCCTCCTGTCCTGTGTCAGGTCCTCCTGTCCTGTGTCAGGTCCTCCTGTCCAGTGTCAGGTCCTCCTGTCCTGTATCAGGTCCTACTGTCCTGTATCAGGTCCTACTGTCCTGTATCAGGTCCTCCTGTCCTGTATCAGGTCCTCCTGTCCTGTATCAGGTCCTCCTGTCCTGTGCCAGGTCCTCCTGTCCTGTGTCAGGTCCTCCTGTCCTGTATCAGGTCCTCCTGTTCTGTGTCAGGATCTCCTGTCCTGTATCAGGTCCTCCTGTCCTGTATCAGGTCCTCCTGTCCTGTGCCAGGTCCTCCTGTCCTGTGTCAGGTCCTCCTGTCCTGTGTCAGGTCCTCCTGTCCTGTGTCAGGTCTTCCTGTCCTGTATCAGGTCCTCCTGTTCTGTATCGGGTCCTACTGTCCTGTATCAGGTCCTCCTGTCCTGTATCAGGTCCTACTGTCCTGTATCAGGTCCTCCTGTCATGTATCAGGTCCTCCTGTCCTGTGTCAGGTCCTCCTGTCCTGTGTCAGGTCCTACTGTCCTGTATCAGGTCCTCCTGTCCTGTATAGGTCCTACTGTCCTGTATCAGGTCCTCCTGTCCTGTATCAGGTCCTACTGTCCTGTATCAAGTCCTCCTGTCCTGTGCCAGGTCGTGCTGTCCTGTGTCAGGTCCTCCTGTCCTGTATCAGGTCCTCCTGTCCTGTGTCAGGTCCTCCTGTCATTATCAGGTCCTCCTGTCCTGTATCAGGTCCTCCTGTCCTGTGCCAGGTCCTCCAGTCCTGTATCAGGTCCTCCTGTCCTGTATCAGGTCCTTCTGTCCTGTGTCAGGTCCTACTGTCCTATATCAGGTCCTACTGTCCTGTATCAGGTCCTCCTGTCCTGTGCCATCCCGCCAAAATCTTTTATGTCTTCTTTATCCCTTGTATTTCTGTTTCGAGAAACGGGGCATGCCCTTCCGTTTAGCAGAAGAACAAGGGAAATCGTTTAAAAAATAAAATATATATATATACAACGGGCGAGGGTTCCATTAGACAACTACTTTTCAAGCCCACTCGGTGCCGGGTCTCCGGAGCATGCCTGTTCCAGCCGGGTGGTAGTTACGCCAATGGGCAGAAAATATAATAAGCAAGATACTGATGCTAATTTTTCTCGATCTTTTGTTTTAAAAATTGTCTATTGTTTAAGTTCAAACTACGGTTATAAACAGACATACAGAGCTGTACGGTCTGTGCTGCTTTCCCGCCTACATCTTGAGGCGTCAAAAATACAGATGACGTTCCTTCTTCTGCGAAGTGGTTTGCGCACATATTCTCAGCAGTCATTGTGTTGTGTGGGTAGGAATTGAAACCTACAACGTTTATAGTACAGAACCAGTCAAGGACGATTTGAATGTTTTCATTTTCACTAATGTCTCCCTTGGTCAATTATCTCCTCTGTTCTGGGGTTTTCCCTGCTTAAAACTAGAGTATTGTAAAATAATATATTATGTAGGTAATGTAAGATGGTGGTATCACCACAATAATAATATAAAACCTATCGCTTTGGTAAACAAAAAGGTAATGATTCTGTACAGTGACAACGGACGTAGAATGACACCAGGCCTTCGTCAGGAAAAAAAAAAAGAACCAAAACAGACGCAAAAGAAACGGGGAACTAAGTTAAATTAAAAAAAATAATAATAATAAAATCAATACGACCCGGAAGTGGAAATGTCCGATGTCGCTGTCACCAAATCCCGCGTGCACAAAATGACCACTCGAAAGAATCAAGGTAAGGAATGGTGAGCGCAGATAGAGTTAAAAACTCGACATGAAAAATGGCACGAAAAAAAAAAGGAGCGGCAAGTAAAAGACGCGATTGGTGAAGAAACAAAATGATAAAATAAATCTTGATATAAATAATTCATACATATTAAAGACCGCCCCAGAAAAGGTCACCCCATAAGGTAGATTATATTGTATAAAATGAAACCGATTTGCCTCATCAGAGGAACAGGATCTGGTTGGAGTGACCTGGATATCTGGACATCGCACTGGATTACAATTTCTTAAAACGTGACATCTGGTGAAAAATTATTATTGTCTGAAGACAGCATCATACTCTGTGGTTTGCAAACGTGACATGTGACCAAGAACATTGCGCCTAACTGCAGGAATAAACCAAGAGATACACTGTCACATTCCCCTCTATCAAACGGCCTGATGTAATAACAAACAAAGGCAAGTGGATTCTATTAGATAACGTTGAGCTAAGAACCAAACAGGAACAAGTGAAATAAGAACATCGGATGGTCTCTGATGTATTTGTTACAACCACAGGAGTTCGATAGTGCTGTGTGCTATCACCACTACAGTTCAATATATATATATGGACCAAATAGCATAAGAAGCAAAACCGAAGCAAACCCAGAAGACAAAGTAAACACAGAAAGCGAGGAAATCAACCCACTGTATGAGTTATATTTTTACATATGACGACCAAAATCTAATGTATGAAGATGAAAATAAATGGCAAAAGCATATATCTGCACTTAATTGAACCTATAAAAGATCGAACACGAAGATCACCATATCAAATGCAGAATCTATGAAGATCAGCAGATCACCAGGTCCACTAAATATACATGTGAACAACATCAAGCTCAAACAGATTCCAGAGTTCAAATACCTTGGAAGAATTTTTACAGAAACTGGAAAACTTTACAGAGAAGTTGAAACAAGATGTCAAGAGGCCAGTGCAGTTAGTTACCAACCGTCGCTACCACTCAAAATCAGAATATCAGTATGAAAACTAAAGAACTGTATAAACTGTATATTTTTACCATCAGTGTCAAACATGGTCCCTGACCAACGCACAGGAGAGGAAAATTATTCCCTGATATATGAGATGCTTAAGACAAGTCGTGAATGTTACCAGGGAGAGACAGACTGAAAAAAAAAAATGGCATCACAAAAATGGTAGGAATTACATTCTGTATAAAGTATATAGACAGACAGAAAACTAAGGGGTTTGCCCATCTCATAAAAATGAAGCCCGATAAATTACCACTACGCGCATACAACAGTAGGTCTCTGGTTTCAGGGTGTGGCGGGATTGTCTCCCCTGCTCTGCGGTAGTGGTCCACTAATGGCCAAACTCCGAGTAAAAGATGGCGGTTTTTAAAGGTTTCAATCTTCGCTCAAGATTACTCTTTGCAGAGATGTACATAGACAAATGATGCTTCTATTCAAAGGTGCCTTACAGGAATTTTACAGAATGACAAACAAAGCAACTGAGATCATCTAAGCTGTCATGAACTTATTAATCTCCGCCCCTTCTATGAGGAAAATTATTAACTCGCATTTTCTGAGCACCCAGCTGAAGGTGTTTCAGTAACGAATTAATTTACCAGCTCTATGTATTTAAAAACCAACGGGCTGATCACCCGTTTGCCAGTCACTTCGATTACGGAAACAACAGCAAATGGATTGATTTGCCGTTGCCCTAAAGACGCCAATAGGGTGCAAATTCTGCTGTTGCCCTAAGACGCCACTAGGCGTAATGGCCACTGACTGCTTTGACGGTCGGTGGCTAAGGACGGAAGAAGAAAGAAGAAGATGTATTTAAAAGAAAGCTGAGTCATACGGGTGCAAATTCAAGAAATACTGATTAAATCAACTGTAGATTTATAGTTACATATAACAAGTTTGATAACTAATTATTGGTTAACAAGAGTGAGATAAAGTTATTTTAACAAGGAAATGATCAATTAATTTTGATAATCATTGGCTGATACAAGTGGAAATTTTACAAATCTACTGTTGCCAATACTTTGGTACTCAACTGGCCCAGTGGTGACGAGGATTAGTCGTTGATGTTGGGCTCCGTTACTGCTGGTTTCCAGAGGTATTTTGGACTGTTTCTTCGCTTTCAGAGTCAAATACTGTGGCAGTAGCACGTCCCTTGTAGCAAGACCGGGGTAACTACTGAGGTTGCAAGCGTCTCCTAGACCGTTTGATGTAGGCGTCTAGCGCCGACTGCTGGCAACTTGTATCATAAACTGAAAGTAAAGAAATGCCTCTTTTTAAGCATCAGGTCTCCTGATAGAAACATCAGACGACCTCCACTTCCATCCCCTTCTTGTTCTTTTTGTTCTTCTGCGTTCAGTTTGTAGTCATTCTAAATCTGCAGGCCTGTCACCAGGACGGAGTCCAGAGTCTTTTCAAGGTCGGCGCGGCAGCTCCATAGCTTCTGCCTGAGCTCAACATCCTCTGGCCAGGTCAGGCGTCGTGGATCGTCATGGGTGGGCACTTTTGGAGAATGTGTTCAGGGCTCTGGATTCCTGTTCCACATAGAAATTCATTTGTATGAAATATCCGTAGCCAAATGGGCAAGACACTTTGGAATTGGCACGTAAACTAGTGCCTTTATGATAAATTATGAATCGCACACCAGTAATTCTGCTTCAACTTTATGATTAATGCCCTGAACAGAAAAAAAATTCTTTTTGGGATTTGAACAGCAACTACAAATATATGTAATTATGGCCGTGGAAAATCATTATCTGTGGTAAGTGACGAGGGAGTCATGATTTTGTTGGAAAAATCCAGCAACAGCATTGAAATCCCACGAAAGTTACCAGTAAAAAGTGAACTCCTAGAAGGAAATGTTTAGATTGGCTGGGTATATAAGCCCGCTCAGATTCAATTCTGGTCTCAAAATTTCATAGCTGAAAAGACGTCTAACGGACTGACTCACACTTGTTGAAGCCACATAGCCACAGCTTATAGCTGAGAAAAGCAAAGCTGACCTGCTTGTGAGCAGACTTGCGTCAGTGATAAAGTCAGATCTGTAATACTATGCCTGAAGGGTATGTTAGACTTGTAATAATCATTGGGCTTCAAGTATTTTGGGGCTATGTTAATTACTGTAGTGTTTAATATTAATGTTAGCGTTGACTTTGAATTACCTGTTGATATCTTAACCTTGGTACTCTAAACCCTGGGCTGATAACTGAAATTGGTTTCCAAACTGAATTTAACCTCAGCAATCCTAAACAGCATGACGTAACTAGAAGTCCTTGTCAGGACTGAACAATACCAGCTATAAGAGCTTTCAGTCCTTTTCAAGGCTTAGCTCTTAAATGCTGGATGCTAAAGAGTTCGTCTACTTCTTCTTCTGCTTCTTCTTCTTCCACTGCTTCTTCGCTGCCTTAGTCTCCTTTTCAATTTAAAATGTCGTTGATATAATATCTTTAAAAGGAAACCACTTTTGGCATGAATTAAGGCCAAAGGGAAGCAATAAAGACAAAATTCAGAAATAAATTGTAAAAGATGCCTATAATATAGTAATGTATTTTATTGATTGTGTGACGTACTTTTTTAATTGACATGACCACGGTCTCATGAACTATATTGTCTAAATGAGGATTCTGATCAAAAGTGGCCCATCATCATCGGAGGATCATCTTGGTGATAGAAATAAGATACCATAATCTGTGCTTGTGTTTGAGGTTCTTATCTTAGAGAGTCACAACAATAGTAACATAAAAGGCTGCAGTGCCGGGATCACACACAATTCACACATTCTACTAAATAAAGTCAATAGACCTCACTTTTAGCCCCAGAAGGGGTATTAAAAATACAAAAAAAAAAAAAAAGATTCAAGGAACATCTCTGCAATTCGCCAGATAGTTGCATTGTGGCTACCTGTCGTCTAGGTGATTTAAGTAACTTGGACATCAACACCTGATGTACGACGAGAATTCCACTTATTATCCAAGAAACTTAGTCAAAATCATCTTGGTATTAGGAATCAGATACCATAATCCGTGCATATGTTCCAGGTTCTTATCGTAGAGAGTCACAACCAAAGCTTGTGATTAGTAACATAAAAGGCTGCAGTGTGTGATACAAGGAACACCTCTGCAATTCGCTGAATAGTAGCATTGTGGCTACCTGTGTTGGTGATTTAAGTATCTTGGACATAACAGCTGATGCATGACGAGAAATCCACCTATCATCCACTCCTCACTTTGAAGAAACAAGATCCAAAAGTCACCAATTGCCCGAAATGATGAACAAAAACATTGACTCTTTATAGTTTCCCATCTTGTGATTTGTGCAAAATATATGTCTGCAATCTTTACCAAACTTCTATTTTAATTAATAATTGTACAGATAAATTGTATAAATCGCAGCTGATTCATTTTGTTTAAATTCTAGTTCTGTTTGAAACATTAATTATCTACATTCTCCGACGCAAGTCTGGGTTTGTCTCCAGATGGCATCTTGGATAAAGAAAATTACATTATTATCTCCCAACAGTGCGTCTGGGGTTGACGATTGATCAAACAAGTCGCTATTGGTAGACTATTAATCCGTCTGGTTAACGATGTTTGCCCCGTGAACAAAGGGTAACATGTCATATGGTCATGTCAATCGTGTTATGAATGACGAAGTTAAGATAACCTTGATCAATGAGAGCGCAAGAATGCGAAAAGGAGAGGGTTGATGAATGTCACATTAAAATTCAACAGGATCGAATATATGACATGTGAAACACAACACGGAGAAGAACAAGAGGCTGATGGATAGACAGCATCACAGAAATTCTACAACAACACGGGTTCACAGCAGCCAGACCAAATAACCGTAGCCAAAGAATGCAAAACTTCAGTTCTCCATTACGCTTCACGGCAATAGTGGACAGAAACATAAGGAAGAAATAAGATAGCACATGGAACAGAGCCGGACAACAAATAATAACAACGGAGATTAAAAATAATAAAATGTTTTTTTTTAATTTCTATAAATTGCAGAGTTGACATTTTCTTACTTACTTACTTAGTCGTTCCCCTTCTACCGTGAGGTGTAGAGGTTTGGAAGAGAGAGCGCCAGACTATTCTATCGGCTGTCTTCCTCCTGGCCTGGTTCCATTCTAGTCCTCGGTCCTTCAAAGATTGTCTAATGTTGTCCTCCCAGCGGACTCTGGGTCGTCCTCGGGGTCTGGATCCTTGGCTCTTTGTTTCCCATGCTTGTCGTGGTAGCCGATCTTCTCCCATTCTGCAGACATGGCCAAACCATCTTAGTTGGGACTGTTCTACTTGGGTCTGTAGGGGGTGGCATTTTAGGCCTTGACGTATCGTCTGGTTGCGTACCATGTCTCTTCTTGTTACTTCAACCACCTTCCTCAGATATCTCATTTCTGAGGTTTGGAACTGGCTTTTATGGGTTGTAGTCATTGCCCATGACTCGCATCCATATGTCAAGACTGGGACATAGGTGGAGCGGTATACAGCCATCTTCGTTTTCTTACCAACCTCTCTCTTGCTGAGGAATCCTCGATTTATGGCCTTGAAAAAGTCTCCCAGCTGCTGCTTTTCGAGTGGCCAACTCTTCTTTGATGCCTCCCTTTCGGTCTATAATAGCTCCGAGATATTTAAAGTGGTGGACCTGCTCCAGGACCTGTTCTCCCAGCTTAATCTGATGTCTTCTTTCTTCTCGTGATATCACCATGGATTTTGTTTTAGAGCTGCTTATGACCATCCCTCTCTTCTCCAGCTCTTCCTTCCATACTTGCAGGTTGGATTGGAGATGTGCCTCTGATTTAGCAATCAGGGCAACATCATCAGCAAATGCCAGCTCTGAAATATAGACCTGTCTCATCTTCCAGTACCCCACTGAATACTTTCTTGTTCTCTCCTTACATGCCTTGATGACATCGTCCATAAGGAGTATGAAGAGGTAAGGTGATAGGATATCACCTTGTCTTACACCAGTGGTGGTCCTGAACTCTTCTGACTTATGGTTTGCTGTCCTCACATAATTTCTGCAAGACTTGTAGAAGCTCTGTATAGCATGAATCAGAGGTGCTGGAATATTCTTCCTTGCCAAACAGTCCCAAAGTTTGCTCCAAGGGACCCTGTCAAACGCCTTTTCCAGATCTATGAAACAAAGATGGATCTCACTCTTATACTCAAGGGCCTTTTCACTCAGCTGTCTGAGTGTGAAGATTAGGTCTTGAGTACTTCGGTTTGCTCGGAATCCGCACTGGACCTCATCCAATTGTGGCTCAGCTAGGCGTCGGAGTCTCTGCTCTAGGATTCTAGAGTAGATTTTTCCAGGGACACTGAGAAGGGATATGCCTCTATGGTTTCCACACTGTCGATTGTCACCCTTTTTGAAAATTGGTGTTATTATGGCGATCTCCCAATCCTTTGGTATGGTCTTGTTGCACCATGCTGCCTGTAGGACCCTTAAGAGTAACAGGTCGCCTGATGCTCCCATGTACTTAACCATTTCTGGTGTTATACCATCATGCCCTGCTGCTTTGCCCATCTTGATTTTCTCCAGTGCTGCCTTCAGTTCTTCCATCTTTATGTCATCTTCATCACCATTGGTTTCCTCTTCTGTGCTAGTGGTTATCATTTCTGATGCTTGACCTTGCTCACCATCAAGGAGTTCTGAGAAATATTCTTTCCATCTTTCCATTACTTCCTTCGGGGCAGTAAGCAATTTGCCTTGCTTGTCCTTTATAAATTTGAGAGGGCATTGTTTTTCCTTCCTCATGTTCTTTAGGGTCTTATAGAACAATTTCTGGTTTTCTTGTGCATCTTTTTCTAGCTTTTCTCCAAATTCTTCCCAGGACTTCTGTTTTGCGGCTTGCACTTTGTTCTTTACTTCTGTTCTGAGTGTCACATATTCTCTATATCTTTCCATTTGTCCTGTTGTGTTTTTAGCTCCTAAGTATTGTTTCCATGCCATTTTCTTCTCTCTTATTTTCTCTTTGACTTCCTCTGTCCACCAAGGTGTCCTCTTTCTCTGGTTCCCAAGTCGGACTTCACCACATGCTTCTGCAGCAGCTGTCTTTATGATATCCTTGAATTTATCCAGAGGGTTTCCAAGTCATCAGGTTGTTCTTCTGTGTTGTTCACCGCTGCAGCAATAAGCCCCTGATATCTGGTCTTAATTTCTGGCTCTCTCAGCTTGTAGGTCCTAATGCTCATTTCTCCTGCTCGTTTACTTGGTTTCTTGCGTGATGTTGAGCAGTTCCTAGGCTGAGCAACTCTTTCAGTTGTTCGTTTGATTGTTAGCAGGTAGTGATCACTTCCAATCTCTGGCCCCCTCCAGACTCTTGCATCTCGGACATATTTGAATGAGCTTCTCCGAACAATGGCATAGTCAATCACTGACTTCTCATTCTTTGTTGGTTCACATCTAGTGTATGCATGTATGCGCTTATGGGGGAACTTTGTGTTTGTAATGATCAGATTCTGCTCACTGCAGAATCTAAGGAGTCGCTTTCCATTGTCATTGAGAGTGTCTTCTCCATATCTTCCGATAACTCCACCCCATCTAGCATGGTCATTTCCAACTCTGGCATTAAAATCTCCGAGCATGATAACTTCATCTAGGCAGTCATCCACTGTCCTTTGAAGCAGCTCGAAGAATTCCTCCTTGACCTCTGCTCTCTCATCCTCATTTGGCCCATACACTATGACCAGGTTGACTATGGTTTCTCCTTCTTTTAGTTTCACAACCATAATGCGCTCTGAGACAAAGTTCCACCCCTTGATACTATCTTTTTGATTTTGGGCCACAATGCAACCCACACCCCCTTTAGCTCTTTCGGATATGGGTACACCACTGTAGAGCAGCGTGTTGCCATTGAGATCCATGACTCCTTGTCCTTTTTTCTTTGTTTCCGTTATAGCCAGGATTTCTAGTTTTGCTTTCCTCATCTCTTCCACCAGCTCCTCTTCCTTCCCATTTATACTTCTTGTGTTCCATGTTCCATAAGTCGTAGTCCGTAGTCCGTTCCAGTTCGTCGCCTTTAGAATCAGTCCGGTTTTCTCTCTTGTGTTACTCGTAATCGTGGTTTAAAGCAAACAGGTGATTGGCCTGTTGTGCCCTTGCATGGTGGAGGGGCTGCCTCCTTATGGCCTCCATGCAGGCCACCCTCCTCCTTTTTCATCCGGGCTTGGGACCGGCATTGGCGGAGTTAGAGTTGACATTTTCGACAGATCTTAATGTTGTCAGCAATGTTTTAGAAATTCTAAATTTATCATCTGTGTAAACGCTGTTACATAATTGTAATACACCTTTAAACCAATCTATCTTTCAGACCGGCTTGGCAGGGATTCTGTGTGTGGGAATTATTGCCGTCCATTGTATGCACATGCTCATAGACTGTAGTCAGAGGTTGTGCAGAAGGTGAGAGAGAATTCTGGGTAATTTAGTTTTCGTTCGACACACACGAGGAATGGACCACGTAGACCGATGCGGTTTTTGTGGTTTGTCTGAAGCTCAAGTTGGGCAATGGAAAGACGAATGTAGATTTTATTAGAATTCGTGACCATTTTAAGTTAAATTTGAACAGAGTTGAGATGGATGTAAACAAAATTCAGTTAAAAATAGAAGACTGGTTCTCCAAGTTAGAGAGTTAAAGTAGGGATGACAACCCTAACCCAAAAACGTTACAGAATATACTATAAAGGTGCATAGAACCTTACAGCTCAAGTGGAATGAATTCTCACGGCAGAGGTTTATGATACGAACTAATGAAAAAAAAAAATTGTAAGTCACATCGTTGGTAGATTTTCTAACGACGATGGCAAAAAAGTAAACACATCGTAGAGAAAGCGTGGCAATAATAAATAAGTAGACTTACTCTGGACTGGAACTATCAGTGCTGTTGGGAAGAGAAGCTCGGGGTAGCTAAAAAAAAAAAAAAAAAGATACTGAAGAGAATGTCCAAATACAAAGCCAAAACTACTGGAGCTTCATGGACATTGCTGAAAAAAAAATCTTGATAGAAGGCGTCGGCGACCAACAATCACAGCTCTATTCACCACGACCACTTCTTCTTTCGAACTCCAGGGGTTTGTATGTTCACTCATTACCATTGTGGAATTGATGGCAGAGGCTACGATTGGTCAGATGACCAGGGTTGAAAATATATCCAAAAGGGAAGATTGGAGTAAGTCAGTGGAGAACTGGATAAACTACCAGCAGGTCATCATTAGCCTTGGCAGAGAGTACAGAGCTTGGGGCAATGGAAAAGCAGAGCCGGAGGTTAATCAGCTGATTAGTGATCATGCTGGGGATGATGACGCCATTGTGCACACTGATGGGTTGTAGTGCGTGGTGAGAAATCAGAATTCTCTGTGAGAATAGAGGGTAGGGTCGTTGCTGAACAGAGTGGAGCCTACATGACAACAACCTCCAGCATGAGAATGGAGGTAGAGGCAGTTACTGCAGCACCGAGGTGGCTGTTAGAAACTCCATCAACCAGGGCAGTTATATTGTCAGACTCTCAGGCCATGCTTCGGAAAGTTCCGAACGGATGGCTGCAGCAGGAATGGAAAACATCAATAGAATCCTCAAATCTTCAAGAACTGGTGTGGACCTACTGTCCTGGTCATGCAGGGGTACGTGGCAACGAGAGAGCTGAGACTGGCCTCGAGAGCACCCACAGTGAGGACACTGGATATGGATAAAGGAGAGATACTCAGGGCAGTTAATGATCGCCTGCTAAATAATGTCACTGCAATGGATAAATCAACAAGGCTGAGACTGTTGGAGTTTGGCATCAAACGTGGGACTAGCAGAGATGGACGGGAAAGAGGATGCATCCGTTGTATGTACAACCAGCGTGCTACAGGTACAATTAGCATTCATACTCTTCGAAATTTGCTGAGACTGACCGCCTATGATTTTGCCCTGAGTGCAGTGAGGTCGAGTCTGATTAACAATAACAATAACAATTGGGGTGCGTTCCAGTGTTTACCTGCGAACCCAGAGGGCTTCCCCAACTCAGCGGGCTCAACGTTGGTAGAATTTATAAAACGTACCAGAACCACTAATTGGCGGCTGATGCAATGTCACGAGTTGGATGACCCGATACCTTCGAGGGGATCGACTCCACGACTACCGAAACAATAATGTTGCTGATGATGTCAACATCTTTGCTGTTTTCTCAAACAAACTACAGATATTATCGCAGTTGCGGTTTTGGATTTGAACTATCAGTTATCGCTTTACTGTCAAGTAAATTTAATACAACGGCTCCACTTGCCCTAAGCATTGATTTAGAGCAGTACGCAGCGTCTGCTACTCGTGGCTCGAACGTACTAGAATCATTACCTCATGAGACAAGTGCTTTACTATATCCACGAGAGCTGTGTTCCACAAAAATTAGCACCGTTATATTTCTCTTGCATAGAGGCAGAGTCATCAAGTGTTAAATGCACTCTTCATCTTTGTATGAGACAGAAACATGGACAATGAACATGGGGTTGGAAGACAGAATTGAGGCTCTTGAAATCTGGATGTAAAGAACATTCTTCTTTAGGGTCGTATATAAGGGTAAGAGAAGAAAACAAATAAATCTGTTAAGTGCCCGCTTTCCAGCCATCACCTTTTCAAAACAACAACAACAACAAACAAATAAAGAAGTCAGAAAAAAAAACTGTGAATGAAAAGAGATATAATGAATGAAAAAGGTGGAGGTAGTCCTATTGAAGATATTGCCGTAGGAGAGTGAAGTGTTAGAGACTTTAATTCAAGAGCAGAGTCAAATACCTGTTTACAACATAGTAGACTAGAGCGTGACCTACAACATTTTGAGATCGGAACCAGGTGACCTTGCCACTATAAACAAGATCTTAGCATTCTGCCTATCGGAAGCTCATGAGAGAAACATTAGACAGATACAATATTTAGGACATTTAAAGAGGGAAAAAACCTCACATTGTTGACAACCATAACAGAAGGACAAGTTGAAGACAAACGAGCTTCAGAAAGATAACGCTAAAATAAAAAAAAAAATAAAAAAAAATTAAAAAAAAAAACAAGGAAGGTTATTTCGTATTTAAAGGAAAATCCCACAAGTATTCTTCTTCCTCGTTCTTCTTCCTCGTTCTTCTTCCTCGTTCGCCTTCAGACTTCCACATTTATGACTCTAATAAAGGCAGGTATCAACTCAAGGTTCCCAACATCTCCAAACAGTTTTTCGTTGACAGAAGTGGGTTGTTGCCATATGCTACTCCGTTCATTACTGTAGGCTGGGCAATACTGCAGGAGGTGTTCGACCGTCTGTTACGGTAGTTTAATTGGCATTGTCTGCTAGAGGTTAGCAGCATGCGATTTTAGGGGTTACAACGTTTAATGTAATGTAAAAATATTATTAGCCTATTGAACGCTGTGACGTTTCAGCGTTGGTAGTCACGCACCGTGACCAAGAGACGGGACCCTTTCTTGAATGACCGTCGAACTGAGAAGACGTGTCCTTGTAGTCTTATAGTGTCGGGCATGGAGTGCCACACAGTTATATTGTATTTTATTATGGACATGGGTCAGTCCACTGTTATGATGAAGAAAGATGAATGTTACAGGTTAGTAAATGACTAAACCTAGTCGAGATGAATTAACAGTCCGTTTTAGTTATATTAGTGCCAGACGCATAATCTCACTGTCGGTCGTTGGGATCACCAACCACGCGTGCATATAGTTATGTCGTTCTGCCTACAGTAATTCAGATTTACGGGACAAAGGACTGATATGCAAAGATAGCTAATTCAATATAGGATTCTAAATTATATATGTGATGTATTCATGATCAACGTATGATGTCTGAAAATGTGTAATAAATTGTTGGGACTCATAAGGGACTTATCACATTCATTGAGGTTGACTAGTTCCAACAGTTATGATAGTCACAAGATTATACACCCATCTTCGCGTAATATACCATCAAGCACGATACAGAAATAAAATGAATGAATTGATGCACTGGCCAATGGAAGCGGAAGCTTCCTTCGTTCAATGAAAATCTTCAACGGTCACACATTTAAACAGAGGAGGTTTTGCAACAGTGGTGACATTATATATATAGAAGAAAAGAGAAACACAACCCCAACCTCCTCGCAACAGTGGTTGGCCATTGTTTGGGGACGAAAGAACACAAAAAAAAACGGAAATTTTTTTATCATTGAACTCCGAAGGAATTGTTTACTTTCAATGAACAATCACGTGATATGCTAAAACGTGACCTATGATGCAGATGCATAGTTACACAAAGCTGACGTCATACTATTGTGCGTACATGCCAACAGATCAAACGACAACCTTCAACGTGAACATAGTTTGATGAATTTGATCAAGAAATAGACAATCTTTATATACCAACAAGGAGCAGACAATGTTAAGACATTTGTTTTAACCCGTTGATGAACTTGGCATCGCCGGAGCATTTAAAAGATAAGTTTAATTGTGACTATTGTCTGTCATAAACCACACACAGTACTAAGTCCATTTCGTCTATACGGGCATGTCTATTCTATGTTTCATATATATATGTTATCTCTGTTTTCACCGTTTGTGTTGTTCCTAATTCGTGGGAATGGTTGGGCGGTGAATTGAAATCAATTCTATGGCTCTCTGGATGCCACGAACTGATTTTAATTGTTCTTAAGGCCGTTAGTTAATTGCATTTAACGAAGAACCCATCGACGACTTTCCGGTGATTTTGTCCGTTCGAATTTGCAATTAATTGACCGTACATGTTAGGTGTCTAGTCTAGTTATAGCTGGGGTATTCTAGTGTATTTAGTTCTAATTTTTATTCATTTCTGTAGTTATGTTTGTAATCTATCGTGTTTTTCTGATCTGACTATCATTTCGTTTATAGATTTGTATAACCGTTAATGAGTCATGTATACGTCACTAATTTTTGTGTACGCAGGTTAATTTTCTATTCAGTTCACTCTTTGATCTCTCACTTCCGGTTTATTCTACTTAGTTATAAATGCATTTTTATTGTGAAAATGTCTTTGTCGTATTGTAATACTGTTCTGTAATCCTTGGTTAACAAATTGTGTTGTTTGTATTCATCTCATCCATTTATAATATAATATTAATACTATAATTTATTCATTAATAAGAGTGTAGATCAGCGTTTCCCAAACTTTTTTGGGTCACCGCCCCCTTGGCTCCCAGGGCATGTCCCCAGCGCCCCCCTGCATTTCCCCACACTACATAAAAAAATGTAAAGAGTGAAAAATAAGAGCAACTGTTAATACAGTAACAACTAATTGCTCAATTTATCACATTCTAATATAAAGCTACAGATACGCTTATTTATTAACTTCATTTAAATAGAAAAATTTAATTACTTAGTGCTGTAAAACAAACAGCAGTATGCGAAAGTAAATTATAACAAACTTACTTCATTTTTAACTTCTGTGAGATGGATGTGCCTGGTGTAGTGATATCAGCTTCTCAACATCAGGCTGAAAGTTACGTAGAAGGAGTCTCAGATCCCCACGTTCAGTAATCTGCAGTCTGTTTCTCTGCTTCGAAAGAAGTTGTACAACCGCGCTGAAACCACGCTCTACTAAATACGACGTTGGAAAGGCAATACAGAACATCTTAACCTTTCCCCACACTGCAGGGTAGCGTTCAGAGATTTCTTTCTGCAACCAAAAGTCTTGATATGATTTCTTGAACATTGGCTTAAGCTCAGCGTCATTTTGTAGCGATATCAGTTTCTCTTCCATCCTTCCTAGTTCCTCACTGCCCGCGTCCAGGAATGGATTTATTATCCAGTCTGGAACTGTGATCAAGAGAAGATCCTGAAACCTTTGAGACATGTCTTTATGCAGCATATCTAGATGTGCACAATATACTTGAAGATTATCCTCTGGTATTTTGTCTTTCTCTTCCAACTCTAAGAGGCTGGGAAATTGAATTAACTCGTGATGGCCAATATTACGTTTGAATAGCGTTAATTTGGCCAGAAACGTGGAGACGACAGATTTGACTTTTATAAGATTAATATCATTTCCTTGCAGTTGTAGATTTATTTCGTCAAACTTTGTGAATAAATCTGACAAATATGCAATGTCATGCCTGATATTCGTTAGTTCTGTACGGAGCGAAGCATGCGAATCTTTGAAGAATTCTACCACAGTTTCAAAAAGAGCATAAAAGCGTCCCAGACAATTTCCTTTTGAGAGCCACCTAACTTCTGTGTGCATCAGCAAACGTTCAAACTGTTCATCATTCTCAGTACAAAGCTCTCGAAATAGTCGAGAATTGAGAGCATGGGACTTAATTTTGTTAATCGCTGTGATACCAGTATTTAATGATTTGTGAAGCCGATCACTTAGATTTTTTGCGACAAGATGTTGTCTGTGAATTACACAGTATATTGTAAATATACCAGGTACAGCTTCTTTTAAGAAAGCGATAAACCCGCGGTAACAACATATCATTGATGGTGCCCCATCTGTTGCACAAGCAAGAATGTTAGTAGCGAAATGTCCTTCTCTTTGAAAAATTTCTCTACTACACGAAATATTGACCCTCCTTTTGTATCACATACTAGTTGCTTAGCAAATACCAACTCTTGAACCAAGCTTTCATCTTTTACGAAGCGAACATAGGCAAGAAGCAAAGATTCGTTGCTAGGCAAAGTTGACTGATCCAACTGCAATGCAAATTCTGTTGTCCTAAGTATATTGCACAATGTATTTTCACCATTCTCAGCCATTTTATCTATTCTTCTTTGAACAGAGGTATTGTTGAGCGGAATTGCTATAATTATTTGTTCAGGTGACTTTTGCATAACTGTACTCACAAATTCCCTTATAGCTGGCAAAATTAAATTTTCTGCGATTGTATGAGACTTTCCAGATTTAGCTATCAGCAATGAAATTTTGTATGAAGCTCGCAAACCACCACAGCTTTGTTGTGAAGTGTTGACAAACATGTCACGGACTGTTTTACGTTTCTGAAAGTTTTCACGAAGTGACTGAAAATATGTCACTGTTTTATCTGGGTGAATTTTTTTCAAATGTTCAAGTGGTCTGGAAGGTTTCATCGCCTCATTTGAAAAGGCCCTCTCACATAATAGACACATTGGCAGTTGTTGGTTATTTAGTGCTGGAATAAATTCATATTTCAGATATTAAACGCTGTATTGTCTGCACTTCTTTTTAGTTTGTTCTGCTTTTGCCATATTTGTTCTGAATTCTAGAACAAAGAATTGATTTTACAATTTTGCAGATAGAAAAATGTTCGTCGAGTAAACAACAAAAGCTGATTTAAAAGTGGCTTTACAAAAATGTTGACACAGATGTTCTTACCAGTTTACTCTTCTATTTTATAAAGTTTCTTAACCACAGCCATAAATAAATTAGAAAAATACAACAATCAGAAAGAAGAAAAAAAACACAATTAGCAACAGCCACACCAACACTGAAGTAATCCAATAATCATTTCATAAAGTATAATAATAATTATTTAATATGAACAAAATATAAAATAACGCACTATATTGATAGGTCTTCAGATTTAAAAATTGAGAGACAGTAGCCTAACTAGTGAAGCAAGTGAACAGTATAAGTCATGAATATGGACTCGACATTAATATTGAGAAAACAAAAACTATGATAATTAGCAAAACAGACGATAAACCCACATTAAAGATAAGCGTAAATGGGAAAATCTTGGAACAAGTCAAGAGCTACGTATATCTTGGTCATATAATAACAGAAGATGGCAGATGTGAAAAAGAAATCAAGAAGAGAATAGGAATGGCCAAAGCTACATTCAACAACATGAAACATATACTGACATCCAAACAGTTATCTCACAAATTAAAACTGAGAATCATAAAGTGTTATATATATTCTGCATTTCTGTATGGTGCAGAAACATGGACGATGAATAAGCATTTGGAAGAAAGAATTGAGGCTCTTGAAATGTGGATATATAGAAGAATGGGGCGTATCTCATGGAAAGAGATGAAAACAAATAAGGAGGTCCTAGAAAATCTAGGTATGAAAAGAGAACTAATGAGGGAGGTCAAAGTTCGGCAGCTAAAATACTTTGGCCACATAAAAAGGCATAACACCTTGCAGAAGACCATAACAGAAGGGAGAGTTGAAGGCAAACGTGCAAGGGGAAGACAGCGCTATAAGTGGGAAGATAACATCAAGAGATGGACAGGAAAGAGTCTATCAGAGTGCACCACCAAGACAAGAGACAGAAGACGTTGGAGATCCATTACAGCCAACCTTCGTTGTGATGATGAGCCTAACTATAAAGTGTGGAGATCCTGGTAACAAATTAAAAGGATGTAATATAATGGACTGAACAGAAATATTCAATATACGGCAAATTTGTATTAAAATGTATCTGCTTAATTAATAATTAATGGTAGTAAAACTGATGCTAGCTCTGTGCAAACAAACAAAAAATATAAGTAAGAAAACTTACCTTATCGACAGGATGAAATTGTTTGAACCCGGTACACACTTATTTGAAACCACTGTTCACAAAAGAAAAGCTGAGAAAGTTTCTTGGTTTTGCTCATAGCCAGCGCAAAGTTGAAATAGACGGGAAAAGTACATCGCACCAGTCGATTTATGAAAGTCTGAATGTAAGGTAGGAAAGCCGGTTCAGAGGATCAAAGACTGATTTATAATGCCAAGTACCGTTAAAAACTTTCTCCCTTGAACCTTTTCTCTTATTTATTACCAATCTGCGAATATCTAGTTACCACTAGCCCCCGCAAATACTGAGGCAATAAATTCCGCATCAAAGCAAAGTTGGTACTTTCTGAATCACCGGCAAGTATCTAATTTCGTCCATGCCATCGGCACGGGTCATTTCTCTTCCTTCAGGAGTGAACGAATGGACAATAGGTGTTTGGTTAACCCCCTTTCCTAGCAGTTCCAGATTACCATTTATGGTCAGCGATGGTTACCTGAGCTCAGAACGACACGCATTGACGAAACTATGCCATGCTTAATGATCCTAGTAACACAACCATCCACATCGTCCCCGCTTCACTGATGTTGTCTCTCAAATCCACAATTCCTTTCTCCCCCGCACGTACTGAATTTAGCTTGTCAAATCCTGAACCCCCCTTACTACTAAACGCCCACTGTTTACTACTGAACGCCCCCCTCTGGCCCATTTTTTCCTTATCGCCCCCTTGGACCCTACCAAAGCCCCCAGGGGGGCGGTACCGCCCACTTTGGGAACCACTGGTGTAGATGAATATGATTAAATTTTAATGAATTTTAAGGAGGAATTAGGGACTTTGCACCAATTTGCAGTGGTGGTCCAAGAAATGGGCAATGCACTTTATAGCTCATGATTATGGCATAATATACAATGATTAATTATTATAAATTTGTAACATATTAAGACATATTCAATGTTAATTAGTACACTTTCTCAGTACTACAGTGTGAACTTAGTAACTATTAAAGATTAAATAACCTAATTATTTAGGGATAATACCCATAATTATTGAATACTAATATTAAGTGCATGTTATAATTTCAGCATCTTAAATAAATAAATATCATAACTATTTATGATAGATATTAGTGGGTACATATAATATTTTTACAAAATATTATAGATTTGTGGAACTTATAAATAACAGTACAAGAATATTGCAATTTCTTGTATTGATTATTCATACGTTGAGTAATTACAAATATATACATAGATTCTATTGGTGATTACTAGACATTAGTGATTGAATACTTAAATAAATTAACGTCAAGAATGCTTACCTTGGATCATTTCATTAAAATTGGAAAAGATTGTAATAAAAAGGGAGCTGCACTCCTGGAATTTGCGGAACAACAACTTGCGAAGCATAAGGCAGAAGAGGCGGAAAAGAAAGCTATTGCTAAGGCAGAGATGGAAGAACTTGAAAGAAAAGAGGCGGAAAAGAAAGCAGAATTAAGACAAGAAGAAGAAAGAAAGGTGGCAAGAGATGAAATCCTACGGATTGAAGAAGAGAATAAATTGAAACGACAGGAAATCGTACTGCAGCAAGAAATGGAATTGCAACGGCTTAAATTGGAAACAGCAAAACTTCAGTCGCAAGGTGCGGCAGCAAGCCAAAATGATAATGCTCAATCTGGATCTTCATCCAACCGACTTAAGGGCAATTATTACTTAAAGCTACCGCCGTTCAAGTAACACGTTGACGATTTGTCATCATGGCTATCGCGCTTTGAGGATATATGCAAATTCAATAACCTTGACAAAACTGCATGGGCGCTTAAACTCAAGGAATTTCTGGATGGCGAACCTGCAAGTGCAGCACAAAATATTGATCCGACATTAGCCACAGACTATGAGGCCATTAAGACTTTGTTATTGCGTCGGTTCCACTTGAACGAAGAGGCATGTAGATTACGTTTCAAAAGTTTGTTGCCAGATAATAATAAAGACTTTACAGGTTTTATTGCTAACATACGCAATACTTTTAACAGATGGGTTGAACTGGCAGGTGTCAACAAATCTTACGACAAGTTAGTTGATTTATTATTAAGGGATAAAGTGTTATCTTCTGTCAGCCCACCGTTCTTTGCCTATCTGCAAGAACGTAAACCAGAAACTATTGATGAGTTGGAAAAAATTTCATTAAATTACTGCACTGCGCATCCGAATGCGAACATTTCTAGCTCGTTGATAAGAGAACCTCTTTCTGTAGCCTCCAATATGGCTTATCACAGTATTAACAAACCAAGAACACACAGTGTAGACAGAAGTAGGTTCAAAGGAAACTATGACATTAATTTTCATAAGGGACGTAATAGTTTTAACAATGACTTTAATAGAGGAAGACCACAAAATAGAAATTATTCACCTCAGTCCAGATACAACAATAATCCACGTAACTCAAGTTATAATAGGTCATATAACTATAATAATGGTAACAATTGGAACTACAACAATAATTATAGCTCGAGACATCGAGATAACAGTTACAATAGGGGACAACGGGATAATTCAAATGATTATTCTCGTCATCGTTCTCATTCTCGTAGATCGACAAATTATAATCATAATACGGGGGCAGCCGTTACTAATGCTACAACCCCTGGGGTTCAGAGTTCACCTACTAATAACAGAATACAGTCTTCGTCTACATGTTATGCAATGAATTATAATGTGGCAAATAGTTGCCCAGAATGTAATCTTATATTTCAGAAGGCAAAAGAGACGGTTCTGAACTGCGGACACATCCTCCCAGAAGTCAGTCTGGCAGTCAATGACGGAACAGGCTCGCTGATCTTCAACAGAGGAAAAGTTAATGGCTCCATCGTCTCAGTTTTAAGAGATTCTGGATCGACAACGATCGGAATCCGTCAGTCACTTGTTCATCCTAATTGTGCAACTGGAGAACATGTCAGGTGCATGACTTTTGGAGGAACAATGGAATGTTATCCAACTGCCATTATATATATTAATACACCTTTTTTCACAGGCAACGTTAAAGCATGCATGTTAAGAAACCCAATTGCCGACCTTATGGTGGGATGCATACATGGAAGTAAGGATTGCACACCTGAAGAGATTATTGAATGGGAAAAAAATAATCTATGCATCGGAAATGCAGTGATAACCAGAGCACAGACGAAACAATTAGAGACTATGGACACTGAAAAAAGGGAAACAGACAATCATGAAAATATTGAGGTTCATTCTTCGATTGACCGAGCATCCTTTGCTGCAAAACAGAAGGAAGACAGATCATTAAAACAATTTTTTGCACTGGTCAACAAAGTTGACAATCTTGCTATGAACAATAATTATAATCATTGGTTTATTATTAAAAATGACATATTATTAAGATGTTTTATGGATAAAACTCAAGTAAGACAACAGGTCATGGTACCTTTTGCTTTTAGACGGTACATACTTCAACACGCACATGATTCTAAGTGCGCAGGTCACATGGGATATACTCGGACACGTTCTCGAGTATTATCTTCTTTTTTTTTGGCCGGGAGTATCACGAGATATTTCACAGTACGTACGCTCCTGTACGATATGCCAGGAAATGAAAGCACGAGGAGCCTTTCACACGGCGCCTATTCAGGCTTGTGACATATCTGTGAGACCCTTTGACAAGATGGCCATTGATATTATTGGCCCACTTTTACCATCAGCAAGAGGAAATAGATTTGTTCTCACGTGCATCGATTTATGCACACGATGGTCAGAAGCCATCCCATTGAAAACCACTACCACCACAGATGTAGCTGATGCACTACACCTGATCTTTTCTAGAGTAGGTTTTCCTAAGAAGCTTTTATCAGATCATGGATCTCAATTTATATCTGAGGCTATGACAGAAGTAATGAAGACTTGGAATATAGATAGAAATCTCAGCAGCATTTATCACCCAATGAGTAATGGTGCAGTAGAAAGACTTAACCGCACACTCAAACAAATGTTACATAAAGTTACAGTTAACCATCCACAGGACTGGGACAGAGTACTCACAGCCGTGTTATTCGCTTATCGAGAGGTGCCACATGAACAAACTGGCTTCTCTCCATTTCAATTAGTCTTTGGCGCTCCACCAACAGGTCCTATGGGACTAATAAAAGACATTGATTGACTCCGAGATGACTCAGGATACCCAGCCATCCTATGAGTATGTAATTAATCTCCGGAATAACATTATTGATGCCTGCAAAACGGCAACAGCTTCATCTGAGGCTGCTAAAGCGAAAGCTAGAACTTTCCAAAACAGTAGTAGACGATTACGTCAATTATTTCCAGGAGATCAAGCTTATGTGTTATTGCCACATAACGATAATAAACTACTCATCTCGTGGAATGGTCCATACCAGGTTATCAATAAGATTTCTGATGTTGATTATGTCCTGGACATTAAGGGACATCACAAAATATTTCACATAAATATGCTCAAACAATTTCATACTCGTCCTGAACATCTACAAGCTATTTTTCATGAACTAGATGACACTTTCGTACCTACATGTCACTATTCTAATTTGTCTGTTATCCAGGAAGAAGAATCTTCTTTTCCTGAGGTACAGTTGGCATTACCTGTACCTGTAGTACAACCTATTGAATCTTGGCGGGACGTAACCATTTCTTCGTCGGTTACACCGCAACAGCATCAACAGATTGCTGAACTTCTACAATCTTATCCAGATGTGTTGACCGACGTTCCAGGTCGCACATCAGTCATTAGTCATGACATCACTCTTAACGATGATACTCCAATTCGGGTACATCCATATTCTGTTCCTCTACACTTTCTTACTAAAACTACTAAGGAACTTGAACAGATGTTATCTTTAGGAATTATTGAAACTAGTAATTCCCCATTTTCTTCTCCATTAGTTATTGTCCGAAAGAAGGACAATAACATTAGACTATGCGTCGACTATAGAAAATTAAATGCACAAACTATAGTTGATAGCGAACCACATCCACTTCTCGACGACTTACTGCCACGTCTATCTACCGCAACTATATTCACTAAGATAGACTTAACTAAAGGTTATTGGCAGATACCACTAACCGAAAAAGCTAAATACTATACAGCGTTTTCCACTCCGCAAGGTCTATACCAGTGGAATGTTATGCCTTTTGGGCTTGTTAACGCTCCAGCTACCTTTGTTCGCATGATGCGACACATTTTTTCAGGTAGACCAGACATCATTACATACATAGACGACATATGCTTATTTAGTTCATCATTTGAGGAACATTTTTTTGGGTCTTAAATATGTTTTGGACACATTAAGAATGAATAATTTAACTGCTAAACCCACAAAATTACAAGTAGCGTTTCATGAAATAAGTTTTTTGGGACACATCATTGGAGCAGGATATATCCAAACACTACCTAGTACGGTTTCTAAAATTTTAAACGTTTCCGTTCCTCAAACGAAGAAACAGGTTAGAAGCTTGTTAGGTCTAGTCCAATATTACAGCAGATTCGTACCTAACTTGTCATCTATCACGGCTGTTTTATCATCTTTATTAAAAAAGGACATGCCAGTGAAGGTGACATGGACTGGTGAGTGTAATAAAGTATTCCTTAATATTATTGATATTTTTTCACACCCACCTATTTTGAGACTACCTGATGCTTCCAAAAAGTTTATTCTCCGCACAGATGCGAGTAATTTCGGAATTGGCGCATGTTTGTTCCAATATCATGACGACATCCTCCATCCATCCTTGTATGTCTCACGGAAACTGAAACCGCCAGAGGTGAAATACTCCACTGTCGACCGCGAATTGTTGGCAGTTGTATGGGCGATAACAAAATTGGAGAAATTTCTGCTGGGAGCCCCATTCGTGGTCCAGACAGATCAGAAAGCCGTAGCATCACTACGACGGGCGAATCATAAAAGTCCAAAGCTCACCAGATTCGCTATTCTCCTTCAGCCTTTTGATTTCTCCATCGAGTACATTACAGGATCAGAGAACGTCTTGGCAGATACTCTCTCTAGAAACCCTTCTGATGTCGAGTCATGAACAACAATAACGTCGCAGAAACTTACCCAAAAGACATAGCACTATCGTTGCTTTTCGACATAGAAAGGAACCATTGCCTACAATACACGTATCTGCTCACTAAAGACATGTTATATACGAAATGAACGAAATCAAGTGACACTATGTTCGTATTTACGCCAGGACTTTGCTTGGTGTCCATTCATGATAAAATTATTTGAAACAATTTCGTGAATCAAGTGAAAATGATTGAAATTCTATCGAACTAATTCAGGATGTGACATGAACTATTGTCAAGAACGTCAATACTTATGAATTGGAACACTTAAACATTTTTTCTAATTGGAATTCACAAGGATCAAGCCTACGGATGGAACATCATGTTCAACGTTAATTAATTTTAATTAAGTCGTTGAAATAATGGAAATTAAAATGAAATGTGAGATAAATATGAAAAAAATGAAATGAAATTTGGAAAAAAATGAAAGAAAGAAAAAATTAAAAACTCACATGATTCTTATATAATATTATTGGATGTAACTATTATATTATATAGTTAATAATTATGTTGACACATTACATACTACTTTATTATTTAATTAGTTAATTTAGATAGGTATTAACAACTTAACACTAAACTTAATTAATGTCCAACACACATAACTAAGTTACAGTTATACATAATTTTCTTTCTCTACTTTATTTCTCATTTATTTATTTCTCTCTTTAACATCTTCTTTCACTTTTCTTGCATTAGATTTTCAACAACTTTATTCTTATTACACACTCAGTATAATTATTTAGTTTAATTTTAACTCTTTAGATTAGTCTGACGTGACATTTCATTGCGACATATTTTAAGTTAATTAATTAATTAGATATCAACATTAGACATTCTCTTTTAGTTCATATAAAATTTATGTATAACATTTATGTATAATATGATCATTAATATATTAGATGCCTGTTAGTTAGTCGACATGACCACGACACTGTTCTAGACAGAACATCGTAGGCCATATGTCGCATTTTTGTTAAATTTTTGATATTATTCATTATGATAGGTTTTTGAAAAAAAAAATCTATCGAATAGATTTTTTCCCCCCCGGTGGACAGGGAATTGTTACGGTAGTTTAATTGGCATTGTCTGCTAGAGGTTAGCAGCATGCGATTTTAGGGGTTACAACGTTTAATGTAATGTAAAAATATTATTAGCCTATTGAACGCTGTGACGTTTCATCGTTGGTAGTCACGCACCGTGACCAAGAGACGGGACCCTTTCTTGAATGACCGTCGAACTGAGAAGACGTGTCCTTGTAGTCTTATAGTGTCGGGCATGGAGTGCCACACAGTTATATTGTATTTTATTATGGACATGGGTCAGTCCACTGTTATGATGAAGAAAGATGAATGTTACAGGTCAGTAATTGACTAAACCTAGTCGAGATGAATTAACAGTCCGTTTTAGTTATATTAGTGCCAGACGCATAATCTCACTGTCGGTCGTTGGGATCACCAACCACGCGTGCATATAGTTATGTCGTTCTGCCTACAGTAATTCAGATTTACGGGACAAAGGACTGATATGCAAAGATAGCTAATTCAATATAGGATTCTAAATTATATATGTGATGTATTCATGATCAACGTATGATGTCTGAAAATGTGTAATAAATTGTTTGGACTCAAAAGGGACTTATCACATTCATTGAGGTTGACTAGTTCCAACAGTTGTGATAGTCACAAGATTATACACCCATCTTCGCGTAATACACCATCAAGCACGATACAGAAATAAAATGAATGAATTGATGCACTGGCCAATGGAAGCGGAAGCTTCCTTCGTTCAATGAAAATCTTCAACGGTCACACATTTAAACAGAGGAGGTTTTGCAACAGTGGTGACATTATATATATAGAAGAAAAGAGAAACACAACCCCAACCTCCTCGCAACACCGTCATAGGGCTGGTACCACAGGTGCAGAGATCTGTTGCACCAATCTTGAATTTGTGGTACAGATGGTATCTCAATCTGTTGTGTCCAGTGCGTAGCCGAAAAATGATGACCTGTTCTTTCCTGGACAGTTGATGATATGCATCATTTTTCAAATGGCCCGGGTGCTCTCTTTCCCATTTGGACTTGAATGTAGCCTTTATAATAGACTTTGCCGTTGCGTAAGTTGTCTCTATATCATTTTGTTGTAAGGCACCTCCTTCCTTAGCAAGTTTGTCTGCCTCCTCATTACCTGGTATGTTGCAATGGGCTGGTATCCACTGGATAGTGCACTTGTTGAAGCATTTGGCCAGTCTTTCAAGGGAGATTATCAGATCTTTCAATCCTTTAGTTTTGGCTCTTCAGCGCTGATATTACTGAGAGGGCATCTGTAAAGATTACTATCTGTTTTTCTGCCTGTGCTTTGCATTCAATAAGAGTTTCAGCTGCCTGTTTCAGGGCTTCTACTTCAGCACTGAAGTTATTGCAGTATTTGCCCGTGGCAATTGCCATAGAGTGGATTCTATTTTTTAATTTTATGAGGATGCCGGCACCCCCATTTTCAACTGCATATTTTGCTGAACCATCAGTATATGCATGTGTCCAAAGCTTTGCTGGGAATTTTTGGTCAATATACTTGGTTGCTATACACTTTCTTTGTGTTTCTGTCTGTGTTCCCTTACTTTCAATGCCTGGAATATCAGATTTTAATTCAGGAAAGCATCCACAAGTATAAATAGCGGAAAACATGAATAAATTTAGAAAAAAAATCAATATTCTAGAAAACTTAAACCGTTAATCGTTGTCTTTTATGATGAAATAGGTAGACAAGAAAATTTAACCAGACTTTAGAAAACATATATAAGTTGTCTAATTTTAATGTTTTCTTTTGATTTCTGCATTCCAGGACAGGTAACACTGTGTTGGATTATGCAGGTGTGATGGAGATGTCTCTTAAAACGGGGCCTCAGTTTGGACAGCGATTCTCCAGATTTGCCAGGTAATACAATGTGCTCTTGTTCAACACTGTCCCCGCACCAAGACTTGGAATTAATAAAACTTACACTCAGCAGTTTCAGTTGGAGTTTCTGAGCATAGTCATTTCAACTTACGTTGTAGCCTCAACAATTTTGGAGAAAAAAAAAACCACACAAAAACAAAACTACTGAAGCTGAAACTGGTAATTTCTTGTTTACTAAGCAATACTTAGGTAATGTTTTTTTCTAGGATCTGAATTGACATTTACTAACAAAAGCTGGAATATATAGTAACAACAGGTAAGATTGTAGGAAAAAGAGAAAGGTGAAGAAAAAGAGAACAAATACTGGACAATTTGACATCGTGGCATGGACAGAAATCAACAACATAATTGATAAATTGTACTGGAGGCAGGAAGTTGTAGAGAGACATCATCTTCTACGCCAGTAGGCACGGTACTTGTAAAATAAGAAGACGAGGAAGAACCTTGAGTTAATGACACGGAACAGAAAGACTTGACCTACTTTTGTTGAAGGCTTATACTCCTTTGAGAGTTGAAGGGTGAAAGATAAACAACAAAAACATGTTCTCAAATTTTACAGCTCAAAAAATGTGAATGAAATTGTTTGAAGCCTAATTTCGAAAGCTATAAAGAACACCAGGCTCACGAAGAACTTCATTTTTATGAGATGTCAACTTTTTTTAGTTTGCTACTTTGAACTAATGTTAAGATCTTGTTCTACATTTTTGCCTGCAAGTTTAAAAGTTTATTCTTACCTTCATCTTTAATGACTAGTTTAATACAGGAAGTGTTCTAGGTAACTCTGGCCGAGTACATCGAGAACAATTTATATATAAAGCTTAGATGTATCCGATACAGATTGGTGGTGTTTTTATAATAAAGTTTAATTTAAACAAACAACAGCATAATTGTTGAACATATGGACATGAGAGAAGGACACCCATATGCTCAAAGGTTGTATGATTTAATATATAAGACAACATATATAAACTGATATATCCTAAACTTCTCTCAGAACTGCAGGCACGACTTATATTGTTTTTTGAATCTTTCAACAACACTTAACTGTCATGGTTATAAAGAATACAAATAATGGAAGCGAAGATGCGAGATTTTGACCAAGTTTCTTGGATAATAAGTAGAATTCATTGGGCGCCACAAAAGAGGCAGAAAAAGACCAGGTTCATTTTACCCTCAAACGCACCTCAAGAAGCGACTAAAATGAGGTTCAGAAAAGGTTGGTAACCTCATCATGTAAAATAGAATGCTGCGGAAACAACCACTGCAAAACCACTGTAAGTCATTTGGCTGAGCGTTCTGCTAGTGGACCAGCTGAGGCGACATAGGAAGAATTTGACTAGTGCTTCCTAAGGTATACCATAGGAGGCGTCTAATATGAGGTTGTACGAGGGGGGTTGGTAACCTCACCATGCAAAAGAAGTTACCGTACTACAAAAACCAGTAGTGCTATTGTAATAAAATCTTCGATGCAGGTTTTATGAACGACGAATTGCTGGAAAAAGGAGGGGGGAGAACCTCCATTCTCCAAAGGCAGCAACAAGGAATTGACTATGATGACGATGATTACTGCTTGATGCCGCAATGTTGATTATAGAAAGACAGGCGCTTTTCATGTAAGCTGAAGGAAACAAATAAGTCGTTAACAAAAAAATTTTTAAAAAGACTGCTTAAGCACAGATAATCATTGACAGGAGTAGAGGTTTGACAAATAAAATACCTTGGCCACAAAAAATAAACACTTGTTTCGAACCATGACAGCTTTTACGTGGTAAGGTACCACCAAGAGTTGGTTGTGAAACAGCCAATCAGAGTGTATATCGATGGACGCGAAACAGCCAATCAGAGTGTACCATAGATTGACGCAAAACAGCCAATCAGAGTGTACCATCGATGGATGCGAAAAAGCCAATCAGAGTGTACCATCGATGGACGCAATACAGCCAATCAGAGTGTACCATCGATGAACGCAAAACAGCCAATCAGAGTGTACCATCGATGGACGCAATACAGCCAATCAGAGTGTACCATCGATGAACGCAAAACAGCCAATCAGAGTGTACCATTGCCGCAAGAGACAATGAGAGCCGGGCACTGACTATCTTATCTAAATCTGATTCTTGTGATATGCCCCAAAACGAAGGCACAGTCAGTAGAAAACAGAACTAAGAAAGCAACAACTTTGCTAATGAAGGGGTGGAAGAAAACAAAAGGACACATTAGGTCTGGGGCGGCGAAACTACAAAGAAGCCCTGTAGAAAGTTATTTTGTACAGTCCTCCTGTCATATCTCTGCAGGCTTACCCATCTTGGGGAAAATTGTTGTTCTTCCATTGTTTTCTTTATCCTTAGTATATTTATTTCTTCTTTTCTTCATTTGCTTTTGTTTATTTGTTTATTTTATAAATCAATTTTCGTCGTTACTGTATTTCTTGTTGAATCTATTTTTGTGGTTACTGTATTTCTTGTTGAATCTATTTATGTGGAATGAAATTATAACAATTCTCTTCTCTGACAGACCCTTTGTGGATGCTTTCCTTATATTCACACAACTAGGGGCGTGCTGTGTATATATAGTCTTTATAGCCAAAAATATGCAAATGGTGAGTACACATAACTGTGCTCTAACTGGTGGTTACATTCAAGCGTGTGTTATGTCGTCTCCATTGGTGACAATATTATTTAATGGACTTGCTTACTCAGTAAAAGTCTTTGTGTATTTTCTGTACCGCTGTAATCGCAATGGGACATTAGGAGATAATCTCATCAAGTAGCTTCATAAACCCTCGTTGCAAGATGTGTGCTACGGCATAGGCATTCTCAAGAAGGTCATCTGCATTAGTAAGTAGTTCATTGCTTCATACGAAGCGTAAAGAGAGATTAGATTTTGACCTTCTTTCTGAGCTGGCTTAGTTTGGATTTTAAAAGGCCATCTTTATTACTGTGGCGGGATTGTCTACCCTGCTCCACAGTAGTGGTCCAACAATGGCTAAACTTAGAGTATAATGATGAGGGTCTTCAAAGGTATGGACCTTCGCTCAAGATAACTCTAGGCAGAGGTAAAAATAGAAGAACGATGCTTCAACTTCAAGGAGTCTCGCAGGATTTTAAAGAAAAGGAAGCATAACAACTCAGATCATCTTAGCTCCCATGAACGTATTATTCTCCGTCCCCTTCTATGAGGTTATATTTTTTCGCTCGTATTTCTGAGCCCCCCAGCTGAGTTGATTCAGCAACTATTAATCTAAAAGCTCTATCTGGTTATGTATTTAGAATAATATGTCATACGGGTGCAGAAAAACACTTCTTTCAATAGTAATTAATATAACAATAGCTTTATAGTTACAGATAAACATGTTTAATAATCACTTATGGGTTAACAATGTAAAATAAATAAATATGTTTATAAAAAAGAAGCGGTGATATTTCTCAGCATTGGATGATGTTAAATGTAGGTGGAAAATAAGAAAAGGTTTGAAATGTCCATTGGCTTGTTATGGTACTCAGCTGCTGAAGTGGGATCTGTTGGTGTCTGCTTCAGTCACTCTTGGTTCCCACAGGTGCTTCAGACTAGCCCTTGCTCTTCAATAATCAAATCTGGTGGCTGCAGCACGTCTCATCCTTTAAGGCCGAGGTAACTGCAAGGGTTGTCAAGCGTCTTCAAGACCCGTCTTATCTTCATGTCTGGCGTCGACTGCTGGCAACTTGTACCACAAATTAGCTTCCCGTGTAGGGTCGGTTGGCGTCAGTTTCAACCGCTGTTAGGTCTCGCAGGTACCTTGGACTGTGCTTCTCTACAATAGTCAAATCTGGTGGTTGTAACACGTCTCATGTATTAAGGCTGAGGTAATTACAACGCTTGACAAGTGTCTTCAAGACCCGTCTGATGTTGGCGTCTAGCGTCGACTGCTCATAACTTGTACCACAAATTGAAAAGAGACAAATGTCTCTGCTAAGTATTGGGTCTTTTTACATAGTCATCAGGCGACCACCGCTTCCACCAACCACAATTCTATACTCCCTGAGCGTTTATTTTAACCCCAGTGAGTGGGATGAATAGAGAGAGAGAGAGCAACAAAAACAACAACCAAAAAGCTACAGACTTTTATAAACGGGTTCTTGCGTAGAATAGAAGGACTGAAATGGTATGACAAAGTCACAAATGTGGAATTGATGACAAGAACCAGACAAGTGCCAGTGGAACAAGAGTTGAGAAGAAGACGCTGGCGATGGATAGGACACAAACTGAGGAGACCTGTTGATAGTATTACAAAGCAGTCCTTGTTCTGGAATCCACAGGGAAAGAGAGGCAGAGGTAGACCAAAAAACACGTGGAGAAGAGAACTGGATACAGAGGGGAACATGATGAGGACAGATGGAAAGAATTTGAGCGGATGACACAGGACAGGAAGACTTGGCATGTGTTTGTTGAAGGCCTATGCTCCTCGGGGAGGTATTGATTGATTGACTGAGTCGGATAAAAGTGCTTTTGGACAAGGAACACGCTATTGAAATATATATGTATATATATGTATACATACATACATATGCAATTCACTAAAGTGTTTGTAAAATAGATATGTACACTATGATATCATCATCCACTCCCTATAGAGCCTGAGGTTACCTCCGCTGTTGGTTCATTGTGAAGAAACCCGCAAGAAGCAGTCAGCAGCTCTTGCAGTGGTGATTCATGTGTCAAGTTGTTTTTAGTGATGAGGTTGCCAGCCTCATATGCCACTGTACATCCTCGAGCAAATTATTCATGTCAAAATGCAAATATATAACGATACAATATAAATATTACAACTTACCCCGAGTTTTTTCGGGCGACCACAGACCTTTTGCACAGGAAACGTCCAAATATTGTCAGACAACTATTTGAGATTCCGTACCCTTCAGATGTGTTATGTGTCTAACTGGATGCACTTGACATTGCATACTAGAGCTTAAGGTGCAAAGTGATGTCTCAGGGGCTACTCTTTTCTAATCTTAGAATTCATCCAGTTCTATGGCATGTCCTATATTAGGGTCCTAATATTCCGTGTTCCTGGCTGTCTACTATTTCTTCTAGATGAAATTTGAAGTCAGTGAAGTAGTCTTACAACGCTGTAGAATATAAGCGAAATTTTTGCCTACACAGCCAGGTTGCTACTTGGAGAAGTCCAATCAGGAGCATTCTACCGTAGCCGTTTCACGCCTGATCAACCATAATCAGGGGATCTGATATTAGTAGGAGTTTATCCCCCATCCTTCTCATGCAGAACATTACTACATGACAACATAAGACGTTGCCCTTTATATGTGATTTTCAAATTTCATGAGCATATAAGGTCTTTCGTTGTTACTTATTGTGTTTACAACTCACTACTTCACAGATCTAACATTATAATCTTCTCCAAGGTGGTACTTTCTCGTAGTTGGTTATCACAGCAAATTCAATCTGCCAGAAGTATTACATCATTTTTCATGTCTTAATCTTTAACAAGATTGTCATCTGACATCCAAATGAAATCGGCTGTGCACTTGGGCACGTCATGTTTTCGAACTGACACTTATCTCCCAATTTCCGTCTGTCATCCATTTTGGAAAATCTGAACAAAATGGTTTGTGGCAAATATATGATACCGATGTCTCTGTATCAAACATTTGTTCAATCAACCCGTGTCGGTACTTACGGGCACTTTTTCTGTCGACCGGAAGCTGTTACATAATTTAGCACACAACGAACATCCCCTGCACAAATAGGAGTCAGTGTTGTTTCATAAACTGGTCAAGCAAATAGATAATAGTAAGGGAGTGACAAGATATGATAAGAAAACATTGAACGATGAAAGCGAAAACAACGAATACTGGAAACATTAGCACTTGAAAAGAATGGTAGAATAATAATGCCGGAGAAGATTGCCGACCCGAGTAAGAAAACGAACGCATTTCGTGCTCCGATTTCCTCTTTTAGATCCCATATGGAGGATTTCAGCACAGTGTAGGAACTTTGTAGCCCCGGCGAGAATACCAATGTGTGTGTTCAGAAATCACACATTCTATAAATACGTGTTAAGGATACGTAAGTGGTGTTGGAAGACAATGTTAATATTACGGCTGATGAAGGCAATCAGCCTGTACGCGGGCTTACGGATGGCAGACAGGTGTGTAAATATGTATAGCTGTAAGTGCGAATGTCGCATGAAGGTTCTGGCATACCTATACACACTTCGATCACACACCACTGTAACGTAGAGGTCAGGAAATATTGAAACCCGCTGTAACGTTATACACAGTTTATTAACGCCTCAGTCACGTAGACATCATGGTAACACAGTTCACAGCATAAAACATGACGCATCAGATAAGTAAGTTCATTTCGTAGTAATACAGCAAAAATAGTCATCCAGAAAAAGACTGCGTACATCGCAACCTCAATAGGCTGTAGAATGCAGTAACGCATAGCATAGATCCATACAAATCGATATCCAAAGATTCAGTTACAGGTGCAAAACTCAAAGTACAAAGGCTGCAGAACATAGCAGCTCACGTTTCATAAAGGTTTACGTCAATATCTTTATAAATGATGATGATCACTGGTCGCTTACACAGCGGCATACTATATCTTCTAATAACAAGGGAAAAATCCATCATAGGAAACATGAATCAAAATAACGGCCGGTACAATCCATGGCCTCTATAACAAATCCATCAGAATTCTTACAATATATATAATGCCGGCGTACTCCCTGGCATTTGGGTAATATCTCTTGGAAAACAATCCATAAACTCCTGGGAGAAAAAACATTCCCGACAATAATCTCTTTATCTTTACTTCAAAACAATATCCTCTTCAATTATCAAATTCCCTTCATCGAAAAAACACAAATACGCTGGAACACACTAGCGAGATGGGACGACCATCCCGAAGCTCTGCCAGCAAACAACTCCCCCGAGATTTTCGTCTCTCAGTACAACTCAGTAAAAATTACACATTGCGCGGACCAACCGCGTGAGACTACAGTTCAGCTTAACCGTCTCTTCCCCCAAACTATCACTAAGAACATTCGAAAACTTTCTTTATCTTATTTTTAAAACCAAACTAACAACTACTCAGTTGAGCTATGTTCAAAAATTACCGAGCATAAAGCCCCCAACTAAAAAATCATCTCATCACCAAAGCGTACTAACTAACGTGTGTACAAAAATCCAACCTATACATACAAATCTTTAACACTTAACTCCCATTACCAAATTATGACTTAACAGTGGTGGGAAGATTTCCTAATTTTAAAATTTTGCTAGAACTGCATTTTATTCATTTCTTTTTCCGTTTCGCTCCTTATGGAGAATAGTATGCATGGAGGCATATCTGGAGTCATCATTATGTGACCACCAGATAAACACAATGCTACAATATACAGATGTGGAACTGAACCTCTGTCTGTGAGGCTAACTACATCCTCATTGACTCTTGAAATCATCCGCATACTTCCAGTGATTCCCCGTGTGGTGAAACATGATGAGAACCAGGATTGCACACTAAGCTTGGAGGAGTCACTTGAGCCCTAGATCTGGCTTTTACCTGGTTGTCTGCATACGGGGGGATCTCACTGTGGGCCTATGATAGGCCGGGGGAGCTGAAAAGTGGCTCTGTGTAGGACGTGACAATTCCTAGGACAAACACAGAACCAGAGTCAGTATTTAAGCTCTGCCTATTTGGAGAGCCGCTTTGGATGACGGGGAACACACAGTATGCCTTGCACTTCTTTCTCCTAGCTTGGGATCAGATATAATTGTCCTTTGCATGCAAGCCAAATTGGAGAAACTAGAGCTCATAACTTCAACTCAACACGTTTCGGAATGGCAGAAAAGCCACAGGAAAAACACAGATCTACAGTATAAATAATATCAAGGATTCTTTTACTTGGTATTGGACGCAAAAAGGAGAATAGGACCATCGTTACAAATGGTCCCTATTCAAGAAGCCTGCATGAACACGTTCACGTGCTCTTGCAGGCGGTTCTGTAGCATTTGGTTTTACATGATGAAGTTGCCACATTTTCTCATATCTGTCGCATCTTATGATATATGTCGAACACGGAATCCACACGGGTCTTTGTCTGTATTGCTGCCAAGGTATATGTATCCATATTTTGTAGTGATTTATGTCCACGTACAGTGTAGTTATCATTATTTGCCAATGTAAAATAAACAATACATCTGAAGCAGTTTGTATGGAGTGATAAAAAATATCAGTGTTAACTGTACACATTTGACAGTAAAAATACCAGGTCAATGTAAGACAGACAAGTCTTAGAAGTAGGCTCATGTTTCATTTTTCCCCAGGTGGTGATGTATTTTTGTGCCTCGTTTAATCTCGACGTTCGTGTCTATGAAGTCTGCATCGTGCTCGTTCTCATTCCCTTTGTCTGCATCAGAAACCTGCGACTCCTGGCACCATTTTCTGCTTTTGCCAACATTCTCACACTAACAGGTAAATAACATTGACTTAAAAAAGATATATATATATATATATATATATATATATATATATATATATATATATATATATATATATATATATATATATATATATATATATATATATATATATATATATATATATATATATATATATATATATATATATATATGCATGTATGTATGTATTCCAAGATGGCGGCGTGGTAGGCCGCACTTTTGTGTTGTGCATTTCATGTCATCGTTTTGGAGTTTGCATCTGTGGTAACAGCCCTCATTAACGCTGTATGAGCTTGTGGTGTGTTTGGCTCATGTTCAGGATTATGTTGCTAAGTGTTTTAAAGGTGAAAACATCAAGTTTGCCTGTCATGTGAGTTCGCGGTTTGTGTTGGTACCAAGAATCCAAGATGGCGGTTTTGTGATTTGTCAACCGGACTGCGTTTCAAAACATCACAACATTAATGAAGGCTATTGTTACTGCTGTTATAAAATTTCGAGAGGCCATATTAATATCGCAAGTTGAAGCAATGCCTTATTATAATCATACATGCCCAATGAGGTAGCCATGTATTGGTTCAACTTCAAGTTATTCGATCTATGACAGAAACATGTCAAGTCAGCTCGACCTGGCGGTTAGCGTTGAGGCTCCCCACGATAGTAAGTGGATATTCTTAACACCTATTATAACAACACCCGAAGAGATTGTTACATAAACAAGGGATATTTGTGATAGATAAAAACGAAAAGGTCTTTGAAACTGAACTTTTCATTTACAAAAAAATATATTCATTTTTGAAGCCACTGGAAAGAAACAATGTTTTTGTTAGCAATGGCTAACTGGATACTCTCACCCCTCATTGTGAATGGAAGGATCCATTGACTTATTAATTTTGTACAATGCTGAAACAAGATTTGTAGCAGAGAAGAGACTTTTCCACGGCTTTGAGAGGTGTGTCAACTTAAAGCTCTCACATTAGTAAGTGGAAATTCTTAACATCGACTATAACAACACCCGAAAAGATGGCTACAGAAATTAAGGATATCAGTGAAAGGCGAAAATTAAACTTTAAAATTGACATTTTTATTTGTAAAGAATATATATCAGTTTATGAAGCCACCGGAAAGAAACTATAGCTTCGTTATCAATGGCAACCGGATACTGTCACCCCTAATTGAGAATGGAAAGATCCACTGACCCCTTACTATGGTATGCATTGCTGAAAGACCACAGAGCGGACATGTGTCAGATTGTGTGTCCAGTAGAATCGTGAATGGTTGGTTTTTGCTCATGTCCCAAAAGACGGTGACGGTAACTGAAGGCTGGAGACTTTTGATGTCAGCTTGTAAACTGTGTACGAATTGAATTCAACGGATTATGAATGTTTGCCGATTGTATCCTGGGCGGAGTTTAGCACACTTACGGACTCTAAATGATTATCCGATATGATATGGTGTTTTTATACTATATCAAGTACATGTTAATGTATTTTTTTGGATAATAAAGATTCTGATTATGTATGTATGTATGTATGTATGTATGTATGTATGTATGTATGTATGTATGTATGTATGTATGTATGTATGTATGTATGTATGTATGTATGTATGTATGTATGTATGTATGTATGTATGTATGTATGTATGTATGTATGTATGTACGTACGTACGTACGTACGTACGTACGTACGTACGTACGTATGTACGTACGTACGTACGTACGTACGTACGTACGTACGTACGTACGTATGTATGTATGTATGTATGTATGTATGTATGTATGTATGTATGTATGTATGTATGTATGTATGTACGTACGTACGTACGTACGTACGTACGTACGTACGTACGTACGTACGTACGTACGTACGTACGTACGTACGTACGTACGTATGTATGTATGTATGTATGTATGTATGTATGTATGTATGTATGTATGTATGTACGTATGTACGTACGTACGTACGTACTTACGTATGTACGTATATACGTATGTACGTATGTATGTATGTATGTATGTATGTATGTATGTAAAAGGTAAAGTAGTCCCATAGTAGATACTACCGTAGGGGAGTGAAGTGTTAGAGACTTCACCATACAAGGTCCAGCATCGAGAGTGTTGGTGACCAGTTCACTTCCTCGCTGCCTTTTCTTTCCCTAACTCAAAGTCATGTACCCATTTATAGCTGGGTAGACTGGAGCTTGTCAGTACCGTGATTCGAATCTGGTACCTTTGCCACAAGAGACCAGCGCTCTAACCACTCTGTCAATCAGACGCTCTCTCTCTCTCTCTCTATATATATATATATATATTGGTGTATAAAAGAATATAGTAAATTCCGAAAGACTTGTTCAGAATCCCTTATAAAATAATATATACGTGGCTTGTAAGATATGGAGCCGCGGTAGCACAGTAGTTAGTGCACTGGTTTCATAGCTTGGTTGTCCATAGTTCGATCCCCAGTTGAGGTGGGATTTTTAGACCGCAAACGGCTCCGGGGTCGACCAAGCGTCATGAATTGGGTACTAGAGCAACTCTGGGAAGGTTAAGGCGGCTGGCGTGATGCTGACCACATCACCCCTAGTGTGCCGATGGTCAAGAAAATATGGGCCTAACACCATATTTCCAATATGCCTCAATGGGCGTGTAACGGGATCCTCCCTTGTAAGATATGCGATTATCCTTAATGGATAAAGCTACTGAGGTTTACGGGAAGGCAAGTGATAATAGCGCAGATGACTGGATAAAGAACTAATGGAATGGTAGTATCCCTACCACTAATATATAACTTGCCTAAAGAAACAATTATGCAGAATAAGACAACAAGAGAGACATGGAGCGGTTAAGTTTATTTGGATGTAAAATGATATGACCGGGAGCAGACACAATACAGTATGATCACAGTGTATTCTTGAGTAAAAATACATGAAATAGAAGTCGGTATTAGAATGGTGTAGAAAAAGCAAAAGCAGTTTAAGGATTTGGATAACATGGGATTTAGTCCTTTTAGTTGAAAATGTATAGCAGATCATTAGGGATTAGTCGTTTTGTTTTAGAAATAAACACATCAGTAGCAAATATTGCCAAAGAAGACATTAATACATTCCACATTTAAATTGACCTGGCCACTGCACAGTACTAGGCTCATGAAATAACTGGTATATAGAGATTTCATTGCTTATGCTAGTAATGAAAAAGTGGAAAATGTGACTGGTGGTTACTGTCACTGTGATAAAGGACAGATGGCAGTGACGACCACTATTTAAGTAAATTGCAGATGATGTAGGGAAAACAGTATCACTAAGTGTGATTTTGAGTGTATTAAAACAGCCAACAAATATCGTTTAAGTTTGTAATATCACTAGTTCTTCACCCTTACGAATTTAATGAAGTAGTCCACTCACACTATCATTTATTTCTGATTGACAGACTGAGAAGAAAAGATAATGGGCAATTCTGAACTGAAGGATTTTTCTAACATTTATTACCAATAATAAAATTAACTATATATGCTATCTCCCTTTTCTTTTCTTTTTACAAGCAAATAACAATATCAAACAAAGAATAAAAATTTCGATTTTAGCATGAGAATTTAATTGAGAAATGAAATTACACGACAAGAGTTTTGACACTAGACAAGACAAACATCTCACAAGAGGTGTAATAGAACAATTTCTCTAGCTAAGGCCCATTGTCAGCATCCCAAGTCAGGGCGACTTTACTTAGTCGGAGCGTGTGCTTAAATCAGCTACGGGAGTCTATCATGACAACTGAAGACATGGGCTATCCTTGCCCTGAAATACTATAAATTACACCTGCTGCCTACTCCAAGTAAGAAAAAGTAAAACTAAAGAAAGAATACACTCACAGTCTTTAATTGCTGGTTTCTGAGATGCTATCCGGTGGCAGCCCGTGCAAAATATGGGCGGAATATTAAAAAAAGAACAACAACAACAACAAAAAACAGACAAACACACTGTGTGTTTGGGGCAGAAGGAACGTGAGTTCAATGTTTCTGTATGGCAATTCTGCCAGATGGGAATGAATCAACGCTGGATTATTGTAATGAGCGTGTTATCAGCTGATGATAATGACGATAACCACTGACGTTGGTCAACCCGACCCATTCATTGCTTAGGCTAAAATGTAATCTGGAAGGCTTGGGCGATGCAACTTATATGCACCATATAAATGTGAAGTCTGCGATGACTAGCCATCCCTCAAGGATCGTCATTTTTTTTTTGTGGAGACCGGTGAAAACTAGGATAATTTCTGGAAAGAAATATGGACACATATAACATATGTTAGATAAACGTCGTTTCTTTACGTGTCAACAAGTCAACCTCATCCGCCCCTGTCCACTTATATCTTATGATCGTGAGACCTCCAAATCATGACCAAGTATGGAGGCACGCTGGTCTCGTAAGCGAATTTAACACTGGATGTGCGTGCGCCTTAGCCTAGAAAATCTATGTTTGTATAGCTGAATAGAAAAAAGTATCCGTTGAGTCTTTAGTGACTTGCACTTGACACGTATCTGGTGCAATCCCACTCCACGTTAAGGAAATCATTAGCTTTTCGCATCTGCTCAAATGTCTAGACTTTGCTTCTCGAGCACGTGCGCAGAAAAGTTGTGGGTTAGACTAGAGACGAAGGCTCCCGGGAACTAGAGACGACAAAGATTAAAGATTCCTTCTCCATTAGACCGGGAAAGAAAATAGACATCGTCCCCTGTGTCCCGTGCAAAGACCGAAATGTAGATATTCAGAACATGAGACAAGAAACATCGCTCGAAGACCCAGGTGGCCAGTTATGTAACGTGACGCGAGCACAATTCTTGTTGTTCGGAGAAAGTCACGTAACGGTACCAAGTCCAGGGGAATGGTTAATGAGTTAGACTTTCCCTGGATTAAAAGGCCTGCTCTGTTGAACACAGAACATCTAATGACGACCCCGCTGACAGTAAACGAGCTCATATATTAAGTATAAACGAATGAAATTTAGCATGGGCAGTACCCCCCCAAAAAAATTGACACCGAGGAATTGGAGTTTATTCACCAGAAGGAGGCCAAGAAGAAGCGAGGGAGGTTACTATAGCAGGAGAGAATCGAAACTGAGGGGCTGGTCCTCAAAAAATTGAGAAAAAAATAAGGTAGAAGAATTTGGTCGAATTAGAGAATCTAATTATCTGTCTACTCCGCGACAGTTACATATGGGAAAAAATTAAGGGAAGAAGTGGAAAGTTATAGTTATTTAGTTAGTTTTACAAGGAACTGGGAGAAGAGCAGGCTAGCGTCAGATGATTTTTTTGCCTCAACTCATCACACATCTTAATCTAACATGCTCAGCCTAATTGTCGCTAACAATTATGGTATTTGGTGCCATTTTATTTTAAGTTTTGTGTTATATTCAAATTCTTATTGAGATTTACAATTGACTACATTTGGTGGTGACAGTTTATATTATTCTATTACTTTTGTTATAGACATGTTTCTCGTGTCATGTTGTTTGTATTAGCTGTGGTAGCACATTGGTTAGTGCACTGGCTTCCTCCTAGCTCGGGTGTCTATGGTTTTATTGCATTTTTGTTTTCCTTTTATTATGACCAGTTAGTAGAGTTTTTTAATGTGTGGTTTCTTCTTTTGTTATGATGGTGTGTTTGTTTATTAATTGTTAAAGCGTTTTGACTATTTTCTTTCATTTACTTTTCTTAAACAGTATAATAATTATTATTACTATTAATATTGTCACTGTTTTTACGCTTACGCGGGGAGGGACTTGGGTATCTTCAACCAGTGTACATAGGGTAGGTTACAACCAGGAAAGGAGGATTTTAAGCAATTTTCAGGGAAAATTATAGTGACCCCAAACATTGTGACGGTAATGTCTCCCCTGCTCTGCAATAGTGGTCAAACAGTGGCCAAACTTAGAGAATAAAAAACGAGGGTCTTCAAAGGTCTCAGCCTTCGCTCAAAATTGCTCTTGGCAGAGATAGAAGAATAATGCTTCAACGGAATAATGCTTCAACTACAGGGAGCCTCACAGGATTTTAAACAAAAGCAAGCATAACAATTTGGATAATCTAAGCTGTCATGAACTTATTATTATTCCGCCCCTTCTGTGAGGAAATGTTTGACTCGTATTTTCTAAGCCTCCAGCTGAATGCGATTCGGCACATATTTACTGGTGCAGACATACTATTCACGCAATAGTGATTAGTCCAACTATAGATTTTATGTTACGGATAAACAGGTGTAATAATCACTTATGGGTTAACAATGTAAGATACATAAAGTTGTTTATAAAAAGGAAGCGATGATATTTGCCATCATCGGATGATGTTAAATTTTGGTGGATAAAAAGGAAAAATTTGAAGTGTCCATTAGCTGTGCTTGAATGTTACTTAAAGTGGGGTCAGTTGGCGTTTGCAGCAGTCTCTGTTGGTTCCCATAGGTGCTCTAGACTGGCCTTCTCATAAATAGTCACATCTGGTGGCAGGAGCACGTACCTTGCAACAAGGCCAAGATTACTACTTAAGTTGTCAGGTGTCTTCAAGACCCGTCTGATGTGGGTGTTTAGCATCGACTGCTCACAACTTGTACCACAAACTACGAGGAAGCAAATGCTTCTTTTTAAGTTCTGGATCTCCTGATATGAACGTCAGGCAACCTTTGCTTCAATCCACTACTTCATCTTCCTCAGAATGTTTACCCTTCTTGAGCATTAATTTAAGCCCAGTAATTGTATGAAAGTGCTTTTAGAAAGCGGAAGGCGACAATTAAAATATTTATAAATGTACATATAAAGCTAACGAAAGTGTTAGTAATAATAAATATATACACCATGATATCATCATCCATTCCCTGCTCTATATGGAGCTCGGGCCACCTTTGCTATTGGTTCCTTGTGAAGAAACCACTACGAAGCATCCACCAGCTCTTGCAGTGGTGGTTCATTACCCCGGTATTGGGCGAATTAATGCACATTCTTGATGCAAAAAATGGCCGTAATTTACTGCAACTAGTGTAAGAAGCAGTAGTTCCTCAGATGGATGAAATTACAGTGTACTGAATCTTTCTACTATTTCCACTTGAGGAAGGTCCTACGGCTTGGGCTTTCTGTATTATTATGGTTGTTTTACGTTCTCTACTTTTAGCCGTTATTCCTAATCCAGTAGTCTGTAATACAGGATGTTCTGTTTACGAGCTCTTATTTTGGCTGTCTGGGATCTCTCCTTGACCAAATTGGAAAACCTTGAAGTGGTCCTAAAATGCTGCATGTTATAAGGGAAATTTACGCCCACACACATGTTGCTTCGTTGGAGAGAGGTCCAATCAGAAGTAGTTTATCATAGAATTTTCATGTCAAACCAGCCACAAAAAAAGTGTTTGATTTTGGTAGGGGTACCCTCAACCCTCGTTTGTGCATGACACATAACATATTCCCTTTACATGTGATTTTTAAACTAATCTCGCAGCCCTTCATGACCACTTCCGTTGTTACTTATCATGTTTAACAACTCACTACATCACCGATAATTTCTTCCAAGATGTTCCTTTCTAGCAGTTGATTACCACCGCAAAGACACTGTGGCTGAAATGTTACATCACTTCCTGTATTATAATCTTTAACAAGGTGGTTATCTTCGACATTCCAGTGAAATCGGCCGTGTATTTGGACACGTCATGTTTGCGACTATCCATATTGGAAATCTCGAACAACATGGCTTCGTAGATTTTTCTTCAATACATGCTCACGAATCAAACGGTTGTTATCTATCTTCTCCGAAAAAAGGTATGGGTTAAACAGAAGAATGTCGCTGAATGTAGACTCTTAATCCGTCTCGTTAGCGATTAAACAAACAATCATATCGACGTGGCTGCAAAACAGGTCAAGCGGTCAGGTATTTATTGTTACGCTTTGTTTGGAATTGTCTACCCTTTAGTCTGATTGGCCTGTCTGTTTTCTTTCCATTTCTCTCTACCTCTTGGGTACGCCTACTTTTCTGACATTCTTGCTCTAATAGCTTCTCTCTTTGATTCTGTAAGTCTCGCAGAGCTAAGTGTAGGCCCACCTCTTTGCACGTGCAAAAAGCGGCATTCTGTATAAATCTTTTATGTAGAAATTCATGGGGAAGAAACGGAATTTTTCAGATTGATTCATCGAAGTAATTGGGAAAAGTTTTGACACAAATCCGTCGATTCAAATTTCTGAACACAATAATAGCATCGAGTGAACGACGCAAAAATATTTTATTTCTGTAAGACACAGAAATAAAGGTCAGAAATGGTTTTCTTACTTACATAGCCGTTCCTCTTCTATCATAAGATGTAGAAGTTTGCCAGAGAGAACGCCATACTGTCCTATCAGCGGTCGTCCTCCTGGCCTGGTTCCAATCTAGTCCTCGGTAATTCAGGTATTGTCTAATGTTGTCCTCCAGTGAACTCTGGGTCGTCCTGGGGGTCTAGATCCCTGGCTCTTGGTTTCCCATATTTTCGGTGGTAGCGGATCTTCTTCCATTCTGCAGACATGGCCAAACCATTGTAGTTGGGACTGATCTACTTGGGTCTGCAGGGGACAGGTTCTCAGGCCTTACCGTATCGTCTGGTTGTGGACCAGGCCCCTTCTTGTTTCTTCAACCACCTTCCTCACCTTCCATTTTCATAGAAATAATGCATGGGGAAAAAACAGCATTCCGTGAAATGACAAACGTTGTATGCGAAAAACATTTTGTCAATTTAGTGTGAAAGAGAATTTTTCAGTGTTACAGCAATCATATTATGTAATGTGGAAACTAGTCATGAGCAAACAATTACACAGGTAAGAAGACAGAGATATGGTTTTGCGGTTTTAAAAATACCATGTTAAAATAATAATAAAAAGAAGAGAATAACGAAGATTTTCTGAGAAATGTCAGTGCGCACTGTCAAGGTTATGGCGTACTTCTGATGGTAGCAGTCTACTGCAGAAATATAAATGAGACCAAAGTGATGTGACACCGGGCATGTCATATAAGACACCGGGCATGTCATATAAGACACCGGGCATGTCATATTATTTGAAAAAAAAGTTAAGTTTTCTCTTAGCAGATTTTGCCGTAGGGGAATGATTTGTTAGAGACTTCCCTATACTAGGCCCAGCTTTATGAGGTAGGGTGACCTTTTCCTTTCCTCGCTTCCTTTGCCTTCCCTAACTCAAGAGCACTTCTGCATTCTGTAACTCAAGATCAGAGTCAGGTACTCATTTACAATAGGCTATAGTAGGGCGTGACGCTACCAGGTTTCGATCCTGGATCCCGGTAACTTCACCGCAAGAGGAAAACGCTTTAACAGATTGGCCAGTCGGACGCTCTTTATATTACGGCGTGTAGCAACAGAACTGATGTCACGTGAATTTTTCTGCAAGGTCAAATAAATGTTTTATTGCAGGCTTCAAGCAAGAGCGCTACACGCTCCATAGTCAGTTAAAGGGAAATGTTAATGCTTTTTTAAAATAAAAGGAGTTTTTCTACATTTTGGCGAGGCTTTTAAACAATGTTCGTCAACTATATTAGGGCGGATGTCCCAATATTAAAAAAAACAAAAAAACATTGCAATCTGGTATAACTGTTTAATGATGATGATGATGATGATGATAAACAGATTTAATAAGCAAGACTAGAGAAGCATGGCTGTGGACAGACATGATTATCTTTGCTAGCTGGTATAATCTTCATGGCTGTGGACAAACATGATTATCTTTGTGTTAAGGTCCAAAAGGGGAGTGATCCGTACTATGCTGATTATACAGTGTGAATTCAGGGTTGTAGCACTTGTCGGCTTGTTTAATTGTGAGTTGTTTAAACATTTATATGTTAGAAAACAGAGTGTACAGAAAGCGTGTGAGCGCTAGTCATTTAGTTATTCTGTACTTATTCGGCCGGCTGTGAATAGCTCACGGCTAGTCCGTGAACAGCCGAGTCCGGTGACTGTTTGGCGGGAGATGTGTGTTCCCGTGGCAGTCGGAGAGGAGTCTAAGTTTGGGGCGTTGACTAGAGTCAGCCGTGTGTCTTGTGTGTGTTCCCAAGGGTAGTGTACGGGAACGATGTTTGGCCATTTTTCGAGGTGTACCATTATTTGCCTATTTTAGGTGTGACTATCTGCAGATAAGAGAAGATAAAGGCGTACTTTATGTTAAGGACATGTTCTGGGGCCTTGGTGTCTACAGGCCGATGTTTTGGATCATATTTACCTCCCTGATAGATTTCTATTGTGCAGGAACGGTGCTAGGAGATAGTAAGGCCATTGTTCCTTATGGAGGGAGAGTTTTCTGGTGAATGTACTTTATTTAAAGAGATTATAAGGCCAGGATTTGTGCAGGCCAGTCTTTTGAGTATATATAGATATATAGATATATAGATCCATGAACAGATATCAGAGTTATTGAAGAGATTATAAGGCCAGGAGTTGTGTAGGCCAGATTACTTGTAGACTGCAGAGCGGACAGTCTTTTGAGTATATATATATTTAAGCCTGTGTGGCGTTTTGGTAATTGCAGTGTATACAGTCGTTGAAGTATTCCTATAGATTTAAGCCTGTGTGGCGTTTTTGTAACTGCAGTATCAGCAGTCGTTCTGGTGAATTTACTGATGTAACATTAGAACTGCGATGTAAACAGGGTTTACATCATACTGAACAGCTGTGACATTTTGCGCAATTGATTATTATTGATTTTGTGAATGCTGTTGTACCTGTGTAGTGTATCGTACCGGATTGATGTTGCTGTGTGAATAAATTATGTGCTGTCAATTGGAAATGAACACCAGTCTGATTCGTTGATCTGTGCTTGACAGTACAGGGTGAGTGACTGTACCCTTCATGCCACTCACTACAGACTTTATACACAGGGACAATACAGAGCTAACCCATTTATCATCTGCTCTGTGTGGGCGCATGTACTACAACAGTCTAATCACTTGAAGAGTGTCGTAGATTTTTTGGATAGGGGAATTAAGAATTGGGTTGGTCCCTTCTGAATAGGTTAGATTAGGTGATGGAGACAGTGAGAGTTAGTAAAAAGAAATAGAATTTCCACAAGTGTGAGATGATAGACTGTGATATAGAGGCTGTCTCTGAAAAATCGAGGAAATCTTCTCTCTTTCACCTATCCTCTACGACAGCTTTTAAGGCGTCAGACAGTCTAAACACAGATATATATATTACATATATTTCTATCTACTCACGGGCACGCACATACACGTGACGACAGTTAAACACACAGACGTGGGAAATCTATAACAATGAATATATATATTAGAACGAGCTGACCAACACGCTGATTAATTCCAAGGGAAATTTTAATTATCATTTAAAATTTCTTCACAACACATAGAAATTACATCAAAACATATACAAATAGTCATAAAATATCAAGAGAATGCTACAAGGATGATAGCCCCGTTATGATATTAACTCTAGGTTTAACCCACAGCCCCGTTATGAGACAGATGATGGCCCAAAGAGTCACAAATACATATGGTTAGGGTCTACTATTGTCCCCCTTAGAAGGTATAGACTGACTTTGACAGCAGTATCTATTCTAAAGGAACAATTTACTTAAGCAGCAAATCTTGCCTAAGGAAGGGAAAAAAATACAACAAGTGAGTGCATTAAACAACGAACATACTTCCGTCACTTTCACTCGGTTCATTCATCAGGGTACCCTGGCACACGTGCTTACCTAAAAAAACTTGATGTTGTTCACCGTCTGGCGTAACCTTAGGACACTTCTCTACAGTGAATCTGTATTCTTTGGATAAAGCAAATCCAAGCTCTACAATTACAGGTTTCTTCCACTGTTTTTTTCGGGGAGCATTCACTTCACCAGTTATGTTTTTTAGATTACTGTTCATGTCACTTAGATCAGTTAGGGTAAGCAAGTTTGAACGGGCACACAGAGTCAAAACACGAGGGTTTCCTTCATTTGGGAAAAGCTGACCAGTGGACAACTTCTTTTAACAGATAGTCTTGATTCACTATACACTCTTTCAATACTTGTCGGAAATATTAATGTTAATTCTTGTAATGATTCTCGCCGCCAGGCAGCATGTATATTTGAGTTTATTGTGAAGAAATAAAGTCTGGCTCAAAGGCCCAGTATAAACATTTAGTCTTTAGAAAACCGTTAGTGGGATTGGTATTACTGTCTATCTCTGATGGCACATGCACTGTCAGACCAGTGTTACTCGAAACAACCCACGTGGTTAAAGATAGAAAATGTCTATTCTTCTCACAAGTATGTCTCTTTACTACTAAACGCCGGCAAGTTCTGGGTCACCCCAGTATTCACTACATAAAATGGAAAAAGCACATATAAAATAATTATACATACTATGTATAAGGATATAACTTATATTTTAAACTGCAAGCGTAGAGCTTATCATTTAACACTTCCCGTGAAATAAGTTATATTATAAAATCAATCATCATGAATTTGAAATACCTATAAATATATTTCGTCAACACTCATGAGACATCTAGCAGTTATAAGTTAGTTTAGAAAATATATCTCGACTGAGTAGTTAGCAGTTAAATTAAATTCATTATGGCTACATGTTTGTTAAGCTAGAAATAGAATTTATTCTGCTTTCCACTGTAACTCGTCGACTAAAGAATATAACAAACTATTAAAATAATCACTCTGCACACAGAACTAGTTTAAAATGAAATAGGCGATTAAACACTTTATCACTTCACAAAATACTAGAGATCTATTATATATAATATTTTACCTCAAACAGAACTACGTATCACAACGAAACTGAGACATCACTTATACGTTTAAGTGTTCTAGAACGAAGTGACCACGTCTACTGTGAAATGGAGAATGAGTGAAGTTAGTTTCAAACTCGGGCCAATATCTTAAAATTAGACAAAGGGCCCCAACTTATTTCGCCAAGCGAAATTATCTCCCCTACTCCCAACACTTACGTAATTGTCATAAACTGCCACGTTCTGACCGAGAGGGCGCGTGTCAGTTGCGGAGCGCAATTTCACACTTCGCCGGACTATCCTGACGAAAACTCACGCAGTTGCTGCAAAAGGTAGACAATCCGTCTGCCTGCCATGTTCGACGGAGTGAATTCTCACACCCCAGGCCCAGAAATCTGGTCGGGCAGCGCTCTGACCGGGGAAACTGCAGACGAATGTCTGGCGAGAACCGTATGTTCACAGCTATCGTTCGACCCGCAGAGACTGACATCTACGTAATACCATCACTAGTGCGATTCTCAGTTTTGAGAAAAGAAACAACGTTAAGGATGGGGAAGAAAATATATATCTCGCAAACGAATGGATGCGAAAAAAATACAGGAAAATGTAAAGAAATATAGAGATTACGGGTGAAAGAAAAGGAAGAGGATAATAGGCAATTTAATGATCATAACCTATGTGACAAAGAGAGATATACTTTACCAAATATACATTAACAGTACCAATTAACCTCGCATATACTTTATCAGGATTGTTATCAGTGTTACTTAATCAGTGCTGGCCAGTTCTAAAAAGATCTAGTGCTTTATCAGTGGTGACCCTTATAACACTGAGGTACTTTATCATTTGGTGGCCAGTGTTATCACTGATACATTATCAGTGGTGGGCTAACCTTACAGGCGTTAGACCCATGACTTCGCGTTGTAAGATTGTTTCTACGGAACCTTGACCTGTTTAAGAGTGTGCCCTGTGTGTGGCGTAATGTACTAAGAAGTTCTCGCATTGGCAACGGTAGTTAGCCCTGTGTGGGCGTGGCTTGGATTTAGAACGCCTTTTCTTACTTCTACATTGTTAAGAAACAAAGGCGAATCTTCTACAGTTTTTGTGTCGATCGTGACCTGTAATCGGCAACGCCTCTACTATACACAGACAGTTGTGTGTCGCTCATGACCTGTAATCGGTGACACGGTGATGCGTCTTGTGTTTACATGTCTCCTTATGACATTCCTGCAGCGTGTCCAGTTCTACGTTTCGGAGTGAAATTTTCAAGTAAACTTTGACATGGTTATGGCGACCTGTCCTGATTCGTCATCATCAGCGATATCTGCATTATGAGAATTACAGTATGTTCCAGTTTTATATGCAAGTTCGAAATATCAGGTAACTCTTTTCAACAAGAGTGACAGACAGTGTACCTTCGCGACGACAGAGGGAACAAGTGGGTAACTTGCACTGTTTCCAATTTCCAGTTTCCTGTGCTGTGTACGAACACATAGCATACTGTTTCAATGACCTGGAGTGAGAGTTGTCGACGAGTCCAGTACCTGTGCCTGCACCTTTCAACATGAGAGTCTGCTTATGTTGTGTCATCTTTGATGTTGATGCCCATCTATTGTAGTGGGAAAGAACGGAATCATTTACTATTTGCAAGATAAGTGGTTTTCGTTGTTGTGGAAACTGTGTTTATGTATGTATGCTATCAAGTCTTCTCATATCGAGCATTATGTATTCTATTAACTGTTTAGTATAGGATTTAGTGCATAATGATTGAGAATTGATACATTATTTAATACATTAATCTCTTGAGGAAATATTTATTGTGTGAGGTGGAAATTAATTGTCTAAATTTCCAAGGACATAAACTTATTATAATTATAAGTGGTTGATACATATAGTGAACTGGGTGAATAAGTCACTATGGATTTTGATATGGATCCTGAGTGTGATGTAGATCCTACAGATATAAGACCTATGTTGGAGTGTGCATTGGTGGTAGGAAGAGATAAAAAGAGATTGAGAGGCCCACGACTTGGAGCATGGGTGATGGATGATTTTTTGATTAATGTGTCAGCATCCCTAGAGTCATTTGCTGAACATAACTTTAAGTTAGTTTGTAATTTTGTAATGGCTAAGGATTTGGTTAATTTGCTACGGCACCTTCGTGTGTTTTTGCAACAGAATATTGAGGTTGAACACGGACATATAGTGCAAAGTATATGCAAAATAATCCACAACGATATTTCTGACGTGCAGAAAAGGGAATTGAAGAATGAGAAACAAACAAAAGTAAACAAACAGAGGACTCTACAGGAGAGAGATAAGTTTTTACAGGATAGTGCTGAAAAGAATAAATTACAAGAAACAGTGTCTAGGCTCACAAGTGAGTTACAGAAATCAAACTTGGAGCTTACAAGTGTAAAAACAGCTTTAGACTCTGCGTGCAGTAAGGTAAAAGATTTGGAAGTCCAAATAAATGATAAGCAGGGCGTAGTTAGTAATCTAACTCGAGAGATTGAAGAGAAGAGAGAGATGTATGATAAAGTGAAGATTGAGACGAATGTACGTGAGAAGAGTTATATAGATATGCTTCATGATGTGTTGAATGATAATGATATTCTCAGTAGCCAACTGAGGGAAAAGAATAACGTATCTTCCGAGAAGATTAATGAGTTGAGAGCACAAGCTGCTAAAGTTGGGCTTCAGGCTCAGGTGGCTCAGGCACAGATAGAAGACGTGCAAAAGAAGAGATTAATGAAATTGGAACCACAGAGGAGAACAAATAGAGAAAAAGATGATAAGGAGAGATTAGAAGAGTTGACGGTGCACAAAAGGAAAATGACTGATATTGAGAAATTACTCATGGAGGAGAAGAGTAAGGTTTTAACATCTAATGACTTAATTAAGCAACAAAGCGAAGACATCTCACTTAGAAATGCTGAGATTAGTGATCTGAGAAAAAGAGTTAATGGTTTGGTAGATGTTGTTTTAGGCATCAAGGGGCTGTCTACTGTCAATGTTGACAATAGTAGACAGAAGGTTGTTTATCAACAAGTAAAACAAGCAAGGAGCCAGCCCTATACATTTTTTGCTGATACGAAAATTGAACATGGTGGACGTAGATCCTTACGTGGCAAATACAATTTTCCACATACTACTACTGCTAACATTACTGACTCGTGGCGTCAGGCCAGCAAAGATAATTCTACGTTATCAGTCAGTTCGGCAGATTACAAAAAAGGGAGATAACTGTCAATTTAAGGTTCAAAAGACAAACCATTATTCTGATTATGGAAATTCTGATAAACTGATAATAAGGGACAAAGCTATTAGTAATACTTGTGCCAAAAATGTTGTTAACTATAAGGATTTTGTTATCACTAGTACTGAGCAATTTGGTAAGCATATTGTCACAAAAGAGAATAGAAATAGTTTTGGTGAAAGAAATAACTGCATTAAAGGTTATCAGCCTTATAATGATGGTTCTAGAACACAACAAAATCCATCGGTTAGATATTTTTATAGAAGTAGAAATACTAATCATAATAATGTTGCACAACAAAAGAACAAACTTGGTTATAGACAAGGTAACAGTAAGAAGTATTGTTTCAAATACTGCTGCTTGTTATGCATTTTGAGTTCGAGAGAATATCTCGTTGTGTGTAAGTAGGATTTTATTTCAGCCTACTGTTGTGATGACCTTCATTTCGGTCAGGATGTTCCTATCCTTCTGTGTTATCTGCTATGTGACGAGGAAATGATGGCATCATATAGAAACCAGACGTTTTCACTGCCACACGTTTGGGTAAAATGTAAGACTAACTTTCTGTTTTACTTCAATAAATCTCACGAAGTGATTGAAATAGACATTTTCATTAGTATTTTCCCACAGTATTCGGCTTTGCGTTAAGAATCATCGCACCGAGGTTGTTTTTTACTGTGAGAGGAATGTAGGTCAACCTACGACCAGGTGTCTAGTCAAGCGCAGCCAAGTCAGCCTGTTGACCCGGTATTGTATGACGTTACTTCGTGCGGTGTACATAATACTATCAAGGACCCCGGAGTTGTGACCTATTTTTTTTTCTTTAGGAGTTGGTTTAAGATTGCTACAGTGTTTTTTACACTTCATTTATTTTTTGGATAATGAATTATTGTATTATATAGTACCATACATTATATAATGTCGTAGTGCTTATTATGTATGTTCAAATGTATGCACTGTTGTAACTCTATGTTATTGTTTTCATAATTGTTTTGTGGATAAACATTATATGTATTATGATTGCAATGAAATTGTATCATATCACTTTGTAGTGACTTATCTTTAATTTTTGTAATGGGATTGTGGATTTGTGATATTTTCATACGCCAGTCGAAAGACTATTCCACTTAGACCATATTATGTTGGACCATAGGTGCTCCGTTGTGAAGTTTGAAGCAATGATAGTTGATTCATCAAACATTGATATGTTTTGGCAGCGTTGGTTCTTAGGATAATTTTGTACTTGATGAGATTGCCAGCCCTATGCACAAACTCATTAGCGAGGAATATGCGTTAGTTGTTTCAGAGAGTCTTGTTATTCATTAAATTTATTTTTTTCTTTTCTTATATTCTGGTGCTATGTCTAGTTAATATATTACCATATACAGAGGTTATATGCAGTAACTATTGTGTTGTAAAATGTAATTTTGAAACTAAACTTGTATGTGTTATTTATGATTTTGTATTTGTATTTGAAAACATATTTTGAAACATTGGTTTCTGGTATTTTTTGCCATGTGCTTTTTTCTGCTGAATTCTGTTTAAACTAGTATGCGTTTACTATGAGTCTACTTAAGTATTGGAATTCTTTTTTGTTAGATGTCATTCATTTGGTTAAAGATGATTTCATTTTGGTATATTAGTTATAGATTTAATCTAGAAAAAATTAAAATACTATTTTTATTTAACTTAGCTTTAAAGAAACTTTTTTGTATTGTAATTTTTTAGGGAAATGTATGTTTCGTTGACATTGTTATATTTTTTCTGCGCCAAAGCGCTTAATAAGGTGTAATAATATATGTTGATATTTCTGAATTTAAAATAGTAATATTTTTTTTTGAGATTGTGATATTTTTATATATCACACTTTTTTGTTATGAATAAGTTTTGTAATTTGGCTAAATTATTTATTATGCGTTATTTAGTTGGATTGTTGTTGGGATGTATTGTAATCATTTTTCTATGCATTCATATTTTGTATTTCCTTCTTCCTTTTTGAATGATTCTTCATTTCACTCCATTTCTTTGGAAGCGGTCTATACTTTGGTTATGCTTCCATGTTTCATCTGGATGTTACTTTATTCTATTTGTATACGTTTACTTCTTACACTTCTTATACTTCCATTCTTTGTATTCTTACGTATTGTAATATGGATTAGTATATGTAACTATTGGTGACAGTTCTATTTATTTCATGCAAGAAATTTATTTGCTTAATTATTACTATTAGGTATTATGGATCTTTCTTCCTATTTCGATTTCTTTGTTGATTTTCTGTGCTGATCATGCTTCTTTTGTTTGATCTTGACTTTACTTCCTATTTATTATGTCATGTTTGTTCTACAGTAATATACTTAACTTTGTTTGTAAATGATTTTTTCGGTGTATTTAGCAGATTATTATGGATAATTTGTTTATTGTACACTTGCTTTATTATTTGGCGAGGTATTATTTTGACCTTATCATAAAACTATTGTTATAAGCATATATTAGAGCTTAGCTGACCACTTATTTTTCATTGATGTAGCTTTTTTCAAAAAAATGATAAATTATTTTTTTCTCCGGAGCGGGTGGTAGTATGTTAAGGTCCAAAAGGGGAGTGATCCGTACTATGCTGATTATACAGTGTGAATTCAGGGTTGTAGCACTTGTCGGCTTGTTTAATTGTGAGTTGTTTAAGCATTTATATGTTAGAAAACAGAGTGTACAGAAAGCGTGTGAGCGCTAGTCATTTAGTTATTCTGTACTGGTTTCGGCCGGCTGTGAATAGCTCACGGCTAGTCCGTGAACAGCCGAGTCCGGTGACTGTTTGGCGGGAGATGTGTGTTCCCGTGGCAGTCGGAGAGGAGTCTAAGTTTGGGGCGTTGACTAGAGTCAGCCGTGTGTCTTGTGTGTGTTCCCAAGGGTAGTGTACGGGAACGATGTTTGGCCATTTTTCGAGGTGTACCATTATTTGCCTATTTTAGGTGTGACTATCTGCAGATAAGAGAAGATAAAGGCGTACTTTATGTTAAGGACATGTTCTGGGGGCCTTGGTGTCTACAGGCCGATGTTTTGGATCATATTTACCTCCCTGATAGATTTCTATTGTGCAGGAACGGCGCTAGGAGATAGTAAGGCCATTGTTCCTTATGGAGGGAGAGTTTTCTGGTGAATGTACTTTATTTAAAGAGATTATAAGGCCAGGATTTGTGCAGGCCAGTCTTTTGAGTATATATAGATATATAGATATATAGATCCATGAACAGATATCAGAGTTATTGAAGAGATTATAAGGCCATGAGTTGTGTAGGCCAGTTTTCTTGTAGACTGCAGAGCGGACAGTCTTTTGAGTATATATATATTTAAGCCTGTTTGGCGTTTTGGTAATTGCAGTGTATACAGTCGTTGAAGTATTCCTATAGATTTAAGCCTGTGTGGCGTTTTTGTAACTGCAGTATCAGCAGTCGTTCTGGTGAATTTACTGATGTAACATTAGACCTGCGATGTAAACAGGGTTTACATCATACTGAACAGCTGTGACATTTTGCGCAATTGATTATTATTGATTTTGTGAATGCTGTTGTACCTGTGTAGTGTATCGTACCGGATTGATGTTGCTGTGTGAATAAATTATGTGCTGTCAATTGGAAATGAACACCAGTCTGATTCGTTGATCTGTGCTTGACAGTACAGGGTGAGTGACTGTACCCTTCATACCACTCACTACAGACTTTATACACAGGGACAATACAGAGCTAACCCATTTATCATCTGATCTGTGTGGGCGCATGTACTACAACAGTCTAATCACTTGAAGAGAGATATACTTTACCAAATATACATTAACATTACCAATTACCCTCTCATATACTTTATCAGGATTGTTATCAGTGTTACTTTATCAGTGCTGGCCAGTTCTAAAAAGAATGGTTTTATCACTTTGCTAGCTGGTATAATCTTCATGGCTGTGGACAAACATGATTATCTTTGCTAGCTGGTATAATCTTCATGGCTGTGGACAAACATGATTATCTTTGCTAGCTGGTATAATCTTATCATCATCTTCATCTTTTGCTCCATATGGAACATTGAACGGCTTCTGCAGCTGGTCCGCTTGCAGGAAACCTGCAGCAAACATTCATGGCCTCTAGGAGAGGTAGTCTCCGTGGCTATTTGTTTTACGTGTAGGGATGGCCAGTTCCATACACAACCTCATATTAGTCGCTTTGTAGAAGACGTTGAGGGAGCATTATTTATATACTGTCTACGCTGAACAATGACGCTTGTGGAGTAAGGAAAATGAGTACACGCAACTAGTTTCATGTTTACAGTAACTTGTACAGTTAGGGAACTTTGACATAATGCATTTTTACTACTTCTGTAAGAACAGTTGTTGTAAGAGTGTACGAACTGACTGGTAACGCTCTAAGGACGCTATTCGAAGTTAAGGCTGCTTTGCGAACAACATTCTTTTGGAGGCTGTCCGTTAAGTGAGATCACCCTATGCGATGCAGTCTATAAATTGGGTGTCCGATTATATGGAAGTAATTGTATAACGACCACATTCTTATACGTAGCAATATGATATTTCGCTGTAAATCGAATGTTTTCTGTATCTGCTTCTACATCCAAGGTTTGATCATCATGATCCAGTACGTGGTCCAGGGGCTTCCAGACACATCCAAGAGGCCTGCGTTCAGTTCATTCGATGAGTTACCTCTTTTCTTTGGCACGGCCATCTTCACCGTGGAAGGAATTGGTTTGGTTCGTAGTTTACGTTAGCATTATTTTTGTTGTTGCAATACAACTGCATAATAAAAATCATCACCTTATTATTTTCTTTCTTAATCATTGTAGCGGGAGGTTATTTAAAATTATTTATTTATGTAAGAGTACGCCAGTAAAGAGTTCTGACCTTACAAGTAATACCCCAGTCTTAGAAATAAGCACTGGTGTATTGTTATCATAAAAATAGTCAGACTGTGAAAACCCTGGCCCAGTTGGTAAGAAGTAGTACCAGGATTTAAGGTGTCTCCTCCCTGTGACTATCTTATGATTACTTATATTCTAGGGGATAAGTAAAATGTATATTCACTGAAACCACAAATGGAAGAAGTGAATAAATCCTCAGGTACAGTTAAAATAGTTTAATAATTACACTAATATTCTATTTCTACTAGTTGGAAAAGAGCATTGAAATATATATATATATATATATATAAAATTAAGTCACACAACTCCTATTATTGTCTATTTAGACTGCATTCATTTTAAATATATCACTGTTCTTAGTCCTCTGATAAATGTCATCACTTGACTATTTACTGTGTTTCATATATTGTGGTAGTCAGTGTCCTAAGTGACACTTATCTGTTCAACTTGATACTGCTGACACTGAACTGTCCTTTGCTGATATCAGACTTGGTAGGCCCAACAGTAGGGATGCCAATGACCAGTTGAAGTTCACTCTTTGGGGTCCTGCACTTTTGTGGGATTGCCTCTGATGAACGACACAGACTTCTGATACTGGACAGTCTGGTTTGAGTTATTTCATGGAACCCTCAGACTTCAGATACTGGACTGAACAATGTTTCTGGCGATCCGCTCACAATTCATGGGTAGTGGCGAAACTCTGCCTCCAGTCTGTCTCAAACCTCTTTCGTTGTGTATCTCTCCAGTTTACCGATACGCTATATATACGCATAGCGCGGACGTATCGGAGGGTACCGACGTCACAGCTTAAACCTAAGCCTGAAAAATCCTTCCCGAACAGTGATTTCGGCCGATCTGTGCGTCGACTGAAATTTTGCCTTTCTCATTCTCGGCATATATAATACCCATATTGTTCCATCTTATCTAGTTTTATACAGTTGATAATTCTCTATCTTCCTATCCATGTAATTTCCCAAACTGTTATTTGTTGATTTTAATATTTAGAACAGAAGTGGGTTTACATGCTTTTCCGCGTAACTGTGGGCAGCCGAAATACGCATATATCTCCGTAAATGAGAACTTCCTACCGTTCCTTCTTATATGCAGTTATACACAATCCTTCCCTGTACTGAAATGTAAAATCCTTTTCATACTGATTCCCGTCTGCTTTTATTTATCCTTGGCGATTTCCTCTGTCTGATACACATTTCGCTGATACGCCGCCATTTTGAAAGCGGTCAATCGATCGTTGATGGGTTTATAAATCTAACTGAACCCGTTTGCAATGACTTGAAACCATTTTGCGACAATAATCTTCGTCATCAAACGCCTTACTGGTTCATTTTTTAAATGAAGTTGCAACATGTGATGACAACTTGTAGAATATGTAGAAGAGCTGATATAGGGAATCAAACAGAGATGGGATTGGCCAGCATTACCACACTGCATAATAGTGTAAATATTATGGCGTAGAAGAATATCACGACTCAAATGATTTCTTTTGTCTCATCTTCACTCATGGCCATACATTTTCTCTCCCTCTGGGATTGTGAAGACCGTACTGTCAATCTGCTCCCCTCGTGAAGCCGACTGACTTGGAAGAAATGTTCTAATGTTTCTTTGTCTGTCCCACATGGACATATATCTGTCAATTCGATAGTTACCTTTTTTTGAACTTTTGGTATCTGCACTAGCATTAGCTGGTTCTCAGCTAAAAAAGAAAATCACTTGATAGCTTCTTAGTAAAGACATGTATGCTTCTCTTGTATCTAACTCTGGGAGTTTATATACCATCTTAGCTTGAAGAAATTTTTATTATTACTTTCGTTTCTTCCAATCTTGTCCTGTCTTGGACTAAAACAAAGTGCGTTAGAGATCTGAAGCTACGAAAGACATGATCACCATCACAGAAGTTAAAGGATAAAATGGAAGACTGGAAGTGGTACGACAAGATCACTAATGTGGAACTGATAACAAGAACTAGACAAGCGCTGTTGGTTCAACAGATGAGACGCTGGAGATAGATAGGGCACATATTGAGGACACCTGTTGATAACATTAACAGGTAGTCCCATTTCTGGGATCTTAAAGGTACGATAGGTAGAAGGAGACGAAGGAACACATGGAAAAGAGAACTATAGACACGTGATCATGATGACATGACGACATGATGATTACGTGATAAAACCTTGAGCTGGTAGCATGGGACGTTTGTTGAATGTCTTATCCACCTGGATGAGCTGAGGAGTGATGAATGAATGAAAGGGAAAGAAACAACAGGAGTAGGGTTGTTCAATTAAACGTTATTAGTTGTAAATCTAAAATAATTAATCTGACACGAGTTTATGTTCATTATAGTCTAGATCAGAGGTCGGAAACCTGTCGACCGTAACCTACCTTTAATTCCCAGGAAATAGTTTGTTAAATCTTCAGGTGACTGAAGAAGGAGAAAGAAAGAATAATTACGGACATTTGGAACTAACCGTCTGGCGCCGGTATTTAATGAGCGGTAACCCCAAGATACCCTGTGTTCCCAGTGAAAACTCACCAGCTAGCGTTCTAAAATCTAGTTGGTTCGTAAACTACGTAAGATAGGAAAGCGAAAATCTTTTAATTGAACTGAAGTTTGGTCAAATATAATTTATTTTACATTTTCTACCGCTCTTTCGATGGAATCGCAGGAAGCAGATCGTCCGGCAAAGATAACAATTAACATGTAATTGCATTTATTCCAAATTCCAAATGCTGTGGTACTTTAAAAACAGACATAATTTTATTGCTGTAGATTTTTAGAGAGCTGGCTGTTTCTAAAGTAGATTCCCACAGTTCCAGGGTTGCCAAACGCTGGTCTAGATATTATGTTTATTTCTAACTTGTGTTATATAGTGATATGAAACTTCCTTTTATAATCAGCAACTATATTTAAACCCTAAACTGATAACATCTGCTCACTATGAAGCCAGCATCTTGTACCCCTACAGGAAACGTATAACAAAGAATGCATGTGATCTTTCTGTGTGCTTTCTTTAGGAATTTGTTTTACATGATGCTGTTGCCAGCCGCATGCACATCATATACAAGTCATCTGTTACGAATTGCCTGAGGGAGCAAGAGCCTATTTCTCTCTTCGTGTCCTCATATAACCCACGGGACGTACACAGGAGGTCTACCAGTTCAGCTAGTGATCAAGACTTGATGACAACAAAAATATAGTTTGGCGGTCATCACATAAACACACCTCGAGCATTACAGACAACTGATAATCTCCTGAAGTCTGTGACTGAGAGTTTTAATAAGATGATTGAGGCTGGTGTCATAGTCAACTGTCCTTAGTCGCCTTTAACGAAATGCTTGGTAGGTTACCGTGTCACTAACCTATTCAGGCCCAGGTAATAAGTAGTTACACCAGTCACGTGCTGTAAAAACATCAGAAAATATGGACAGGTCAATAGAATACCTGCTGAAAATACCTGTTGAAAGAATTACAAGGCGACCCTTGTTGTGGAATCCACAAGGTAAGAATGGTAACGGAGGTCGAAAAAAAAAACTAATGGAGAAAAGAAATGGAGACATAAATAAAAGGAATAAAGAAAGCATGCTAAACATCTTTAGCGGAGTAGGTAGGACCTGGCTCAAATTTGTGGAAATCCTATGCTCCTTGGGGTGTTGTGGGGGTAATCGATGAATAACTCTCACTACGGAGATGAACGGTTTATGAAGAAAAAGTAAAGTTAAAAAAAAAAGAAACGAAAGGAAAAGAAAAAAGAGCTTCCCACAGTGCTGTCTCTAATATATACAAATGTAAAATAGTGTAAACATATGTACTAATCATTCCTGTTTGACCCGTGTCAGGTTCTACCGTTACGAAACAGCATGCGAAGTCCCCAGGACTTTGGTGGCTGGTTTGGTGTGTTGAATCTGGGAATGTGTGGCACAGTCTGTTTGTATACAACAATCGGTTTCTATGGTTACCTTAAGTTTGGAGACGACATACAGAGCAGCATAACCCTGAGTCTGCCCGATAACCCGTAAGTGTTTAATAACACGTAAGTGCTTGATAATACATAAGTACCTGTTAACACATAAGTACCTGTTAACACATAAGTGCCTAAAAGTGTATGATAAGACGTAAGTGCCTAGTAACGCGTAAGTATATGATAAGACTTAAGTGCCTAATAACAAACAAGTGCCTGATAAAGCGTAAATGTATGATAAGACGTAAGTGCCTGATAACACGTAAGTGATTAATCATACGTAAGTGTCTGATAACACGTAAGTGGTTTATGTTACGCAAGTGCCTGATAACATGTAAGTGATTTATGTTACGTGAGTGCCTGATAACACGTAAGTGATATATGTTCCGTAAGTGCCTGATAACACGTAAGTGATTTATGTTCCGTATGTGCCTGATAACACGGAAGTGATTAATACTACGTAAGTGCCTTATCGCACGTAAGTGATTTCTGTTACGTAAGTGTTTGATAACACGTAATTGATTTATACTATATACTATTTATACTACGTGTCTGATAACACGTAGGACATGATAACATATAAGTGTATGATAACACGTAGGACATGATAACATATAAGTGTATGATAACACGTATATGCTAGATAGCGTGCAGTACGTTTCTGATTCGGCATTCTTTATTTTTTTTTCTTTACCTTTCTGCTCTCTGTGCACCTGCCTGTCTCTTGTCTGGCACCATCTGCTTGAGTTTTTGCCATGTCTTCTCTTGTTGTTGTAATGTCTGTCTCCATCTATCTTCACCATGTATTATTTGGTCTACATCTATTTATTGTTTCCTCGAAATTCTAGAGCAAACACTGTCTTGTGATGCTTTGAATTAATTTGTGTGTTGTTTCCTATACATGTTGAGCACAAAGCAACCCCGCGATTGCTGGTTAGATTCCAGTAAATTGCGCCGAAAGTGTGGAGAAAGGTTATAATTGAGAAGCACCGTATCAGCAAAGCGCCGTAAAGCGGGGTTTAGCTGTATTGTTAGGGCCCCTTGTAGTTACAGGGGTTCTATAAAGAGACACAGAAAGAATAGACTACTGGCACCTTCAGGCATGTCGTAAAAGGCCACTAAAATGAGACTGTGCATGGAGCTTGCAACCTTATTTAAAATAATCTGCCAAAGAAACCATCATAACGAGCAAATGAAGGCTCGGTGCAGGTTTCTTACAAAGTGACCAGCCATAGTACTAGCCCCCATGCTCTGTAAGAGGTACAAAGTGACCAGCCATAGTACTAGCCCCCATGCTCTGTAAGAGGTACAAAGTGACCAGCCATAGTACTAGCCCCCCATGCTTTGTAAGAGGTACAAAGTGACCAGCCATAGTACTAGCCCCCATGCTCTGTAAGAGGTACAAAGTGACCAGCCATAGTACTAGCCCCATGCTCTGTAAGAGGTACAAAGTGACCAGCCATAGTACTAGCCCCCATGCTCTGTAAGAGGTACAAAGTGACCAGCCATAGTACTAGCCCCCATGCTCTGTAAGAGGTACAAAGTGACCAGCCATAGTACTAGCCCCCATGCTCTGTAAGAGGTACAAAATGACCAGCCATAGTACTAGCCCCATGCTCTGTAAGAGGTACAATGTAAAAGAATGATGATTGCTGCCATGAGTTTTCATCAGAGAACAAGAAAACGAAACAAACATCACGGGTGCCAAAAAAAAAAATGAATAAATAAATTAACATCGATGGAACGTTATAGGAAGACTTGAAGACCTATTCTCGTTTCAGAGCTGAAGAGTAATGACTGTACAGTTTTATTGCAATATTTTCACTTTTATGATTAGGCCAGTAATGCAACGAGGATAAGTTTTATGATTATGACAGTAACGCAACGATGATAAGATTTACGATTATGCCAGTAACGCAACGAGGATACGTTTTATGATTATGCTAGTAATGCAACGAGGATAAGTTTTATGATTATGACAGTAACGCAACGAGGATAAGATTTATGATTAATACCAGTAACGCAACGAGGATACGTTTTATGATTATGCCAGTAATGCAACGAGGATAAGTTTTATGATTATGACAGTAACGCAACGAGGATAAGATTTATGATTAATGACAGTAACGCAACGAGGATACGTTTCATGATTATGCCAGTAATGCAACGAGGATAAGTTTTATGATTATGCCAGTAACTCAATGGGGATAAGATTTATGATTAATGCAAGTAACGCAACGAGGATAAGATTTATGATTATGCCAGTAACGCAAAGAGGATAAGATTTATGATTAATGCCCGTAACGCAACGAGGATATGTTTTATGATTATACCAGTAATGCAACGAGGATACGTTTTATGATTATGCCATTAACGCAACGAGGATAAGATTTATGATTAATGCCAGTAACGCAACGAGGATAAGATTTATGATTATGCCAGTAACGCAACGAGGATAAGATTTATGATTAATGCAAGTAACGAAACGAGGATAAGTTTTATGATTAATGCCAGTAACGCAACGAGGATACGTTTTATGATTATGCCAGTAATGCAACGAGGATAAGTTTTATGATTAATGCAAGTAACGCAACGAGGATAAGATTTATGATTAATGCAAGTAACGAAACGAGGATAAGTTTTATGATTATGCCAGTAACGCAACGAGGATAAGTTTTATGATTATGCCAGTAACTCAACGAGGATACGTTTTATGATTATGCCAGTAACGCAACGAGGATAAGTTTTATGATTATGCCAGTAACTCAACGAGGATATGTTTTATGATTATGCCAGTAACTCAACGAGGATATGTTTTATGATTATGCCAGTAACGAAACGAGGATAAGTTTTATGATTATGCCAGTAACTCAACGAGGATATGTTTTATGATTATGCCAGTAACGCAACGAGGATACACATGTACCGCACGCAATTAGATATTAACTAGCAACAACCCGCCAAAATTGGCAGGTTTTAAATTATAGTGTGTTGTTTCTGTTACATGTATTACATTGCTGCTTCTTCTATAGTCTCGCTTGCTCGCTGTGAATGACGAGATCTTCTCTTCCTTTAAGCCATATTATCATTTTGATCCATAATAATAAGTCTGCAATAGTTTAAATTAAAATTTTGTCTTGAAGAAACAATCCAAAAAATTACAATTTTTAAGAAAAATGATGAGTTAAATCCGTTTCCGGAATGAAACTGGACAGAAAAGTATCTTGATCGTCTGTTGGTTTAATGCACATCGTCACACTTTTCTATTTTCGCGAGAGTACATATAAAGGGAAACAATACAATTATTATCTAACTTTCAACCACAGTTGCACCCTCTTAGCTGTGGTTGAAAGTTAATGTACTCTTTCGAAAATAGAAAAAGTGCGCAAATGACGGTGTGCAAAATGTGACTGACCGACCGACCGACCGACCGAAGTACTTACGGCCGGAATTGTGGTATTGGATGTGTTATTTTAGATCTTAAAAAAACTAAAGCGAGTGTGAAATTTTGGTTTCAGCCTGTATTTGTCTGTCCGCCTGATGTTTGCAGTGTCCATTCTAATCACATACAACATCCAATTCTACGTCCCTCTCACAATAATGTGGCCAAAGGTTCTGCCCAGATTAAGACATCCAATGTTGCGCAAATACGGGGAATATTTGTTTCGCATTGGTGTTGTCTTAATAACGTGTAAGTACATTAGAGATTTTGTGATATTTTAAATAAAATGTGAATGTAGTAAAGCTATTGTGATGGTAGCATGTAAGTTGTCATGGTCATCATTTTCCTAGTTTTGCTCTTTACCGAGCATTCAACCACCACAGTAGCTGGTCCCTTTGTAGAAACCTGCACCAAGCCTTCACATCCTCTTGTAGTGGTGGTTTTTTTTTTTTTTGGTAGCAGTTTCTTTTACATGATGAGGTTGTCAGCCCTATACACAACCTCATATTACTAGCCTTGAGTCACATAATTATTTATGATCAATCTCTGCTTCACTACAGCAGTAATCAGTTACAACTGGTGTACTGACTAATTGCGTGCTTTTCAATGGTAGGCACCGCTTTCTTTCTCTGCTATGTAGCAAATATTTTGTATTTTCAAACATTCTTTCACTCTTTTCAGTAATAATTTGTCTTGTCTGTTTACCTGACCATCCCTTAACAATTGCCCTGCCCAACGCAGCATTGTTCTTGACTTCTGAAATATCTTATGAATACTCCCTTGAGATAGAAGCATCATTATTCTTCTATCTACAACTCTGCCAAGAGTAATCTTGTGCGAAGGTAGACACCTTTGAAGACCCATATTAGATACTCTTGAGTTTTGGCTACTGTTGGACCACTACTGCAAAGCATGGGAGGCAATTCCGTCACAGCTTGTACGACATGTGTGATGAAGAAGTAGTTCAATTCTTTATTTGTCTTATCAGACTCCTCAAGTAACTACGCTGTGGGTGAGTGTAATGAAGATTGTGATTTGTCTTATCAGACTCCTCCAGTAACTACGCTGGGTGAGTGTAGTGAAGATTGTGATTTGTCTTATCAGACTCCTCCAGTAACTACGCTGGGTGAGTGTAGTGAAGATTGTGATTTGTCTTATCAGACTCCTCCAGTAACTACGCTGTGGGTGAGTGTAGTGAAGATTGCGATTTTTCTTATCAGACTCCTCCAGTAACTACGCTGTGGATGAGTATAGTGAAGATTTTGTGATAGTTTTAATAACATGTAAGTGTAGTGAAGATTATGTGATAGTTTATATGCAAGTGTAGAGCCCTTTTCGTAGACCTCTGCACTCCTTTACAGATGAAGGTAGTCTTATATTATTAATAGATGGTCCTACCTCTGTAATAAACTTTACGCACCGACTTACATGAGAGTAAGTCTTATTGGTGAGTTTGATTTCATTAGCGCACGGTTGTGCACTAAGGCGTATAGGGGGTTATCCTGTCCGCACGTGTATCTAGACAGTCGGTTGACGTCATGAATGGGTTTGAGAAGCAAGAATCCCAAGTTCGAATAGTGAAGCTTTGGGAGTTCGAGACCCGTGTTTTGGGTAAAGTATTTTATATTGAGACCCGGTCCTGCGGATTAGCAGTTGTAGCCGGTGGTCATCCACGTAAGTGCTGAGTCGTTGGAAGAGCCAAGTATATACTTATTGTAATAATAATGATCGTTCTCCACAGTCGTGAGTATCTAGTCGATAACAGGTGACTAGCCTGTACCGAAATGGATTCACAGCTGAAGATATAATTTTGTATGCCAGTAAATGCCTATCAAGGGGATCGGCGGTAACTACCGTGGATCTACGTTATCTATATAATATTAGGAAGCCGTTGGGGTCAGTCACGGCTAATACAAGAGGTAATTCAAGTATCTATGCCTTAGTAACTTTACATGCCTAGAAGGTATTTAGTAGGAACCTGCACCTACGTTCTAATATGTTTTGTTGATGAGGACTTCTTTAGATCGGGATCTTAGATACTACCAAGTATAATGAGAATCTCTTGTCCTTGAGGAAAGGTCAACCGTGATCAAAATAACCTTGTACTGACTACTTCATGACCTTTATGACTATTGATGTATTCACTCAGAGACCTAGTCAGAATTTGCTGGAGGATTCTTCTGAGACTATTTATTTGAATTATTATTGAGGACATGCGTCCATAATCATCATGTCGAATTATCTATTAACCGTCAACGTTGAGTGTTTTCGTCCCGTATGATGTGATGTCAATAAACAATGTATGAACTTTCAATTAACGAGTTTGGACTATCACAGTATTGGCACTTGTTGATGTGCCTACGTTGAGTTTGCATCTTACTGCATCCAGAATTAATATATTCGCGAAATTAGCACGATTGACTCAAGTACATAAACAGTCCCAACAATTACATATCCACCACCTACAGTAGCAACAACAAGATTGGGGACCAACAATATGGTGGCGCAGTGTGCTCTGAAAATATCCAGTTTTCATTAGCGGAATCGAACTCAAGCCTTCATTCAAACTCGGTTGAAAAGAAATATGGTATCTTTCAAGGCGACAACATCCTGGACCTTGCAGCACTTCTAACGGTCATCACAAGTCAAGGACAACCCAGGGACTTCAACTGTCAAGTTTCGACATTGGACTCTGGCTTTATGTTTCGTCAAATAGATGTCTCATACATGCAGTCCTGGATGCGAGGGATATTTTTTTTTTTAGCCGGTTGAGATAAGTAAAAACGTCGTGTTGTCATTACACCGTTTTACGTTTAGCTGTGCCTTGGCTTGGTAATATGTCCACTACTTTTTATTCATGTTTCATGTTGCATGTTCTATGTTTGATGTTTCTCGTGGGAGGTAGGGAGGTCGATCTGACAAACGAGGTTCATCTCGAAGCCGATTCGGGCTCTTTGTCAGATGTTCTGTAGGTTTTGATTTGTAAGTTTCAATTGAGCAATAATTCCGGTTCAAGGCTAGAAACCTTGCTGTAGTTCCGATCGCTACTTGCTTCTTATGATAGTATTTGTTTAGCTGTTCCGTCAAGTTTTAATTGTTGTTTTCATAGTTATTTTACTCGTACTTAGTTTTATGATGTATTTTGTTAGTATTATGCGTCCTTCTAACCTGACTGTCGTTCAGTTTCTTACAACATTGATGTCTATACACTGTGTTGTCAACTGTCTTGTGTGTTATCTGATCGTAGATGTCATCGTAATTTTTTACGACATCCTATTTTAGTTCCACATTTTTAATTTATTTGATTTCTACGATTGTGTTCACTCGTCTTTGATTATCGTGTTTTGTCAGTATTGTGCTATTGTCTGTCAAGTTATTGCTTTCATAACATTTCATTGTATAAATTACTTTATTAATTATTAATATAATTGCCTATTATAAGACTTGAATTTACCGTTCTAGGACAGGAACGAAGACCATTTGGTGAAGTAACATTTTATGTAGAAATATTTCAGAATAATTTTGAATAATGTCTACCTTAGATTATTTTATTAAGCAGGCTAAGGCGCTTAATATACCTCCAGAAGAGATTAGATCATTTGCTATGACAGAATACAAAGAGTCTCAAAGGTTGGAATCTCAAAGATTGGATGCTGAAAAGTTACGTTTGGAAAATTTGAAATTTGAGGCAGATCAAAAACGGACTGAGGCTGAGGAAGATGAAAAGAAGAGGAAATTTATAGCTGAGGAAGAGGAGAAAAAAATGAGATTAGCCGCTGAATTAGAAGATAAACGATTTCAGCGTGAGGTAGAACAGAAAAGATGGGATGCTGAAGAAAAAAAACTTTAAAAGAGATGCGGCAGAAAACAGAAAGACTACTTAAAAAATTGAGATGGAAGTTAAGCATAAGGAAATGGAAGAACGAAGATTAATAGCTGAACAAAATACAAGAAGGCTTCAGCTTGAGACAGAAGAGAATGAAAAGAAACGTCAGCATGATTTGAAACTTGCCGAATTGGAATTTGATAGAATAAGATTGGCAAGTGAATGTAATACGCAAAAGACTCAGGAAGGCCAGTCTTCATCTAGACATGAGAATTTTAGAGAGATTCATCTCAAATTGCCTAAATTTACTCCACCATCCGACGATGTCATATTTTTTTTGGATAGGTTTGAGGCTACATGTCGATCGTACAACTTGGATAAATCATTATATTGCACCCACTTATCCAGATTACTAACAGGAGAGGCAATGGCTGTGTATCACAATACTAGCTCTATAGAAAAAAATGATTACGAGGTTCTCAGGGCCGCTCTTCTAAACAAATTTCAGATGACAGAGGATCAATACAGACTTAGGTTCAAGTCTATGCTCCCGCAATCTAGCAAGAATTTTGATGATTTTCTTTCACAAATACGTCTTACCTTAGAACGATGGATAGAACTATCCAAGATAGAGAAATCGTATGACGGTATTTTCGATTTATTACTTCGCGATAAAGTTTTATCGGCAGTAAGTCCTGCATTTCTTGCGTTCCTACATGAACGTAAACCTAGTAATATAAAAGAAATGTCAGAACATTGTAAAAATTTCTGCACCGCTCATCCTAACATGGATGTCAGCAATGCGCAACTTAAGGACGATTTACCCGTTGCTTTCGCCATGCAACAAAACAATTTCCCTAGAAATCGTTCGATAAGTAGCGATAGAAATTTTCAAAGTGGAAGTAATAATAATTTCCACTTTGGTCATTTTCAAAAGGGGAAACAATACTCACATTCTGCTCCATTTAATGTATCATGGGGTCAAGCTCACAGATCTCAAGATTTTAGTAACAACAATCCTAAATATAATCAAGGTAATAATAATAAACAACATTGGAGATCTCAATCATATCATCCAGAAAATATAAATAGATTTATGAATAGGTCATTTCGCCAACATCACAACAGTGAAAACTTTCATTGGCGGACTCAGCCAAATTTTAATGATAGCAGAAACAGTAATTATAGCAATTTTAATGACAATAATCAGGTTCGATCGCGACGAAGAGATAGATCGTCGAGCAGACCACGACAACATTCAAATGTTGCTTCAATTGAAGCACAAACTAACAAAGGTAATGATACTAATGTTAATCAACATAACGCTATGTCTTGTATCGATCTAGAACAGGTAAAGACATGTCAAGAATGCTCAACGCTATTCCAGCTCAAGGCGATCACGACGCTGCGATGCGGGCACACTTTACCAAGTCTACCCGTAGTTTGTACAGCTACTTCTGCATCAATTCACCAAGGGAAAGGGTGTTTAAAATTTAACAAAGGATACGTCAACTCTATTCCTTGCTCTGTCTTGTTTGACTCAGGCTGCAGCACGGTGGGAGTGCGGAACTCTCTGATCGACCCCTCCTTGGCCACAGGCAACGTGGTCAAGTGTGTCACATTTGGGGGTACTGTGGAAACCTTCCCTACAGCCATCATTAACTTACATACACCTTTCTTTTCAGGGAAGATCCATGCCTGTCTTCTGCAGAATCCAGTTAGCGATGTAATACTTGGTTGTATACACGGTATAAAAGAGTGTACACCAGAGCAAATTAATTAATGGGAAAAGCGACACATTCATGCTGCAAATGCAGTTGTTACCAGAGCGCAAGCTACTGAATTGTCGCGTGAATCAACTTCTGAACCTACGGTTCATAATAGTAATGATGATGATTCTCCTATTTCAAGGGAGCTGTTTGCTAATTTACAAAAGAATGACAATTCTTTGCAGAGATTTTTTCAATTGGCGACTAAGAAAAATAATAACAACAAAATTGCAAATTCTAGACACCAATTTGCTCTAAAAAAAGGTATTTTAGTTAGATTAATAAGAGAAACAGATTCATTGGTGCGTTCACAAATTGGTCCCGTTTGCTATGAGACCCAGAATATTACGACATGCTCATGATTCACAATGCGCAGGTCACATGGGTTTTTCCCGAACAAAATCTAGAGTGCTATCCGCATTCTATTGGCCTGGCGTTCATAGGGATGTTAATCTCTATTGTCGTTCCTGCGTGACATGTCAGGAAGTTAAAGTAAGGGGTCCGTATCATGATGCTCCTATCCAAGCTGCGGACATACCTATTAGACCATTTGATAAAATGGCAATAGACATCATTGGTCCTATATTGCCATCTGCAAGAGGACATACACATATTCTCACCTGTATCGATATGTGTACGCGTTGGCCTGAGGCCATACCTCTTAAAAAACACCTCATCTGCCAGCGTTGCAGAAGCTTTAATGCTGATCTTTTCACGCATTGGTTTTCCGCGTAAGATCCTATCAGATCATGGGGTCCAGTTTATTTTCGAATCCATGTCACAGGTTATGAAGACATTGGGTATAGATAGATCTCTCAGTTCTATATACCATGCGATGTCGAATGGATTAATTGAGAGACAGAATAGGACACTTAAGCAGTTGTTGGGTAAGATGACTCAAGATCACCCTCAGGAGTGGGACAGGGTCCTACCCGCTGCTCTCTTCGCGTATCGCGAAGTGCAAAACCAAGCAACAGGGTTTTCCCCCTTCCAGTTGGTTTTTTGGCATACAACCACGCGGACCTATGTCTTTAATCCATGATTTATTGGTTGAAGATAATATACCTGAGGAAACTCAATCCTCATATGAATATGTCATCTCTTTAAGAAAGAGAATAATAGATGCCTGTAGGTTAGCTACTGCATCATCCGAAGAGTCTAAAGAAAAAGCTCGTCTATTTGCAAATCGGTATAGACGTCTTCGCCAGCTTATTCCTGGTGACGAGGCTTTTGTTTTACTGCCTTCACATAATAATCGTCTACTTATCACATGGAGAGGTCCATTTAGGATCATCTCAAGAATATCCGATGTCGACTACATCGTAGATATTAATGGAAAACACAAAACCTTTCACATTAACATGTTGAAAGAGTATTATTCACGTCCTGATTATTTACAATCAGTATTTCAAGCGACTGACGATCCTACTCCTCACATTCATAACTATACTAATCTGTCAGTTATACAAGAAGAAGAATCTTCTTTTCAAGATGTACAATTGCCCATACCAGTTGTACCTCTTCATTCCACGGAAAACTGGAATGCTGTCACTATTTCTTCTTCTCTTTCGACTGATCAACGACAGCAAGTTTCATCACTACTTCAAATGTATGATAAGGTTCTCACTGACATTCCAGGTCATACATCAGCTATTCAGCATGATATTCTCCTAACTGATGAAACACCTATCCGTATTCGTCCATATCCCATACCTTTGCACTTTAGAGATAAGGTCGAAAAGGAATTAGATGAGATGCTTCGATTAAACATAATTGAACCTTCGTTGTCACCATATGCTTCATCTATGGTGATAATTAGAAAGAAAGATAATAACATTCGTCTATGTGTAGACTACAGAAAATTAAATAAAGTCACACAATTTGACGCTGAACCTTTGCCACTTTTAGAAGATTTATTAGTAAAATTATCTCATTCTACTTTCTTCTCTAAGTTTGATCTGTCAAAAGGCTATTGGCAAGTACCATTGACAGAAAGGGCAAAACCACTAACTGCTTTCTCGACGCCCCGGGGCCTATTCCAATGGAATTTTATGCCTTTCGGGTTAGTCAACGCTCCTGCCACGTTCGTACGCATGATGCGTCGAATCCTATCTCATCCCAACGTCATTGCGTACATAGACGACATTTGTCTTTTCAGTGACTCATGGGAGAACATTTAGAAGGATTAAACTCATTACTGTCCACATTACAAAATCATAATTTAACTGCTAAGCCATCAAAGGCATTTGTGGGTTTCCACGAGATTTCTTTTTTGGGACACCGTATTGGTCGCGGTATGTTATACACAGAGGACAGTAATGTTTCCAAAATCCTTAACATCTCCACACCTAAAACAAAGAAACAAGTGCGATCTCTATTAGGACTAGTACAATACTATGGGAAATTCATACCACATCTTTCGTCCATTACTGCTCCTTTCTCTTCATTACTTAGGAAAGGTGCAGCTAACGTGATTCGGTGGTCTAACGAACATCAAATCGCGTTGGATATCATAAAGAAATTTTTTTCTAATCATCCTGTTTTAAGGTTACCTAACGAGAATTTGCCATTTGTATTACGCAGCGATGCTTCTAATTACGGCGTGGGAAGTGTCTTACTACAAGAATATAATGGCACCTTGCATCCCGTTCTCTATGTGTCACGGAAGTTAACTCCAACTGAACAGAATTATTCAGTTTTAGATAAAGAACTTCTCGGGCTTGTTTGGTCAATAAATAAACTTCAAAGATATCTGCTTGGATCACACTTTATTGTGGAATCAGACCAAAAAGCTCTTACTGCACTCAACACAAAGGACGTAAAATCTGCCAAATCTACTAGGTATGCGATCGCGTTACAACCATTTAATTTCACGATTCGATCCATACCTGGCACACAGAATGTTCTCGCTGACATCTTGTCAAGATGTCCGAATGAATCGAGTTAACAGCTACGCACTAAAGACAACTGAACTTGGACACTGACAGTTCGTCGAGGGTAACTTTTTACGTGTGATACCTCGATTATAAGAGTCATTAACATTCATTCAAGTGAAATCTACAATGCTTATGTATCAAAATAACATGGAACTTTAAGGTATATGACTATCCTGTGAGAATAACATTCACTTAATTATGACATTGAAAAGATAATAACGTTGGAAAAGGATTATATTTTCTCACCGAAATAACATTTCTACCACTCTGATTTCTTCGTGGAACTGAATTTGTTATATTATAAACTGTTCACTAACAGGAAAATGGAACTTTCGGTATTTAAGTAATTAATAACATTATTAGGGTGAAATAAATGAATTAATTAGATTATTAAACTTAGATACTTAGTTAGTTAAAATAATGATTAATGTAATTAACTATACAATATTTAAGTGGATTTATCAATAGTTGTATTTAAGCACATTAATTTAACATTAGTACTTTCATTAGTACCTCAAAAGGACTTAGACACACAGTTAAGTGCGTTGTTCTTATACGTGTTTAAATTGTATTCTTTCATTTTTATTCATTTTTTCACTTGTCATTTTAAATGCATATCCATCACTTTTCTGTTTATTCATTGGTTTCTCATCATTTCTTTGTATTTGCGTTTACATTTGTTTTAATTCAATATTTCTAATATGATATTTCATTTCATTGACCACATTGTACCAAAGGTGTGCAATTGTGGATGTATGCTTTTATGCATACCTTTTGTTGTTTGAGTTAACTGGAATTTCATATTTTATTATTTTTATCATGATATATTGGTAAAATAGAAATATGTAAACTTGACTTACCTCTAGTGTCGGTATTAAAGAAAAAAATTAATATAATTAATTTTTGGGGGGGGGGGGTGATTGGTAAGGAATCTGTAGAGCCCTTTTCGTAGACCTCTACACTCCTTTACAGATGAAGGTAGTCTTATATTATTAATACATGGTCCTACCTCTGTAATAAACTTTACGCACCGACTTACATGAGAGTAAGTCTTATTGGTGAGTTTGATTTCATTAGCGCACGGTTGTGCACTAAGGCGTATAGGGGGTTATCCTGTCCGCACGTGTATCTAGACAGTCGGTTGACGTCATGAATGGGTTTGAGAAGCAAGAATCCCAAGTTCGAATAGTGAAGCTTTGGGAGTTCGAGACCCGTGTTTTGGGTAAAGTATTTTATATTGAGACCCGGTCCTGCGGATTAGCAGTTGTAGCCGGTGGTCATCCACGTAAGTGCTGAGTCGTTGGAAGAGCCAAGTATATACTTATTGTAATAATAATGATCGTTCTCCACAGTCGTGAGTATCTAGTCGATAACAGGTGACTAGCCTGTACCGAAATGGATTCACAGCTGAAGATATAATTTTGTATGCCAGTAAATGCCTATCAAGGGGATCGGCGGTAACTACCGTGGATCTACGTTATCTATATAATATTAGGAAGCCGTTGGGGTCAGTCACGGCTAATACAAGAGGTAATTCAAGTATCTATGCCTTAGTAACTTTACATGCCTAGAAGGTATTTAGTAGGAACCTGCACCTACGTTCTAATATGTTTTGTTGATGAGGACTTCTTTAGATCGGGATCTTAGATACTACCAAGTATAATGAGAATCTCTTGTCCTTGAGGAAAGGTCAACCGTGATCAAAATAACCTTGTACTGACTACTTCATGACCTTTATGACTATTGATGTATTCACTCAGAGACCTAGTCAGAATTTGCTGGAGGATTCTTCTGAGACTATTTATTTGAATTATTATTGAGGACATGCGTCCATAATCATCATGTCGAATTATCTATTAACCGTCAACGTTGAGTGTTTTCGTCCCGTATGATGTGATGTCAATAAACAATGTATGAACTTTCAATTAACGAGTTTGGACTATCACAGTATTGGCACTTGTTGATGTGCCTACGTTGAGTTTGCATCTTACTGCATCCAGAATTAATATATTCGCGAAATTAGCACGATTGACTCAAGTACATAAACAGTCCCAACAATTACATATCCACCACCAACAGTAGCAACAACAAGATTGGGGTCCAACAGCAAGTAAGGATGTGAATGTATTGTGATAACTTTAATAGCATGTAAGTGCAGTGAAGATAGTGCGATAGTTTATAAGCAAGTAAGTATAGCGAATGTACAGAGATAACTTTAATAACTTGTGAGTAAACTAAAGATAGTGTGGTATCACTAATAACTAATAAACACTAAATTAACAAAAAACAAAAGATCAATATTAGTCACTCAAAAGAAAGAAAGACAGAAAGGAAGGAAGATAGAAAGAAGCAAAGAAAGAAAGTGGATATTAAGCGACAGTTAAATAAGAGACGTAACTGGCACTATGTAGATTAAAGCCAGCCTCTCCCGAATACCGCAATGCGAGAGGAAACGTTAAGTGTGCTTAAGTGGTCTTATGTCATAACACGTGCACTCTCGTAGATGGACCTGAATCGAATCTTAACTCCTGGACTTATTTAAGTAAGAATAATAATACTACAGCTGTAGGAACAGGTGCAAACGTCACAGGTAGAATACAAATTTGTTTCCAATCTCTTAAAAACTTTCGGAGAAAAAATAAATGTCAACACTGAACTTGGAGCTTTTAACATAAATCTGAAATTGATAATAGTCTGAGATTAATTAGTCAATTGATCAATACTCTTGGGCTCCCCAAAGTGCATAGGTCTTCAAACGCATACATACCAAGTTCTCCTTTTATGTGCCAACAGCTCAAGATCTTCTGTGTCCTCATCATTTTCAATTCTGTCTCAAGTTCTCCTTTCCATGTGTTATTCGATCTGCCTTCAACATGTCTTACCCTTGGAATTCACGAACCAGAACTACCTGGTAATGCTCAATGTGTGGCCAATTCATTGCCAGCGCCGTCTTCTCATTTCGTGTTCTACTAGCACTTGTTTGATTGCTGTGGTCAATTCAACGCTAGTGACCTTGTCGACCCATTTCAATCCTTCTGTTCTACCCAAACACGCATTTATGAAAGTCTAACTTCTTGGCTGTTACCTTTGTTGTCTCCAACATTTATGAAAGTCTAACTTCTTGGCTGTTACCTTTGTTGTCTCCAACATTTATGAAAGTCTAACTTCTTGGCTGTTACCTTTGTTGTCTCCAACATTTATGAAAGTCTAACTTCTTGGCTGTTACCGTTGTTGTCTCCAACTTTCAAAGCCGTACAATAAAGACTGACTTGAAATTTGAGTTGAAGATTCTTATTTTTGTGTTGGGCTTGATTTCCACATATTCCGCAGATTGTTAGTATAACCTTCACGCATGACCCTGAGAGGAAATCGTTATGATGATTAAAGAAGCCCACTTTATAAAGAAAAATAGATGTGCTTATATGAAGAAAGAAATAGAAGGTGGAGTTAATACATAACTAAATTAATTAAAAGTTAATTCCTTTTTTCTTACATCCCTTTTTGCAGTTGGATTCGCGGCTGCCGTTCCTCATATAGACCTCCTCATTTCCCTCATTGGGGCTGTTGCCTGTTCCTTTCTGGCCCTCATTTTGCCCGCCATTATAGAGATCATCACACTGCTGGAGGAGGAGGAGCCATTGCCGAAGCACGTGATCATCAAGGATGTTTTAATATTTGTGTTTGGTGTTTTTGGTACCGTCATTGGGACATACACATCTATGAAGGCAATTGTCGAAACTTTTTAATTATAAGGGCTTAAACTTTTCTCACTCACATTATCAGGTATGTGTCAGGTATAATAGTTCAGCGACGTTTATGATGATGGAAATAGACCGGCAATGTTTTTGATAGTAAAAAAATGTTTTTGATGATGGAAATAGGTTAGTAATGTTTTTGATGGTTAAAAACAGATCAGTAATGATTCTGCTGATGGACATAGGCCAGCAATGATTTTATGTTATTGGTGTTAAAGAGAAATCAGTAATGTTTTTATGTTATTGACGTTAAAGAGAAGTCAGTAAAGTTTTTGATGATAGAAATAGGCCAGTAATGTTTTTGATGGTAAAAACAGATCAGTAAAGTGATGATAGAAATAGGCCAGTGTTGATGTTATATTATTGATGTTAAAGAGAGATCAGTTTCTGATGATGGTAGTAGAGGTGTTACGTTTCTGATGGTACAAAAAAGAGATCAGTAATGCGTTTGATTATGGAAATAGGCTTGTTATGTTTATGATCATAAAGAGACGTTCAATGCAGTTTGTGATAAAAACAGACATATAACGTTTTCTGATTCTAGATGACGATAGCAATATTTCAAATTATGGAAAAATAGCGATCACGTTTAAAAGTGGCAAAAGAAACAGCAACTGCTTTGATGCTGGGTCAACAACAGAAATAATATTAATTTCAGAAAGTGCCACGAATGTATCATATTATTCATACCAGCAACAAAATAGTGATATTTTGTATGCTGGTAATCGAACAATAATGTTAAAATATTTGGGAACAGACCAGTATATAATCAATTTATTTGGGAGCAGAGTAGTATATGAATTTTGGGTACTTGTGCGTTAATTCACCGGGAAATTATAATTTTACAAATTTATTACCAAAACCGAGCACCGTACTCTTTCTTGACTGAAAAAGTGTCATTTCACATTGTCCTCTCCCCCCTCCCCCGTTGCTTAGAATTTTTTTTAAAACACGCCTGCCGTTCGTAAGGTTGTAGTCACGTAGCACATTCTGCCGTAGGGGAGTGAAGTGTTATAGACTTCGATGTACTGGGTCCCAGCTTTATGAGGTGGGGTGGCCTGTTCCCTTCCTCGCTGCCGTTGCCTTCTCTAACTCAAGATCAGAGTGAGGTACCCATTTACAGCTGGTTTGACTGATGCGTGACACCTGTTCCCTTCCTCGCTGCCGTTGCCTTCTCTAACTCAGGATCAGAGTCAGGTACCCATTTACAGCTGGTTATGGAGTGTTAGAGACTTCACCATACTAGGTCCAGCATCGAGAGGTGGGGAGACCAGTTTCATTCCTCGCTGTCTTTTCCTTCCCTAACTCAAAGTTAAGTACCCATTTATAGCTAGGTAGGCCCCATCTCTCGGTGCTGGACCTAGTATGGTGAAGTCTCTAACACTCCATAACCAGCTGTAAATGGGTACCTGACTCTGATCCTGAGTTAGAGAAGGCAACGGCAGCGAGGAAGGAACCAGGTGTCACGCATCAGTCAAACCAGCTGTAAATGGGTACCTCACTCTGATCTTGAGTTAGAGAAGGCAACGGCAGCGAGGAAGGGAACAAGTGTCACGCTTCAGTCTAACCAGCTGTAAATGGGTACCGTTAACTTGTAGAACTGATTCAATTCCGTTCTATTGGTTTATAAACTTTAAAAAAATACGGGGGGGGGGGGATGTTGATAGCGGGTCTGTCGTAAGCGAGAATCGCTTTTTTTTTTTAACTTGCCTCCTTTTTTTTTTTTTTAAACCAGCGGCACTCCCAAATCACAATGTGAAATCAACCTTTTTCAGTCAAGAAAAAGGACGGTTCTCAGTTTGGGTAATAAATTTGTAAAATTATAATTTCCCGGTGAAATAACGCACAAGAACCGAATTTTGTTTTGCTAACAGACCAATTATTTTTATATTGTTGGTAACAGATCAATAATTTTCCTCAAGAAGGAAGGAGAGCAAATTTTTTCGCTATACCTAAAACATGTGTGCCAATATCCATCAGCAACATCTTCTCTTCATCTCTTGATCCACTGGCACTCGTCTGGTTCATCCCATTAAGTAAAATATAGGATGTCCACAACTGTACATATCATATTTTAAATTGTTTTTTTCTTTGTTTTTGGCAATATGCTTCCTAATAATTTACTTCATGCTGAACACTGGTGAATCAACAATTCCAGCTGTATATACTGTTTTTAAATATCTTATATACTCAATAATTGTTCTATTGCTTCACGAGATATTTAAAAATAAAAAGATTATATGTGTGTCTGTGTGCGTTTGTGTATAGTCACATGCACGTGAATGGTTATAGAGTGTTATATATATTTTTTTATCCCTGACTTCAGATGATAAAATTATTCTTTTCTTTCTTTTTGAGATTCAATCATTTTCTTTTGTTTTTGCTGTTTCTTTTTCCTTAAGCTTCTCATAATTTCTGTGCCACCAAATAGATGGTGATTTCTACATTCATTATTACATATTTATTTTATTATTATATTTTCATTGCCTGTCGCACAGTAGTTTTTATTTTTGTAGTATACTGTTTTACTCTATAAGATGTTTCACTGGGTAGGTAGATTTGTAATCTTTATTCTGCAGTTTAAAAAAATAGCAGAATTGTAAAAATTATACTCTAAAGGTGGAATCCTTTGTTGGTACTACATTTTATTTTACATTTCACAAGGAAGTATTCTTTAGTATTATCATACTATATTTTTGTTGAACGTATTGTGGCTTACAGTTTCTACAAGATAGGTAGCCTCGTGTCCAACCCTCCTTCGTTACCTTTTACGATTGCAAGAAGTTACATCATAAATGGTGCTTGCGTGAAATAGGGGGATTGAAATGGTACTATAATAACAAAACAAAAAACCAGACATGTGACAGTGTAACAAGAAACTAGAGAGCATGCACATTGAGCAAAAATGTCATAGCCTCACAAGTCCGTCCTTGTTCTAGAATTTCCAGACAAGAGAAGTTTTGACAGATCAAAAATACATGGACAAGAGAAGTTTTGTCAGATCAAAAATACATGGATGTTACATGTCGTTATTGTTCAATTATTCCGGAGATATTCTCCGTGGCCAAGGTAGACTCTAGGGGCAGTCACACAACACGTAATCAGTATAACTGTACTGAGCGGACCAACACCTCCTTCACAATTTTACAAACATGCAGTTTATTAGGTTTGACAAACGGCTCCATGGTAAGAGATATACATACAGCCCCAAAGGCAAATGCAGTGGTATGTATGTCCAGTCCGTTCCCTATCAAACGCTGGTCATTGGCAATCATTCAAACTTTATTTAATATCGTCCTTTGGACATTTTTATGAATAGGCACACATTTCCTTACTAGAATAAGCCAGGGACACCTCAACCAAGTATATTGATGTCCTGGTGATGGAATAATTCAGGAAAAACACAGAATACTGCAGGAGCTCAAAACACATACGTCCGCTCACTTCCCAACACAAGCCGCATCTCTCTCGCAGACGCTCAACTCACTTCTGCTTCAAATTTGTTCACGTCTGCCAGTCAACCATATCGACATGACGTCACTTCCTTTATTAATAAGTGACTCCGTATAAAATAAACTAGAAAGGAGCCCTGTTGAGCTGCCTTTTATACCGACATAATCGTTGTGAATTTTAATCATAACATCCCCCCCCCCCCCCCCCCGCAAAAATAATGGAAACAAAGTTTTCATTATTCCCATAGTGTGAGTATAACATCACCAGAGTGAAATATGTTAACATCAAATTTCACTATAAGTAAGAATTAGCACAGCACCCAGGTTTCTGTCATAGGTAGGCAATTTAACACTAAAAGTGTGGTCCATGGTGTTAAGACCATAGCCAATGTCTACTACGGACAAATTCCTTTTTAACAGCAATGTGAGGTCCCTGTAACTAATAGTACCCAACATATTAAAAAATGATGGTAGCAATACATGCACTCACATACCCCACACCGTCCAATAACACCTATCAGTCAAGTCCAGTATCAGTTGTCAAGTAATTAACTTATTGACCAACAGCAATAGTGCAAAGCATTATAGAATATACAAATACCTTGTATTTAATAGCGTAAATAGATGAAATTAGGCAGACAATCATATTAGTAAAGAAATGAATGCAACATCATACGCTAAAAGATTAAAGTCACGTGTACATCTTAAGTACTTGTCATCATCATGTGACGTATTCTTTCCAGAACGTTGTCTCCATTACAGCTGCTCTGAACGCATCACAATTCTGGGCAAGTCGACCTGCATCAGCCAAAGACAAGTTCAGGCTCTCTGTGATGTCCTGGGTCCACCGTCGTCTAGGTCGACCCCTTCCCCTTTTTCCAGGGACCATGCCTTCCATCACTGTTTTTTCCAGCATATTATGTCTTTTTATATGACCGAAAAATTTCAGCTTCCTTTTTGCGATGGTATTTAGGAGCCAATGTTCCTGTACGTTTAGTGAGTGCAGTACTTCTCTGTTGGTCTTTTTTTCTGTCCAGGGTATTCTCAACATCCTTCTGTAGCATTTCATTTCGAATGATGTAATCTTTTTTGCAACTGTTTTATTAAGTGTCCAAGTCTCGCAGCCGTACGTTGCTAATGGGAATATACATGCTCCGATCAGTTGTAACTTTGTTTCTTTGCTTGTGCCTTGCCATAGATTTTTCATCTGTATTAGTTTATGTCAAGCAATTGCAAGTCTTCTTTTAATTTATACTGCACAGTCGCCAGAGCTGTTGATGATTGATCCTAAGTATTCGAATTCATTAACACTTTCCAGTTCTTCGTTATCAATTTCAATTTCTGGATTGGTCTTTACTTTGTCTGTTGTCAATACTTTGGTCTTCTTGGTGTTGTGGCAGCCCCATGGTTGTATTATGAGTCATCTATGGAATTGTCTGTCCAGGTTCGCTTACCTCTGTGGTTAGATATGATATGCTGTATACCACACAGTCACACACACACACAGCACGTGATGCGATAACGCCATAGTAATTTAAATAGTGTTTATTTACATATGAAAGGATCATTGCTGTCTGCTCTGACCTCCACATTTGGTCCATCATAGAATATATAATGTAAGTTCTTTCTTTCCTCACTCTCTCTCGCTCAGTATCGAATCTACACCTTCTGACCTTTTAACCATCAGTGATCATGCAGGTGCTATAGTCTCTAGTTCTGTTCTTTCTTCCTTATAATTTCTTATGTCTATTGTTATCTATCATCTCAGTGTTCAGGTTATCTATTGGTAGACCGGGCCTCTCCGGGGATGTTGTTTTCCCTTTTATCACTGAGGAACATGACTACTGTCTATATGTATCATGAATCACTCTACGTACCTTTTCCCTTTCCGAATAAAACTAACTCACACGGTTTTCTCCTTCTGAACAAGAATTCTCACTGTTCAATAATTCGGGTTAATCATTACCCAACTACTTCTTGTCCATGAAATAATTATCATCTAAACTATCTCAGTACACCATTAACATGGCTATCCGCGTATATGCGGCTTCCCTCTCTGCCTCACGCTTCTGGACTGCCCGCTGAGAAAAGCGTGCATTCACTGGATTATCCTTCACCTCTCTTATGCGCAACATTGTTCGCCCATCTCCTTTTTATACTCTATCTGAACCTTCACATTCCTAATTCTCTTTATTCCTTCCCTTTGACTGTACATCGTTCCCTAACTGCCACATTATCTGCCTTTCTCCCCTAAAAATAAATTATTTATCCGTAGGAGAAAAAATTTATTTTAATGACTGTACCAGCCATTATTGTACTTAACTATGTATCAAAACAAAAACAATATCCTTAGCAATGTGCTGTTACAACCCTAGCTCAGCACATTACCAATTACTATCTGTGTCAAAGGACAATTTCCTTGTACACAACACAATTAAATTGTACTGGGAACGTACATTCATCAACATCTCGTTCCCATTTCGACCACTCATCTTTGCTTTTTGTCCTATCTGCTCATATTACATGATTTCAAAAACATACATTTGACATGGTATACATTCCACTTCCTTAGTGGTCTTCATTACCTTTTTTTTTCACATCACTTAGCATGTCATTATTTTCTTACATTACAACATTTTATCATAACAAAACTGAGGAATAACTCTTTTCCCGTCACTTTTCTTAAGTGACCTTTCCTCTTCACATTTATGACTGTTCTTAACGCTCGTCTTTCTCACTCACATTCTACCAACTCTGTACATGTCCATACAAAGTTTATTTCCTTTTACTCATCCAGTCACTCCTGTTGTCATACACGTATACTCCTCGTATAGTATTATCTTCTGTCACCACACACCATGTGTGAATTGTCTGGCCTTCCTCTTCTCTCGTATAAAGCCAAACATGTCTTCTGTCATGTCTCCCTATATACATAGTTCATGATGGCGTGAGCCATTTACTATCATGGCAACACTGAATTGCCATCCTCCTATCCACCTTTTACTAACTAGACTTCTGTCCTTGGTCTACTACGCAGAAATATTTTCAACTTCTTTGGTCTACCTATCTTAAACCGCGTTGTCGTTTTGACCTACTTGCGTATTTTTCTGCTGCTGACCTGTCACTTGACTTCTTTTCCCACAACACTGTCTCCCAGTGTCTGAATTTCTGTTGTATATGTTCGGTGAGGGTTATCCTCAATAGACTCACATTTGTAGTCTGATAAACACCGCACTTAACGTTTTATATGTTTTTCGTTCCCTCCCTGGAACTTCTCTTTGTGCTATCTCCTTTTTCCTTCTCCACAACACTGTCTCTCCATGTCTAAATTTTTACTGTATATGTTCGGTGAGGGTTACCCTCCATAGACTCACATTTGTAGTCTGGCAAACGCCGCACTTAACGTTTTTTTAAATATGTTTTTCGTTCCCTCCCTGGAACGTTCTCAACACATTTTTTTTTCTCTTCATGTATTACGGAGAAAAAAAAATGATTTCTCCCCAAAATCTTCATAAGACTCGGTCACTGTCACAAAAATCTCTCTTTGCCATTTACTCCATGGCTTCTCACTTCTACATAAGTTCCTTCTAGAACTATCTCTTCTATATGTCTGTGCCATCCTTCCTGTGGCTTCTCAATAATCCCGTCACTTCTCCGTGACTCTCAATTTTCCCATATTTATATATCTAAGCGATTCTCTTGTGTTCGCCATCTCCCATGGCCCTTAATACCTCACCGTCCAATATCTCAATTACTCACTCTTAATTTCGCCATCTCTTATAGCTCTTCTTCTTCCCACATAATATCCTCGTCATTTTTCATGACCTTTTATCCCTCATCTCCCCCTCTACTTCACTTAATATCTATATTTTCTTTTTCCTTTATTTCTCTTCTGACATCGATGACGATTTGCCTGTTCTGCCTTTTCTATCAACCTTTTCTTGTTTGCGTCATCTACCATTTTCCCCAGAATCATATCTATTTCCATTCTTGTTTGTGGAAAGTATGTCTGGTACTTTTCCTCTAGCACTTTCCATACCATGCCTCCTGAGAAGTTAATATCAGGCCGCTTTATGATGGCTGCTATTTCCTTCTTCAACTCTTCTATGCTTGGTTCATCCACTTTATTCCCCTCTTCTCCCACTCCTTTTCTCAATTTTTCCAACAATTTAGACCTCTCCGAGCGCCATAGCTGTACATTTGGCTCAACCATTTTGGTAATGTTCTCCGTCTTTATCTGATTTATACATCCAAGATCACTATTCTCATTTTTCGGCCAATAAATTCTACGGCCTTCGTCGTCCGTTATATGCTCGAGCTCGTCCGATCTGTATCCATATTCGTCGGAGTGCATAACTCTATCCTCCTCCTCACTTGACGAATCGAATTCTGATTCTATGTCAAGCTGGTACATTTCGTGTACTGTACTTACACCCTCCTGTTTCGTCTTTCTCTTCTCCGAGTCTTCAATTTGTCGTTTATCCGCCTCCCTCCATTCAGTCTGCCTGATTGTCTCTGCATGTCGCATCCACATTTCTGCATTGTCTGCTATTATTTTCTCCAGATTGTATACTGTCAACTCCCTTTCTCTACTACTATCTCCACATTTGCTGCCTTCTTCCTTACCTCTTCTACTATTCTCTCCTCTTCTATAAGTACTTTTATGTCTGTGACTACCGTCACTCTCGTCAGATACTACACTGTCTGAGTCAATCGACACCGATTCTGACGACCATCTCTGTCTACTGCTATATTCTGCTTCATTAACTGTCTGTCGACTTTTTTTTTCTGGTCGACTGCATCGGTTTCTCCTTCTTATTCTTTACTTCGATGCTATCCCTATGCTGTGGTACCACTACTTCTTTAGCCGTTTGTAGGTTCATCCTTTTTACACTGAGTGGAATCTTAGACTTTCTCGTATTGTCTAATACATGTGACCATGTTTCCTTTTCTCTCCTGACGTCTTTCTCATTGTGTGCAGGCCCCAAGTGTGACGCTACAATATCAATCTCAGTTTGTGTTTCGGCACTAATCATCTGTGTTTCATGTGTTTCTGGTTCTTGTGTACCAACGCTGACCCTGTCTCTCTGTATGTTTTCCTGTTTCTGGACTGTTGTCTTAACCTGGCTTGTCCATGGTCTATTCCTATTACCTTCTTCCTTTATTGTAATATTTTGCTGATCAGATCCTATTATGTTTCTCCACACTCCTACCGGTTCTACCTTCATTTCCCAACCGTTCTGTGTTCTTATATGGCACTTCTGTTGGTTTGCTATGTTGACGTTATTTATTTCTGTGGGTTTCCCTTTTCTAATTTCTCCCACAAAATTCCTGACCGCCATTCTTATTCTTCTTTTATTAAGTGTGTCCCAGTGTGCGCGTACATCCGCTGTTTCTGGGATTTTGTTTGTGTCCCTGTTTTCTCTATCACAAGTGTGACAATGTCCTTTCCCTATCGTATCGTACGATTTGGACTCTGCTTGAAGATCTCTTTCATTAAGTAATGTGTCTAATTGCCTTCTGATAGAGTCTGTGATCAGATCAACAAATGAAAAAATCGCAATTTTAACTTTCTCCAATTCATCTGCTATTATTGACATTGCATATTTGTCAATGTCTGTAAGCCCCTTACGGCATGCATGTGGGTCACCTGAAAATAAGTCTACATTACCTTTTATATTTGCGTATTTAGCACTGTTGTCTACCTTTGCTAATGTGTCGGTAATCGTCTTTATGAGGGCCAAAGTCTGACTGTCTTGCATGTTATACTGTGTCTGTTCGGCCTGTGCCATCATCACAATCTGAAAAATAGTTACTTATTTCTACCGTTAACTTAAACTAACTTGCACCTGAAAATGAACAGAAATTTTTTCTATTAGTCTTGGATTCCCTGAAAAGAAAATATAATGTTACAGTTACAAAAAAAAACTTTATGCATACACTGTTATAATTCAATATTAGTGAGACACAATACTAATAATAAGAATAGTAATTAAACAACAGTAATAATATTAATAATAAGAATAATATTACTATAATGTCTAATTAATAAGACAAGAATAATAATACAACAATGTCTAATTAAACTAATTAATTAAGACGTCTTCGTTGGAGTACTCGTTTTATCGCGATGTTGCCCGCGCGTGACCGACATTTCTTATTTTTCACAAACACTATTGTTATGAAAATGATAATCGTCACACAGAGGGAGTAGCCATCCTAATGACACAGAAAGCAGCAGCATCGCTTATCAGCTGGGTACCTATCAATGAGAGGATAATATTAGCTAGATTTCAGACACAATTTTTCAAGCTCTCAATTGTACAATGTTATGCACCAACTAACGACGCTCTTGATACCACAAAAGTTGACTTCTATGAAGCACTTCTAAGTACCATCAACACAATACCCAAGCATGACATAATAGCAGTCATGGGTGATTTTAACGCCAAAGTAGGTGACAACAACGATGGAGTACAAAGATATCTCGGTACTCATGGCATAGGCTGTATGAATCAAAATGGCGAAAGACTTCTAGAACTTTGTGAAATATCAAACCTCGTTGTGGCAGACACCATCTTTCCACATAAGAATATCCACAAGATAACATGGAATTCACCTGATGGCAGAACTAAGAACCAGATAGATCACTTCTGCATAAGCGCTAAATTTCGCTCATCAGTTCAAGACGTCAGAGCATACAGAGGTGCAGAGATCGGAAGCGATCATAACCTCTGCATAGCTAAACTGAGAATTAAACTGAAGAAGTTATACCAACAGAATAAAAATAGAAGAATAGATGTACACAGACTGCAATCAAATGATATAAAGGAGGAATATAATGTCAAAATGAACAACTATTTCGATGCTTTAGGCAAAATTGACAACGATATCACCACCACGACAATCGATACTAAATGGGAACAACTGAGAACAGCAATGACAGAAGCAGCAGTAGCGACCACCGGATACCTAGTACATAAAAAGAAAAAATGGATAAGAGAAGATACTTGGGATAAAATACAAGAAAGGAAAACAGCAAAACTTAAACTACTAGCGGCAAGTACACATAATGCAGTTGAATCTTGCAAACTAACTTATAACTTGTTAAATAAAGAAGTGAAGACAAAAACTCGAAGAGATAAAAGACATTTCATCAATGAACTGGCCGTAGAAGCTGAAAATGCTGCAAGAACTGGTAATAGTAGGTGCCTTTATCAAATTACAAAACAACTATGTCACCAGCCTACTGCTATGGAAACACCTGTTAAAGGTAAATTAGGGAATTCAATACCAACAGAAAAAGAACAAATGAAGAGATGGGCTGAGCACTTCATGGAGGTGCTAAACAGACCACCACCAACAGTAACACCTGATTTTAATAATGAAACACCCACAACCACCTTGCCAATAACTTGCGATGAATTCACGCTGGACGAGATCAAACAAGCCGTTAAAAGATTAAAAAATTTTAAAGCTGCTGGAGTTGACTAAATTTCAGGGGAAATGATTAAAGCAGTTAATGACAACAACCTCTTGAGAATTTTAGATATTATAAATGAAGTATGGAGAGAAGAACAACCACCACAACAATGGAAAGACAGTATTATTGTAAAGTTACCGAAGAAAGGTGATCTATCAGACTGTAATAACTGGCGTGGTATATCTCTAATATCAGTACCTGGAAAATTATTATGTTGCATGATGTTAGAAAGACTTAAATTAAATGCTGACGAAAAGATCAGAGAAGAACAAGCGGGTTTCAGGCCGAAACGATCATGTATTGATCAAATATTCACACTAAGAACAATTATAGAAGAATCAGTGGAAAGGCAATCGCCACTTATTATCACCTTCGTCGATTTTCAAAAAGCCTTTGATAGTCTACACCGCCCATCATTGTGGAAGATACTTACAATCTATGGTTTTCCAACAAAATATGTGAATATAATCAAAGCGCTATATGACAATGCAAGATGTTGTGTTAGAACAAATAAAGGGAATACAGAATGGTTTACAGTAGAAACAGGGGTGAAACAAGGCTGCATTATGTCACCACTACTTTTTGGAATAGCTATTGATTGGGTTATGAGAAACTATACCCACAATGAACAATTGGGTATAAAATGGACAAATGGAAAATTCCTGGGGGACCTGGATTTCGCAGATGATGTAGCATTCTTAAGTTCAACACCAAGACAATCCCAAGAAGCAATAAATAATTTGTGTCATCTCTCGGTTAAAATAGGTCTCCAAATAAATGCCTCTAAAACTAAAGCTATGAACTTTTCTAACGAGACCTTTGATATCATCTTGAACGGGGAAAAACTGCAGAAAGTTGAAAGTTTCAATTATTTAGGCAGTAAAATGACTCAGGATGGTGACACAACAAGAGAAATCCATACTAGAATTGCTTTGGCAGCTAGCGCCTTCAATAGATTATCTAACATTTGGAAATTACGATCATTGAATATACATACCAAGCTTCGTCTGTTTAATTCAAATGTTATCTCAGTGTTAACATACGGCTGTGAGAGTTGGAAAATAACAAAATCATTGGAGAACAAGCTGAATACATTCGAGAACAAATGTCTTAGAAAACTCATGAACATCAGTTGGAAAGAATTCAAGACTAATCGACAAATAAGGGAAGACTCTAGGCAGAAATATGTCTCCGACTATATAAGGAAAAGACGATGGTCATATATCGGTCATGTCCTACGAATGCAAAACAACAGAATACCACTACAGGCGCTCACTTGGGTTCCTGAGGGTAAGAGGAAAAACGGAAGACCAAAAGAAACACTCAGAAGAACAATAATAAGAGAAGGAAGAACGTTGGGCCTAAATAATGTGCAAGAGCTAAGAGGAGTGGCGTCACAACGAACAACCTGGAGAGCACTGGTTTCTGCCTTATGCGCCGTGTTTGGTGCTTAAAGAATTTATTATTATTATTGTTATATTTTTATACCATCCGGACTACACACTGTTTTGCTACACACAGGTTTTTATCGGTGAGTCGGTTACTGTACTGCACTCTATGACCTGTCTTAAGACTACTTGCGCGAAACACGTCGACCTGTCGTCTGCTGTGATGATTGTCCCCGTGCTGAAAGATTTGAATGAAAACAATTTGTTTCCGAATTGACGTTACAGGACTTGTGAATATTGTACCCGCTTTGTCTCGTGCAGGAGCCGTGAAGAAAAAAAAAATCTTGACCTGATTTCTGAGCTGGCGTCTTCGGTTGACCAGTTCGCAACCTGTCAGCTTCTGTTTACACTTTGACTGTCCTGTTTTTCTTCGTATGTTGTGAAACTGAAATTCTGCTTTCTATCTGCGTTGTTCTTTTTTTTTTTTCGTCCGTGGTTCTTGAAGTCTGTCATCAACCAGTACGTGTGTTGTACTTTGTCTTGGTGAATGACTGATTTCAATGCTGGCTGAGGTTGGTCTCGGATCTTGAATTGTATAATGTGTAGTGTACTTTGCCTTGTTGTGGCAACTTATTCTCGTGTTGGTCGATTTGAAAGAAGAAAATTCTGACTTGGTTTTCGGGGTGGCATTTTTTGATTGGCTGGTTCCGATACTGTTCACTTTGTTCTATGTTTACAACTTACACTGTTGTCACTCTGTTTTTTTTTTAATGTTATCGAAACTTAAATATGAAATTTTTTCTTCGTTGTACTCTGCCGTCTGTAGTTGGTGAGGTCTGCCACAGATACGAAAATGTATTATGGTGTCTTCTGTCTGTGTTATTCTGTAGGTATTATCATGGCTATCTGTCGTTCGTTGTTGTTGAAATCTGTTACAGCGTCAAACGTCTCTATGTCTTCTGCCTGAAGCGAGGAGAGATGACAGCATAAAGCATAGTCTCTGAACTCCTGTTTAGAAACAATGTGTGTGTGCTGCTGTTAGAGGTTGGTTACGGCACCAAAATCATAATAATGTAGCATGCGTCGACATCAGGTTTCCACAGCACATCACGACATAGTCAAGTTGAAACAGTTTTTAATTACATATGAAAAGGATCATTGCTGTCTGCTCTGACCTCCACATTTGGTCCATCATAGAATATATAATGTAAGTTCTTTCTTTCCTCACTCTCTCTCGCTCAGTATCGAATCTACACCTTCTGACCTTTTAACCATCAGTGATCATGCAGGTGTTCTAGTTCTGTTGTTTCTTCCTTATAATTTCTTATGTCTATTGTTATCTATCATCTCAGTGTTCAGGTTATCTATTGGTAGACTGGGCCTCTCCGGGGATGTTGTTTTCCCTTTTATCACTGAGGAACATGACTAATGTCTATATGTATCATGAATCATTCTACATACCTTTTCCCTTTCCGAATAAAACTAACTCACACGGTTTTCTCCTTCTGAACAAGAATTCTCACTGTTCAATAATTCGGGTTAATCATTACCCAACTACTTCTTGTCCATGAAATAATTATCATCTAAACTATCTCAGTACGCCATTAACATGGCTATCCCCGTATATGCGGCTTCCCTCTCTGCCTCACGCTTCTGGACTGCCCGCTGAGAAAAGCGTGCATTCACTGGATTATCCTTCACCTCTCTCATGCGCAACATTGTTCGCCCATCTCCTTTTTATACTCTATCTGAACCTTCACATTCCTAGTTCTCTTTATTCCTTCCCTTTGACCGTACATCGTTCCCTAACTGCCACAGTGTTTAAGTATAGATTCTGGGCCTCGTTGTGTTTTTTCGTGGACAGGTGGACAGAATTAATTGTTCAAGTCCTTCTGGGTTGGTCGATAGGAGGACTGTGTCGTCAGCATATCTGATTTCCGGGATCTGGTACCCGCCGATGTTAAATGAGTCAAACTCTGTGTGTTCTTGGTCATCTCTTACGTTTCTCATGATTCAGATTAGCCATTATGGATTTCTTGGCATTGTACATCCAGTAGTTTGCCATTGCTTTCTGGATGGTTCTGGCCGCTTACCATTACAGTCCCTGGTGCGCCCTCAGCCCGATACCAGGCCTTTCCAACTCCTGCCCTAGAAGTACTTGTCATAACAAGTATATTGTGGTGTCAATTAAAAAAAAATGTTATTTTGAACATGACGAAGTTGTGTGTCCAATCAGGTAAGAATACGCTGATGTATGGTACAAATTACCAATAGTTGTGAGAACTATTAAAATGTTCAGACCTTAGTGTGAGTGTATTAATTGTCTTGTGTCAAAGACAGAATCTCATCCCGCGAATTAAAATTAATCAACAGCTAATTCAAGCACTGTATTTAAAGTCACAATGATATATTGTTATCTGTACTAGTGGAATTATAACCAACTAAAGTCCTGAGAAAATATTTATAATCGAGCACAAAGTTCCTGTCCATGATTCTCTGCTATATTATCGTATAAGTTCCTTTATAAGTTCACGTTAAGTAACAATGTTCAATCTCCAACCGGATAGAGAATAATAATGGCACGATATGATTTTTCTAGTTATGTCCCTTTGACCATGCGAAGCATCCTTGAGTTAAGTCGATCCCTCCTGTTCCCATTTTTCTTCTTACTGGCTATAGTGTGGGATATAAATATAAGAATTTCCATCTATTAGACACGGCATTCTGTGGACTCTAACGAAACAGTTTGACGGTAAAGATGTTGTCCGTGACCTAGTTGTTTTGTAACCCAACCGTATCCAGATGCAACGCAAAATGAAAATACTTGATGAGAGGTTGACCTATTGTGATGACTCTGAAACATTGAGCACAACAAACTAAAACAACCATGAATTTACAGGCTTTAAATGGTGCTTATGTAGAAGAGATGGATTTAAATAGTATGATTTAACCATAAGTTTCACATGATGAAAAAAACTAGACTAGCACAAGCTGAAACTCTTACCCCCCCCCCTCCCGCCCTCCCCATCCCCCATCCCCCCATGAATCTGAGATTTATTTAGTGGGGAGAGAAATGGAACGAAGATAGAATAAAAACTAGAGCTAGAACACAAAGAATGGCAATTATGAAAAAAAACTTGCTGGAACAACTTGGGGTGCAGATGAGAAAGTGCTTAAGACGTTGTACACAGGGCGAGTGAGGCCAGTTCTTGAATATGGCATGGCCCGATAAAATTAGCAGACTCCCCAATGAGAATTATAACGGGAGGCCCCCATGAGTCCCCCCCCCAACCCGAAAAAATTCAAAAGACTAACAGACCACCCCCCCCCCCCCCATATCCCCCCATGAATCTGAGATTTATTTAGTGGGGAGAAATGGACGAATAGATAATAAACACGAAGAGAGAACATCCTAGAGCTGAATATACAACGAGATGATCAATAAGTAATCTTCCCAAATTTATACATGCTTTTACTTCCCAAATTGAAAAAAAAAATGAAATCAGAGTTTTGAAATAGATTATTATTATAACTTTTCAACATAGTCTCCGAGAATATTTATGTATTTGTCCCATCTTGGCATGAGTTTGATCATTCCTGCTTGGTAAAAAAGTGCATATGGCCGACGCCAGCTCCTTTCGTGGAAAAGCTTTACGGGGATTCAAATAGCCTCATACTGACTACTGCTTCTTTGAGATTTGGCATTCCTGCTTGGTAAAAATTTGCATTTTTTTTTATATTTTTTATTTTCTTCCTTTTAGTGTTAGAAAAATTATGACATACTAAAACATAAACAATATTTTTACTTATTGTAAATCTGGTCTAAAATTTCTTAAGCTACCCATTTCTTTTAGAGCGTCAATATTAAATGGCTTTGTGCCTGTTAATTTGGTGCAATCAATTTCTTCAACTTGAAGGCCATCTAGACATCGAACTTGACTTTCCCTTGATTCATCATTTTATAATTTGGATTGTTTTCCTTGATTTAGCTAGAAAATTCTTTGAGTACTGCCCTGTTTTACGCATAGAAAAAAATAAAGCACACCACGTACTCTTGAATTTTTAATTAACTTGATTATGGCCTCTGATTTGTTTACTTTTCTTTACGAACAACTTTAATTACTCATAATGTCATAATGACAATGTTAAATTATTAAATTATTAACTGATTATTGTAATGTCATCAGGAATACACAACTATGCCAAGTTTCAGAGCTGTTGCTCATCTGGAAGTGATTGGAAAATCGATTGCAAGATTTGAAAGTGACATGAAAGTGACATGAAAGTGACATACAAGTGAAGTTAAATAAAAGCGTGTAAAAAGGGGGGTGGGGTGGAAGGAGGAGGGGAAAAGGAATGTTTCAGATTGCTCCATTTAAACAACTGCAGGAGGTCATGAGTCGGAAGCGAGGTGTGTGGTGTGGCACTGTCGTGTTTAAAACATCATTCATCGAGAGATAGGAGTCTAGGTTTTTTTTTTTAATTCGAACTACCTCTCTTTGAACACTTACTGCGTGTTCACCATATACCTCTATCAACTGTCTATGAATGTCAATGAGTATATAAGGAGGACTGCCGTAAGACGGGGGTAAAAATGTAGAATGAAAAAAACAAAAACAGGACAAGAAAAAAACCTACGTTGCGGCCACAAGGCCTTCGTCAGGGACAGACAAACAAAAAACAGAAGGGAAAGAAAGTGAGATAAAGTGGAGAACATAAAACTATAAAAATAAGAGAAAACACTCCCTGATGTGTGTCACATGTTGGAATTAAAATGTCTGCCATTGAACCGGAAACGGGATTATTTTTTATTTATGCTTTGAATTTAGTATCCACTTCCAGTTTCCGATTCAGTGGCAGACATTTTATTTCCAACAAGTGACACACATCAGGGAGTGTTTTCTCTTTTTGTGTTTTATAGTTTTATGTTCTCCCCTTAATTCTCACTTTCTTTCCCTTCTGATTTTTGTTTGTCTGTCCATGACGAAGGCCTTTTGGCCGCAACGTAGGTTTTTTCTTGTTCTTTCTCCCAGTAAGACGTATAACTATTTGTGTTGTTTTTTTCTATGAATGTCAACGGGAGCAATATGTTTTGTCCAAAAAACGCGAAAAACGCTGCGCACTTCTACACGCGACCACGCTTTAACTGATTCCGTACGCAAGATCTTTTAAAAGACGCAATGGCCGACCGCTGTATCCGCAAGATCTTTTAAAAGACGCTGATTTATTTCCTTGTTTCTTTACATTCTGATATTTTATACTGCCCGGAATTTATCTCGAACGGAAGTAAACACAAAACTGGGCAAATTTCAACAAGCTTCAACGTCTTTTATTTGCGTTTGAAAGGAATTTTTCACATTTATCTTCATCTTTAATCGTGTTTTGTCGTATCGCCATAATGGCCGGAAACACACAGGATATGTTACTAATATGTGAATAGAGAACAAACTGTGTGATCAACCATAACTTTCTTACTTTTTCTGTGTTTCTAAATGGATTACCTGCACAAAGAGAGCAGTGAAACTGTATTGTGATAACAATTTATGTTACAAGCCTTACGTAAGTCGAAAATTGTTGTTCAAAATTTCAAGTTATCTTTTTTTCCGTGTACATGTTATCTGTTATAACATAAACATAACATAAAATTAGCTAGAAAGGCATATGGACTTATATTGTTCATCCAATGTACTTTAATTTGATATATAATATGTTATACTTAACTCATGATTAGACACACATTGTCAGTAAATGTAAATTATGTATGTGTAAATTTTTGGGGCTTAAAAATAATTCCGTCCAGAGCTGAAAATAATTATGTACTGAATCAGTACTGAAACAGGCTCACCATTTTAACTGGGAAACTTTTCAAACAACCGAACCGCAGACGTCAACAACGTTTATCATACTGTCCAGTAACAATGATTCATAATTATTGATTATAATCAGTATTGCCATAGAGGGAAATTACATTTCTCTAAGTACATACAAAGTTATACCAATGGGAACGTAACTTCTCCCCTCGTATATCTCTCTTTGAGATGGATATACATATATATTTTTAATTGAGGATGCAATCTGTTAAATTATATATGTACTCATTTATATTCCATTTCATGCATTAATTTTTTAATTGACTTTGATGGTTTACATCAAATTATAGACCTAGAATTAGCTTGCTTTAATATTGATAATTTACTTTGGTTTAATATTAAATAAGGTTCGGTTTTTTTTCCTTCACAATTAGTGTTGCGAAGTCACGGTCGTATCCATTATCACATTTCCGCTATTACTTGTAGCAGTCACTTTAGGCTCACATATTCACTATAATTACTTTTACAATACGCCATATTTTGACTTATAAACCAGGTGTGTGTATCTTCTGAGCCTATTCGCATATATGATATTTTCTGATTGATGTACCTGTCATTCCTTTGGTCTCGTATCTAGGAAGGACCGTGACGTCGACCCAGACCTTGAACAGATAATCCACTATTCCCTTCAGCCTGTAGAAGTTCCTTTATCTGGGAACCCTACCATAATCATTTTTTAGGAAATTCCTTCCCTCTTCTCTCAAGACCTGGAATTCACCTAAAGAAGAATTTCTGGAGAGATTATAGAACTATCGTTTTATAATTACTTGTTCCTCTTCTACCATGGAGTGTAGAGGTTTGTCAGAGAGAGAGAGTGCGTCGTACTGTACTATCAACTGTCTTCTGTAATCTATCAAAGATTGTCTCGAGAAGTCTAACATGAGTGGTATAGACGAGGTAGAAAAAATGGATGTACGGAAATGATGCGCATAGGAAGGGTCAAAACAGAAATAGGTTAGGCACGTTTTTCTCAGCATCAGGCAGAAGCGTGAGAGACATCGGAACAGAAGCAGGGCAACCATATTGAAGGCGACCACCAGTTAAAAGAGACTATGTATTATCTCTTAGATATCCCGAGTCTGGGTTGTGTAGACATGCGCCACAATAGATAGGTAGGCTGATGAGTTCCGACAATAGTACAAGGAGGAAGGAGCGGTGAAGCTTTATTCTGAAGGAAGGGTACGTAGGGTAAACTAGTTATGACAATTCGATGGTGGATAAGTGTGCTAAGATAGCGGCCACCATAATCAGGAAAAGTTACATTCCCCGGATTCAGTCCTGTATAACTATCTTAATAACCTGAGCGCATTCCAATAATAGACCTGTACTGTCCTCAAAGGGACAATATGCACAAGACAGTGACATTCTGAATTACATGTATGTATGGAAGCTAATAGTGTTCAAGAGAGGAGAGTCGGATGGACCCAGATTGTTGGAGGGGTCACCGATGACATTTGTTATACATAGTGTAAATAAACATTTGTTCCAGTTGAAAGCGGCGTTCCCATGTTCGTACCAGAGTTGCTACACCTTCCGCTGTGAAGCTCAGCTTGGCGGAAAAGGGTTCTTTAATAATTTGTTCTTGACTTTTGCTGAGAATCGTACTGATGTTGGAATGCGCGAATGGGGGAAAGTATAATTTAATCCAACTTGATTAAATCGATAACGATGTGTTGGTTGAGTCCACAATATACATATACAGTTTATTGCACGATACGTTTAAATATATTCATGGCATCAATCAATTAACATCAAGGTTGTGCAGTCCAATATGTCTCTTATAATAAATTATAACCGTCGAACAACAATGTGGGCTGTATATACGCAATGCTGTCACGTAGGTCTTTATGTCATTAAATTACCTACATCTTCTTCCTATTCTCTCACCCTAATCCTTTCATTTATATTCTTTCCATACTTGTTTTTCCTGTATTTTTCGCATCACTCGGTTGCGAAAAATATTTTCTTCAGTATTTTTAAACTTTACCTGTTTTTTTCTCAAAACTGAGAATCGCGCTAGGACGATATTACGTAGATGTCAGGGCTGCAGGGCGTCAGAAGGCGTGATAAGTCGGTTCGCTGAACATAGGACGTAGACGATAGTCTACATTCTCACCGAGCGCGCGAGTTTCTTCTCGGCATAAGTCCCGGTGAGGTGTGATACTTTACATCTGCACCGGTCAGTATTCAGACATTTGTCTGAAAAATCCCCAAACTGACACGGCGCTCACTGTGGGCCATGGTCAGCTGTAGTGTGAAAACTGCCCTGCATTGGAGACAGGTTGTCTGAGATTTGAAACTGACACGCGTACATCTTGGTCAGTGGTGGCAGTTACGACATGTTAGGTGTGAAACGTATCGTTTAAGCCGGAAAGGGGAGAGCATTTCGTTCTACGAAATAATAGTTCATCCTTTGTCTGGTTTAAAATATTAACCCACGTTTGAAACTATTTCATTTCACTCAGTAACTTTGCAGTTAGACTAGAACAACCTTCGTTCGATTTCTAAATAATCTCTGTAAATAGAGATGGCCTTAGTTTGGTCGAAGTGGTTTAACGTTCTTAGTAATTCTGTGGTTGAGGTATATTAATATTATATATAATAGATATCTAGTTTTGTGAAGTGATTTAGTGTTTAAATCGCCGATTCCATTTAAACTAGTTCTGTGTGCAGAGTGAATATTTTGATAGTTTGTTATTTCTTAAATCGTCGAGTTGCAGTGGAAATACAAAATAAATTATATTTTTAGCTTACTAAACAAGTAGCTGAAATAAGTTTAATTTAACTGTTAAATACTCAGTCGAAACTGTTTTAATAACAAACTTATAAATGCTAGATGCTACATCAGTGAATAGTGACGGAATACGAAGATATTCCTAAATTCCTGATGATTGATTTTATATAACTTACTTTATGGGAAGTTTTAATTATAAGTCAAGCGGTCGGCTTGCTATTTAAAATGTAAGTTATATTGAGTACATATATGTAAATTATTTGATATGTGTTCTTTCTTTTATATAGTGAAACGGTGGTACCCAACTTGCCAGCGTTTAGTAACCTGAGAGACATATTTGTGAGAAGCATAGACATTTCCTATCTTTAACCACGTGGGTTTCTTTGTTTCAAGTAACACTGGATCTGACAGTGCATATGCCATCAGAGAGAGAGACAGTAATAACAATCCCACTAACGGTTTCTAAAGACTAGAAATATATATTGGGCTTTTGAGCCAGTTCAAATTGCTCCACAACTTTAAATGTACATGCTGCCTGGCGGCGAGAATATTACAAGAAACATTAAACCATCCCGACAGAGATTGTGACTAGTATTGTGGTGACAAAATATAGTACCTTCCTGAAAGTAGACACCGATCCGACATTCCTTAAATTCTAGAAACCAAAGCTAATGACATTGTGCTCTGCTAACTTTCGTGCCTGGACAATATTTTATGTGACTTAATCAGACATTCGAAAAATTAGAACACCCAAGGAATCGTTCCCTGAGAGTTTAGTACGTCTTTTGGAACTGGGGATTTCTTGGTCAAGGACTGCATTTTCGGGTCTGTGTGAAGGTCCTAGAATTGAGTATGTTCCCAGAGGCAGCGAGCAAAGTTGTGAGTATACATGTGTAAGAAAAGCCATGGCTGGATGAATGAGAGTGCACAGGTCTGAGTGTTATTTTACCGGTGTATTATCGTCCCACATTTGCTGTCTTAAAGTTTTTTTTTTTCCTGCAGAATTTGTTACAATAATGCTAGAGTTTCTGTTTTTTTCTTAGGTTAAATCAGATTTATCCAACTCTGTTCATATATTGACGAGAAAGAAAGAAAACTCTTAGCCTCAACCCTACGTATCTATAACTCTTTGGGCCATCATCTGTTCTCTTAACGGGGCTGTGGGCTAAACCTAGAGTAAGATTTTAACGGGCTATCATCCTTGTAGCATTTTCTTAAATTTTATGACTATTTGTATATGTTTTTTCCTTGATGTAATTTTTGGTGTTGTGAGAGATTTTTTTTGATGATAATAAAAATCTCTCTTGGACAAAATCAGTGCGTTGGTCAGCTCGATCCCAATTATATATATATTCATTGTGATAGATTTTCCACGTCTGTGTGTTTAACTGTCGTCACGTGTATGTGCGTGCCCGTGAGTAGATAGAATTATATGTAATATATATGTGGTTTAGACTGTCGGACTCTGTAAAAGCCGTCGTAGAGGATAGGTGAGAGGGAGAAGATTTCTTTTTCGCTTTCAGCGACAGCCTCTATACCACAGTCTATCATCTCACCACTCGTGGAATCTATTTCATTTTTTTTTCAAATTCACACTGGGACTCTCACTCATTTCAAGCTATTCAGAAGGGACCAACCCTAGTCTTAATACTCCTATCCGAAATCTACGACAAATGCCGACGTGCGGACATTCGAAAGTGATACCCACACGGTTGACGAAAGATCAATGTCGATCAATTAAATACTCCCTGATAATTTCGCTCCAGGAAAACATTATACTTGAACAAAGATGCTCTTCCATTGCATCTGATAATAATAAGGCTGACCCTGGCCTTTCTTCATACAAATTACTGCACGATTAATAATAATACTGAGAGCGAAGTAGAACAAGTCTGACTTGAATGAAGTTCAGACTCTCAAGGGTGAAAATAGAACGTTGTCATGTGGTACTATACCGACGTACCACGTCATCATAATCCTAGACAACTATACAAATTCACGTTCACTAAAATATCGTGAAGCGCAAAACATCTTATATTTATAGCATCCTAATACATTACAGCGCAACTTTAAAGTGCTCACAACTGTAGCAGACGACATCATTAAACGTGTCGTAACAATACGGAGAAGTCAATCACCAACGCTTGAGGCAAAAGATCCTGGGTAGACAAAGGCTGAGTGCACTAACCAACTGTTAACCAGCCCTGCAACAGAATAGAATTGTGGTGCCGAGACCAACCTCAGGCAGCATTGACATCAGTCATTCACCAAGACAAAGTACAACACACAAAACTCTGGCACGGTGATAGGTTTTAATAACCACAGACGGAAAAACAATACAGACGAAAACCATATCTACAGTTCGACAACACATGAAAAAAAAAGCAGAGTGGCAACAGTGAAAGTTACAAAGATAAAAAAGTGAACAGTGTAGGAGCCAGCCAACCAGAAACGACAACCTAGAAACCAAGTCAGAATAATTTTTTTTCTTCACACCTTTCCTGCACGAGAAGGATTCGCAACAAACAAACCAGAGACGACGTCCACTGTCCTGTAACAACTGCCCAGACACAGTGAAAAAAATCGTTTTACCTTTATAACCTTTCCGGCACAGTAACGAGACAGCATAACAAGCGCAAGGCCCAGATACATTTTTCAGCAAGTAGGGTACGACAGGCCACAGAGTACATTAAAGTAACGGGTTAACGGAAGGAAACGTGTGTGTAGCAAATAAGGTCATGTGTAGACCAGAGTTTGTGATAGATGCGGAAAAATAAATAAAAGTGCAATAGTAACAGTAGACAAGTCGGTCGCGCGCGCAATTGCCGGACAATTGAGTATTCCAGCGCAGACGGCTTAATTAGTTAGGTTAATATTGTTGTTATTTGTACTATAATTGCTGCTAATATTATTAGTTCGAATATTAGAGTGATATTGAAGTATAATAGTGTATACATACATTATTTGTTGGTTAACCATAACATTACCTTGCAGGAAGTACAAGACTAACGAAAAAATTTCTTTTTTCTTACAGACACAAGACAGTTGACATACATATTTTTGTCTTTTTTTGTCCTTTGTTTTCTTTTGATTATAATTCAGAAAACGGAATGGCACAGAGCGAACAGACACATTACGACAAGCAAGACAGTCAGACATTAGACCTGGTAAAAGCGATTAGTGACACACTAGCCAAGGTTGACAACAGCGCCAGGTATACGAACATAAAAGGTAATGTTGACTTATTTGCAGGTGACACGCATGCCGTAAATGGCTTACGGACATTGATAAGTATGCGATGTAAATAAACGCTTATGAATTTGAGAAAGTGAAAATTGCGTTTTTTTCGTCTGCTGGTCTGGTCACGGATTTCATGAGAAGTCTATTAGACACATTCCTCAATGAAACGTGGAAAGATCTTCAAGCAGATTATAAATCATACGATATGAAGGGGAAAAGACATTGTCACACTTGTGATAGAGAACCGCAAATGCATAGAATAGGAATGGCACAGGAAGGATGTAACCGCCAACACCACAGAGCGTGGGAGAGTAATAAAGAGCCAGCGACACAACACAAATGCCACATAAGATATGAAAACAGGAAGGAACAGGACAACAAGTGGGAAAAGTATCATCAAAATACACAAAATAGGCAAAAAATAATGTATCATCAAAATACACAAAAATATCTATTTTATAACGCAAGGGCAACAACTGCTTGAAATTTATAGTTACTTTTCTCGGTAAGCATTTGTCTTCTCGCGTTGGTATTGAATGCAGTTGAGTTTTTGAGCTGTGGTCATTTTTCGCGCCGGACTGCGCATGACTGGTCTTGCTTTTTGGTCGATCGGTTTCCGCCCACCACTAGTGGAGTGAGCGATTTGGAATGGCGAAAGAGATGCCTCGTTGAAGAGGGGATCTCCGCTATTTTTTGTTCTGTCAGGGATGTGTAGTCCTCTTAATGGATATTTCGTTTATTCGAGATAATACCTCTAGTGTTTCCCACATGCCGGGAGGCGTGATATTTCTGTGTATTTCATGAAAGCAAGGTAAATTGACTTTTTCATTAACTCTATCGATTTTTGGTCGTGAACGATTTCTGGTTCATAGCCTGTCTTCGAAAGTCGTCGTCACGAGATGTTTTTTCCCAGCTCACATGTCGCTGTATTGTGCTGCATCGGTTGATGCAGGTCCCAAGGACTATTACTTGCTACTTGGTTACCTGAACTAGGTTTGAAAAACCTTTGTTATCTAGAGGATATTTTTGAGGACATTATTTATACTTCGGCAGACGTGTCTGTCTTGCTGAAGTCAGACTAAGGAGAGTGAACTGATCTCATACATCTGGTTATCTCCTGGCTGTTATAGAAAAGGATGGAGTTTTCACCTGACTACATTTACAGCACTATGAAATATAACATGCATCTGACTCATCATTGTAATGCTGTCTACCGTCTATTGCTGTATTGAATGTTGCTGTGATAATGACTGTTTGATGTGCCTACATATTCGCGTAACCATTTTGTCACTGTGGCGTCCACAATAAATAATGAAGAAAAACGTCAACGGCTGTTTCAAGAATCATTGACTTTATACGTCGTGAGTTTACTGACGTCCTATGTGGATTGCCCTGTTATTTTTTGTATGAACATTGTTTTGACTGAACACATCTGCACACCACACAAAACCAGACATGCGGGAAGAACTGACAAACGGCTCAAGAAGTAGAAGTACCACAGCATAGGGGTATCGCCGAGGTAAAGAATAAGATGGATGAACCAATGCAGATATTCCTGCAAGAGAAAGTAAGAGCAGTGAAGACGAGACAGGAAGGTGTAAATGCAGTGCAGGAAAAGTACCAGCTTGACATACAATCAGAACCCGATTCATCAAGTGGGGAAGATAGAGTTATGGGTTCCGTCGAATATGCCCAAGGTTTCAGGTCGGACGAGCTCGATTATACAGAGGACGACGAAGGCAATAGAAGTTATTGGCCGAGAAATGAGAACAGTGATCTTGGATGCATAAATCAGATAAAGACGAAGAAAATGATCAAAACGGCTGAACCAAGTGTAAATGAAGAAAGCAATAAACGGCACCCTAAGAGGAGCTGACCTCAACACCTTGTCACCAAAGAAGGCGCGGAAATTGCTGGAAGTAAAGTTTGATACAAACGTATTAAAAAGAGAAAAAGAAGTTCACAAGCTTGTGATCGAAATGTTGAATGAAAAGGCGGATGTGGAGGACACAGGGGAGAAAGATTACAAAGAAGATGATAGATCGACCAGGAGGAAAAGTCCACAGATGGTTAATGAAGCAGAGCAAAGCAGTAGATGGAGATGGTCTTCAGAATCGGTGTCGACTGACTCAGACAGTGTGTTGTCTGAGGAGAGTGACGATAGTAACCGACATAAAAGGAGTTACAGAAGACGAGAGAATAGTAGAAGAATAAAGGAGGAAGGGAGAAAATATAGAAGTAGGAGTAGAGAACGTGAGTACCCAGTATACAGCCTGGATGAAATACTTGAGAATAGGGCAGAAACGTGGAGACTTTATGCGGAGATAACGAGTCAAATTAGATGGAGGGAATTGACAGAAGAGAATAAACGATGGAAGGAGAGGAATGAAAATGGCAGCGTTAGCTAAGTCGTGAGGAGACTTTTAGTGGAGTTATTCTCCACTGAACACAATAAAGAACCATAGGGAAATGGATACGAGATGAGAGCCATGGAGAAATGACGGGAGTATTGAGAAGCCACAGGAAGGATGGCACAGACATATAGAAGTGATAGTTCTAGAAGGAACGAATGTAGAAGTGAGAAGCCATGGAGAAAATGGCAAAGAGAGAAAAATGGAAGTGAGGAAAGAAATTTTGCGGCAGTGTCCGGAGTCTTGTGAAGATTTTGGGGAGAAATCATATTTTTTTTCCGAAATACACGAAGAGAAGGAAAAAAAAAAGTAAATTAAGAAATTCGAGGTAATCGAAAGGTCATAGGGAGAATAGCATGAATATATATAGAGATTCTAAGAGGGAATGAAGAGAAGAGAAATGTGTTAAGAACGTTCTACGGAGGGAACAAAAAACATAAAACGTTAAGTGTGACGTATGCCAGACTACAAATGAGAGTCTATTTAGGGTAACCCTCACCGAACATGTACAGAAGAAATTCAGACACGGGGAGACAGAGTGTTGTGGAGAAGGAAAGAAAAAGCGGTAGCACAAAGAGAGGTTCCAGAGAGGGAACGGACATTGAGAAACCAAAAGAAAGGGACAAAGAAGAAAAGAGAAGGCACAGGAACATGATACAGACATGGAGTAGTGAAGAATGACAGTGAGAAAAGAAGAAATATGGAGAAACCATGAAACAAAGTGATGAGGGGAGGACGTAAAAAAAAAAGAGTAAAGAGAGACAGACATAAGTGGAAGAGGAAGTCAAGTGACAGGTCAGCAGCAGAAAAACACGCAAGTAGGCAAAAGCAACAAAATGGTTTAAGATAGGTAGACCCAAGAAGTTTCAAATATTTCCGTGTAGGAGATTATGGACAGAAGTCTAGTTAGAAAAGGGGGGACAGGAAGATAGCAATTCAGTGATGCCATGATAGTTAAATGGCTCACGCAATCATGTAACATGAGTAGATAGTAGAGGGGACAAGGGAAGATAATTGTTTGTAAATGGGAGGTAAACATTTCTCCCAGGGATAGACAGGGGGACGGCATTAGAATGAGACTACGACGACTGAATGGCTTACGCAGACATGTCGATGACTGAATGGCTCGTGCAGACATGTAAAGTGTATATAATAGGACACAGAGCAGGTTCTGGGTATAGTGAAAAAAATGGCAAAAGAAAACCACACCAGGTGTGTGATACATTAAAATGGTTAGCAAGCTGATGTGCGTGTGAGATAGAAGGGGTGAAAGAATGGCTGTCAGGAAATAAACTCGATTGTGAATAAAAGAAATGGAGAAATATAAATTGTTCTTCATTAGAAGTATGAAAGTGAAGGAGATGTGGATGAATGTAGTTATTGCTAAAAGGACGGGACAAGAATGTTCCCAGTACAATAATAATTATGTTGGGTAGAAAGAAATTGTCCATCAGAGATATGAAAATTAGTTATGTGTTAAAGAAGGGTAGAAACAACACATTGCAAAGGATCTTGTATATAGGGAAAAGTACAATAGTGTTGGTACGACCATGGGGAAACATTTTTTTCCCTATGGATAAATAATTTTTGTTGGGGGTGTGGTAAAGTGGGATGTTATAAATATTTATAGGGGACTTAGTGTACTGACTGAGATCAGCTGTGAAGGTATCTATATCTAATAAGAGTAGTGTATTATAGATAACCTTACTTACTGCCACATATGTATACCTCAGTCAGAATTATTCTGGAATAGTGTGATGACTACGTTATATGTCTAGGGTATGTGTATGATGAAGTGTAAGTCATAACAACAACAGACAGATAAACAATTTAATTTATTCCACCACACTTGACAACACTGTGACACTCACATACATATAACACTCTAAGAGGATATCTTAAAGGAGTCACTGATAACTTTTCAAATAACAATATGTATTCAGTGCTGTCATGAATGTATATGTGTCCTGATTCAAATACAAAGGGAACCAGGAATCACAATCAATTTTAATTACAAGTTATATGTACAGAATTTATTAATATGATTCTTATAGTGACATATATTATTAATGGTATCCTATGTGTGTCAGTTGTGTAGTGGTAATATGAGGTAATACTGGTTTTGTTTTGTTCAAGCTCTGTTGGTTTTTGTCATCATGACTTCAATAGTTTGTTTCTATTGGAACTAGTATTGGAGATGTTCTCAGTTCCTGGTATTAAAACAATTAAATTCCCCTCTTAATTTTAGTTTATAATGTCATTTTAAGATGGGGGTACATAATGTTGAGCTCCATGGCCACACTCTCTTATCTTGCGTGATGACTGCAGTAAAAGACTCCTCTGCTTGATTACTGTAATGAGTTCTGGAGCCACCCCACTGGATGCTATATGGACCAAGGAGTATGCTGTCCACCTCTGGCTTCAGCAAAGCTCTGACCAGGTGCTGCTCAATAACTTTAAGACCACGGTCCCTGAAACAAGAAGGTTGTACCTTCTACGTCAGAACTAATTTATACTCCATTTCTACACTGAGCACAATACATCACAAACATTGAGTTCAGAGCGTTAGGCCAACTGTCAGCTTCATCTGAAATACTTTATACCAGTATTTCCCTCCCTAATGGTTACTACGCCTCTGCAATTCCAGCATTATTTCTTTCTAGTTAATAATCTAGGTGTCAGTGTACTGTTTGGCCATTCCATGCAGTTTTACTTTCCTCCGACACCTTCTGTTCAGGCTGGAGCACTATAGGCTTTACATCATGTTCGCTACTGAACCACACATATATACAGACATAAATTATCAATTTACATTCAATTTTCATTAAAAGATATTGAATATTTCAAGCTTACCACAATTCATGGAAATAATAAACAGTTTCGTTGACTGGCAATGAATATAGCACAACTCCGATCTGCCGATGTCCCAGGCTTTATTTTATAAAAAATATACACTGGTGCTCAACGTACTGTTTCTTAGTAGGTTTATTACAAGATGTGGCAATGAACAGACGCTCTGAATTGAGTATATTCGTAGCTCTACCCAATCAAACCATGTCTACACATCTTTTCAAAAAAGTACTCCTTTCTCACGTTTCCCCTGACAACACAAGATAGTATTTATAGTCCGACCAATCGTGTTTAGTCTTTCATTTGTTGCGCTCCAATCAAATAGGAGTTAACATGGTAGGCTATTTCCGTAACGTAATGTTTTTTCAAACACGTTATAAAAAAAATTTTATGAGCAGAAATGATTTCATGCTGTCAGGCACCCCCACTATTTTTATTTTGGCCATAACTTGGTAATTCCTAGACTATTTGCGTAACGTTTTACATATTCTTTGTCAGCAAACCCTAAGGAACCCAAATATACGAATTTAAGGGAGCTAGGTGGCTGCGTTCAAAATGTGCATTTTCTACCACCTCCTGTTCACTTCAATCCCCATGTGGTGTCTGGGTACTGTCATGTTTTCAAACGTAAACCGGTATAATGTCATAATTCCCAATAAGCGTTTTTCAGGATTTTAAAACCTAACTCTGGTATGGGTAGTGAATTTTATCACTGTCGATTTGAAATAAAGTTAGTGCATGTGGCCTTACACGCGTGATGGCAGCAATTGTGCATCGCGCGACGCGTGTTTAGTGTTGCACGTGTCCCTGCTTTCTGCCCCTCCCTTCTCTCTATCCTTTAGTCCATCTGTCTTTTAGTTACGCCGTGTGTAAAATGGAATGAATGAAATATTAAATTTAGGTCATTGATCAGCTTGCGTATCTCAAGGTTTTTCCAAGAAATACAGTACACGTTTCATTGAAGAAAGCGAGCAGCGACACAGTAGGCTTTTACTATCAACGTGAAAGCGTTACAATTTTGCCGACGAAGTAGAAAACAAGGGGATTTTCGAGTACAGTCATTGTGACAGCACTGTTCTTTACCATTCTTCTTTCCTTTTATTAAATTTATTTGTTAGGCTTTGCATTTACGTTTTAATTTATATATGGGGATTAGAATAATTCACGACAGGGGGGTAAGGAGATAGATGTGGCAGTAAGGGAAAGAAGAATGAGTCTAACATGAGTGGTATAGACGAGGTAGATAAAAGGGATGTACGGAAATGATGCGCATAGGAAGGGTCAAAACACAAAGAGGTTAGGCACGTTTTTCTTAGCATCAGACAGAAGCGTGAGAGACGTCGGAACAGAAGCAGGGCAGTCATATTGAAGGCGACCACTAGTTAAAGGAGCCTATGTATCGTCTCTTAGAGGGTGGCCGTATCATTTAAAAAATGAAATTAGCTTAGCTCTCACTTTCTTTCTCTCCTGTTTTCGTTTCTTTATCCCTGAAGTAATCCTTCTGACCGTAACGTAGGCAATTCTCTTTGTCCCTTATCCTAGTAAAGCCCATCACCTTTTTTTTAAAACATGCACTCCATCGTTCTAGAATCTCAGGGTAAGAAAAATAAAGGTAGACACACAAAAACACACACACAGAGAAGAGAACTGGATACAGAATTAGAAGGATGGAGGAGACAAGTAAAGGCTTGGAGCTGATTGCCCGCGATAGGAGAAATCGGCATTCTATTGTTGAAGATCTACGCTTCTTACGTAGCTGAAGGATGGTAGATTGATTGATTGATTGATACGTGATAGACTAAAATCTAGTGAACATGTGTGAGAAATCATGTTTGCGTCCGTTTTGTTTTTTTCGCTGTTTCTTTTACTGTTTGTCACAACAGATTGAAGCAATCAAACACGACAAATGCAAATATTCATAAGACTGGACCAAAGAGAGTGGAAGAGAAGGGTGGGCCATCGATTCCAAGAGCGCTGAGGGTTGGAAAGTCACGTCTGTCGATTAACTGGACAATGCAGCACAGTTGTGATGGCTGACGCATGCTGGTTCCACTTCTCGTACTTTAGTCACTCACACATACACACACTGATTTACTTACTTACGCTGCCACTCTCCATCACTAAATCTTTGTAATTCACTCACTTCACACACACACACGGGCTTACGTATTTTCACACTCACTCATTTACATACTCACTCACTCAAGCATTCACTCACTCACTCACTATAGAACACGCATACTCACACATGTATTTATGCATTCACTTATACACTTACTGACTCTCACTTACCCAATAATTCAATCCCTTACTATTTTAGACATTTATTAACATACATATACATTCTCTCTTACACACACACCCACATACATTCACATTCCAGAATATATTCTTTCACTTATTATCTCATTATCTCACACATTTACTCATTCAAGAATTTGACTCGGACACCAGATCATTCAGTTGATTTTTAAATGTTGTTCGCTTTTCCCTTTCCCATTATGAAGAATTAATATTAATGGCCTTTTGCGAAAGGAAGGATTACTAAATTTCATTAAAAAACGTTGCTCGAACAGACTCTTAGTCAATGAATGCTTCAGGAGATCCAAAATCGGTGGCTATGATATGAATGGAAATTATCAATATAAGCTTCAAATCTCCAGGAACTGGTGTGGATCTACTGTCGTGATCATATAGAGGTACACGGCAATGGGTGATCTGACAGACTTGTTTCGACAGAACCCATAGTTGTATATGGATACGGGAGAAATACTTAAGACAATTAGTGACCGACTGTTAAAGAAGGGCACTGCAATTTAAGGTTAAGGGTGCTGGAATTTGGTATCACACGTAAAACTAACAGGGATGGACGTATAAGAGATTGCTTCCGTCGTGTATACAACCAGCGCGATGTAGGAACAGTAAGCATTCATACCCTTCGACATTTGCTGAGGGAGACTGAGTTCCTTTAGGTTTACCCTGAGTACAATGATGTTGATTCAGATTAATAATATCAATAACAATAATGTTCGAGAGAATAACATGTTCTTGTCAACTCCTGTGTTCTTATTTTTAAGAATGAGCAATACTGACAGTAGAAATAAAAGGTTCTTTGAGTTTGTGAGATTAGGGAATTAGAAAACATGAATGGGCGTTTGATTGTCTGTGATGAGCACATAAAGAAACATTTAAATATGTTTTATTTTGTACGTTAAGAACAGTATAAACTGTATAGATACACGGTAACAACTGAGGAAGCATGAACTATCATTATCATCATCCCTGTTACAGAACTGTCCGTTCTTTTTTCCTGATATTCTCTTCTCTCCCGCATTATTAATCTACCTCTCATTTTGCGTACTGAATTATGTGCGCCACTCACTGTTTACACTTTCTTTATTTAATTCATGACGCCTGGGCCAAAATGAACAACCTTTGTGAGATTACACACTGGTGGGGCAATATTGGCCTTACGTCATGATGGTCAATTCCGTGTAGTGGTGCAACGGGGCCGTGCCGGGGGGTTGGGAGATTGCCGTCGTGGCACCGGTTTTCAAAAGGGGTGACAATCGACGGTGTGGAGGCCGTGGAGGCGTGTCCCTTCTCGGTGTCCCTGGTGGAGTCTGCTCTGGAGTCCTGGTGCGGGGGCTCCGGCGCCTGGCTGGGCCACGTTTGGATAGGGTCCGGTGCGGATTCCGAGCGAACCGGGGTGCTCGGGGCCTGGTCTTCGCGCTCGGACAGCTGAGTGAGGGGGCCCTTGAGTGTGGGAGTGAGATCCATCTTTGTTTCGTGGATCTGGAGGGGGCGTTTGACGGGGTCCCCTGGGGCGGACTTTGGGACTGTTTGGCGGGGGGGAATATTCCAGCACCTCTGATTCATGCTGTGCAGAGCTTCTGCAGGTCTTGCAGAAATTATGTGAGTGCGGCGGGCCGTGGGTCAGGGGAGTTTGGGACCACCGCTGGTGTGGGACAGGGTGATATCCTGTCGCCTTGCCTCTTCGTGCTCCTTATGGACGATGTCGTCAGGGCATGTAAGGAGAGAGCGGGTGGGTATTCAGTGGGGTGCTGGGGGGTGGGACGGGGCTGTGTTTCGGAGCTGGCATTTGCTGATGATGTTGCCCTGGTTGCTGGATCAGAGGCGCGTCTCCGGTCCGGCCTGCGGGTCTGGAGGGGAGAGGGATGGTCATGGGCGGCTCTAGAGCAAGGTCCATGGTGATGTCGCGAGGGGAAAGAGGGCATCGGATTGGGTTGGGGGGCGGGTCCTGGGGCAGGTCGACCACTTTAAATATCTCGGAGCTGTTGTAGACCGAGGGGGAGGCATCGGGGAAGAGTTGGCCACTCGAGGGGCGGCAGCTGGGAGACTTTTTCAGGCCATGGGTCGTGGATTCCTCGGCGGGAGAGAGGTTGGTGGGAGAACGAGGGTGGCTGTGTGCCGCTCCACCTGTGTCCCGGTCTTGACATGTGGATGCGAGTCGTGGGCAGTGGCTACGGCCCACAAAAGCCAGATCCAAACCTCAGAAATGAGGTATCTGAGGAAAGTGGTTGAAGTAACAAGAAGAGACATGGTCCGCAACCAGACGATCCGTCAGGGCCTAAAATCCCATCCGCTGCAGACCCAAATAGAACAGTCCCAACTAAGATGGTTTGGCCATGTCTGCAGAATGGGAGAAGATCGGCTACCACGACAAGCATGGGAAACAAAGAGCCAGGGATCCAGACCTCCAGGACGACCCAGAGTCCGCTGGGAGGACAACATTAGACAATCTTTGAAGGACCGAGGACTAGAATGGAACCAGGCCAGGAAGAAGACAGCTGATAGAATGGTCTGGCGCTCTCTCTTCCAAACCTCTACACCTCACGGTAGAAGGGGAACGACTAAGTAAGTAAGAGTTGGAGACATTGTTAATTCAATGAATGGACACAACCCAGGTTGTAGCATGATAGTCGTTTGTTTGCACATAAACGTGTCAGAAAATATCAATCTGGTGACAGATTAAAGACATGCTCGTAAGATAACGAATGGGATTTTGGAGCAATAAATTGATGTAATCGTTTCTGGGCAGATTTGTTGAAGGCATTGGTTACGATAAGTTGTCAATCTGTGAAGATAGTATAAGGGTTAGATCTTTGAAGTGGTGAGAGTAGACATGATGAATACAAACTGAAGAGGCAATACCTTATTTGGAGTGACTTTTGAAAATTTACATCTTATGTGTCCCGTAGGGATTTTCCATGAGAAGGTAGTGGGGATAACCTCTACCAATGTCTGACACTTGAATATGATTGGTTTGACATTTGAAATGTTAAAATGCACCATCTCTGATTGTACTTCACCTCCACGTAGCAATGTGGATGTGTGGACCGAGTGTTGCTTAAGATCTACACCATTTTAAGATTGGGAATCAGGATTCTAAGTTAAAGGACCAGACAACGTATTTGAGCAACATCTGGACTTACACAGTAAGAAAACTCTACATTTACTAATACGAAAAGCCCTGAATCCTAGGAACCTGAACGCGGAGTCACAGTGGGATTCTTATAATAATAGCCCCTTCAGTCATAACTGACTATGGGAATGCGCCCCTGAGGTGACAGCGCTCAGCTGCTTATTTTCCTGGTGTTCATCTCGACGTCTTCTCCTCTCTTCTGCTTGTTGTGTGAGCTTCTTTTCGCCTAAACTGAGGTGACGCCGAAGATAGCATCGCCACTTGGTGCGGTCGGCAGCTTTACCCTCCCAGGTTGCTGGATTTATGTCTAGTGCCCTCTTGTCTCTCTTGCACACATCTTTGAATCTCAGTTGCGGTCGCCCAACTGTTCTTTTTCTATCTGCCAGTTGTCCGTAGAAGATATCTTTTGGGATGTTACCATCTTCCATGCGGCGGACATGACTAAGCCAGCGTAGTGGGATTCTATTGTAAAGTAATACCCCAGATCACGTGTAAGAGGTATCTTAACTGTTTCTCTGAGCCAGAAGTCTGAATGCCCAAAGATATTTTTGGGTAAGTTGTATATTTTATCAATCTATGTTTTGAAATATTAACATGTGAAAATCGCTAGTGGATGTCCAAGCTCATACGAGACTGGCAACCTCAGCATATAGAATGATGGTTTCATGAACCACCACTGCAAGAGCTGGTGACTGCTTCATGCAGGTTTCTCAAGGAGAGCATAACGCAGAGGTAGTCTCAAGCTCCATTTGGAGCAGGGAGTGGATGATGACAGAAATAATGTACATAATTATTATACAACCTGTTTACTCATGGAATATGTATGTAAACATGTTTTACAAAAATGCAATTGGTGTTTTCCGCTCACTTGAATTAAAATTAATGCTCAGAAAGGGTAAAGATCTGAGGTAGATGGGATGATGGAATGAAAGGGAGGGACACGTGATTTTCGTGTCAGAAAAAACAATACTCAGGAGAGATATTTGTTTCTCTCTCATTTCATGATACTAGGTCGGTGGTACCTGTTGGTGGTACTAGTCTGTGGAACAAGTGTGTGGTGTACGTGGCCTTTAGTCAAAGCTAGACACCAACTGGTCTTGAAGACGTTTGACCATCTTCGTAATTACCCACGAAACTTAGAGGGACGTGTTACAGCCACCATACTTAACCAGTGACGAGAAGAATCAGTCTACAACCTGGGACCTTGTGACGTACGTCTAGTTCGACAAGTGAATTTTCCCTGATATGATGGATGATTTAAAGGGACTATTAGCTTTTCATAACATTAGAACCCCTGAACATTTGTTGTAACTTTTCGTTTCGCCAGAGCGAACCGATTCCACCGGGACTCATTTAGTATGCGGCACGAGATCAAAGACACTGAGACGATCCCCGAGCAGAGAAGCTAGTTTCTCGCAGGTATTTATCATCTCCGCGCGAACACTAAACCGCTCGCAAGATGGACCAGAGCGATCAGAAGAAAGACACTGGTGGAGATCTCAGGAAGGACGGGCGGCATGCTATCAAAGACAGTAGTGGTCCCTGAAACGATTTCGCATCTCGGTGTTAAGCACGGAACCGATCGCAGCCAGAGCGAACGGGGAAAGCTGACGCAAGCAGCGAGCGAAGATACGAGAGGCCAGGGGCGGCTTCTCTCTGTGGTCTGGCGGTCAGATCCCCAAAATCCGTCCGAGATAAAAAAAAAAGCTGTCAAGTTTCTCATGTCCCACTCATCTTGCATTCCAGTTGTAGATATACAGATCACGTAGAAATACACTTCATCACTCGCTGGCCAGAACTTGATAGAAGCACTAGCGATATTTGAAATCTTGCTAGATTATCCCATGGATTTTCATTTATATTTGCAGTGAATTCTATTTCTGTGCAAAACGGTAAAATATATATTGTGTAAAGTGATCAGTGGTCGAGTTCATTCATTATATTTCATTGGATTTTGTGTTAATTTAAACCTATTAAATTAAACCGTCTCAATAGTTCCAGTTGTAAATGTAATGATATACCTGCTATACTATTTCCAAAAAGATAATAGATGTTTAATGCTTAAATTAACTTTTAAAGTCGCGAAGGAATTTATAATTAATAAATTTAGTTAAGTCCTATATTTATAGATGTGTGATTTAACCACTAGAACTCGCGCAGTGTTTATTAAATACATAATTAAATACGCGAGCGTATATATAATAGTCTTAACGGGAAATTTATCGCGCGCTTAGAAGATTATTTGATTTTTAAAGTATGATTATGTTGTTATGGGTTTTCTATCTTTTTCTCTAGATTGATCACCTTTTGCAATCCCAGCAATAACGAAATCTTTCAGAGTTTCCATACTCGGTTCTTAAACTTCCAGACAGTTTGATGAGAGATTCTCTTAAAGTAAATCTTGTGGTGGTCCGGTGCGGCCTAGCTAACATAATTACATGAAAGAAAGCCTACCCAAGATCATTTGATTATTATCATCAAATTAAATTACAATCTGTAAGATAAACTGGAAGATGAACAGTGCCAGTAGCGATAGTTTATATACTGCTCTATTGTGAGAGATTACCGATTTACCTGACTGTGACTGAGCCTAGTTTTTCCTCACTGGATTAAAAAAAACTTTACCGGTCAGTTGCTGTCATCACGCAGTGAAGGAATATTGCCATCACCTCATTTTCACCCCTGTGTTGAATTGTGTCAGTGCCATCCCATAGACTCCTTTTATATAATAAAACACAAGAACTCTTTAAACTTCAAGTCCGGCGATAAGCGGGAATATTTGCTCTCTCAGTAAAAACTCGCAATATCTGGGGCGGGACATAGAAGTGCTAGACAGTTTCACATGTCAAGAGTTTAATCACTGTGTTTATCATTCTATGGATTGTCTGATGCTGCAACTCGGTAAGTGTGTGAGTATATATGAGTGTGGATCCGCACAGTGTGCATGAATGACAGGAGATTTATTTTTTTGCAAAAACCATTTGTTAACTTGCCTACCGGGTAATACGTTTTCTGTATACCCGGCATTGTTCCTTTAGTGGGATAATTTGTTAACTCTGTTTCACCCCCCCCCCCTTTTTTTTATCTTTGCTTAGTAAAGGGAAGACACCAGTTGGGATAACAGTATTTTTTTGTCTACCACCATAACTAATATTGTAACACCTCTTTCAGAGTAATTAAATTCACTGTTGGGTTAACTTTCCTAGGCTCCTGATAACTATCTATCTTGAGACTGGGTTTATCTTTGTCTAATACAAGCGGGAAGGGCTTAGTCGATACCAATCTTCTTCACCCCCTCCCTACCTTGTTATTTGCATTTTCCTGTACTTATGATAATTTTATGTAACACTTGATATTGTTTTTTTGTGATTCGATCTTTTAGGTTAATAAACATCATAAACTTATATCGGACTGTGTTGGAATACCCAAAAGCCCAAAAAAATTCCCTACTTGTTTAATATAGCTGTATCCACGTCGTCTGAGTGTTTGAAGCAACACATCGGTGTGAGCGCAGACGTGTGTCTGGAAAACTGGCAAATAATTGTTTGACCAGGAGAGTGGAAGAGAAGATTGAGAGAAACTATTTGTCGTAAATAAGTCTGTCTTTACTCTCCTCCAGCACTCTGTGGGGCATCATATTTAATCTATACATTTCTATCACTGAGTTTTCATCATCATTCTACACTCTAAACCGGACTACTATTTCTAGACTCTTTCTCTCAAAAATAAATTTACGACAATATTTGGCTGGCTCGCCGGGATAATTTTGAGATACATTTGATGCACACATATTTGTGGGCTGGTCCTGGGATCTTGAGCTACATTTGAGGCATTCGCATAGCCGGGATAAAGATATTTTTAGTCTGATTTAAGTCTGGGTCTAACTAGATAGAGTGTGAGTGATCTGTCTTTGTGATTTTGGGAAATAAATAAATAATTAATTACACCCCTAGACAACGCCGTTTAGTATTTGGGTCGTCCACACAGCATATTTACAGGTTGTTTTCTTTCCACAGCAGTAGAAAGTACGGATAATCATAAATTCGGGTAGCTAAATTATCCTCTGGCGGAAGAAATTATATTTTTTTCTTTATAAGATTTGCTGGGATCGCGAGACTGGTTTTACAGTCACTAAAGGTTTTTGAAGCGTTTGAGTTGAGCTAAGCTAAAGACGGATTGTTCTGATTTTTAAAAATTAAGTTAACTACGTCTCATCTCATAATTGACTTCAGGGACGGAGTTTGTTGTTAGAGAATTAAAATTTTCGGGGAAAATTTTAAAAAAATTTTTTTCCCTTTTAAATTGGTTTAATATAAATCTTTCTCTACTGTTAGTAATAGTAGATTTTTTTCTAGTGTAACTTACCAATTAATTGGCATAGTTGCTTGCGTTAAAAGTCTTAAGTGACAATAATAGCGGCGATAAGTTAACACACGAGGTCATTAAGTAAATTGTTTTTTACTTTCGTTTTTTTCTCGTAGCAGCTTTGAATTTTTTTTCCCTTCTTGTTCTTTCGTACTATTCTGTAGTCATACTACATCTTATTCTTTAACAATGGCAGAGAGGATACAGATGAGATCCATCCTGAGGCTGGAAGCAAAAGAGGCAGGACTAGACACAGAAGCTGCGAACCTGTTTATCAACCAGGAATTGGAAATATATGACGCGGAGCAACAAAGAGCAGAAGCAGAGAGGAAGGAAGAGAAACAAAGAGCAGAAGCTGAGAGGAAGGAAGAAAAAGAGAGAGAAGAGAGGGCAGAAGCTAGGAAGAAAGAAGCGGACGATCGTCAATTGAAGCAGAAGAAAATTGAGGCAGAGATGGAAGCTCGCAGGGAAAGAGAGAGAGAGCGAGAAAGACAACATGAACTGGCGCTTAAGGCTTTAGAGAGTCGGGGCGCCTCTACTTCGAATAACGGAGAGCCGTCTTCGCCCCAGTCTCAGTCAATGGATCTCTCCAGCACTCAGTCTGCCCAATTAGCGGCGATGTCTTTTGCTTTAGAATCTTTTCCTAGCCCTAATGAAAAAATTGACAGCTACCTAGAAAAATTCGAAAGGCTCGCGAATCTGTATGGGTTAGAGAGTTCCCGCTGGGCACTTAAGCTCTCAACGTCACTAAAAGCTAATGCTTATGACGTGTACACGAAGCTGGGAACCAACCAACATGATTACGACATGCTGAAAAAGGCCTTGCTAGAACGGTTTGAGATGACCGCCCGAAAATTCCTGCAAATGTTCAGGAACAGCCGAAAAGAGAGCACGGAAACATTTTCACAGTTCTCTTCACGTCTCACGGGCTATTTGATAAAGTGCATCGAATTATCGGACCTACCTCTTACATATGAGGGACTCCTTGAACTTGTTCTTGTGGAGCAGATAAAGTCAACTTTGTCAAACGAAACCCGTAGATTTTTGGCGGAACAGGGCGCAGTCAGACTTGAGGACATACTCAATAAGGCAGAACGCTATACCAATGCAATGGCCGAACTTCCCAGCACAAAACGTAAACCCACAGATGAGCCATCTCGTAAGCAAAATCTAGAGCAGTCATCCTATTCCTCTAATTCCTCACAGAACTATAACCAACGAGAAAATAATACACAGAGACCTCCCCAGGAAAAATCGAAATTCTACAAAACCCGATCCCCCCCCCCCCTCCCCCCACGACAATTCTGATCAACCCACCAAGCCTACGTGGCAGCGCGGCCACCAAGGTCAAGGAAAAGGGAAGACCCCTACACCAGGAACGTCTGATCAGGGCAAACAAACCGGTTCAAACCGCGTCGGATGTTTGCATACAGCCTCGAAAGGTAGAGTCAATGTCAGTGATTCTCAACCTGAGGGGGACCGACCCTCAAATCGAGGAACTGTAATTTTGAATGGTACCTCAACTACTTGTCTCTTTGACACTGGATTAAGCTTTAGTTGTATTGTTGTTAGACACCTAGTAAAACCAGGTCAGGAGACAGAGGAAACCGTCAAACTTAGTGGAGTTTTCACGAGTGATGCACCCAGGACGCTTCCTATCGCACTGGTAGAAATACACTCTGATTTTGTCAGAGGTGTTATTAAAGCGGCCATTATGGATGATCCTATCTACCCAGTTATCCTGGGATGTAGATATGTGTTTATTGGGAGACCAAAGGAGCCGATTGTGGCAGCGGTAACCCCAAGAGGGCAAGTTAAGAAGGAGAGGGAGCCTGCGCCAAATTTGTTGCCGAACGAACTGAAGGAGGCGCAACAAAAGGACCCTACTCTGGAGCTCTGCTTTAAAAAACTGCCCATGGCTAAGGACCCCAGACACAACGGAGACATCTTTTCTAAGGATGGCGTATTGTATCGTAGAACGGGCAACCCGGACACGGGGAATAACCAGCTCCTAGTACCGACGCAGTACAGAAACCAGATCTTAGAAATGGGGCACTCTCTTCCCTTTAGCGGACATATGGGACAAAACGCCACTATTCAGCGAATAAAAAACCACTATTGGTGGCCAGGAATGAACTCTGACATTACCAGGTATGTGAAATCCTGCGCCCAGTGCCAACGGGTAGCACCAAAGAAATTGAGACCCCCAGTACCTATGGGGCAAATGCCAATAGTGGGTACTCCATTTGAACGGGTTGCTGTCGACATCATTGGACCCCTGGAAAGGACCAAAAGAAAGCACAGGTTCATCCTGACTTTAGTCGACACTTGCACAATGTGGGCCGAAGCAATACCGCTAACATGCACAGATTCCAAGCATGTCGCATAAGCCCTCGTGCAAATCTTTACACGGCTGGGATTCCCTCAACAAGTTTTGACGGACAATGGATGCCAATTTCGTAGCCTGTTAATGGAGGAGATCTTTAAGATCTTGAGGGCCAAACATATCCACACAAGTCCCTACCATCCGGCCGGAAATGGGCTCGTGGAACGTTTTAATGGTACCCTCACCACCATGTTACGTAAGCTGGGTCAGGAGAAACCGGAAGACTGGGACCTATATATATCGGCTGCCTTATTCGCCTACCGAGAGGTACCCCAAGCGTCTACGGGATTCGCGCCAGCTACACTTTTATTTGGCAGACCTATTAAGGGGCCACTAGAAGCCTTACTTCGGTCCCTGACAGACCAAAAGGCTGACGAGACAGTCGTCTCTGCAAGCAAGTATGTATCTGAGCTCAAGGAAAGGCTAAAGCTAGGATGGGATCTAGCTACTACCAACCTTACAAAAGCCCGCGCTAAACATGCTAAAAGATACAACAAAGCTGCAAAAGAGAGAGAACTACAACCAGGGGAGAAAGTTTTGTTGCTACATCCAACCGGAAGCCATAAACTTCGCATCGGATGGCAAGGGCCGTTTACCGTCCTTAAAAAGATCTCACGTACCAATTACAAGATCTCCATCAAAGGAAAGGAGAAGGTCTTCCACGTAAATCTGCTTAAGAAATATTTAGAAAGACCGGTGCCATCCTCCGAGCATCTCCTGGCCGTCGCCATAGCAACGGAAGACGAGGAAGATGATGATGGTTGCATGGAGTATCCATTGCAACCCACAGAATCCTTTAAAGATGTCAAGTTCGGCGACAATCTCTCACTAGAACAACAAACAGAAACCAGGGCGCTACTAAAACAGTACAGTTCAGTCTTAACGGATGTACCTGGTCGAACAAATCTCATCGAATTTGATATGAAATTAACAAACGAGACCCCTGTTCGAACCAGAGTTTACCCCATCCCTTACGCTAAAGCTGATGCACTTCGCGGAGAAATAGACAAGCTGCGTCAGGCAGGAATTATCAGTGAGTCTACATCTCCTTACAGTTCCAGTGTAGTGCTGTTGCAGAAGCCTAATAAGGAAGTTCGGCTGTGTATAGATTACCGGCTGCTAAACGCTGTAACGGAATTCCAGCCCGAACCTCTCCAAACTGTTTCTGAGTTGTTCACCAAGCTCAGCAAAGCAAAGAATTTCTCAAAGATTGACCTCAGTAAAGGTTATTATCAGATACCAGTCAAGGAGGAAATTAAACCTTTGTTAGCTTTCAGCACTAGTGAAGGACATTACACATTTAATGTGATGCCGTTCGGATTGCATAACGCACCAGGAGTGTTCACCAGGATGATGAGGAAACTTCTAGAACCTTTGCAAAGTCCCCATATCCATAATTTTATGGATGACATATTAATTGCATCGGAAACCTATGAAGAACATATTGCCACGGTTGCTATGCTCCTCAGGAGACTACAGGAAACGGGTCTCACAGCCAGACCTAGCAAATGTCTCATCGGGTTTGAACAGTTAGACTTCCTGGGTCATACTATTTCTCACGGATGCAGTTGGCCTATTAAGAAGAACGTGGAGAAAATAGCTGCAGCCAAAAGACCCCGAACGAAGAAAGACGTACGTTCCTTCCTATCATTTTGTGCATATTATCAGAAATACATCCAGAACTTCAACGGACTGACAGCACCTCTGACTGACCTCACAAAGAAAGGTTGTCCTGATAAGGTCATATAGGATCAAAAGTGCGAACACGCGTACAGCACTTTGAAAGGACAGTTGTCTGCATACCCCATTTTGAGGTTGCCTGACCTCAACAAACCTTTTGTATTATGGGTCGACGCGTCAGGTCAGGGCATCGGGTCAACACTGCTTCAAGCCGATGACAGTGACCCAAACATGCTATTTCCAGTTGCCTATGGCAGTCGGAAATTAAAAAAAGCTGAACGGAACTACAGCGTAGTCGAAAGAGAATGTCTCGCTCTGATTGACGGTATCAGACGCCATCATGAGTTTCTCTATGGTACATCTTTCACGGTGCAAACAGACCACGCTCCGTTAGCATTTCTGGGTGCCAATAAAGAATTTAACGCAAGGATCATGCGTTGGGCGCTTCTTTTAAGCGTTTTTTCTTTCAAAGTGGAATATATTCCGGGAAGACAGAATGTCGCTGTTTGCGAGCGATCTTTTAGTTATTTCCCCTTTTTCCCCGACTGCGCTATTTATAGCCCACTTGACAGAGGTCACGTGGTCAGCTTCCTAATGGGAAAAAACATGTGGCGATGTTTACTTTTGATAGGGCTTAATTAATGCTTTTAGGCTACTTTTTTATTTTGCGTAAAGCTAGATGAACTAGAAATGTTAGGCTTAAGAACAAGAACAAACATTAACAATGCTTTAGTCTGAAATAGGTAAAATTACTACTTTTTTTTGTTATGGTTTTTTTATCTGAAATTTGTTATATTTTGTTATGGTTTGTTTATAATGCAATTTTCACTCAATCGGTCACGATCAACATGCATAACAAATTACAGAAATCAAAAGTAGAAAACCTGCAGAAAATGGATATCAAAGTTTTGTTTTGGTTTCATGCGTCGTTTAAAGCAAGTAGATTTATTACTTAGAAATGTTAAAACATGTTTGAATTTTTTAGCTAACAATTATTATAAATAGCATTTTGCGTCAGACAATTTAGAGTAAAGAAGAAGAACAAACATTTTATCACAATTAGAACAGAAGATATAATGTCTGAAATAGTGTAAAATTTACGGTTTTTTTTTTTTTTTTTTACATTTTGTTATGGTTTGTTTCTAATTCAATTTACACTAAAACGGTCACAATCAACATGCATAACAAATTACAGAAATCAAAAGTAGAAAACCTGCAGAAAATGGATATCAAAGTTTTGTTTTGGTTTCATGCGTCAAACATTAATTATTGAAAGTTTAAATTGCAAGTCCACATTTATTACCTTAAAATAGCACACCCAATTGTCCCCAAAACATGTTTGAATTGCTTTTATGCTACTTTATTATTATAAATACCGGCTTTAATTTTGCGTAAAGCTAGACTAGAAATGTTAGAGTAAATTTTAGAACAAGAACAAACATTTTATCACAATTAGAACAGAAGATATAATAGTCTGAAATAGTGTAAAATTTACGGTTTTTTTTTTATTACATTTTGTTATGGTTTGTTTCTAATTCAATTTACACTAAAATGGTCACAATCAACATGCATAACAAATTACAGAAATCAAAAGTAGAAAACCTCCAGAAAATGGATATCAAAGTTTTGTTTTGGTTTCATGCGTCAAACATTAATTATTGAAAGTTTAAATTGCATGTCCACATTTATAACCTTAAAATAACCCACCCAATTGTCCCCAGAACATGAGAGCTAACAATTATCTCAATCATACATCATGAGTTCTGATCCAGTCTGCGCAATGTTTTTCTAATATGTTCTGTTTATGAATTGTCTTACTAGCGAATAGCTTTCTGAACAAAGACATATAAGTCTCTATCGATGCTGTTATTGATTCTTTACTAATTGGTTTACTGTGTGATATTTTGTTGTGTACTTTCTCAAATGCTTCTTTCAGTGAGTTGAATTGTTCTTGGGCAATAAAAGCTATGTTAGTTATATCTTGTTTGTCTGTAATTTTCAGTGTTTGTGTAATGATTGCTCTTGTAAGATCTTTATAAACTTTTTGTGTGAGATATCTGTGGCAGTGATTCCCTATAAATGCTCTGCTATTATAAGCCTGTTGTATGATTTTGTGTTTGGCTAGTACCTTGTCCATGTGTGAGCAAACTGGACCAGACCTAGTACACAGATCTTGAAACTGAAGTTTGGTCAGCGCATCTTGTGCATTTTCAAGTCTAACTTTAAAATTATCTGTCTCCTCCTTATCCTCACAAAGTTCAATACCTACCTGAAAAATTCAATTTTAGCTCCTAATTCTTCTGCCTATTTCCAGTTCCTACTAAATCTCTTCAAGTTCTTAAAAGTACTAATGTTTGCATGTATCTCTTGCGAATTCTCAAATATCTTTGCGTCTATTGTATCAGCTACCTGTTCTAGAAGTCTGTGGTGTTTCAAAACAATGCCTAATAAAATATGAAGGTAAGGAGGAGCTACATTTTCAATTTCAATCTCTAACATTGGTTTGTGTAAACAATTATGGTAATGTGCCACTTGCCTTTTATTCCCTTTCCCATATTTTATATATCTATTGTAATCTCTTATCAACATGGCCAAACTTCTTGGTTTGCAAGTTGTATGCTCTCTGGATGTCTTTGATGAAAATGTTTGGTTTGTCTGGAGCTCAAGGAATATACCCATGTCTGTGGTGTCTCCAGCAAAACAAGGAAATAATCCCCGAATAAGAAAACAACCACTTGTTTACCATCCCACTCTAAATATTTTAGTGACTCTATCTGAGCTTTCATGCCATTCATAAATATTTCTAAATTATCATATGTATCTCTGACTCTAGCCATTGATAAAAGGATGGTATTAGATTTAGAATTTGGTTTCTCTAAATTTACTACCTGCATTGTAACTTTGAATGAAAGAAGATATACAAACAGTTACTTAGAATTCGCTGGCAGCCGTCGTGTGCACAGGATTGTCTACCAAAGAACACCAATGGAACAGTCCTTATCTCACACACAATTAAAAAAAAATTCATATTATAAATAGAAGATTAACAAGACTTGAAAGATAGATCAAATTATGTGGAAGTAATCTATCTATAGCTTTACATGTTTTCTGACGCTTATATACGTAGCTAAATATCATTATAAATGAATGAAAATGCAAAAACAGATGGTGCTTTACAAAAAGTTATTTTTTTACTACCTTATTTAAGATTTGTGGGTATCAGGAATGCGTTTAAAGGGATTTAAATGCTATAAAATCTGGTGACAATATGCTTGTTCTTGTAATGCCACACTCACAAAACTGACTACCACACATTCTAAAAGATATGAAACCAAAAAAAAAAGTATGTGGAAATAATCTTTAGCTTCCCTTCGAGAAGTCTTTATAATTATAAACTCAAACGAATGGGCCGATTTTTAGATATTAAATTAATAAAAAGATTACTTATTTTATGAATTTCTTTAAATGATGACGCTGTTTTCAAAAGTCTGTAACTCCGTCAAAACTAATTTCAAACAAATAAAAATGCAATCAAAAATAGAACACAGAACAAAGTTATAGTACACAAAAGAATTTTAGCGCTGTGTTTATCCAGAACGAGTGTGTAATGATTTATATTTTACTGATTTTACTCACACATCAGCTGATTTTCCCCGCCAAAAACTTAAATAGTCTTTTACGGTGCACACAAAATTTTATACCCGGTATCAGAATTCCGGTCACCGAAACTAAAAGAGCGCTCTGGTATAGGGCACAAACAGCCGTGGTCGGGGCTGATTTCCTGAGTAGAAACTGGTCAACAGAGGAAGAAGAGCAAACTGAAGATACCACTCATCCTAAAATCACCAATCAGGTCACCTCCATTGTCAAAAAATGAAAACATGAAAAATGGTTTCATGTCTAAAAGTGGGGACGATTGTGACGTACGTCTAGTTCGACAAGTGAATTTTCCCTGATATGATGGATGATTTAAAGGGACTTTTAGCTTTTCATAACATTAGAACCCCTGAACATTTGTTGTAACTTTCCGTTTCGCCAGAGCGAACCGATTCCACCGGGACTCATTTAGTATGCGGCACGAGATCAAAGACACTGAGACGATCCCCGAGCAGAGAAGCTAGTTTCTCGCAGGTATTTATCATCTCCTCGCGAACACTAAACCGCTCGCAAAATGGACCAGAGCGATCAGAAGAAAGACACTGGTGGAGATCTCAGGAAGGACGGGCGGCATGCTAACAAAGACAGTAGTGGTCCCTGAAACGATTTCGCATCTCGGTGTTAAGCACGGAACCGATCGCAGCCAGAGCGAACGGGGAAAGCTGACGCAAGCAGCTAGCGAAGATACGAGAGGCCAGGGGCGGCTTCTCTCTGTGGTCTGGCGGTCAGATCCCCAAAATCCGTCCGAGATAAAAAAAAGCTGTCAAGTTTCTCATGTCCACTCATCTTGCATTCCAGTTGTAGATATACAGATCACGTAGAAATACACTTCATCACTCGCTGGCCAGAATTTGATAGAAGCACTAGCGATATTTGAAATCTTGCTAGATTATCCCATGGATGGATTTTCATTTATATTTGCAGTGAATTCTATTTCTGTGCAAAACGGTAAAATATATATTGTGTAAAGTGATCAGTGGTCGAGTTCATTCATTATATTTCATTGGATTTTGTGTTAATTTAAACCTATTAAATTAAACCGTCTCAATAGTTCCAGTTGTAAATGTAATGATATACCTGCTATACTATTTCCAAAAAGATAATAGATGTTTAATGCTTAAATTAACTTTTAAAGTCGCGAAGGAATTTATAATTAATAAATTTAGTTAAGTCCTATATTTATAGATGTGTGATTTAACCACTAGAACTCGCGCAGTGTTTATTAAATACATAATTAAATACGCAAGCGTATATATAATAGTCTTAACGGGAAATTTATCGCGCGCTTAGAAGATTATTTGATTTTTAAAGTATGATTATGTTGTTATGGGTTTTCTATCTTTTTCTCTAGAGTGATCACCTTTTGCAATCCCAGCAATAACGAAATCTTTCAGAGTTTCCATACTCGGTTCTTAAACTTCCAGACAGTTTGATGAGACATTCTCTTAAAGTAAATCTTGTGGTGGTCCGGTGCGGCCTAGCTAACATAATTACATGAAAGAAAGCCTACCCAAGATCATTTGATTATTATCATCAAATTAAATTACAATCTGTAAGATAAACTGGAAGATGAACAGTGCCAGTAGCGATAGTTTATATACTGCTCTATTGTGAGAGATTACCGATTTACCTGACTATGACTGAGCCTAGTTTTTCCTCACTGGATTTAAAAAAACTTTACCGGTCAGTTGCTGTCATCACGCAGTGAAGGAATATTGCCATCACCTCATTTTCACCCCTGTGTTGAATTGTGCCAGTGCCATCCCATAGACTCCTCTTATATAATAAAACACAAGAACTCTTTAAACTTCAAGTCCGGCGATAAGCGGAAATATTTGCTCTCTCAGTAAAAACTCGCAATATCTGGGGCGGGACATAGAAGTGCTAGACAGTTTCACATGTCAAGAGTTTAATCACTGTGTTTATCATTCTATGGATTGTCTGATGCTGCAACTCGGTAAGTGTGTGAGTATATATGAGTGTGGATCCGCACAGTGTGCATGAATGACAGGAGATTTATTTTTTTGCAAAAACCATTTGTTAACTTGCCTACCGGGTAATACGTTTTCTGTATACCCGGCATTGTTCCTTTAGTGGGATAATTTGTTAACTCTGTTTCATCTCCCCCTCCCTTATTTTCTTTGCTTAGTAAAGGGAAGACACCAGTTGGGATAACAGTATTTTTTTGTCTACCACCATAACTAATATTGTAACACCTCTTTCAGAGTAATTAAATTCACTGTTGGGTTAACTTTCCTAGGCTCCTGATAACTATCTATCTTGAGACTGGGTTTATCTTTGTCTAATACAAGCGGGAAGGGCTTAGTCGATACCAATCTTCTTCACCCCCTCCCTACCTTGTTATTTGCATTTTCCTGTACTTATGATAATTTTATGTAACACTTGATATTGTTTTTTGTGATTTGATCTTTTAGGTTAATAAAAATCATAAACTTATATCGGACTGTGTTGGAATACCCAAAAGCCCAAAAAAAATTCCCTACTTGTTTAATTATAGCTGTATCCACGTCGTCTGAGTGTTTGAAGAAACAAATCGGTGTGAGCGCAGACGTGTGTCTGGAAAACTGGCAAATAATTGTTTGACCAGGAGAGTGGAAGAGAAGATTGAGAGAAACGATTTGTCGTAAATAAGTCTGTCTTTACTCTCCTCCAGCACTCTGTGGAGCATCATATTTAATCTATACATTTCTATCACTGAGTTTTCATCATCATTCTACACTCTAAACCGGACTACTATTTCTAGACTCTTTCTCTCAAAAATAAATTTACGACAGACCTAAGACGCGTTAACAGTGAGAAATGCAGTTAGCGACCCATAGCTAGACTGCTTGCGTCAGGGTCAGCGAACCAGAGCTGACCAAGACCCTACTCCACCTCCAAGTTGTGGTCCTGGAAACAGGCTGCATCACTGCAGTCTGGCTGAGTGAGTAGGGATCGAAGAGGAAAAGCTAACCCGGTTCCCAAAATGCCGTGCTGATGTCGGATGTGTCGGCCGAAAGGCGCAAATATCGCAACTTCGCGGTAAATGGACACAACGCAACCAACGACCTTTTCAGGACGAACGAAAAAGAAGAAGTCTACAACCTGCAAGGAACCAACATCGGCTGGAGCCGAAGCCAACCGACTCCTTACTGGCAATTAAGTACCCACTTGAGAGCTGCCAAGTGAACTCGTAAAACAAACATTTTAGAACATAACTAGACCATCACCTGTGATGAATCCTTTCGGTTTCTCGATCAAAACCTTTATTTATTTTTCAATGTTAACTATAATTGATTATTAACTTTGTTATCTGTATATATAGAAATTTATCGTTGATTTAATCATTTTTGAGTGAACTGCACCTGTTTGTCTCAGTCATTGTAATTACATATAAACAGAGCTTTTAAAGTAATATTTTTCTGAATTAAATCGGTTGGGGGCTCATCAAACGAGCAAAATTATCTTCTCCTCATACAAGGTATGAGAAGATAAAAAGTTTATTACGGCCGGATAATATCAGCTGCAGTAATTGATTTCTTAATTTTCTATGAGGTTACCTATAACTGAAGCACCGTTCTTCAATTAAATTATATGCCAAGAGTAATCTTGACCAAAATATAGACACCTTTGAAGACCCTCAGTAGATATTCTAAATTTTGACTACTGATGGACCATCACTGCAGAGTATGGGGAGAAAATCCCGTGACAAGTCCCTTTTAGTTTTGAATACGGTTATGAGACAATCAAGCCAGATCGTCAGCAAAATTTAGATCGTGACGCTGTTTAGTTAAGGTCTTCTAAATTTTGTTTCTTTTGCCTGATGTTGGTGATTTCATAACCCAATCTATAGTCAATAGGAAGAGAAATGGTGAAGGGGCATCCACGTTGCGCTCCAATTCTTATCCTAAACGGTTCTGTAAGTTGTCCTTCATAATGTCTTTATATGTATTCTTTATTTAGTCAATATTTTCAGAGGGACACCATTAGACCTCATCAACTTCCAAAGTGATTCTCCGTATGCAATGTTAAATGAGTTCCATTCCAGATTTTGTTCCACTAATATTCTCAAATCGGCGATGTGGCATGTATCGTATCTGTTTTACTTAAAACCTGCTCGTTCATTGCTCAGTTCTCTATGTATAGACTTGTTTAGCTAATTTTGTATAATGTCTCTGTAGAGGCGTCAATTTCATTTCTAATAGTTTCTACTACAACGCCATCTGGACCAGCTGCTTGTCCATCTTTCAGAAGCTTTATGGTTTTCTCTTCCTTAGTTGGTCTTTCACAGTTGGCTTGTAGTTCCTCTTCTGTTGGCTGGATGTATTGGGGATTTAGTGGGCCTGGTCATCAAAATGACGTATTCACTTCTTCCTCTGTTCTTGTGTATTGTTAAGAAATGTTTCCATTCTTGTCTTTAATCAAGCAAACTTTTTGCTTGTATTTCTATGTTAGTGCTTAATATAGATTGGGTTAGTAATATATTTCCCTTCCTTATGTGTTATAAATAAATGTTATGTTAGCTTATTTGTTCTGTTGTTGAGGTCACTCATGTTTTCATCTGGCTGCAGCTGTCTCTGCCTCTCTTGCCAGTGCCATAATATATTTCCTCTGGTCTCTTTTGATCTGTCTTTTATTTTATTGTTGGTTTCTGTGAGCTGTCTGTGCTCTTTCCCTTGTTCGTTTAAAATACCAACATCCCATTTGCCAGTTCTGGAGATTTTGCTAGAAGAAAAACAAAAGTGAGTGAGCAACCTCTTTACCAGAGGATCTTCATCAGTTTATATGACTGATTTGAATTGTTTTCTTCAGTATACATATTATTTTGTTTTAGTTCTTTCTGGCTTAAAACTGTCTACAGGGTGAGGTAACCAGTCCTATTCCCAAGCCTCCGTAGTCTCTTCTTACGACATGCGTGATAGGGTACAGTGTTACTATTCTTTGCTTCCCTTTCGGGCCCTGGTAACATACGGATGAGAAAAAGTGAATGTATCAATGATATTGTACGGTAAGAACTTCATGAAACATGAATAAACGTTTGATTTCGTGCGGTAAGAACTTCATGAAACATGAATAGACGTTTGATTTAGTGCGGTACGAGCAGTGTGAATTATGAATAGACGTTTGATTATGTGCGGTACGAGCAGTGTGAATTATGAATAGACGTTTGATTATGTACGGTAAGAACAGCAGAAACATGAATAGACGTTTGATTATGTGAGGGAAGAACAGCAGAAAACATGAATAGACGTTTGATTACGTGAGGTAAGGACAGCAGAAAACACGAATAGACGTTTATTTATGTGCGGTAAGAACTGCAGAAAACATGAATAGACGTTTGATTTTGTTCGCCAAGAGAGTACGAAACATGAATAGACGTTTGATTTTGTGCTCCAAGAGAGTATGAAACATGAATAGACGTTTGATTTTGTGCGCTACGAGACTATGAAGCATGAATAGACGTTTGAATATGTGCAGTAAGAACAGCAGAAAACATGAATAGACATTTGATTTTGTACTGTAAGAACAGTGGAAAACATGAATAGACGTTTGATTATGTGCGCCAAGAGAGTATGAAATTTGAATAGACGCTTGATTATGTGCGCCAAGAGAGTATGAAACATGAATAGACGTTTGATTATGTGTGGTAAGAACAGTAGAAAACTTGAATAGACGTTTGATTATGTGTGGTAAGAACAGCAAAAAACATGAATAGACGTTTGATTATGTGTGCCATGAGAAAATGAAACACGAATAGACGTTTGATTATGTGCACTAAGAGATTATGAAACATGAATAGACGTTTAATTATGTGTGGTAAGAGCAGCAGAAAACATGAATAGACATTTGATTATGTGCGCCAAGAGAGTATGAAACTTGAATAGACGTTTGATTACGCGTGGTAAGAACAGCAGAAAACATGAACAGACGTTTGATTATGTGCGCCAAGAGAGTATGAAACATGAATAGACATTTGCTTATGTGCGCCAACAGAGTATGAAACTTGAATAAACGTTTGATTTTGTGCGGTAAGAACAGCAGGAATAGTGAACATACGTTTTATTCATCGATGCAGACACAGAAATGGGTATTTGATTGAGTGTGATAGGGAAGGGCAGTGGACAAAGGTGAATAGAAGTTCAAATTTTGTGGACAGAGCAGTGAAAATCAATCAACAACAAAAATGAACAATTTGTTTTAAAAGTAAGAAATTACAAAGGAAAAATAAATTATTCTGTATGCTAAATTGTATTTTGTTAAATGGTAACATTTTGTTGTACTTTGAAAAGTGTATATTATATAAGTAATTTTCAAGTGTTAACAAATCTACATTGTTTGTGAAATCGAGAGATTGCCATAAACCCAGAAAATTATAGTTTCATATCGGGTCATGATACTGTGTTATGGTAAAATATATTCCCCTTGTGATATATAAGAATGTCGGTATACAATGAATACACAAAAGGTTAACAACAATTTTATTTAGACGCTGTTGTAAAGTAAAAATAAGTTGGACAAAGGAACTAGGTGCCAAACTCTGGCGGGAATGGGAAATCGAAATATATTTTGTTGAGAGTTGGACGAAACAAAACAAACTGTTCAATAAGTCCCCTACCACTTCCAAAGCAACGCAAGAACACACCAGGAGTCAGACGTAGCGTGAAAGAAAAGCGAGAAGGCGTCCTGGTCCTTTAGAATGGCATTTCGTAAAGGCTGAATCCAGCACTTAACGTCTCTATCATACACGTTATAGCATATAGTGATAGAGGGCTTAGAGCTCCTGGTTCTCCGGGCAATGATGCAAGGTTCGAAATCTAGTGGCATCACGAACTAGTCTACCCAGTTATAAACGGGTAGCTGACTCTGCTCTTGAGTTGGGAAGTCAAAGGCACCGAAGAAGGGAACTGATCACGCCAACCTCAGAAAAAAACTGAGACCTAGTATTTGATCATCTCTAACAACTGACTCCCCTAGGCCAGCATCAGGTATGAGACTACCTTTACATTTACCTGATCATATAAGCTAGTATAGCGTCTTTATCTCCTTTCTCTTTCTTTCTTTCTCTCCTGCTCCCTTAATGATCTTCCTTTCTTCTCCTTTGTGTTGCTGATCCTTGTGGATCATACGTCTTGATTTAATCACTCCGACTTCTCTTGTTTTGCGTTATCTGTTAAAGAACTTTAGATTTGTTATCTGCTGTTCTTACAGTCTTCTCTTGGGGGCCTTTTACGCGAAAAACGTTGGGGGAAGGGACGTTTAGATTTCAGAACAATATATATTTTCTGATTTTATTAGCTAGTTTCTCTACTGTGTGTCTTATACACTGTTAAAATCTCTTCCCCCCCCTCCCCCACCCTCCTTCCTTTCATTAGAAAATGGGATTCTTTCTTTCATTTTGACACTGGAGTTCCATGTCTTCTTCTACTTTCCTCTGTTAGCTCCTTATAGAGCATGGGATCACCCCAACAACTGGTTCATTAAAATGAAGGCATGCATCTTTCAGCAGTGGTCTCTGTAGAAATGTGTTTTGCATGGCGAAGTTGCCAGCACGTGCACAACCTCTTGTCGTTAAAATGTATTCTGAGAGAAAGAGTCTTAGAAATAGTGGTCCGGTTTAGAATGTAGAATGATGGTGAAAAGCTCAGTGATAGAAATGTAGAGAGTAAATAGTTGCTTCACAGAGTGCTGGAGGAGAGTAAAGACAGACTTATTTACGACAAATCGTTTCTCTCAATCTACTCTTCAGGCTCTCCTGGTCAAACAATTATTTGCCAGTTTCCAGACACACACCTGCACTCACACCGATTTGATGCTTCGAACACACAGACGACGTGGATACAAACTATATTAACACAAATAGGGGAATTTTTGGGTTTTGGGTATTCCAACACAGTAACAATTAAGTTTATGTTGTTTATTAAAGTTAAAAAAAAAACAACCACTACAATAATCATGTGTTTACAGCAAAAATTATCATAAGTACAGATAAATGCAAATAACAAGGTAGGGAGGGGGTGAAGAAGATTGGTATCGACTAAGCCCGTCCCGCTTATTAGACAAAGATAAACCCATTCTGTTTTCCCGGAATATATTCCACTTTGAAGGAATATACGCTCAATAACAAGGCCCAACGCATTATCCTTGCGTTGAATTCCTTATTGGCACCAAGGAAAGCTAATGGAGCATGGTCGGTTTGTACTGTGAAAGAAGTACCATACAGAAACTCATGATGGCGTCTGATGCCATGAATCAGAGCGAGACATTCTCTTTCAACGACACTGTAGTTGCGTTCAGCCTAGTTCAGATTCCGACTGCCGTAAGCTACTGGGAATAGCATATTCGGGTCACTGTCCTTGGCTTGCAACAATGTTGACCCAATGCCCTAACCTGACGAGTCCACTCTCAGTACAAAAGGTTTCTTAAGGTCAGGTTCGCACTTTTGATCCCACATGACCTTATCAGGACAACCTTTCTTGGTGAGGTCAGTCAGAGGTGCCGTAAGTCCGTTGACGTTCTCGATGTATTTCTGATAATATGCACATAGTGATAGGAATGAACGCACGTCTTTCTTCGTTCTGGGCCTTTTGGCTGCAGCTATTTTCTCCACGTTCTCCTGAACAGGCTAACTACAGCCGTGGGAAATAGTATGCCCCAAGAAGTCTAGCTTTTCAAACCCGATGAGACATTTGCTAGGTCTGGCTGTGAGACCCGTTTCCTGTAGTCTCCTGAGGAGCATAGCAACCGTAGCAATATGTTCGTCGTAGGTTTCCGATGCAATTAATATGTCATCCAAGAAATTATGGATATGGGGACTTTGCAAAGGTTCTAGAAGCTTCCTCATCATCCTGGTAACCACTCCTGGTGCGTTATGCAATCCGAACGGCATCACATTAAATGTGTAATGTCCTTCACTAGTGCTGAAAGCTAACAAAGGTTTAATTTCCTCCTTGACTGGTATTTGATAATATCCTTTACTGAGGTCAATCATGGAGAAAATTCTTTGCTTTGCTGAGCTTGGTGAACAACTCAGAAACAGTTTGGAGAGGTTCGGGCTGGAATTCCGTAACAATGTTTAGCAGCCGGTAATCTATACACAGCCGAACTTCCTTATTGGGCTTTTGCAACAGCACTACACTCGAACTGTAAGGAGATGTAGACTCGCTGATAATTCCTGCCTGACGCAGCTTGTCTATTTCTCCACGAAGTGCATGCGCTTTAGCGTACGGGATGGGGTAAACTCTGGTTCGAACAGGGGTCTCGTTTTTTTTAAATTTCATGTCAAATTTGATGAGATTTGTTTGACCAGGTACATCCGTTAAGACTGCACTGAACTGTTTTAGTAGCGCCCTGGTTTCTGTTTGTTGTTCTGGTGAGAGATTGTCGCCGAACTTGACATCTTTAAAGGATTCTGTGGGTTTTAATGGGTACTCCATGCAACCATCATCATCTTCCTCGTCTTCCGTTGCTATGGCGACAGCCAGGAGATGCTCGGAGGATGGCACCGGTCTTTCCAAATATTTCTTAAGCAGATTTATGTGGAAGACCTTCTCTTTACCTTTGATGGAGATCTTGTAATTGGTACGTGCGATCTTTTTAAGGACGGTAAACGGCCCTTGCCATCCGATGCGCAGTTTATTGCTTCCGGTTGGAAGTAGCAACAAAACTTTTCCCCCTTGTTGGAGCTCTTTCTCCTTTGCAGCTTTGTTGTATCTTTTAGTATGTTTAGCGCGGGCTTTCTTAAGGTTGGTGTTAGCTAGATCCCATCCTAGATTTAACCTTTCCTTGAGCTCAGATACATACTTGCTTGCAGAGATGACTGTCTCGTCAGCCTTTTGGTCTGTCAGGGACCGAAGTAAGGCTTCTAGTGGCTCCTTAATAGGTCTGCCGAATAAAAGTGTAGCAGGCGGGAATCCCGTAGACGCTTGGGGAACCTCTCGGTAGGCGAATAAGGCAGCCGATATATATAGGTCCCAGTCTTCCGGTTTCTCCTGACCCAGCTTACGTAACATCCTGGTGAGGGTTCCGTTGACTCGTTCTACTAACCCACTTCCGGCCGGATTATAAGGGCTTGCGTAGATGTGCTGGTTCCTCAGAATTGTTACAATCTCTTCCATCAACAGGCTACGGTATGGGGATTTATTGTCCGTCGAAACGTTTTGAGGGAAACCCAACCTTGTAAATATCTGCATGAGGGCTTCTGCGACATGCTTGGAATTCGTGCATGTTAGCGGTATAGCTTCGGCCCACAAAGTGCAAGTGTCGACTAAGGTCAGGATGAACCTGTTCCTTCTTTTGGTCCTTTCCAAGGGTCCAATGATGTCGACTACAACCTGTTGAAATGAGGTCCCCACTACTAGCGCATCACCCATGGGAATAAAGGATGTCCGATGCTTCGGTGCCATACGTTGACACTGGGCGCAGGATTTCAAATACCTGATAATGTCAGAGTTCATTCCTGGCCACCAATAGTGGGTTTTTATTCGCTGAATAGTGGCGTTTTGTCCCATATGTCCGCTAAAGGGAAGAGAGTGCCCCATTTCTAAGATCTAGCTTCTGTACTGCGTCGGTACTAGGAGCTGGTTATTCCCCGTGTCCGGGCTGATGTTGCGCAGGCTCCCTCTCCTCCTACCACTTCTTGGGTTATCCACCAGTCAGGCACTTTGTTCTCCAAAACACCCAATCACTCCAACCCCATTAAACCTTTACTAACCCACCAACTATATACAAAATATATACTCCACATACAACCTACCTATATAATAAACACACATTATCCCTCTCTCCCCCCCACCCAACCCCACCCCCAATCCTTACCACCACCTATACAATTTTATTCCACTTATACAATCTTCCAACCCAAAAAATAACAACTCAATACCACTAACAATAATAATAATACCCCAAAACACCCTAAACTAACCATCTCTATCATTTACTTTTAACCCCCCACCTTAATATAAACCCATACCCAATTCCCACACCCCAAACTCTTCTTTCATTCACACAACACTCATCCCCCTTAAAAATCCTTATTAAATCCCATCACCTCCTAACCATTATACTTATCTACAACCTACAACCATCCCAATTATTCCTCTCATTCATACTTCAATACATTTATTAACATAAAATTATAATTTTATACACTTGAATATAAGAAATACCAAACCTCAAAAACCAATTTATTAACATTTAACATCTAAACACTATTAA